>HG995379.1:9286379-9911379 GCA_905333075.3 Atethmia centrago
ACAAACACTACTTTACTATTTATAAAATAACACGATAGTTGTGCTAAGTCAGTTAGCATATGGATATTATCTAAACTTAAGCTAACGGGTAGTTCACTATTCTTATTTAAATCCTTAACATTACGCATCAACTCTTCATACAGTTGTTTAGGGGTTAGGACAGAGGGATGTATAGAATGACTTTTAGTAAACATTATAGCATTAATAATATCATCAAGTCTAAATGATAAAGTTAGTAAACTAGAAAACAATTCATTATAGATTTCATTCATTTTAGATTCTATATATAAGTCCTTAGGTATATTAGATACATTGTTTAATACGGCTGATAAATTTTCAATAGCATTGCCTAATCGAGCTTCGTTGGTTTTGATTATTTTAAGTGTTTCATTGTAATTATTTAATGCTGTATTAGTCATCAAAATATTTTCTTTTAAGAGAGATGAGAGTTTCTTATCATTATTTTCTAAGTGTTCAATTACGGAATTATACTTAATTGAGTCATTCTCATCCATTGTGCCAATTATTTGCTTGAAAAGGGAACCGATACCAGCAAACCATGCCGATCTCTTATCTCTATCGGGAATAAGATGAGATATAGCACTATAATCTTTTAAAATACTGTCAAGCCGAGATGTTAAGGGTTGTAGGAGGTTATGGCATTTTGAGACACTTAATTCGTTCTGTTGGCAAAGAAATCTAGCAGTTCCTAAGGCAGACTTAATATTTTCTATATGAGGTTGTATATACCCAATATCGATCGGGACTAACATGTGAAGATAATTATTAGAGATTTTCAAGGTTCCCACCGGGTCAAAATAGATTCCAGTACTTTCTTTAATGGGTTCTATAATGTCTGCTGAGATAACGGAGATACACGCCGAGGCGATCCTGAAATAATATTCTAGGTTATAAAACTAATCTACGTAGCTAAATATAACATAGTAAGTATAATAAAAATTATTATTCGTTTCAGCAAGTTTAACTTCATCATAGTGATGTTTTACATGCCGCCGGGTTTATCAATAATGTAAGTGTGTTATTTCCATTTACTCGAATTACTTTATAAGGACCTTTCCAGATGGGTGATAAAGCTTTACGAAGTCGTAAGTGATTTTTCACGTATACCATATCACCTGCTTTATACTTTGTTGGTTTAGTGTGTTTATCATAATAAGCTTTGGAAGTTATTTTTGATTTTAATATATTTTCTACAGCTTTCTCCCTGGAAATTCGTAGACGTTGTTGTAAAATCCGAACATAATTATTGTATGTAGATTCTAAGGCGGAGTCATAAATGGATGAGGGTATAAGAGCCTTATGACCGAATACTAGCTCATAAGGGGTGAAGTTTGTAGTACTATGAACTGTTGTGTTATAGGTGAGCATGGCTGTATAAACATATCGAGGCCAATTAGTTTGGTTTTCATCTACAAAAGATTTAAGGTATTCTTTTAAAGTTGAGTGGCTCCTTTCTAGGGCTCCCTGTGTTTGTGGGTGATAAGGGGTAGACCAGAGCTGTTTAATTTTTAAAAAGCTACAAGTCTGCTTAAATAGTTCGGCCGTAAAATTCGGGCCTTGATCAGTTAGGATTGTTTTTGGAATACCGAATTGAGCGATGAAATGAATCAGACATTCAGACGTTTCTTCTGCGGTAGCATTAGGGATAGGATAGGCAGCTGAATATTTCGTCAAGTCATCTTGCAATGTTAGAATAAACTTTAATTTAGCATTACCAACTTCAGGAAGGGGGCGTACAATGTCTAATGCAACGCGTTCAAACGGTTGTGTTGATGTTGTGGTGATCTGCATCGGTGCACGGTTAGTTTGACGTAGTGCTTTATTAGCTTGACATGGTACACATTTACGGACATAGTTTTCAATATCACTGCGCATATTTCGCCAGTAGTATTTTTCTTGGATTCTTTTTAACATTCTGTTAGACCCTAAGTGACCAGAAATAGGGATATCGTGATTTTCACGCATGATTTTAGCGATTTCGCTCATAGTCGGATACATTATAATATTTTTGTAAATATTAATGGTTATATTTGTATTATGAAATAGGTACGTGATTATGTTATTTATCTTTATGAAGTTATGGTTATCAAACGGATTTCTGAAATCTGTGATACTAAACTCATTTATATTTACAGATAAAAAGTAGTTCTTTAAGTTTTTCAGGCTTCTAAAAATATCATCGTAAGTAGTTGTTTCATAATGATACACTTTAATGAATAATAAATAATAAGTAATATTTTCTTTTTCAGATGTCAAGAATGAATACAGGGTTCTCTCTAATGCTTGGAACTCTTTGCTTTCAGTCATATTACTGATAATTTCAGTTATATAACGGTTTGACTCGTCGAAGTCAATTGAGGTAGGTATCACAATATGTTTTGATTTTGTTTTTAAAAGGTTTTCGTTATGATCAAGGATTTTGGTGTTAAATGTCGCTAATCTGTTGTTTATAGTTTTAAGGCATTTAGAATAAGTGTCGTCATCGTCAATGACTTCACTGGATTGTGGTGTAGGTATATTAAAGTCATCAGGGAGTTCCAGGTTTTCAGGGAGGACAAAATCGTCAGGTAAGTCTAAGCTTCCAGGATTTGATTGCGGCGATGACTGCGAAGGAGGTGCATCATCGGTAAGTATTTGGTCAGGGTTAGTGGAGACATTTTCAGGATTAGGAGGTGTATTATTTGTCTGAGTCTCCTCTATGTTTTGTAAAGGGTTTATTGGATACCGCGAAAGAGCATCAGCATTCGTATTTGTCTTACCTTTCCTATATTGAATTTCATAATTAAATTCTTCTAGTTTAAGGCGCCAGCGGATTAATCGAGATCCAGGGTCCTTGCAGTTAAAAAGCCAGTTTAAGGGTTTATGGTCTGTTAATATTTTAAACTGACGGCCGAAAAGGTAAGGACGAAATGTTTTAGTTCCATACACAATAGCCAGACATTCTTTCTCTGTGACACTATAATTACATTCTGCCTTATTAAGTGTCCTTGACGCGAAAGCGATTGGTTGATCTTTTCCGATTACACCCTGGGATAATATAGCTGAAATTGCGTAATTTGACGCATCGCAAGTTAAAATAAAAGGTTTGGTAAAATCAGGGTAAATAAGGACTGGTGCAGTTACCAATTTCTTTTTCAGTTGCTCAAACGATAATTGTTGGTTATTGGTCCAGTTAAAATTAATATCCTTTTTTAGAAGGGCAGTAAGGGACTTTGCATATTTTGAGAATTCTGGTATAAATCTTCTATAGTATGACGCTAAACCTAAGAATGATTTTATGTCCTTAACGCATTTTGGTATAGGGAAATTCACGACAGCTTTTGTTTTGTCAGGGTTAGGCTTAACGCCTTCACTACTTATTACATGGCCTAAGTAGGCAACTTCTTTTCGCAGGAATTCACATTTGTCCGGCTGAAGTTTAAGGCGGAATTTTCTCAAATTTTCAAAGACAAGGATAAGTTTTTGGATATGTGAGGATAAATCATGTGAGTATACGACTACGTCATCTAAATACACGAAGCAATGAACGCCCTGTAATCCAGACAAGACAGTGTTCATTGTTCTCTGAAAAGTAGCGGGCGCATTTTTTAAACCAAACGGCATCCGCTTGAATTCAAAATGACCTTGGGGTACACTGAATGCAGTTTTTGGGGCGTCTTCCGGAGACATTTTAATTTGGTGAAAACCGGAAGCTAGATCTAAAGTTGTAAAGTATTTACTTTGACCCAACTGGTCCAAGATTTCATTAATTTGGGGAATTGGGTAAATTTCACCAATGGTAATATCATTTAATTTTCTATAGTCTATAACAATTCTCCACCTCTTTTGCCCGGTGGAGTCATCCTTTTTAGGCACTATCCAAATAGGGGATGACCATAGGGATTTTGATGGTTTAATAATTTGCTGATCTAACATTTTAGTTATTTGGGAATTTACCTCTTCCTTGTGTATTTCTGGGAATCGGTACGATTTAACATTAATTGGCTGTGAGGAATTAGTTTTTATCTCGTGTTGAATTACATCTGTACAGGTTAATTGGTCTCCTGGTAAATGAAATATATCAGAGTATTGATGGCAGATTTCACTAAGATAATGTAATTCTTCCTGATTTAAATGAGATGTTCGCAGTAGTTCGGTCAATTGCCGGGACCTTTCAATGCTATTAATTAGTCTATTATGTTGTATTATATTACACTGACTAAGGTCTAGTGAAGTTAAGGTAAGCATAAGATTAGCATTTAAATTAATTGGTTTATCAGATGTATTGACAATTGTCAAATTAATTCTATTATTGTTTTTTACTTTAACAAGGCAATTTGATATAAGAAGGGAATCGGAAATATGTTGATCTAATATTATTCCCTCTTTCAATTCAGGGTTTTTCACAGAACACTCTATTACTGTTTCGGTACGGGGCTCAATGACATATGATGGTTCATCGAAGGATAATTTAATGTTATAGTTATTTATTACTAAGCAGTCCGTCTGATAATCAATGCGGCACTTATGTTTTGTGAACAGGTCGGTACCTATTATACCATCGTAAGGTAAGTTTATATCGTCAAATATTTGGAAAGGATGAGTTATACTTAGTTTTTCATTGAACTGTAGTTGTAATTTAAAACTTCCCACACTTTTCATAGTTTCTTTTTTGGAATCTATTCCTTTAATTGTAACAACACTATCTTCTAATTGTAGAGTACTTGTTATACTTTTCTTTTTCAGAACACAGAGCGACGCTCCTGAGTCTATCAAGAAGGTAAGTGGATTTTTATTTACAAATGTTCGTAATTTAATAAAAGGTAAAAATCTTTTTCGGGTAAGGATTTCATATATTTTAACTTCTTTTTCAGGTTTACAATTGGAATGTTGGTTCAGACCTTCCTTATGGGGCTGGTTACCCTGCGGCGTGGTCCTATTATTAAAAGAGTTCAGACCTTCCTTATGGGGCTGGTTACCCTGCGGCGTGGTCCTACTTTTGGAAAGACCGTGAGTTTGGGGCTGGTTACCCTGTCCATTGGTCTTGATTTTAATAAGGGTAGTATCGGCTTGTTTAAAAGGGGTTTGCCCCGTGCGATACTTAAACGGGACATTTTTTAGTTTAAATTTGTATCGTTAACGGATTCATCTACTTCATCCCTACCCTCCTCTTCACAATTATCAGTGAAGTTTACACGAGATCCTGACTTAACAACTGTTTGTTTGTCATTAAAGGGCGCAGGTCTAAAAGGAGTAAATGGCTGAGGGCCATTTGAAAATTTTTTATTGTTGAAATCACGCAGTTTGCAGTTTTCAAGAATGTGTCCTGTCTTTTTACAATATCTACAGAAAAGAGAATCATTGGAGGAAATACTGGGTTGACCATTGTTACTTCTAATAAAAACTTTTGCTTGAGGTGTATTGTTTATTTCGCTTCTTTTAACGGATTCAGTAGCTTTTTGCCTGTTGAAATTGCGATAAGAGAACTGCTGTATTTTCTCTTCGGATACCGCAGCATTAATGGCATCATTTAATGTTTTGTAATCTCTACATCTCACAATGTTAGCGATTCTAGGGATTAATCCCAATATAAATGTATGGAGAGCGAGGTCTTCCATCGCGGCCAATCTACCAGGAAGTTCGGTCTTCCTCGTATTGGAAACCGTAACTTCTGTAAGAAGTTTTTGCAAACAGGTTTCTACTCTCAGGGAAAATTGGGTAACAGGTTCTTGATTTCCTTGCCTACAGTCTTGCAAGTCAGTGAGCTGGTGAGCATAGTGTTTACGTTCTACAAACTGATTTTTCAAAAATTCTTTAAGTGATGGCCAGGTTTCAAAATCTTTGATAGAGCACGCGGTCTCAGCCTTGCCTTCTAGTTGACTTAATACATATTTAAAAACAACGTCTTCTTGTTGGGAAGACGCCAAGGATATTGCGCTATCGCAGTTTCTAAGGAAAGCTGTAAGCTTGTCTCTATCGCCGTTGAATGGTTTTATAAATTTTAGCACAACACTTAATGGGATTTCCTCTTCACCTTTAATGTCTTTTTTAGATTCGGATTTAGACATTTTGTTTTGTAAATTAATAAGGAATACTAAAACCTCTGCTTAACACTTCTGGAATTACCGGCGTGATGATAAGTTACAGGTATGGTTAAAAGTTATTTAGTTCTGAGAATTGCGTGGGCTGCGGATGTGTAAGTTATGCGCAACTGATGAGGACGACTGGGATCGAAGCGTAAGCTACTTATCAAGTTACCTTGAATCTAGTTATTAATGTTTTAAAATTAATCTTAGAATTAGTATTCACCTATATTAACACACGGGATTATAACACGGTATAGGTACGCACACTTAACGCAGAACACACACAAATTTCACAGGATAGAGTAATCTGGACTTACAGGAACAACTCGTAGGAATTCTTCATTCTGGATTTCGTCTACCTTAGACGTATGGATGAGGAGCCGACGGCTACCGTCAGGTCGGCGCTGGATACAGTATAGTTGGGTGCAGCAAGTGCCACCCAACAACGCAGTACCACTTACTACGCAGTGGACCCGGGGCGATATGTAGCTCTGGACCAGGTCGAATGGTATCGACCTTCGATGTGATGAGTTCAGGTTGGGGTGCTTATTAGGCGACACAATCACTGGGCACTTTTAGGAACACAGACACACACAGATTTTATTTCCGGCGACGTATTTACCGTTTTAAGGACACTGGGGATGTCTTATCCCACCGCTGCCACCAAATGTTAGAAAGGAAAAGTCCCGAATCTTTTTAAAAAAGGTTTATTTTGTTTCCTAAACAAGGACAATGTATTTTGGGGAAAACTCGGTAAAACGTCCCAACTCTTTGAATGCCAAACCCGAACTGGCTGGAAGACTGTGAGCAATCATGATCTAGAATGCCTGGTGCTGACTAAGCATTGTTGTCAGCATTTACTATTGCAAACTAGGGATGTAACAGTACGGTATTTTACTATGGGGACGGGCTGCAGACATCGAGTCTATTTTTATTCTGCAGAAAAGAGCCATCAGATCTATATATGGCCTCCGCAGGTGCGACTCTCTAAGGGAACTGTTTAAAGAAATTAACATCATGACGGTACCTTGTCAATATATCTATGAAAACATCATGTACGTAAGGGAAAATCTACATCTTTTTAGTAAAAGAGGTGAAAGACACAATTATGTCACTAGAAATAGGGACCAATTAGTTCAACCAGGTTTCAGGCTGGCTAAAGTAGACTCATCTTTCATGGGGTACTGTTTAAAATGTTACAATAAAATACCTCCCCACATACTTCAACTGAATGAAACAAAATTTAAATCTAGTATAAAACGCACACTACGCAGCCAAGCATATTATAAATTGGGGGATTACATCGCTGATAAAAATGCTTGGCTCAACGCTGGTCCTGCTCCACAAGGGCGCAAAAACTAATTGATCAGGTATTGAAAATAGTGTTGGAGCTGCTAAAGATTTTAAAAACTCTCTTTGCATTGTATAAATTCAATCTCTTAGTATTGTATAGCTGCACATTGTTATGTGAGTACTATGTACTATAAAGCTGCCATTTACTGGATACGGCTTTCATTGACTTGAGTGTGCCCTGGCGGCTGGGAGTATGTCGTGCTCACTTTAATGTCTCGCTGATGGTGGCGCGTGTATTGGATCATTTAGCTCCCTTCAAAATGGTTGAATGGTGCTGATCCACGCGTCATGTTCGTGAACGAGCGCCGTCAGTAGAGACTGATCATCTCTTAGCTGCCACGGCTTATTTTAATTTTAATTTTTGAATTGATTTTTTTTGTTGTAATTTTTTTTATTACGGACGCTTTTGCATCGTTCTCACATATAATTTCAAAATGAATGATGTAAACAATATTTTGTAACCATAATACGTTGATTTAAAAGAGTGTCCGTGGAGTTTCTTGCCCGTTCTTCTCCATAGGTACAGCTTCTCCATAGCAACTAGCTTCATCTTTCTGACTGACTGACCGAACCCTTGACAATTCAAAAGTGCCTGTAATTGGTTTATTTGAAATAAATGCTTTGAGTTTGATGCTAACGGAATTTTCTCAAGCGAAAGTGAGCTAGAACAAAGACTATTATTATTTACAATGAATAGTTTTGTGGTGACTGATAAGTAAGTGGTGCAGTCAGCGCTTCGTAATTTGACTTTTAATAGCTTTATTGACCTTTGTTAAATTGGGATAGTTTTATCAAAGAATCGGCATCAAAAATAACCAGGTTCTGTATACATTGATATAATTATGTACAAGGGAATAAACTGTGTACTTTGGTGCGCAAACAAATATATACTTAAATATGGAGGCCTTGGCAGAGAGTATAACTTTGTGCCCTGAGGTCGAGACCCTCGGTCCGTGGGGTCCCAGGGCGCATAAGTTATTTGCGGAAATCGCGAAACGTCTGGTTGATGTAACTGGTGACCGAAAAGCTGGCGGTTTTCTCGCGCAACGCATCAGCATTGCAATTCAGCCAGGAAATGCCCCCAGCATCCTCGGACAATGCCTCGAGAGCCTTTTTTAGATTTAACTTAGTTTTAATTTAATTTAGTTAATGTTAATAGTCATCTTGTAATTTAGTTATGTAAATAAAAGATTAATATTTGAAAAATAATAAAGACAGCAAAAATATCTCGGATCAGATTCATAAGCTTATGAACGATGCTATTTATTATATAAATAAACAATATTATAGGCCGTTCTGTTCGTTGTAGCGTCCAATTATTTTGTTGTTCGAGTCGTTTAATTAATTGTTTGGCAGTAATATACGAAATATTGGAGTAATTGGAACTTTATTGGAGCTTATAATCAAATTAAGCGAGCAATTTATTTTTAATTTATTGAACTGTACACGTTCTCGCATTAGAAGGTATAGTCAAAAATCTCGAAGGGCGTGTTGAAACAATACATTATTTGAGTTTATAGTTATTTGAATAAATTGTGTATTTATTTATAAGTTAAAACTGTAGCTTGGATTTCAAAAAGCCTTACCACTACCAGGAATATGTCGAACTTTCTAATGTCACCGTCGCAACAATGTATTAATTTTGGTAACTGTAAGGCAAATATACGAATGAATTTGAATACTTACTACAAGATTTATGTTCTGCTAGCATTATCTTAGTAAATTAACCTCATTTAGCACCTCTCTTACGAGCTTTCAAAAGATCGCGTGTTCTGACAGTACACCTGAGTGAGGCATAAACATATTACCAACCTAATGAGACACAGAAAGCTACTTTGTGTGTAGATTAAGTATGGTGTAGAAAATAATTAATTAAAACAAAAGATTTGTTAAGAATTAATTGATTATTGCCGAATGTTCTGCTAAGCGCTGTGTTCAAAGCAATATCCGCTAATGTCACCAACTTTTTCTTTATCACCTTAGCAGTTATTAAATCTGTTTAGTTGTAGTAGACAAAAAAATAATTTAAAAAATTGATTTAAGCTGACCTCTGACGGGTAAGATCTTTCTTGAGCAGTTGTACCAATATTATAGGTAGTTTTACAGTTTCACGTGTACTGCACATTCTTCTTTCAAAACTCTAGTTGTCTCTGGGTTGGAGTACTCGGAGCAGCACCGGGGCAACCTCGAACCGGGGCACCCCCTCGCTGACCCTGTCTTCATTCACCGTCGGCCTCTACAAGGGAAACAGGGTGGCCGTTAAAAAGATACACAGGAAGAAGCTGGATCTTAACAAGAAACTTCTGTGGGAGATCAAACAGGTTAGTATGAAGACAATTGATATAATTTTCCTGAAGAAAGATTTTTGCTAACAGAAAGAAAAGCTTTATTTTATCGAGACAGGTCTTATGAGTAAATAAATGGACGTAAATTATCCGTGCCCAACTCTGATATTCCTTAAATCACAAATAGTCGTGCCCGCCGTTTCACCCGCTGTTTAATTTAAAATCGACCCCCGACGCACCGCGTCGCATCGTATCGTCCGCCCGCGCAATAGCCGAAAAAAGTCAGAAAGTACGCTAAGTCAAAACCGACTTAATAAAGTCGGTTTTGACTTGAGAGTGGCTAGAGAGGCGCCACGGCGTCCTCACCTTCCGCCTGACGCAGGTCCTCACCGGACACGGCAGCTTCGGGAGGTTTCTGTGTCGGATAAGGCGGGAGGAAACGCCCGGGTGTCACCACTGTGTGGATCGCCCGGAAGACACGGTGGAGCATACGGTGGAGGTCTGCCCGGCTTGGGCAGAGCACCGCCGTGTCCTCGTGGGGCGATCGGCGGCAGAGATCTCTCGCGTCCGGCCCTGGTTTAGGCCATGGTACGGAGCGAGAGGGCATGGGCAGCCGTCACCTCCTTTTACGAAGCAGTGATGCTCGCGAAGGAGGAGGCGGGATGGTTGAGGGAAAGGCATGTTTCGCGCCCTCTCTCCCCTAGCCGCCGCAGGAGACGCCCTGGGCGTCGGGAATCCCGGGCGGAATTCCGGCCACCGTAGGCGCGGGCTTGCGGGCGGTGAGCAATGGATAGCTCACCGTCCGGTAAGAACCAGGCCCGATTCGACGGCGCGTTGTATTCCACGCGCACCTCAAAGAGATGTCGTCAGCACAAAGGTAGGGGTCCACTAGGGCCGATGCCTGCCGGGGTCGCGGGAAGGTACTTATGGGTCACCGAGGCCCCCGCAACACAGGCAACAGGAAGGAATACGGGTGGGTTTTAGTCAGTAAGAGTCTGACACACCCTCCCGCTCCGCCCAGAGCGGAAGAAGTTATTTGATGATTTGCCATCCACAAAAAAAAAAGAGACTTATCTACACCTAAACATAGATGTTTTGGTCAAAATATATTTTTGTAAGTATTACATCGTAGGTCAAAATATCATTTTGGAAGTATTACATCGTAGGTATATATTTTTATACAGTTAGTTATGTATAAAGTATTACAGTAACATCAACTTAACCAGCGAAGGTTAAATAGTCAAGGGTAAAGTAATCAAGAGTCTCATCGGTCCCAAAAACGCGGTTCAATTCAGGCCTTTGTCTCAAGTGATTGAGACTGTCATGTCTGTGACATCTAAACAAATGAGATACCACAGAAATGTCAAATGTGGTGGGATTGGATGACTATCCGAATCCGAACCAATGTATCCGATATTATATAGTAACTTGGTAACTTCGTTTCTAGGAGATTGGGTTCTGATAAGAAGTATTGATACTGTAATTGAATTTCAAAGTTGTGTTGTTAGGGATTTCTGTTTTAGTTATTTGTTAGTTTTTTGCTAAGAACAGAGTATCTTGGTAGTTATCGATTATCTTAGTTCGTATGTAATTCTTCATATGAGCGAACTTAACGGAACCAAAGCTAGTCTAGCTTTGGTTCCGTTTTAAAATCTACCACATAACATTCTACATTTTTGGAACTAGCTACTTGATACAATGATGTTCTTATTTG
The DNA here is from genome assembly GCA_905333075.3 of Atethmia centrago. Taxonomy (NCBI): domain Eukaryota; kingdom Metazoa; phylum Arthropoda; class Insecta; order Lepidoptera; family Noctuidae; genus Atethmia; species Atethmia centrago. Next base: position 9,297,818 of record HG995379.1, read on the forward strand.
GTAAGCAAATTGACTATCAACTTTCCAACAATTTCAATTTCAATAGTAATCTTTTTTCAGTGGTATAAAATGGCAATAACACGGCAAATGGATGTGTCAATATGCTCAAAAATCTAATTACCTGTTTGTACATATCTATCCCTTCCACCCAGGCCCGCAACGTGTCCCACGAGAACACAGCGCGGTTCATCGGCGCGTGTGTCGACTGTCCGCTAGTGTTTGTCCTCACGGAGTACTGTCCCAAGGGCTCGCTGAAGGACGTCCTCTCTAATGACGAGCTGCAGCTTGACTGGAACTTTAGGACGTCGCTCGTGCATGATATTGTGCAGGTAAGAACAGCCGGATATGTCGATTGCGGTCTACGTTAGATTATTAACCGACCTCAAAAAAGGAGGTTCTCTATTCGTCTGTGTCAATCAAAATCAATCTGCCTAGCTTTTTCCCAACTATGTTGGGGTCGCCTTTCAGTCTAACCGGATGCAACTGAATACCAGTATTTTGCATGGAGCGACTGCCTATCTGTCCACAACCCAGTAATTGGTTAATGCGATACCTCTTGTTAAGACTGGTTGTCAGACTTTCGAGCTTCTGACGACCCTTAACGACTGTCAAAGATCCACGAGTCGAAAGCAGGGACCAGCGGCTTAAAGTGCTTTCCGAGGCACGGAGGAGTCTCGGTATGTAAATATGGTCACCCATCCACGGACCAACCTCGGCAAGCGTAGCTTAATCTGATGGATCGACCCATGCAGCTGTTATTACTTAGCCACGAGCTCCTCTCAATTCGTCTGTGTATATTTTTTATATTAATATCGCAATTAGACACATAATATATAGAAAATTAAGAGATACCGTCCGCAAAGAAGACACAATAGTTAACCATGACCACGGGCCACGCAGGGATTTTATTTGAAATAGCTACCGTAGATTCAAACCCTGACAGGCGCTTTACTTTGTGTAAATTATTTCATCACCACTGCTCTCAAAACGGTGAAGGAAAACATCGTGAAGTGTGCATGTCCTAGAACCAAAAACTCGAAGACATGTAACATCTACCAACCCGCACTGGGCCCGCGTGGTGGATTACGGCCCGCTCCTTCTCACAGAGAGGAGGCCTGTGTCCCAGCAGTGGGAACATTATAGGCTTATTATGAATTCACACAAATCTTGAAATCTGCCTCTGTTTTTATAATGTTATGAACTAAATAACGTACTTACTTTCCAGCACAAACAAAACTATGAATCTTTATGTCAATAGGTACTTAATAGGTAGTTATTCCATTAACTGTGATTGACTTTGAAGTTCAGTACGAAAAATTCTTCTCTGCCTATAAATAATCTTTCAGGAATACGGACTAACTACTCTGTGCATTTGATTTGAAATACAAGGAAAACGGAAACACAATGGAGGCCCCATTTACGACCTTGACTGACGGATTCGCCAAGCATGTAATTCAATGATTTTCAGGGTTACCATAATCTAATTGTATTGTGTAACTATGGCCCTTGCTCAATGGCTATCCTTTTGTAAAAAGGTTTCTTAACCTTTATTCAATCAATAATCAAAGCTAATCAAAGGTGAAAGGTTCCCTCGAAACAATAACAGTTCGTTAAATAAATTATTTTTATTAAAAACTCAGCCTTGGACATGAAAGCGTTGTTTGTAGCCGTGAGTAGCTTTTTTAAACGCTGTAATTTCACACGATGATTATTGATTTTTTGTATGAAGTGTATTGAGGGGCCAGAACAATTAGCGACCTACCTATCCATACAAATATTATAAAAAAAACTGTGAGTTTGTATGTAGGGCGTAATCTTTGGAACTTCTGATCCGATTTCAAATGCGGAAGCGTTGTCCGTCTCTTATGAAGTGCATGCGGGCCAGCTCGAACAGCTTTCTGAGCGTGTTCGCGGGCCGCTGGGACTCGCCGATGTGGCGGCACTGGATGCGATTACACACTGCAGGTGATCGCGTCCAGGGCATGGCATAAACTGGTACTCCTGTGCGGTGCCACTTTGTGATTTCTGTGGCTTTGTTTTTGTATGTAATAACAATAGCTTTATAAGGTTTTTTGTGTTACTAACAGTGTATGGACTAACGTCTGTAATAAATGTCTATATAAAATTATTATTATTATTTCACAAATGGGAAATTACGTATTGCCGAGTGGTATATTATAGGATATAATTTATGTTAAAATAAGATATGTCATACGGCCCAAATCGCGGGCAGAAGTTCCCTAAAACATGGGCCAATGTAGTAATCTAACCAGCGTCCTTTAGAATAAAAAATAAAAGCTAATAACCAAATAAATGCGCCAATCGGATTGTTATAAAGAAAACAGTATTTAGAAACGAATATTCTCTTTGCAAATAAATAAATCCATACCTAAGTTATTTTACCTTGGAATTTTTTCAAAGAAAACTACAAATCTAAATTCAATTTATTATTTATCCAGTAATAAGTTTTATGCTAAGAACATTTTAGTCCATCAACGTCTAGACTTTGCGATCTTAAAACAAATAACTTTCAGTTGTATTGTAAATTCACGAGTACGCTAAGATACTAGAACTTTACGATGCTTTGTTTTCTTCATTTTTAGCGTTCCGTAGTAAACAAGGATCCATTATAGTTTCGCCATGTCCGTCTGTCTGTATGTCTGTCTGTCTGTCTGTCTGTATGTCTCTCTGTCCCCACTGTAGCTCAGAGACGCTTAGTACTAGACAGCTATAATTTGGCATAGGCCGTTCAAAAATATTGTGGGTCTGTGAACACCATTTTCGATTCAAGAATCCGTTTGCGTAACATTAAGCATTACAGTGCAAATTTTTCTTAGAGTCGTGTCCCCTCCCCTGCCAGCTAAATGGTTGTGTATGGAGATGTGAAAAAATTCATGGCAGTAGTACATAATTATAATGAAATTAAAAGGAAAACTATCACAGCTAAGTGGGCTCTACAAGTTAACGAGTAATAGTCGACCAACTTAAATTTGCAGTAGGAGAATTGACCGTGGCATATATCAATGTATGGGAGATCATGTTTTACATGCCATACGGTGGAGGTCTGCCCGGCTAGAGTGTTTAACACGGGTGAAAGTCACCAATTCCTACTCGGACTATAGCGCTTGGGCACCTAAATACCTCGTATAGGAATTGATTCCTCTCGACCGTCGTATAACAATCTACTATTTCAACTACAATGTTAAGTTTGATTTTGGGATAAATTCATCTCAACTTCTCAACTACGGAACCATTCATTGTGCGTGTTCCGACCCGCACTTGGCCGGTTTTTATTATTTTACTAGCTAGTGCCTGCGGCTTAGCCCGTGTGGAGATCGGAAATTACCCAACGGAAACGTACTACTGGGATTCATTTATCCTATGTGTTAATCCAGGTTATTAACTATCTGTGTGCCAAATTTCATCCAAATCTGTTCAGCTGTTTTTGCTATCGTAGCTAAAGAAAAGGTCATTGACTCCTGCGACTTAAAACCGTCAACACATAACATGTTTTAATGAATAAGGATTGATATATACCGGTCAAAATAGCTTCTGGAAAACAGCTTCTTCTTAAATTCTGAAGAATAAAAGTGATTGCTGTGGGTCATCCTTAGAAAATAGAGATATGCTATCGCGGACTTTTTTGTCGAATTTTTTAGACATACAATGCTGTAAAGTAAGTGCATAAGAATTTCTTTATCAAATGTCAAAAGTAGTATTTGTGAGATAGTATTGAATAAAGAGAAATTAGAATTCGTCGATAAAACTGTGTTCCTGGGGATTACGCTCGACTAAAGGCTTCAATGGGGGCCTCATTTAACTTCCCTTGCAGGATGGCTAAGTTTAGCAGCATATGCTGTGAGAAAAATCCGTCAATTTACTGATGTAGATACCGCACGGCAAGTATATTTTAGGTACTTTCATAGTATTATGTCGTACGGTATTTTACTATGGGGTCGGGCTGCAAACATCGATTTTTTTTTCTGCAGAAACTATCCATTAGAGCCATATACATATGGTTCTCTTAGGAGAACTGTTTAAAGAAATTAACATCATGACGGTACCTTGTCAATATATCTATGAAAACATCATGTAATTAAGGAAAAATCTACATCTTTTTAGTAAAAGAGGTGAAAGACACAATTATACCACTAGAAATAGGGACCAATTAGTTCAACCAGGTTTCAGGCTGGCTAATGTAGACTCATCTTTCAAGGGGTACTGTTTAAAATGTTACAATAAAATACCTCCCCACATATTTCAACTGAATGAAACAAAATTCAAATCTAGTATAAAACGCACACTATGCAGCCAAGCATATTATAATTTGGGGGATTACATCGCTGATAAAAAAGCTTGGCTCAATGCTGGTCCTGCTCTACAAGGGCGCAAAAAATAATTGATTAGCATTTGAAAATAATGTTGGAGCTGCTGAAGATTTCAAAAACTATCTTTGCATTGTATACTTTCAATCTCTTAGCATTGTATAGTTGCACAGCACATTGTTATGTGAGTACTATGTACTTATAAGCTGCCCCTTACTGTATACGTCTTTCATTGACTTGAATGTGCCCTGGCGGCTGGGAGTATGTCGTGCCCACTCTGATGTCTCGCTGATGGCGGCGCGTGTGTTGGATCATTTAGCTCCCTTTTAAAATGGTTGCGCTGAATGGTGCTAATCCATGCGTCATGTTCGTGAACGGGCGCCGTCAGTAGAGACTGGTCATCTCTTAGATGCCACGGCTTATTTTAATTTTTGAATTGTTTTTTTTTGTTAATCTTTTTTATAGACGCTTTTACGTTTTGCATCGTTCTTATATGTATAATTTCAAAATGAATGATGTAAACAATATTTTGTAACCATAACACGTCGATTTAAAAGAGTGTCCATTGAGTTTCTTGCCCGTTCTTCTCCATAGGTAGATCCACCTAATACGCTTTAGAATGGGCAACTAGCTTCATCTTTCTTAGTGACCGACCGACCCCTTGACAATTCAAAAGTGCCTGTAATTCGTTTATTTGAAATAAATGCTTTGAGTTTGAGTAAATCATTATTTTTTATTGTTTTACTGACGCGCGCTGCGTAAACCAAAAGAGATACATGTTACGGTTCACACGGCGCACGTCAGTAAAGCTCCCAGTCGCTACTCGGCATGATTTTTCCCGACATCTTCAACAATCGTCATATTTCAGCCAATTCATACAAAACCGTAATGTATTATACACCTAAACCATCCGTCTGAATCACTCCGTCCATTGGGGAAATCGTTTAAAAACCGTTTGGTAGTCTGTGAGTTTATCGCGGTCAGACAGACAGACAGACGCGAAGGGGGACATTGTTTTATAATATGTAAGGATTAGAATTTTGTATCCCATTTAGATTTACCAACGTTCGTATACACTACAGAAATTACATGAAGCAACAGAAAATAAAAACTAAATGTAACAAACAATTATCGGTAAATTTATACAGCATTTTCTTATTTATTTATTTGAGAACCAACAGCTATAACAAATGGATAACAATTGTATATGCTACACAGAGCCAATTACAGGTTCTCACGGGTAAAAACAGAGAATTTAGTAGAAATCTTAGGATCATTAGCAAGCACGATAGAAAATAATATACAGTGTGTCCCTGGATAAAGTGCACAAACGAAAATGGGTGAACCTAGGCCATAATTTATCGATAAAAAAATTAGAAAAAAAATCTTGAAAGAATCGTAATAATTATTAACGATATTTTTCCCTTTTGTTGCCTATTAAAGACGCCTGTATTGAAAATGTAATAACTTTTTATTAGTTGCGGGAATTTCGTTAAAATAAAACAACAATGTTGGCTGATAATTATTGATACTGCATAGTAAATAAAAAACAGAAACCCCTTTAAGATACAGCCATCATGTAAACAAATACGTTTCTGTCTAAAGTTTTCAATAAATTTCGATTTTTTTTTAAAAGGTCCAATTTTTTTGGCTATGAATAATGGTCTAGTTTTACCCATTTTCGTTTGTGCACTTTATCCAGGGACACACTGCATATAAGGTACATTAAGTACTACGCTCTTTAAAAAAAGTCTGCGTTATTATCAACTTACTTCTTTTTAAAGTGGAGCAGTTAAATCATAACATAACATCACACCTTGTTTCCCCAAAGGGTTGGGCAGAGGTACACCCACACTTCGCCAGTTATATTTAAGTCCCATGTAATAGGGGGCGAGCCTATTGCCATCAACGGAGCCCAAATCCGGACTCCGGGCTGCTACTGAAAAAATCCAGATAGAATAACCCAATAACATTTTGATTGACCTGGGAATCGTACCTAGGACCTCATGCTCAGCAGTAACGCCTGCGACCACTAGACCAACAAGGCCGTCGAGGCTTTGTGTTCATAATCTTGCTACCTGCGTAGGTAAATAATAAAACAGTCTGGTTCCAAATACAAAAAAAAAACCTGTTTTTGCGACGTGCTTTATGAGTTGGATAAAATGTGAAGAAAACACGAATAATTAAACAAAAATATTGTTGGAAGGTAGAAGCGCGTCTGCTGTGGAAATTAATTTTATATCTACCTATGTATTTTCTTTAGACAGCGTGTTTCGGATTCCCATCAAGCGAATGATACTGAGGCAGGTTTCAGACTGGAAAATCTAAAGGGAAAATGGTATTTTAACTATGATAAAGGCACCCAGGCAGGCGCGACGCGACTTTATTAGCACAATTTCTATAAAAACTTCATGGAAGTGTCGAGTCACGCTGCCTGTCGCGCCCGCGATGTCGCGCCGATCTGCACGAGCCTTAATGTGCCCTTTTTTGTGTTGTCGTCGCCGTGAATCATAACTTATCATTGAAAGTACGTAATAACTGGTAGTGTGTGTATCAGGTTTTATGGAGGAAACCTTTTATGCTTGCGTTCGTACAAACGGTCCAATGTTTTTATAACAAAATATATTTTTTTCTTTTCCAATATCGCTCCCTGACTAATATAAATTCGGTGTAAAATATTGTCAAAATTACGACCTGCCTGCGTGCTGATCCAATACCGCCGGAGGCAAAGGTTGGAGTTACGATACACCTAGTAAAATAAATACGAGCAACTTATAACTTTTTATGGGACTTGATTTATTGGTACTTTTTTAGAAGAAGCAATTCTGACGCGCTTTTTTATTAATATAACTTGCAAGGGCGTTATATTTATGTGATGTAGGTGAGGACTTTATAAATCAATGACTGCGCTACGTAGCGCTACGCCGCGCTACGTCGTAGCTACTTGTTGCTACGCCGTACCTAGGAAAGCAGTGGGCTACACACTTCACGCTAGTAAAATATCTGTAGAAATAACCGGTTGGACCTAATTCACTAGTGCTAATGCTTATAATCCATATCCATATTACTACGAGCTTCTGCGCGCCACTTTGGCCCCAAGAAATTTCTTGTCCTCCCGACCCACCCCGTTTATTACAACTTTTTTGCTTATCGTTCTTTCTGACTTAATTTATTTAGCTCGGCGCCTAAGGGTCCTAGCGTGATGTTAAATATATACGACTTACTCAACAATTGATCTAACAAACGCAATATGATTTTTCAAATCTGGCTGGTTCCAGATATTAGCGCGTTCAAACAAACAAACTAACTCTTCAGCTTCAGATTAGTATAGATATGAACTATAATAATATTTTAAATGCGAAAGTAACTCTCTCTATCTGTCTGTCTGTTGCCTTTTCACACCTTAACGGCTGAACGGATTTTGATGACACACGGATAGACCACGACCTGCACCCTAATTGCGTAACACAGTTTGAATCACAATCCGAGAGTTTTGAAGCATATTCCTAATCCATTGCTTCACAGGTTTAAAAAAATCGTCTGCTCAGCAACGTCAATAACGCAATGGACGTGGGTGAACTGTCGAAATGAAATCAATTGTAATTGTATGTGTGTTACACAATGGCCCCTCTGGACCAGGATATATTTTAAATCCCCGTAATACGGCGTCGTGCGATACTTTGCAACATTATCACGGGCAAAATCCGGTTAATTATAATTATGGGTTCGGACATGAGGTCAGTCTGCGAGTCAGTTCAGTAAGTTGCGAAGACTTACTGAACTGCCTTCAAAAGTATTCGTACACGAAACACGAGGCCAGTGAAAGGCCAATGACTGAGCAGACTCAGCGGAATTGCATTGGGATTGTTATTATGTTTCGGAATTACCCTGCTGGTGTCTAGAGCCCATCTGAACAGAGGCATGGTCAAAGAAATAATAATTTAAAAGCTTCTTAAATAAGTAAAACAACAATAATTGTTCGTTGTCTAGGGCATGTGCTACCTCCACGGCGGGCTGGGTGCACACGGCAAGCTTCGCTCCTCCAACTGCCTCATCGATGGACGCTTCGTGCTGAAGATCTCCGACTACGGACTCAACACGCTGTGCACGCCGACGGACCTGATAAAGGATGACACCTATTACTATAGTAATTAATGCTATTTTTGCTTGTCCCTGTTGAGGTGTTAATCAAATAAGTAGCTGGTTTGTTTGAGATTTTGGAATAGTATTAATTATTGTATAGAGTCTACGGTTTGCGAATGGTAAATAGATAAAGTCCGTAATTTCTTTTGTGACAACTTTTTACTTACTTTTTTCTCTTATGTCTGTTTAGTCAAAAAACTGTTGAAAATACGAGTATAAGATTAAGAAATGAAAATTGTCACCTCATAACTTTTTTTTTTGTTGAGATATCCAAATCTCTCTTTGAGAAATAAAAAAAAACTCGTATCTTTCTCTAGAATAACCAGAATAATATAATTCTTTAGTAGGTTTAGGTAATAGTGTTTATTTTTTCTTGAAGCTTATTTGAGACTTTCTTTTAGAGTTACTCTGGACAGCACCGGAGCTTGTGGCTGCCAGCATATACCCCGGAGCGGCGGCGTCACTCTAAGGAGATGTGTACAGCTTCGGCATCATTCTCGAAGAGATCGTGCTGAGAGCCGGTCCCTTCCATAATTACACGCCTACTATGTCTAATAAAGGTCAGCAACCTTGGTGATTAGCTTATATTTTATCGCTGTATGAAACGCGGCCACGGTATGAACTATCCTACTAACTCGTACAGTCAATCGCACGTTGGGGGTAACACTTTTACCATGAGCTGGCCTGGCGTAGTTCGGGGTTTCAATAGAATACGTGGCCGGCTTATACTGGTTTTGTTACGTGTGACCTATTGTACTGTACTACTGTGAAAGAAGAGTAAATCTCAGTATTTTATTCATAGTAATTTTAGTGATAACTATAATTACTTCTTGGACTGGCCATAAAAGGCAACACAGACAAAGAGAGTTTAGACAAAGAGAGACAAGACAGTTTACAGGACAAAGACAAAGATTTATTTGCAGATAAATATGGTTACAAAAGTTGTTGCAATGGTAGTATAATAGTAGCTTAATATATTTAATCATAACATAATGACATGCAGATTTTTGGTATATAATTAGATCATTTTAATTTAACCTGGAAGAATTCTTTTATAGTATAGAAGGAGTTCTCAATTAACGAATTGCGTAAAGCCCTTCTGAAGCGGACCATTGGAAGTTCTTTAATTTGTTTAGGAATCTTGTTATAAATCTGAATATAGGACAGCAACTTCGCCCATATAGTTCCGTTTTCATTCTAGGAATAATGAATCTATTAGGATATCTAGTTTTGAACTAATATTTATTTCCCAGTTTTTCAAACATCTCAGGGTGAGATTTCGTAAATTTACATACTTCCTCAATATAAATACCAGTTAGTGTAAGTATTCTAAGTTACTAAACAGTGGCAGTGGATTAGCATCTCCAGTAAAGTGTCGACGCGCATTTGTTATAACGAATTCAGCACTTAATTGTAGACCCCTGGGGTTAGTAATTTTTCGTCGGTAATTAAATACAACAAGAATGGACTTCCCTGAGAACATCTTTTTAAAAAACGAACGATGGAAATATTCCGGCCAATGGAATACACAACATAGAAGTGTAAAGAGCCGTGGAGGACTTCTTGCGTTTTTTCTTCATGTAAGACAGTAGGTATATCTTTAAAAAAAAAACGCGAAATAAACCCAAATGTATTTTTTGTAAAGCCTAATAATTGTTAAAGTTTAAAAACATTAACTGCTAAAACAAGGCTTTTACTCGAATGAACATTTTCAGGAAGTCTTATTACGTTCTCGAAATCATTTTCCAGCTGAATTACACCACTTCACTCGGCCATGTTCTCTCCGTATCCGCTATTTTCGAGCCGGCTGCATTATCCGCTTTTAAATGACATGAAAGAAAAAAGCTACAACTTTCAGGCTATAACTTTTTAATGGAATGAGACGGAAAAGTAGTTTTTTTGTAGTAATTTATATTATTTAAGTAAGATTTTATACTGTAGAATAGAATAGAATAGAATAGAATAGATTTATTTGCAAGAAGCATGGTACAGAAAGATCTTAAAGCTAAACATTGAACTTCACACTTCGCCAAATATAAATGGCATGCAAAAATTTATCATGAGGCGGGTACATACTAATAAAATACCAATTACATGCGCAGAATAATTAAACAATTGAATGTCAAAAACACAAGAAATACAAACTGACATACCAGTAGAAAAATTAATATTAATATAGTAGTCAAGTTATTATGAAAGTCAAGTTTACAAAGTATACAACAAATGTCTATATTTTATTATTCAATGTCAAAAATTATAGTAGATTACAATGTCACCTTTTTTTTTTTTTTTTTTTGATGGTGGGAAATCATCAAATAACTTCTCCCGCTCTGGGTGGAGCGGGAGGGTGTGTCAGACTCTTACTGACTAAAACCCACCCGTATTCCTTCCTGTTGCCTGTGTTGCGGGGGCCTCGGTGACCCATAAGTACCTTCCCGCGACCCCGGCAGGCATCGGCCCTAGTGGACCCCTACTTTGTGCTGACGACATCTCTTTGAGGCGCGCGTGGAATACGACGCGCCGTCGACCCGGGCCTGGTCCTTACCGGACGGTGAGCTACCCATTGCTCACCGTCCGCAAGCCCGCGCCTACGGTGGCCGGAAATCCGCCCGGGATTCCCGACGCCCTGGGCGTCTCCTGCGGCGGCTAGGGGCGAGAGGGCGCGAAACTTGCCTTTCCCTCAACCGTCCCGCCTCCTCCTTCGCGAGCATTACTGCTTCGCAGAAGGAGGTAACGGCTGCCCATGCCCTCTCGCTCCGTACCATGGCCTGAACCAGGGCCGGACGCGAGAGGTCTCTGCCGCCGATCGCCTCCACGAGGACACGGCGGTGCTCTGCCCAAGCCGGGCAGACCTCCACCGTATGCTCCACCGTGTCCTCTGGGCGATCCACACAGTGGTGACACCCGGACGTTTCCTCCCGCCTTATTCGACACAGGAACCTCCCGAAGCTGCCGTGTCCGGTGAGGACCTGCGTCAGGCGGAAGGTGAGGACGCCGTGGCGCCTCTCCAGCCACTCCTCAAAGAGGGGACTTATCGCCGCAATCGTGGCGTGCCCAGCACTGGGTTGCGACAACCGTACTTTCCATGACGCCATGAGATCCCGCCGGAGCTCCGTCCGCTGTGCCACGATTTCTCGCGGCAGCGGACTTACGCCCCGGCGTTTCGCCTCCTCGCGCCACTCCCATACGTGCGCGAGGACACAATGTCACCTTAAGAAGTCATTCAAGTTGTAAAAACTCTGTTCTATTAGCCACCTATAAAGTTTAGTTTTAAACCGATTCAAAGGCAGCTCTCTAATACATCTTGGAATTTTGTTAAATATTTTTACGGTCATTATAGAGCATTTTTTTTACAGTAGGCTGTCTTACATGGTGGCATCAATAGAAGAGTGGGGTCTCTTTTTTTTACAATCGAGTTTAATTTATCGGACATTTGTGGGAAGAGCCTACGCTGTTCTTTGACAAATATACCAGCTTGCAGAATGTATAGACCAGTTAAAGTGAGTAACTTAAGTTTTTTGAATAGTGGTCTACATGATACTAGGGGTCCCACTCCACATATTGCTCTTATACATTTTTTTTGAATAATGAACGCTCGTTTAATATCAGTTGAATTTCCCTACAAAAGAAGTCCATACCTTAAAGAGGAGGCAACAAAGCCATGATACGCTAACAATGCAGTTTTCTGTGATGAAGTCAGTTTTAACCTTTTTAATGCAAATACAAATTTGTTTATTTTTTTACTTATGTGGTTAATATGCCTTCCAGTTACAATGGTTGTCCAATACAATGCCGAGAAACTTCATTTCATTAACTAGTTCAATATTATGCCCCCGGCATGTTAAACTTGAAACACCCTGGCTTGTTTTTGAATTATTATAGTTTGAAAAGTTCATGTATTTCGTTTTGGAGAGGTTGACGCATAATTTATTGCTATCCAACCAATTCAGTACAGATTCCACCGCAGGCTTTAACCGAGCCTCTTGAGTGATTGCATTGGAGTTGTGTTTCACAACAAGGGATATATCATCAGCAAACAGTACGCATTGATGATTGGAAGCTTTAGGCAGGTCATTTATGAATAGCAGAAAGAGTAAAGGACCTAGAATGCTGCCTTGAGGTACCCCGGTTTTATTGGGTTGAAACTCAGACCTATACGCACTTAATTTGGAGTCTTTATCAATTCTTTTAATCTCTACACATTGTTTCCGTCCTATCAGGTAGCTTTTTAGCCAGTCTAATGCAGGTCCTCTAATACCATACAGTTCACATTTATTTATTAAAATGTCGTGGTTAACAAAATCGAAAGCACGGGTCATGTCAAAGAATATAACTGAAACAGGGATTCGTTTATCGATAGTCTGCGTTATGTTTTTGATTAAGTTAAAGGCTGCTAAAGTAGTTGACTTTTTCCTTTGAAAACCGTTTTGTTCTTCTTTTATAACGTTATGTTTGTCAAGAAAACCTGTGAGACGTTTGTGCATGGCCTTTTCAAATATTTTAGATGTAATGTTTATGAGGGTTATTGGGCGATAATTTTTTATTTCCTGTTTGCAGTTCTTTTTGTGTAGCGGTCTGACTATAGATACTTTAAGTTGCTCCGGAAATGTTCCCTCTGTAAATGACAGGTTAATTAAGCGTGTAAGGATAGGTGAAAGTGTGCTAGCACAATATTTTAATACGTGTGTTGATATACCATCTAACCCTACAGATCTTGTGTTATTTAGTGAATATATTATTTTAAATACTTCTTCTTCAGCCATTGGTCTTAAAAATACACTAGAGCTTACGCGGTCTATTTTGCTTAGTTGTAGGCTACCTACATGGGTATTTTGTGAGTTCGCTTTTTCCGTCTCAATGAAACAGCTATTAAAAGCATTGGCAATTGCTAAAGGGTCTGTAACCAGACAGTTATTTACGTTGATACATTCAATTTCGTCATGTAATTTTACAAAGTCGCTTTCATTTTTGATTATTTGCCATGTAGCCTTACACTTATTTTTTGCTCGAGACACGAAGTCATGATTCATGTTTGCTTGTGATTGAATAATACATCTTCTTAATATAGTACTGTATTTTTTATATGTCCGTTTATTTCGTGAATTTTTGCATTTATAGTACCCATGTCTAAGTTCTCTCTTTCTTCTACAAGATCTTTTAATTCCTTTTGTTATCCACTTAGGGGATTTTACACTGGAGTCTATTTTTATTGTATCAATCGGAAAACATAGGTTATAAAATAATTTAATGGTGTCATAAAATGTATCGAAGGCCATATTTACGTTATTTTCCTTTAACACCTCCGACCATGTAAGTGCTTCAATGCAGTTTTTGAATTTAATCATATTTTCTTCGCAATAGTTTCTAGAAGCCATGTAATAATAATTTAAAAGTTCCTTTTTTGACGTTACAGGAATAGTTAGTGTTTGTCCAGTATTATGGTCGGAAAGATATAGTTGATGTACCTTACCTTCTCCATCATCATAATTACTAATTATATTATCTATGCAGGTTGCTTGTCGCGTACATTCATTAATATGGAATTTAAGATTATAGTTTAATAACAAGTTGTCAAAATTATTAGTCAGCTGATTTTTATTGAGAATATTTATGTTGAAGTCACCTGCTATAACAATTTTATATTTTTTTTTTATCGTGAGTTTATGTAACAGCAAGTCCAGATTTTGTAGAAATATTTCAGTTCTACTACCAGGCGTACGATATGCGCATAAGACAAAGCAATTTATGGCCGGTATTTTTATGCCACAGCACTCGAAAGACTTTTCAATCGACAATTCTTTACAGAGGGGTATTTCACTATACTAAGCTGCAAGCTGCTGTAAGCTGCAAGTTAACTTGGTATTTACCCCATAAGTCGTTTACATAGTTTTACAAATTTGCTATTTCAAATTATACGTTAACATGATTATTAGTGCATTGTTATTATTTTTTTTTATTACATTTACATACATATTAATTACATTTTAAAATATTTTTATATATTTTTTTTTTGCCATTTTAAAGTATTCAAATGAGTGGCCCATCAGTGGTCAGGGTTCTAGAGAGAGGAACCTCCGCACTATGCGTGCCTTGTCCAGGAGTACTGCTTTCTGAGTCAAGTCCTTGACTCAGCCGCGCAATGAGAGCCTCCTGAGGTATTGGTCAAGGCTCTCCGCTGCGTCCAATGATTGCAGAGTCCACGTCCCACATATCGACAACCTCGTGTGCTAAGTCAAGATACTTGATTTTTTTATGTTTCTCAGCTCACGAGATTCTCGTCATGAGGGACAACGATATCAACAATCATTGCATGGCGCTCTCGTCGATCTATCCACAATATCAGGCATATTGGCTGTAGGCATATAGTCCTTTCAGTGATGATAGATCAATTCCAGTACAATGTGGCGTGACCATTCTTGAGAAATGGGGCGGGCACATACCTGTAGAATGGTTCTTTTGACTCCATAAACTTGTACTCCAAGGCAAGTTGCTGGTGGATAATCCTAGCCTCTAAATTGAATCTGTGCAAGTACTTGCCGTTAGCAAAACGAGAACAATCGGAAACAATATGTCGAATTGATTCACCGGGAAGGTGGCATGCCCGACAGATGTCAACCATACCGTCCTTGACATTGTATTTCCAATAATTATTCGTCATGATATTAGTGCAATTATTATTATCAATAATCATTGCTGCATTTGAGTTTACAAATCAATGACTGCGCTACGTAGCGCTACGCCGCGCTATGTCGTAGCTACTTGTTGGTACGCCGTAGCTAGTAAAGCAGAGCGCTAAACACTACTATGTAGTGTGTATGTACGCTATGTAGTACTACTATGTCAACTATTGAAAGCTTTTCAATAAAATACTAATAATATCAGAAGTGTGGGTTGATTAAGAACTCGATCCGTGTGATTATAAAGTTATAGGTTTCAGGGATTTTAAATAACTTGTTAACAGGTTTCAGTGAACTTTACGAAAGCAATCATTAAAATATAAAAAGATCAAATACTGGTTAGGATGTTTAACGTAAACGAATTAAAAGTTTAAAGATGTTTGCAGAGGCTTCAAACAAACAAATTAACCTTGATACTCCTAAATTAATCCTGCTGGACCGAATTGGCATTAATGCTTATTTTGAAATTATCACTTCAAAACACGTGTAATTTTTATGTTTTCTGCTCGGAAGAATGTACATCTGCTATTAAAATTAAGTCCTGGCAATAAGCTGCTTCATTGCTATTGCTACAATCCACACTATTAGAGAGCAGTGGTGGCCATTGGTAATGGCTTACGAGTTGTAGGTCGTGGGTCCGACCCCAGGCAGGCGCTTTACTTTGTGTAAATAATTTCATCACCACCACCACTGCCCTCAAAACGGTGAAAGAAAACATCGTGAGGAAACTGGCATGTCCTGGAACCAATGATTCGAAGACATGTGACATCTACCAACCCGCACTGGGCCCGCGTGGTAGTTTAGAGCCCGCTCCCTCTCGAAGAGAGGAGGCCTGTGTCGCAGCAGTGGGACCATTATAGGCTGATTATGAATGATGAATACTAATATTATAAATGCGAAAGCGTTTGTCTGTCTACCTTTTTACGCCACTACTGAACCGATCGTTATTAGACAAATCGGTAACTTGGGACCTGGAGAAAGGCATGGCTGTCTTTCATCCTGGATCGCAGACGAAGTCGCGGGCAATAGCTAGTCTAAAATAAAACATTTTTTTTGTACAGAAATAGTGGGCCACGTATGTGCTCGAGAGTCCCCCTCCTTTCGTCCAGTGGTGGGGGTGGGCGAGGTAGGGGCGGCCGCAGGAAGCGGGGGAGGGGCTGCTGTGGAACTACTGGACCTAGCCGCGAGGTGCTGGGCAGAGGCGGCCGATGATAGACCCAGCTTTGATGCCGTCAACGCTAATTATATCAAGTGAGCGATGATTATGTGTTATGCAGGCGACACACTTAACGATATACTTGCGCAAGCTTAGACTTGCACAATGCTGTGATGTTAATGCAAACTTGTGCAAGTCGTGCAAGTATATCGTTACGTGTTTGGCCTGCATTATGAGGAATTTTAAGTAACGTGCTGAAATCTGTTGGTCAGTCCTAGCAAACCTGGTAAGTTAAAGTTTTCATAGTGTATTATGTTCTTAGATTCGCACTTGAGGAATTCTATATAATAATGCATACCCACGAGGATGTAGCGTTGCTTCAATATTTGTCCTGCGGACCTTGGCTTTGGATATTTAAGCACAGTATAAACTTAACTATTCTCGTGTAAGTAGTTCGTGCTTGTAGATTCTTTTTCTCTTGTGCTAAAGAGAAAAAGAATCTTAACATTCTAAATGATATGTGTATGTGTATTTTCTAATTTAGAGGTTACTGTGACAACTTGATGGACGATCTCCTTCGTCGTATGGAACAGTACGCGAATAACCTTGAGTCCTTGGTTGAGGAGAAAACTGAACAACTCTCGATGGAGAAACGGAGGTCTGAAGAACTACTGTATCAAGTACTTCCTAGGTAACTTTTGTAATATTTTGTTTATAGATCGATGGATATTTCGAAGTTATGATTATAATTTGAAGTATAAAATAGGTATATACATAGTATTACGCCTGTATTTACTGAGTGGGTTAGCAGAGGTGCATGGTACATAATAGCTACTTAATATCAATTTAAAGTTAGAATTTTCAATATTTATATTTTGCCTTACAAAGTAATGACGAGCTTATTTTTATAATTCAGTTTTGATGCTAACGGTAGGTACATGTGAGGTGTATTTCGTCATCAATTTATTTTATGACTTTCGTCAAGCTATTGTCTAGAATTTTCGCATAACCTTCGTCAATGCTTTTGTTCTCACACTCATTATCAACTCATTATAATATTCTAGAGATCTTAAAGTTCCTTAAGTTGCTGAGAACTTATATGAGTATTTGGGTCGCTTTCTTGGAATGAATATTATGTAGCCTTGAAAAATATATACTTGTACTTCTGACTGCGCAAAAGTTGAACTTCTCTTACTATTTGAAATTCGAAGTCGAAGTCAAAACATAGGCACTTAAAAGGTACTCTTGAACGTCAAAATTTCAAAGGTCACATAATCCAGATACATTTCTTGATTGGACGAAGACTGTTTTTATCACGGATTGTCTATCATTGTTTAAAGTTTTAGTTATGAAACACGCTCGCTAATCATTACTATTTTAAGGGGCTTAAGAGACTACTTTTACATTTATATGTAGTATTATGTCCCGGGTTGGTACACACGGCTTCATATCCAGCTATACATTTCCAGTATAAGCTGATCTCGCATTGATTTCCCTACAATGAGAGGTCAGCTTATACTGAAAATGTACAGCTTGATATGTAGCCGTGTGTACGTGTAGAAATGGTATAGTTAGGAAGCGGTGGTTGGAGATAGCCGCGTAAATGTTAAGGATAGTGTTTGTTTTGTTTGTATGCCATTTTATTGTAGTTTTTTTATGTATTATGTAACTATTTATTTATTTTTATTGTTTTTTTTTTATGGATCAGGTGGTCTGCAATAAATATTTTTATTATTATAAGTAACACCTTGACCTTGCGTTGACCTAGCGTAGTACTGAGTTTCAGTAGAATAAGCGGCCAGTTTATACTGGTTTTGTTACCACTGACTTGCGGCCTACTGTGAATCCTAGCAACAATGCATTTCTATCTATGTCCATCAAGGCCTGTAGCTCAACAGCTGATGGCAGGTGAAGTGGTCCAGCCTGAAAGCTTCGAGTGTGTGACGGTATACTTCAGCGACATAGTCGGGTTCACTGAGCTCTGTGCCGCCTCCACTCCGATCCAGGTGGTGGATCTACTGAACGACCTGTACAGCACCTTCGACAGGATCATTGGGTTCTATGATGTTTATAAGGTAAGTGTTTCTTTGGGGATAGAAAATTTACGGGGGATTCTTGGCTTGGCTTACAAAGGCCCTAATTTTTTATCGCTTGTCCTTAAAAAAAATAAATGAATATCCAATTCTAGGCAAAGTCAACTCTGTAGCTATCATCGATGACCTTGATGAATAAAACTGGGAATGTAGGAAACTCAATATCTAGTCTCTGACAATTGGTCTAAAGGTCGGAAAGTTGTCTATGATGGCACAGTCTAATTTTCAGAGTTTCATAGCAGCAGAGCACTTCCTGTTTAACCACTCGTATATAATTACAGAAACAATTAAAAGGCCATTGTGTCTCGCTGTGAAACACGTTCCAAAGCGTTAAAAGATGATTGAACAACCTAATGGCTTTAGAGCCCATCCTTAGGTAAACTGCAAATACTTACTTTTCATCTTCAATATTTTTAAAGTGATCCTTTTTTATGTCCTAAAGGTGGAAACTATAGGCGACGCTTACATGGTGGTGTCTGGTCTCCCGGAGAGGAACGGCGACCTTCACGCGCGGGAGATCTGCCTCATGGCGCTGGCTATTGTGGAAGCCGTGAGGGGGTTCGTTGTGAGACACCGGCCCACACATCGATTGGAGGTGAACCTTACAAAATGATTTTAACTTGTAGAAAAGTGCTCTTTTAAGTAATTTTATACTAAATGGGTCAAAATTGTAAAGTAGTACAGTACAGTCGCGAGCACATCAAGTTACCAAAAACTGTCAAAATTCTCGAAATGATTTTAAACCTTATAATGTTGATGGTTAAGTTCAAAATCGAATCAGAAAATTTGACAGTTTGTGATAAATTGATATGCTGGCGACTGTACATAAATATACACATACAATAGTTAATTGACGTAGTTGTCAGTTGTCATAGTTACAAACTGCCTTTGATCCGTAATAAAATTACCAAATTTTATACTTAATAATTCAGGATCACCAATTTTTTATGAAAACCGCAAGAGTTGCACAGAAACCCCTTTTAAAAAAGTGTCAACCATCTCAACCCATGTAAACGAAAAACTTGTAATAACTAAGTTAAAGCATTTAGAGGCGTTAACTAAGTTATTACAAGTTTAGTGTAAGTTTGTGGTTAGCCACACAAGTACCTATAATTCTGTTCTTCTGTATTGTGCCAAAACTGAAAATATTATAGTTTTCGGTACCTAATTGATTAGGTTCGTATCGGAGTACACTCCGGTCCAGTCTGCGCGGGTGTGGTGGGCGTCAAGATGCCCCACTACTGCCTGTTTGGAGACACCGTCAACACTGCCAGTCGAATGGAGTCTACTGGACAGCGTAAGTTTCATTCTTATGTAGTTATGGAACTTGGAACTCGCGAAACGAAAAGTACAGTCAACACCAAAAGTCGATGAACAGAATCAACATAACAAAACACCTGTTCACAATAAAATGCCATAAGTTATAGTCGCAACTAGGAAACAAAATAGCCTGTACACCAGAAATTTACAAAAGTCGTTAAACACGACTATTTCAAAAGTATCTGTGCACTAGTATTCCTAAAGTCGCCGTACACCTTCAATCCAAATGTCGCTGAACATCATTGTATCAAAAGTCACCAAACAGCAGTAAAGACAAAATTAGGTTAACAAAGTATATTTTTAATGTTGCCGTATGTTAATATACTTTTGACGCTTATGTTGTTCAGCTACTTTTGGGACAGTGCTTGCTTGCAATGTATGTTAACACGTTAGTATTTAATTTCTGATACATTGTATCCTTGTTCTTTCAAGAAAACAATTCTGTGACGCTCATGCTCCGTAATATGCACATTATACGGCATTATTGTGATATTTATCGATTGATGTATCTCAATAATATAAATAAACAATTATGCACTTACACAACGTTTCAATTACTTCAGACTACGACAGTCGACAATCATACGTTAGACTAAAATTATCACAAGTCATGTGAATAGAAATAATAAATTAAAAATTAAAGGAAGGTAGGTTTTGTAAGATTCGCACAAAGTAAATTACAAGTACCGTCACAATAATCGCTTCGTAGATCATTAGAGTTATGTTTATGTTATTTCATATTATAGATTAGTATGGTTACTGACAATAAAATATAATTGCTTTGTAAATAAGTATTGAAATAGATACTAACGTGTTAACATACATTGCAAGCAAGCACTGTCCCAAAAGTAGCTGAACAACATAAGCGTCAAAAGTATATTAACATACGGCAACATTAAAAATATACTTTGTTAACCTAATTTTGTCTTTACTGCTGTTTGGTGACTTTTGATACAATGATGTTCAGCGACATTTGGATTGAAGGTGTACGGCGACTTTAGGAATACTAGTGCACAGATACTTTTGAAATAGTCGTGTTTAACGACTTTTGTAAATTTCTGGTGTACAGGCTATTTTGTTTCCTAGTTGCGACTATAACTTATGGCATTTTATTGTGAACAGGTGTTTTGTTATGTTGATTCTGTTCATCGACTTTTGGTGCTGACTGTACCTACAAGCAGTTTACAAATTAATTATTTTTCCACATATCCACTGGTACTTGAGAGTAACGGAGAAAATATCAAATCTCTTGCACGGTGGGAATAGTTCACGTAAATTGATATGAAGATTTATTTTATTTTTGTATACAATGTACATTTCCCAGAATTTGATAACGGCAATGATAATGTTTATTTGCCAAAACAGTGTTTTACATTTTCTTATACTTATTCT
This sequence comes from Atethmia centrago, assembly GCA_905333075.3. Classification (NCBI taxonomy): domain Eukaryota; kingdom Metazoa; phylum Arthropoda; class Insecta; order Lepidoptera; family Noctuidae; genus Atethmia; species Atethmia centrago. The sequence continues at coordinate 9,318,924 of HG995379.1, forward strand.
GCTTTAATAGCTAGGTTTTTTTTTTAAGACACAAAGGAAGTACTTGCTTATGAACTCCACCCTAAGTCGAGCATGTCCCGTGGAGTCCTTGGGTGTGTTTGAAAATGCGTATTACACTAATTAGGGGAGACCGGGTTTCAAAGTGCCGATTTTCAAGCAACACGTAAAAAAACCGTTAAAATAAGATCTGATCTCAAAGAGATTCGGATATCTATGTATTCGAGTTTTAAACTAAATGGTCATATTTATTAAGTTAGTAATATCTTCTTGGCAAGAAACACATTTTTTTTTTGCGAAAAGTCGTTAAGTAACAACGCACCTCGTCATGGGGTTGGTTGTTCCATCGTTGAGGTAAGATGTTCCGGTAGCAGTTGTGTTAATTCGTGATGTAGTAACTGAAAATGAATTTACATATGTAAATTGCAGCAAAAATATCTAGTGTCAAATATTCATGACCCATTTATTAAAAAAAGAACATAGTACGTTCCAAACAAGTGACATATTATTGATTCCGAGCTACCATTTTAAGCTTTCTATCTTTGATGACAGCATCAGCTACCCGCTGCCGCAGATCAACTGATCTGCCCCGGTCGGTTTTCTTTTTGTTTTTGTCCTCATTGTATATATTTTTTTCATTGTATTGTAAGTTGCTTCGTTTAGTGTATGTTTTTTTCGGCACAACTGACCCCAAAGCACTTTTAGCTCCATTTTTCAAAAGGATTTCGAACGCAAAAAAATACAAGTAATAAATTACCAATAACGCAATTAAAAAACATACCCTATAGTTTTTCCAACAGATAAGTGCAACTCGCACATTGTACAATGAAATGCTTGTAGATTTTTAGCAGTAAACTGTATTTCCAACACATAGTTCATTTTTACTTGTGTAAAAATTAACTTATAGCCAAAAGTACATTGCACAGACAAGTTTCTACTGACTAAAGTTACCAAGTACATAAAAAACAAGTGCTAAAAATATAAATGTTGCCAATATGAAAATTATGTTTCGATTATTCTTACACACATAAATACCTTTAAAATTGATTGAAGTAGACCAAAACGTGTCAGAATGGATGATGATGAAGATGTGCCATCGAGCGCAAACCAAACCAAAACGTCTTTACAGCGTCACTACTATGGCTGCCATAGTAGCGCGATGGTACAACGTTCAATGATGCATTTCAAATTTACTGTTGTCTCTTGTCTTAATGAAGTTATTCGTGCTGGAACAACTTACCCCCGGCACTTTAAACCCCGGCCTCCCCTTCTATAGATGTCAGAGGTCTGTAGACATAAAATGTAACTTACATTTATTTACTCTAGATAAGAAAATACGATGAGACCACGATTTACGTGGCGGGATAAGGCAGATTTATGTAACAGGAATTACTTTTAGAGCCAGATTTGTTAATTACGAACTTTGTGACAAAGTTAAGTACCTAAAGTTAAGCTCGGTCAAAGGATTCTACGTTTTATACCAACTTTATTTGAGTTTTATTGCAAGTATAAACATAACTGCTCTGTCACCAGAAGCTACGCATTTACATTTATTTTACGAACAAGCCCTGCAACCGAAATTATCTCACTTTCGAAATGAATTGTTGCCTTTTTTAATCAGACATGACTTGTAGGCGACGCATGATCTTATCGATATTTTATATTTAATTTGTTTTAATATGTATGTACCTAGGGATCATAAAAGGAGCGGGCGATGCACGCGAACGGGAGGGGGGCGAGCGCTTAGCGGCGCTGCGATTTGCAAAACTTTATTAAGTGATCTTTACATATGATTGCGCGCGGTCTCCTCACCCTTCGCCCTTTCGTAAATGTGGCGCTTGCACTGTGCCCATCCACATCCCCTACATAACTGTTACTTGACTATTTAGAAGAAATAATTCACACATTAAAATTACCCCTTACTTTTGTTAACAAGAGGGCTATAGGTAGGTATTGTGAATTGTGAACCTCAGTTTCTGAAAGCCTTTTCAATTTGATTGACCTTTTGTCAAGTTAATTAGAGATAAGACGCTGACAACATCTAAACCGCGGTCACTGTCAGATTGCATAGAAAAGAAAGAGAAGCGTGATGACACAACGCTTGTAATTTATTTCGAAATATGAAGCAATGATCTATTTACTCAAAATTGAGTTGAGTAATCGAAAATAAAAAACAACTAAGTTCTGCATTCAAATAAGACGTTCTTGTTATTAATTAAATAGGTAACATGTGTTGATATTTAATACAGATATTTTCGATCTCAAGGTATGAGGTTAGTTTAATGTTAGTTTGTATCGAGATTTTTTCAAAACGTGTTTTGGTAACAACCAAGTTCTGGGAAATATGTTCAAAATTAACATATATTTTTTCCGCTACCACAAACTATACAGATGTGCCAATTTTTTTTCTTAAGAGAAGTCAATTTTGGTCAATTGGGTCTTGTCAGCGCCTTAATTATTTATTCTAACCGACAACAAACAACATGAGACTTGACTGCAGATTTATTTATTTATTAAGACCTCCAACATAAGATAGGTGTACTCTTCACTTATAGGAGACCACAGCATGCAATTCACTGAGTTTGTCAGGCTTCGTGACACCTGACGCACTTTATTTGTTAGTTCTTCAGACAGTACTTTTGAGTATTAAAAGCAAAAACTAATGTCCTATACCCTTCCAGCACTACGGATCCACTTAAGCGAAAACACACGAGCGTTACTCGACCAATGGGGCACCTTCGTGGTCGACCGTCGTGGCGAGGTGGAACTGAAGGGTCGCGGGAGGATGCTCTCCCATTGGCTGCTGCACTGCTCCGAGCCAGAAGCAAGGCCACCTTCGCAAGGACTACAACCACCTCCTCAATACCCCATACTGTTCCCTGCATTACCACAACCTGCTTTGTCCTTACAAGTTCCCTATCTAGTTGTGGAGCCCCCGACGTTAGCTGCTTGAAGAGCCAGATGCGTTTTTGTCTGGATTTAAAATTGGGACAAAAAAAATTGTATGGACTGATACAGACCTATTCACATTTTCCCGTTACTGTATCCTTTTCTATCGCTCAGTAAAAGTGCGAGAAAGAAACTCAAGCAACTTTCTCGGAGCGGATAGGTCTGGTTCTATAAGCTTATCTCCAAGCTGTAAAAAGTTGTGTATTAAATGTAGGTGTGATCGTTGTCATTTATTAGTTGTGTCCTTATCACAAGAGTTCGGGCTTCCTACATTTAGGAAATAGTCGTTATTAATTTCGTCAGTATGTATATAGGAATAGGAAACGCTGACCTCATCTAGCTTTATTTAAAAAATATGATTAACGTGTAAAAGTGCAAACCTACTTACAGAAATAAAAAGCATTATTATCATTTATTTATAATTTATCATATAAAGTTTCAGTATTATATTTGTAAGTAGATGTTTGGTATTGTAAAAATAGTACCATTATTTGTATTCTATTTGTTAACATAAGTGCTATTTATGGAACTTACGAAAGTGTTACACAAAATTAACTAAAGTAAAAAAAAAAATATTTTTATAAAAATCCTGGTCAGATCGCGTCTTAAATAACCATTAAGCAAGCCTGCTGACAAAAACAAACCTAAAAAAAACAATATCTTTGATAAATGCCTACAACTTGTATCAAACAGACCTCCATAAAACGTAAAATATGAGGAATAAACTGGAAATAATGGGTACGTAAAGGTGGGCAGAGAGGCGCGACGCCCCGCGATGCGACTAGTAGAACAGTTTCTATAAAAACTTCATAGCAATTGTCAACCACAATCGCGTCGCAACGTTGGCGCATCGCGCCTGTCTAAGAAAGCCCTAACTAAAATGCTAATTTTATGAACATTTTATCCCCGTACACTACTTAATGACTTGTCAGTGATAACATTTACATTTTACTAGCTTGTACATCACAATGAGTTTAACGAGATGATTTTCATCTGGTCCACACAAGCGAGGGACATTTGTTACGTACAGATGCATCAGAATTGCATTTTAGCGTCGCTGGGGACGAAAGTTTAGTAACTTTATGATGATGTGACAAGTTTGTGTCCACGCATAGTAAATTATAGCACGGGAGAATAATTTAGAATAGCTCGCATTGACTTTAGACAATCATAGCGACATGATTCACTGGTCTTGTTTAGTTTTGTTCACGTGTAATGTGTGTGTTTTTATCTATTCTTAACTTTAACCTTTCCCGGGTATTCACTATGGTCAATTCCATTAAAATCGTTCCTTTTGTTTAGCCGTCAAATGCAGTGAAAAAGGACTAAGCCGCTTCATATATTCAATCATTGTAAATGTTTTATTTAAAAAAATAGCCAATCATGGGGACTGCCGACATAAGTGACAACTTAAAACTTTGTAATAAAATATATATTTATATGCTAGCTACGCCCCGCGGTTTCACCCGTGTAAGTCTCGATCATGTGGGAATATCGGGATAAAAAGTATCCTATGTCCTAATACAGGTCATGGTCTACCATGTGCTAAATTTCATACAAAACCGTTCAGCCGTTTTAGCGTGAAAGCGTAACAAACAAAAAAAGTCACTTTCGCATTTATAATATTAGTTAGGATTAGGATATATACATATATTTATATACTCGGTGTCGGTGACGCGAACCCATAAGTTTTTCCCCTTCCAAAAATCGCTCAAGGCGACTAAATATATGTTCACTTCAAAAATATTTTAAAACTTGTCTTGGAAGTCTTCTAGTCATAAATCTAGGAATGGTTCTAGTCACTACAAAGAAAATATACTCTAAAGGTTAAGGTAGACATTGAGCTCCGAAATAAATCACTTACGAATTTGGCATTTGCCAAAGTTTTTTCCAAAGATTTTTTTGCGTTTTGCAAAGCTTTTTCCATACGTTTCTTTGTTTGTATTGCTAAAATACAACCTAACAGGGCTAATACAGCCTGCTAGGCAATATTTTACCGAGTTACAGAAGTATCCCAGAAAATACACTCACTTTACGCACAAATTCTCAGTATAATCACTTTTGTAAGTCTAACTTACTAAATATAGTGACCTCATTAATGATGCTCTTCAAAAAGGTCAGGTGCGTAGTACTCGCAACCGGCGTGCGTGTATGACCAGATGTATGAACGTAAACGAAGCAAAAGGAGTATGTAAGGAGCGTAGCAGGTGGCGTTCTATAGTTTCTGCCTACCCCTACGGGAATATTTTGTAAGTTACATACATACTTTGTATGTAACTTACAAAATATTACGTGAATGTGAGATAAATATTGAAAAAAATATCTATTACTATATTCCAATTTCTTTATTCAACAGTAGGTATATTTCGCCTTTCTTTTAAACGAGCAGTAATTTTACTGTAATTTACTTCATATGTTTAAATTATGCGCGTTCTTACTGGGTAGAGACATTTATGAACATTTCTCCCTATGTAAAGGAACGGTATTGCTAAATTACAATAAAAAAATGAAACAATTGTGCGAGTTTATTGAATAAGCGTTCTACGAATAAAACCCAAGAGGAGGCCAAGAGTGAGTTGGACTCGCGCACGAAGGGTTCCGTACCATTATCTATAAAAACGGCAAAAAAAATCATATCCGTTAAATATTTATTTTTTTCTGTTGTTTTGTATTTGTTGTTATAGCGGCAACAGAAATACATCATCTGTGAAAATTACAACTGTCTAACTACCTCGGTTCATGAGATACAACCTAGCCCGTGATAGACGGGCAGATGGACAGCGGAGTCTTAGTAATAGGGTCTCGTTTTACCCTTTGGGTACGGAACCCTAAAAAATTATATTCAATATCTTGATAACTTTCTTCTCGTAACAAAATTAGTCGTCTTCCTTTGTCAACTAAACTTTGCTCTAGCATTTCTGTACCTACCACATTAGGTAAAAAATTTAAGTTGCCCCTATCCAGGTAACGAAGCATCCCTTACGTCTCATAAATAGACGATATTTACAGAAAACTTTTGATGCCTATTCAGGCTCCCATTTGATTTACATTTTTGTTAATAGAATTGTTAATTTGTATTATATTGACATCTTTTATGTATTCTACTATTAATTTCCGTGTTAGGACATCTTATAACTGTAGAACTTATTGTGTATTATATAATAAATAGTAACATTAACTGTAAGCAAACATTTATTTTGTTAAGAGAAGTGTAAGATATTTCTCATGTAATTTACTTCACGCCTTTCAATCTATTGTCTAGACTTCTAGAGTCTAGACAAATTGGACCGTGTACATGTCATCGTAAGATTGTGAGCACCGTTAGTTTATAATGTATCCAGCAAGAATATAAACTACCGAAAAATTGTGAACTGTTACAATATAACGCATTCATTTTCTGTAGTTTATAATTACAATCTATGAATGTCAAATCGTCAAATTGTGAACGAACCTGTTCTTATCGACAGGATCTGTCCGATTTTATCACCCGTAAAATTGTAAATCGAGCCTGATTGGTAGCCCTTGGCGGTAGCCGAATTGGTCGCAGTAACTACGCCAGGCAACCCCGGCAAAATTGGTAAGGTTATGTTGGAACGGTGACCAAACGCGCGCGAGCCGAGCGAGCGAAGCGAGCGGTGCTGCGGCAGCTACCGGCGAGCGCTTCATCCAAACTGCTCGCAGTTACTCGGCTATTAAGTATTAGCGCAAGATTCGTTCGTCACATGCAAGTTTGATACCAGTTCACAATTTGTTGGTTTGCCATGGATAGCTTATAAACTATCGAAAAATAATGCGCTATATAGTAAATGGTTTATTGCAGTTCACAATTATTCAATAGTTTATAATCTCGCTAGGTAGATTATAAACTAACGATGCTCATAATCAAACGGTGACATACATAAGTAATGATATTTTGTTACATAGAATTTGATACCTTGTCAAAATAGTTTTTATGGAGATAGATAAGGTGTATTTTTCATTATTAACATAATAACGCTCGATTATTATACAAAAAACTAATACTTTCCTATTTTCGATGTCAAAGCTTTATAACTGAGCCCATTAATGGTTAGAAGCTTTTCATTTAAGATTGCTTTCAAATTATTTTCATAATATCTATATTTACAAATACGAGTAGTTAGTTATGTTTAAAACCTTGATATCGGAACCGGGCATCAGTAGTGCCAAATTGCATAGTTATTGTACAGTCGCCATGACATCAAGTTATCACAAACTGTCAAATTTTCCCATTCGATTTTGAACTTAACCAACAACATTTTAAGGTTTAACATAATTTGGAGAAATATGACCGTTTTGTATAACCTGATGTGCTGTTGACAGTATCTACTATCCCACGCAAAATATTTAGTATCTTAATATAGATTCTATATCGTTGTCCCTAAATGTCTATTTTTGTATGAATGTTGAAGACAAAACTAGAGATGTTTTTATTTATTTCAGGTCAATTAATTGTGAAAAAAATAACAATTATTTTCTATGTTTGGTGATAAAATAAAATACGAAAAATCGCATTGTTGTTTTATTTTATTTAGTCAGAAATTATATCGAATAATAAAATCGTAGCGAAGTGAAAACTGTACATTAAATATTAGAAGAAAGAACCGGCCAAGTGGTTCTGTAGTTGGCAAGTTGGGATGAATTTATCCGAAAAACAAACATAACATTGTAGTTGAAAAACATGTTCTCCCATACATCGATATAAGTCACGGTCAGTTATCCAACTGCAAATGTATGTTGTAAAGTCCACTTAGCTGTGATAGATTTCCTTTTAATATAATTATATGTACTATTGCTATGCTTTTTTTCACATCTCCATAAACAACCATTTAGCGGTCGTTCGGTGGACGTTGAAGCGGATCCTTGAATCGAAAGTGGTGTTCACAGATTCACAATATTTTTGAATGGCATAGCTAATGGTGCTAAACACCAGGGGATAGACGAGAAAAATAAATATCATTCCCACAATAAGTGCAAGGGAGGTAAAACAATTTTTATTTCTATATTTTATTAGCACTTTGTCGGCGTGATTAATATGTATACCTATGGCAAATTGCAGCTTTCTACTAAGCGTCTCTGAGCTACAGCGGGGACAGACAGACAGACGGACATGGCGAAACTATAAGGGTTGTTTACTACGAAACTCTAAAAAGTTATTGCTTCGAGGTCTGGGTCATTCCAATGCCGAAAACATAGTTTTTAGAACATATTGTCTGTTTGTCTGAATGTATGTTCTATACTACCGGATAGATATAGAAATTCCGAATAAGTCTGGTCAGTCGGTAGGCTGTATATCATCACGCTAGTTGCTATGGGGGAAAAGCAATATTGCATTATGTCTGCATTCCTCTATAGTTTACAGCAAATTGTAAAAATAAGAGCTAAACGGTTAGAACATTGGAAACAATTACAGATTTAACTTGAGTTAACTTGTTAAATGATTAACATCACGCTATATCAAAACGGTTGCAAAGGTTGTCTTTAAAAGATCGCTTTTAGCGATAAGACCGCCCACTGTGTCACCCTATGTAAAATTTCAACATTTATATCTGTAATTTTTATGGTGTACATAATAAAGAGTATTCTATTCTATTCTATATCTTTGTGAGGCTAAGCAGTCACTCAACGTCGGTTGACGTGTAAAAGTGCTTGTACAAACCTACTTACACAAATAAATTCATTTATCATGACATCTTATGTAAACAGAACGTGTTCAAAGGGTGATTCTAAAGGTTATGCATTTTAAGCGTAGAGCCTACCCAACTGCCCTGCTGTAGCTACTCCGGAACTCAAGTCCTCAGTCTGCGACAACTCTTCATTTTGCGTGTAAGCTTACGCCGTCACTCCATCCGCGCCTTAAAGAGATTTCAGCACAAGTATAAGGGCCCACTAGGGCCGATGCCTGCCGGGGTCGCGGAAAAGTACGAAAGGGTTACCGAGGCCCCTGGCAATACAGGCAACGGAAGGAACACGGGTGGGTTTCTGTCAGTAAGAGTCTGACATGCTCTGCCCAGAGCGGCAGAAGTTATTTGATAGTTTCAAACAAAAAAAAAAGTTCCTACCTCTCAACTCAAACATCCTTCTAAGACGTCAAGGTCGTCCGGTCTGTGACTCCGTCCAATATCGTTCCGCCTTCGCTAGCCGCCATTACTCAGTCCTAAACGCTCGTACATCGGTTAATTGATATTTACACGGCAACCAAGTTTGCGCTTAAAGCCAAGCTAACTAATTGGTTGCAGAATTTGTCTTAAGACGATACAGAAGATATTCTAACGATCTCCTTTCTAATCTCATATTCAGTAATAACAGGTATCACCTTTAATTACTGAGTCACTAACATGATTGCATCTAAGTTATACTAATCTATGTTAAATGAGGAACTTTGGCTCTTGAGATACAAGTATATTTTTACTTAGTTCAGGAGCCAGCTGTTCAACCTGCACCCTGATTGTGAAACAGACTATCAATCACAATCTGAATGACCTTGAAGTATATTGCTAATCCATTGCGACAATGTAGCCCCAGCATCGTGCTGGGTCTACATTGTAGCGATAAGGCGAACTCCACTTCGCGCGCTCTTTCTCGCACACCCATCGACGTCTCGCTCTACAACAGAGAGCGCGCAAGTGTAGTTCGCGTTATCGCGATAGTGTAGCCGTAGCATAAGAATGCAACGGTCAGTGTATCAGTGTTGTGCCATTAGGGAACGCAGGCATTAATTTATTTACGAAAAACTTCGCAAGCAATGAGAAATTGCTACTGAAGGCTGCGGCTGTTGACCTCAGGACGAACTGCTTCTCACACGGACAACTGTACGTCGCTTGCTCCCGCGTCCACCAGTCTTTCTTTATATTTTAGGTTCTGAGACCAAAATGACAAACATTTTATAAAAAATGTGGCTGTTATTTTAGTATATTGTGGTGTCTTGCTTATGTGTGAACGACATCTAGGGCAGAAGCTAATAAAGAGTAAACGGCCTTGTTTGTATTGGAAAAGTTGTAAATGGGGGAGACAACCTAGACAAGTAATAACAATTGACCTAACCAGTTAAGCCTGAGAATAGCACTATTACAAGTAGCGATCTTAATTATACTTATAATTAAACTACGTGCGAATACTTCAATAATAACTACACAATAGCAAACAAAAACTATTAATATTATTCTTTGAAATCTATTACGAACTCACTCTCTCGCTCTAGCGCATCTAACTTACTTTTCTTAACAATGGTATAGTAAGAAGACTTCTTCCTTAAAATTTCCAAAAATAATATAATCAAAGAGATCACACAGCCAAACCCGAGGCAGAGGAAACAACTGAGCGTCTGGCGTTGAGTCAACGGCGACGGATCAGAAGTTATCGAAGGGACGTAAGTCGTCTTCATTACGACTTCTCTTTCCAACAAACCGCTTTCGATCATCCTTGGCAACCATGTTGCAAGTGGCCTCACAAATGGTGAATAAATCCTCATCCATACAACCAATGGCACAGTCAAAATTGAATCGGGTAAAACGTGACCACATTCGTTCTCCTTCTTCCCCTGTGCCGCACAATACGCATAAGCATACTTAATGAGGTAGCTAAAACGAACTTTTTCTTGCCATCCAGGATATCAAGGAATACGTCATCGAATTTCACTTCAGGAATTATTTCAAATCCATCCCTGATTAGGTCATCGAATTCGAAATGAGCATAAATACCAGCACGACCACCAAATTTGTAGCCATTGTCTAAAGTTTCCTTCAAGTTTGCAAAGTTTCCAGTCAGAGTATCGGTTTTGAGAGCCCCAATGAGAACGCTTTGATACGCATTTCTGATGACAAAAGTAAACCACAACCACATTCCTACAATGTAGAAATCTCGGAAACGTCGTGGAGCCACTCTAATAGTTTGACCTAACATGGCTCCCCATACCCTGAATGCAGCTCCTTGAACTTTGTGGAAGTTTCTAAAATAACGATTGCAAAACCGCTTTGTACGTTTAAACTTCAACACGAAAGGAAGGGATATAACCAAAAACGTAACCACTAGGAGGATTAGCCACAAATACCCGTTTAAAGGTGAAAGTAGTCGCCACCACATCGGTCCTGGGGCAACAGGAGGAGCCAGCCACGCTATACGAATTCTAAAATATGGTATAGAGTAATCCATGAGACCCAATCTATCTACTCCCAAAGGTATAGTACAAGTTGAAATATTTGCAAACCCTGCAATAACATCATTCAAAGAATCAGACCAGTTTTTAGCTCTATCTGAATCGATACTTATATAATCTCTTGCAGTCACTATCGGAGTGAAATTCATGATATCTCGAAGTAGCCTTACAATCGCTTTCTTTGTTATTTGTAGTGGAATCTTCCTGTCTGTGCCCCCCTGATGGTAGATCTTGTTTGTTGATATGTATAGAGGGCACTCGTGCATGTTGCTCATCTTATCCGGATACATGTTATAGAAAGACATATCTGGTTTCCAATAGTTGATCAGGACAGGTTCAGTATTTCAACAATTCAAATGGTTTTTGTAAGGATAGTAGGTGTACAGAGCAACTTTGTTTTTCTTGTCCTTAGTTATGATAACCACATCGGTGACGTAGTGACTCCACAAAATGCTAATGATGTGATCAAGTTTCCTGCGGTTTGAGTTTATGATTATAAGGAATTTGGCTCCACCGTTGAATAGGTTTCTTCCTCTGAGGTCTGGCTTCAGCATGCTCAGCAGTCTCATGAAAGACTGGTAGTTCTCCACAATGATGACCACTTGCTTCGCTGGGTCGGCTCCTCTACTTTCAATCAACACAGTTCCCTTGTATGCTTGTAAATAATCAGTGACAAGTTTATCATCCACATCTTGATATAGAATAACAGTTGACAGTCGATAATTAAAATTGTAATTCGCTACTCCTATAGCACAACTTATGACATCTCTTTCTAAACACGTTACAATTTTGACGTAAGTTATTGCAAAATAAACTAAGATTTTTAGAAAATCACTGACCATGTTGAAAAAAGACTATTTTCAATAAAGATTTGATAAAAAGTGCCATTTCTTTCTCTGGTATAAAGTTTATGGACTGCGCCTGATTTTGATAGACGATCAGAGGTAATAAATCATCTTTTGTTTTAAATGCTGAGTTGATGTTCAGTGCAGACATCTTTAGTTCACATTTTGATCGATGCATGGTACTAATGCAGTTATTAGGTAAAAAATATAAAAGAATTTTAAATCGTGATAAATTGTCTTTGGAATTGCGTTCGATCATTGAATAGTCGCATACTCGCATAGCAAATAAAAATAGGAGACAATAATGATCTTGAATCTTGATCTGCAAATACGTAGTAGTTTATTTGGATGTAAAGGGCGTGGCATTCTGTAGATTTGATCTCACCTTATGGTATTTATGATTAAAAACAGTTTTAATATAGAAGGAAATAATCATCTTTTTGGCTTAAAACTTTATTACTTAAGAAAGAAAAGAAAGAAAGAATAACGTTTATTTGGACACAGTCCATCAAAACACAAAATACAAATAACAAAATAAAATAAAATAATATTTTAACAGCAATAGTGTGTCTCACGGCTGCGCCAAAAACTAGTACCTACTGGAAAGCTGTAATTTGGCATGGCTATACATGTTAATCACGCCGACAAAGTGGTAAAATAAAATCTTAAATAAAACGATGTTTTAAGGGTATCTCCCTTACCAGTAAAATAGGGATGATAGTTTTTTCGCGTCTATCCTATGGTGCGGGATATCGTTTCATAGGCCGTTCAAAAATGCGGCGGGTCTGTGAACATCATTTTTTGATTCAGGGATCCGTTTGCGTAATATTAAGCTTTAAAATGCTATTTTTTGTTACGAAAGTGTCCTACCCCTGCCAGCTAAATGGTTGTTTTTGGATATGTAAAAAAATCATGGCAGTGGTATTCAATATAACGAAATTATAAGGAAAACTATCACAGCTAAGTAGGCTATACAATTTAATGAGTACTAGTCGACCAACTTACATTTGCAATTGGAGAATTGACCGTGACGTATATCTATGTATGGGAGAACATGTTTTTTAACTACAATGTTAGTTTGTTTTTGAGATCAATTCATCCTAACTACGGAACCCTTCATTGTGCGTGGTCCGATACGCACTTGGCCGATTTTTAGGGTTCCGTAGTAAACAAGGAACCTTTATAGTTTCGCCATGTCCGTCTGTCTGTCTGTCTGTCTGTCTGTCCCCGATGTAGCTCAGAGACGCTCAGTACTAGACAGCTGTAATTTGGCATAGGTGTACATATTAATCACGCCGACAAAGTGCTAATGTAAAATATTGAAAAAAAATTTTTTTTTGGAAAATTGTCCGAAGATCAGCGGCATTTCCCTACAACAGAATACCGTACGGCATTACACTATTAAAATATCTAAGTATACTAAATGGGCTGTCTCTAAATCAGTTCAATCAGATTTTTTTACCATTTACCTATGCATATGGCCCCATTGAAGCCTGGCATCCAAAGTTATGCCTAAGAACACTGTGATATCTTAGGGTTTCAACAATTCACTCTTAATGAGAACACTAGTTTTTACTTGTCTAACTTGAGGTATAGTAAATTTAATACTTTTAGTTTTTTTTCTCGTTAAGAAGTAGGTTATTAACATTAAACCAGACTACTTTTCGCCTACCACTATCCCAATAAATGTAATATTGTTACTATTATCTTTAGTAGGATAGAGTTCGTGTGTGTGTTCGCGCGCGTGCGCCCCTTTGTCACCATGACGACGTACTTATCAACATAACTGTAAACAAAACAGCATCGCCAAATTGTTTTTCTTCCAATTAACCTAATTATTTTAGCTAAGACCAAGTGACAACGTTTGCGTCATAGGTATATGTCGTCACAAGAGAGTTCGGTCAACGATTCGTGGCAATTAATTTTAATAGACTCATTTATTTTGAGAGAGTGTTATTATTATTGTGATTATGGATAAATATTTTATATTCATAATATTGTTTTAAGTAAAATAGCAATTTTAGAGGCTAAATTGTAGGACTATTTACGTCTTCAATCAAAGCTATGAAAATAAAAGAGTTACGTCATTACATTTTGTTTTGGTTGGCAATAGATGTGTTAATAGCGAATGCAAAAGAGCTGGAAGTGCCGGGCACCTGTCAGCTAGGACATTATTTTGAACCTGGTGCTCTGAGCTGCATGACCTGTCCTCTTAATGCTTCTATGGTCACTTCTGCAGATGGTACGTAGTAATGGTTCCCTATAAGAAATAATAAGCTAGGTCAAATAAAAAATAGCCTTAAAGCACAGATATATGTATGATTTTAGTGACTTTTAAATCTGTTCATATAACGCAAGTAAGTTATGCAAAAAAAATATGTTAAACTAGAACGCATACACATCAATTCTTTATGTGAATTTGAAATTGAAATTTAAGTATTGTAGTAAAATACTTTACGAAATAAATTCAGAAAGTAATGTCTACCCAAAGCATAAAAATCGATATCACTTTCAAATTACTTCAAATATTTTCATGATTTTTTTTGTATGAATAGACTATTTTATTATCTATTATTCTATCTATGAATTTTTTCAAATATTCATGTTTTCGTTACTAAAAATAAATATTCTTTATGTAACCGAACGACGGCGTGTCGTGAGTGCTACGCACATTTGTATGGCCAAGGTCAACGGCGATTACCCGACCCTTAAGGTTGAAGGTTGTTATTCCATCATATCCGTCGTAAGATCTTAGAAAAAAGCTACTCAAAATTGGAATGCACTGGATGCTGGATAAAGCTGAACTGTCATTTTGATAGTAGTTATGAGATGCACGAGCTCCTGATTCTTTTTTAATGGTTTTTATATCCAGCACAAGGCATAAAGCTGTAGTTTTCTCGATGTGATATTACAGTTTTAATAACGAAATCGTTTGTCCAGAATGTTTTTCAGTCTATATTCGAGCTTCTGTTCTTTAAAAAAGTCATACATACTTGATAATATTGTCCATCTCCTAGGTTTTGGCTGCTCCTGCGCAGGACACAGCGTGCCTGCAGGTATAGACCGTTGCAGACCATGCAATGCTACAGAAGTCGTGTCTGCTGACGGTACCGTGTGCGTACCGCGCCGCTGCCAGAATATTTCTGGCAGGATTGCCTGCAGAAAGTGTCCTGGGGATTACATTACAGGTTAGATTTTGCTCACAGAAACACTGGTAAAAAGTTGCTTTAGTAGACGACTTCGTCAAAACTGTAAAGACAAAGTTATTGCATCAACTCTGTATTCTTTAATGGGATAGGCAGAGGATTCAATTAGGTACAACCACATTTCGCCCGTAATTTTGAAGTCCAAACAATCGGATCCCATGCCATCAACCAGACACGAATCCAGACTGCTACTGAGAATACCCCTGCTGATAAAACCCAAAACACTTTATCCAACCCAGAACTCGAACTATGGATTGCACACTAAGCAGTCGCACTTGCGACCACTATACCATTGAAGCAGTCAGATAAAAACATACTTTATAAAAGCATTTTTTCTACCCAGTAACCCAAAACGTCGATGGCTCGCCGCTCAAAGAGGTGCAATGCGTCAAATGCGCGCGCGGCTACAAAGCGCAGAACAACGTGTGCGCACGATGCGAGGCCTGCACTTGCGCGAAGAGCCATATCATCGTCAGAGGCATCTGTATACCGAAGAGCTATGTGAACTCCAGACCCAAGTATGAGGAGAGTAGTCTGCATCCACTGGCTCTATTGGATGTGGTGAAACATGAGTATTTGTGTATGGTAAGTAAATGTTGGCAATACCTAATTACAATTAAAAGTGAACGATGCAGTAACAATTCTGTGTAATTTCAGTCGTGAGTTGTGAAGTACACATGGGGTGTATTAGAAGTATTTTAGATATTAATCTATTTATTTATAGAAATTACGCACCGTCCTTCACTTTTATGGTTTAAAATACTACAGATATTAATTTTGTTTTTTTTTTGTAGATATAAAACACCATACTCCACTTTCATTGTTGAAAAATACCACGAATAAAATTATAAAAAAGACAAAATCCCGACTGCAAAAACTTTTATATATTATTATTATTTCAAGCTTTTTAGTTTTATATATTTGAAATTGACTCATTACTAGCTTTTATTTGACACCAATACTGTTATAATTTATTAAAAAAAAAAAACCGTCCCCTCCCTTTTTTTCTTATTTGCAGATTCGATATATAAATATTATATAGCCTATGTCACTCCCACAATTAAGAAGAATCTAACGATACTTCGTATGTTGAAATCCATCAAGCCGTTTAGGCTATAGAGCGTGCCAAAGAAATAGACATACATACATACATATGTACATACATACATACTCTCGAAAAACATTACCCTCCTTCTGGGGCAGTCGGGTAAAAAGGAAGTTTATATTTCAAAGCTTCGAGTTTGCCACCAACCTTGCTGATATTCATTCATTCATTCCTTCATTCACCACATACATAGCTCGTTGCGGCGCAAGAGAAGACACATACATAAATAACATACATCTTATAGAGATTGATGAAGATCGGCAATGTCGGTTCTGGAGGCATTCCTGCTTACTTATTCCGGAGATTGGAAAGCGTGTAAAGGATTTAAAGATAAGCATAGATAAAAGAAAGCATTCATTTTTAATATAAGCATTATGAAGAGTTACCAGGACGTAAAACGTCCTACACATGATTTGAAATAGAAAAAAAAACCATTTCATACTTTTTTACTCAATTTGGTATTCATATATTCTTCACAGTGCCAAGCAGACTGGGTGTGACACAGTAACTTATTTAGTAATAAACACATACACTACAGGGTTGCAGACTCCGACATAAAGTTTATAGTTCCTGCATACATAATGTAAGGGACTGCTACGAGGCTACGACGTAGCTGCGAGGCTACGAGTTCGTAGCAAATAACTTGATCTTGACACATAGCCTTTAACTCAACAGTTCCTATTAATGTTCTGGCCACCGAGAGAATGCGTTTCTGACACTTGTCAGTTGTACAAAATTAGGAAATAATAAAGCTTAAATTCGGAAAACACGTATTCTTTTGTACTCAGCTGACCGATCTCAGGAACGCATTCTCTCATCGGCCAGAGATTACATTCAAAACGCCACGTTTGTTTTCCGATGGGGTAGACAGAGGCGTCAACTGCTATGGAATAAGGGGCTGGTAGTTATTTATTAAATAATAAATTACAACAATAATAATTTAAAAATTATTTATTACAACTTAGTTTTTTAAGTTACAAGTTACTTAAAAAACTATGTTAGTAGATATATTGTAACTAACTTTCTTATTTTATAGCAAAATGATCTTCGAGCTTGTCGCTCTTTGGCCAACGAATGCGTCAAGAATTTCTACTCCACTGACCCAGCGGGACCCTGCAGAATATGGATACAATCTAACTTGCCTACACCTAAAGGTAAAGAAAAATCCCTAAAGATACAGCTCACCAGTGTACTAAAACGTCTGGGCTGATTAAGCATGACCTAAAACTTATTAAAAAAAAAACTGCTCATACATACATCATCTTCCTGCCCTTGTCCCTAACTCGTGGTCGGTGCAACACGTTTTCTCTTTCCATCCCCCAGTCGACGGTCACGCTATCATTCACTCCCTTCTCTTTCATATCATTTCTCACACAATCCATCCTTCATTTGCCCTTCCTCTCCCTCTCTAGTTATCAACATTTACATTCATCACCCTTTTAGTCACATGCGTTTCCTCCCTCCTCATCACATGCCATTGCGCCACTTTTAAACATCCCCTTATAGGTATATTCGCTAGCTGCGCCCATCGGTTTCACCCGCATAAGTCTCGATCCCGTGAGACTATCGGGATAACAGTATTCTATGTCCTAATCCAGGTCATGGTCTACTCATGTGACAAATGTCATTCTAATCCGTTCAGCCGTTTTAGCGTGAAAGCGTAACAAAAAAAACAAACTCAATTTCGCATTTATAATATTATATAGGACTAGCTGCTGCCCGCGGCTTCGCCCGCGTGACTTTTTCTAAAATAAAATTGCCTAAGTTACTCCTTATTACATCAGCTATCTGTCAGTGAAAGTCCCGTCAAAATCGGTCCAGCCGTTTCAGAGATTAGCCGGAATAAACAGACAGAAAAAATTGTAAAAAATAAAATTGTTCTATGTACCGTGTATACATCCATGTGCATTTAGTAAAAAGCAGTTATTTTAATATTACAAAATTCCAATTCCAATTTTATTTATCTGTATGTATAGATTAGGATTAGGACATTAATTAGGATTTCTGACTTTATCCAATTTCGTCACCTTAATCTCAACATTGTTATCTCCGCTGCATGCAATCTTTTTTCATTCGTCTGTTCATACTTCTGCTCATACATAGGTACAGATAAACTCATAAGAAAGACATGAAAAATAAAGAATTATTTGCGGAAAATGTAGGGCAATTTGAATAATAAATCATCGTTTCAAAATACGTATTTGACATTCGTGTATTCAAACTTAATCACACATCTGAGATGTCTTATTATAGGTACATGAGTATATGGTCAAATGGTCAATTAAGTTTAAGGCGATTACCCGAATCAGTAAAGGGTTGAGTGAAATGTCAATATATGTACAGATGTAAAAACAGATAATAACGAAGATGGTAAAATTAGGTATAGATTCTTATGACCCGGAAAACGGAGTATGCTAATTAGTAAGTCCTTTTTCTGCAAAACCCGAGCAGGTTGTGTTTAGTTTCTTTTTTGCCATAGGACCACTCTCGGATATAAGGAATTAAAGTAACGATGTTTATTTTCTTGCATAATTTAAGAATCACTGTACAACAAATGCAATTTTTTCATGTACAAGTCAAATTATTTTGCAGAATTACTAGGTCATGGTGGACTTTAGAACGGACTATCATAATAAATACAAAATATCTTGTCTGTACTGTTTACTTTTGACTCAAAAGTTTGAGTCAATACCCTAAACCCTAGAATTGGCTCTAGACGAAGAAACTCCTCAAAAGTTTTGAGGAGTTCCTTCGTCTAGAGCCAATTCTAGGGTTTGGTCACTATATTATTTCACACCTTTAGTTTTAGTATTTACTTAAAACAAGAGAGACCTATACATGACCTATACTAGTTTAAAATGAGTCCGGATGTATTAAGAGGTAATTAGGTGCATAAAACTGAACAACTTTCCCCAAGGAACATAGGTCGAAATCTTAAAATTGAATATCGACTTTTCATACAAAGAGACTGGTCACGTGACGTATGTTTGTATGAGACGTTGAATTTTATTTCTTCACACAGTTCCACTTCTTTATACTTATCCTGTATAAGTGATGTTTTAGGAAATCTATCAGTCATAGTTAAATAAAATAGTTAAGGAGCTAACTCGACACTGGTTTTTTATTTCAGGTTTACCACATCTTACAGTAGAATCAACTTTGGAGGACAAAAATCCAGGAGAGACATACTTAGCACGCAAAAAGGTACGACTTTCCTATAGATATCTTTTGTGATCAACCAAATTGAAGCTTAATGAAGGATGTACAAAATATTGTGGGAAAGATATAAAAAAAAACAGAACAGGTTCTCAAAAAAGTTATGAAGGTCTTTAGCATACTATTTTAGAGTCATAATGATTTTGTAGTTCTTGCAAAAATCTAAACTGAGCTAACTAAATAATAACAGTACTAATTAATTTAAATTATCCAGGCTTAGTAAATGATTCCAGTGGTATTTCCTTATCTGGCTTTTACAGAAATATTAGACTATAACTGTTGCCCGCGGCTTCACCCACGTAGTTTTTTTTTAAATAAAGGTAGCATAAGTTACTACTTATAACATCAGTTATCTGCCAGTGAAAGTCCCGTCAAAATCAGTCCAGCCGTTTTGGACATTAGCCAGAACAAACAAACAGACAACAATAAAAAAATAAACTTAAAATATTAAAAAAAAAAATGTTTTGGAGGTACTTTTATATGCATTTATTAAAAAGCTGTTATTTCGACATTACAAACAAACTCTTCAATTTTATTTATTTGTACAGGCATAACTTTATCTTTCAGCAATTGAAACATACTTTGACCAGAATGATGCAAAACTAAATGTGCGTGATAAGTTTTTACTTTTGTATGATGGACATTTTAATTTATTTTCAGCAGGACTTTTTATTAGTTGTAGCAGCAGTGTTCTCATCTGATGGTGGATTTAAGTTTATCAAAGACATAGATCAACAGGACTATCCGTGTCGTCTGCCCGTGCAAGTAAGAATAGGCCGAGATTTTTCGTAAGTTCTACTCATTTTATAATGCTGAATAATAAATTAAACATAGCACTAGTGGTCCTTGAATTTAGGATAAACAAACAAACATACAAAAATAAATAATAAATGAATAAACAATTTAATTCTCATGTGACTCTGTTTCTGTATAGGAGCTTATATTAAAATAGTTCTACGGATTTTAATAAGCTTTTCTTTCCGTACTTCTATGGTTTAATTATTTTAGGTGGAAGTACTATGGAGGCCTGTCTAAATCAGTGTAAATTTTCACAACTTATTTCTCTATTTTTCCACTAATATAACAACGTAAAAAAATAAAATAAAAAATAAACAAATAAAAAAGCCTCTATTCAACTATAATGTACATAGAACAATTTAAGCATTATAATTATTTTATCATATCACATATTGGTTTTTATTATTATTTATTTATTTGTTTTAAAACAATCATCACAGGCTTACCTAATACGCCGGGGTCGCGGGAAGGTACTAATGGGTCACCGAGGCCCCCGCAACACAGGCAACGGAAGGAATACGGGTGGGTTTTAGTCAGTAAGAGTCTGACACACGCGCCCGCTCCGTCCAGAGCGGGAGAAGTTATTTGATGATTTCCCATCCAAAAAAAAAAAGGCTTACCTAATACAATAGCGTAGTTATAGTTATACTTATAATAGCTTAGGTACTTATAAAGATTACACTTGTATTATTATGAACACCACGATTAACTTTACAAAATACGGCCCACACATTACACATTTCATCATCATTTGTATTAATGTTTATTATTTCAGTTAAATTCATATTGATAATTAATTGTAATATTCTTATGTGCTTGTAAGCAAAATAAAGTATAAAATGCGTTTAAGGATTAAAATATTATTATTAATGTTCATGCACGTGAAGTTATTTATTAATGGAAGTTGCCACTGCGGCGTACGCCTCCCCCAACTTTCTCCATTTTTCCCTATCAGCTTGTCTCCTCCAGTCTGGTACAGGTATAGGACAGGTACAGTACCAGGGCGTAAATAATGGCATGTCTATCAAGAACAGGCCACTGGTTACTATATATCCAGTAAACCTTCGTAGTTAGGTACCTTCGTATGTAAAACAATATACTTAGAAATACTTACAGTAATATCAAAATATGAAACTTGATGAAAGATGTTTTTTTCACCGTCAAGACGCTCCCAAATGGAAACTTTTTTTTTATATCGAAAGTACAGATCAAAGAAAAAAGGTTACATACCTTTTACTGCACTCTCTCTCTATCTCTTCATTGAAGAAATTGAGGTCACAAGGAAAATAAACATATTGAATTGTTAAAAGGAAAAAATCAATTTTCTGGAATTAAGGATAAAATCATACACATGTTCATCTACATTCGATCTTTATAACATAATGCATAGGTTGAAGTTTAGTATCCACTTTTATTACAAGCTGCCAAAGTCGGTTACAGAACTTAGCGATGGAAAGTTCAAAACCCACATCAAACGTGTCCTTATCAATAAAGCATATTGCAAGATTAAAGACTACGTTGAAAACAAGGAAGCTTGGTAATAATTCCTTCTGCACATGTGGCTTCCCTGGTACCTTATTAACGGCATAACTATGTAAATGTCCATAACTGCTCCCAAATTACGATTCCTTATTTGACATTATATACGTACCTACAATTTTAATTTTTTTTTTTTTTATAGTGGCTTTTATGGACAGGATATTAATTCAGATTTGTTACAGTTGTAATGTCAACCGTGTCTTTTGGTTTAAATAGGTTTTGATGTATATTATTTTATCAATATTTTACATAGATTCTTTTATATTTTGTGAATGTGAGAACGTTGTAGGCTTAATAGACTGTAGATTTTTAGACCATTTTCTATTTTGTTAAGTACTTGTTGACAGGCCTACACTGTTCTCCCATACCTATTAACAGTCATTTGAAAACATTGTAAAAGCCAAGTATTTGTAAAAGAGTAACTGTGGAGTTTCTTGCCGGATCTTCTCCATAGGAAACGACCAATAATTGGAACCGTGCACTTAGCTTCTGACGTTTCATAAGTGCCCATTAGGTTTATGTGGAATAAAAGGTTTGATTTTAGGTAAAGTGAAACGATATAGCCGGTAAACGGTGGTCGATTTTTCATACATTGAAAGTTACAGTACCCCTTAAGATCGCCGCGCTGGCCGTGTCCAGAGATGGCAGTAGGTATTCTAGGTACTAATAAAAGACATGAACACCTCCTCGTGTGTCTGATTGCTGCTGGTTCCCTGCGAATACGTTCGGGGGAAAGAGCAGTCGTCGGGCCGGTGCATCCTGGGCACGGCCAATAGTCTCTCCATGTTTCGGAGAGGGTATTGACCGTGGCGAATTTCTGCGTGGCGGGGAGCTTCATGCTCCATCGTCGGTCGCCCACTCCCCTCTCTGCTTACAGAGGGCAGGTCGAGTGGGCGAAGAGTGGCGGTGCTTGCTGTGCACTTACCCTGCCAGCGAGCAAGCAGCGGGAGAATGATCCTTCTGTCTGCAACCGTCGAAATCGTAATCCGTAAAGAGACCACAGTCATGTTTTGTGGCTTGGAACGGGACGAGGATCTTGGCTTGATCGCCCGGATCGCGAGGAAGATAACCTCTATAAAAATTCCTCTAATATCAAGTTTTGGTGCGCGGCGAGGATATGAATGGCTGAGGAGTAGTGTCATCTGCAACTTCGTAGTTGTAGGTGGTGCATCAGTCGTTAGCGCACCCCCAGCCAGGGTACCAGTGGACCCCCTGGTTGAGTTACAAATGTACACTTGCCTAGGGACAGGGGGTGAACCTAGGTGTACTTTTTAGATCCCCCACACTCGTGGGAACAGCATGGAAACAAAAAAACTAAAAAAAAAAACAACTGGAAGACATGGTGAGGAGAGTGATGCGGGGTCGGAGTCCGACGCCGCATCAGGCGGAGAGAGCTCTGGGAGCTCGCAGCAAAAGGAGGTGTTGGAGAGGAGTCGAGTGTTCAGGCGAACCTCGAAGAGGCCCAACTCGGGGTCTTCCTCCGACGAGGGAGTCGGGCGGAGGAAGAAGAAGATCCACTGCAGCCGGCGGGGTGGAGCCCGAGGTGGTAAAGGTGTGAACAGAGGGCCCCCCACTAAGGAGGCAGGCAAGCCGGGCCGGGCTGGCCCTGCCGAGCTGACCAGCCCGGCCGGGCTACCTGGCCCGGCCCAGTCGGCTCAGCGACCCGAGAGGCTCGCCGAAGAGGGGTCTCCGTCTGAGGTTTCTCGAGGTGGGCCGGACGCCGCTGGCGGCTCCAATTCGGAGCGTGTGGCCGGGTTCGCAGAGGTCGTGATAGCCCTGATCAAGGGTGTGGCCGTGAAGAGGCTCAAGTCCTCTAAGGACCAGGCCATATCCGCGGCCACGGCCTCGATTGTGGCGGCAGCGGAGGCCCTTCACCTAGGGCCTCCTTCAGACGGCATGTCGGAGATGCGGGCGGAGGTTGCCCGCTTGACAGCCGCCATGGAGCTTCTCAAAAAGGAGAATGAGGAGCTCCGAGCGGACCTGACTGGGCTCAGAAGAGCCGACTCCATAGTGGAGCCGAAGGGGGGGCAGCAGCATGGGCAGGGGCGGCCCGTGCCTGCTGAAGACCGGGTGTTGACCCTGGTGCGGCAGGAGATGGCTTCCTTCAGGAGTCGTTTCTCCGCTCTAGAGGCCATAGTCCTGCGCCCCCCGTTGGCGGCGAGCCAGCCGGCCTCGGGCCAGCGCAAAGCCCCGTCGTATTCTGCCGCCACAGCTGCCACGGCCAAACCGGGGTCGACGGGGCAGCCAAAAGGCGGGGCGAATGCGCGGGCTGCGAAGGCTCCAGCCCCAGAGGCGAGGACTCCGGCCCCGGCGGCGAGGGCCCCAGCCATGGTGGCGAAGGCTCCGGTGGCGAGACGGCCGCCCCCGCCTCCTAAATCTCTTCCGGCCGATGCCGAATGGCAAGTAGCCGGGGAGAAGAGGAAGGCGGCTAAGGCAAAGAGGGCGGCCAAAAAGAGGGACAGGCGGCAGCGGCGCAAGGAGCGAACCGTCGCGGCTAGGCTCCGCGCCCCGAACTCCGCAGCTGTAGTGATCACACTACAGCCGGATGCGGAGAAGAAGGGCGTGTCCTACAGGACGGTTATGGCGAAGGTGGGTGAGGCGGTGGCCCTGGAGGAGCTCGGCGCAGCAAAAGGCCTCAGAATGAAGGTGACGGCGACTGGGGCCCGAATGGTGGAGGTCCCCGGTAGGGCCAGTGGTCCGGCCGCTGACGCCCTGGCCGAAAGGCTTAGGGCGTCACTAAATGCGGACGAGGTCCGAGTGTCCAGGCCCACCAAATGCGCTAGCATGCGCATCACGGGCCTGGACGACTCCGCGACGGAAGAAAAGGTGGTCGCCGCAGTGGTTAGGACCGGGGGGTGCTCTGCCGAGCAGGTGAAGGCAGGCATCATCCGTCCTGACTCCACGGGGCTGCAAACCGTTATGGTGAGCTGCCCCGTGTCGGCGGCCAAAAAAGTTACCGGGGAGGGCCAACGGCTATTGGTGGGCTGGGTTTCCGCGCAGGTGAAACTGCTGGAACCCAGACCTCTGAGGTGCTTCCGCTGCCAGGTGGGCAACCACGTGCAAGCGAACTGCACCTCGGAGGTGGACCGCAGCGGTCTTTGCTACCGCTGCGGTCTGCCCGGGCACAAGGCCGGCTCGTGCAATGCCGCGCCGCACTGTGCCGTATGTGCGGCGGCTGGCAAGCCGGCCGAGCACCGGATGGGGGGCAAAGCCTGCGCCCCACCCACCAAAGCCAGGGCCAGAGGCAAGCCCTCCGCCAACGCCGTCACCGCCGCAGCCGCCACCACTGCCACCGCCGCTGCCGCCTCCAACACCGCCGTCGTCGCCGTCGCCACCGTGGCCGCTGCGGCAGGCCCTTCTCAGGGGGCTGGGAAGGAGGCCCAAGAGGGGGCTGACATGGAGTGCCATTAATGGCCCCATTACGCCTCCTCCAGGCGAACATCAACCACTGCGCCGCCGCTCAGGATCTGTTGCTCCAGAGCATGGCGCAGTGGTCGATTAACATCGCCGTGGTCGCTGAGCCGTACTTTGTCCCGCCCAGGGATGACTGGGTGGAGGACCTGAGCGGCTCAGTGACCCTAATTTCGTCGGCCGCCGCCGGTACTCCGTCCCTCGAGGCCGTCAAGAGAGGACGGGGTTGCGTAGCAGCACGGTTCGGGGAGATTGTCGTGGTAGGGGTCTACTTCTCTCCGAACCGAACTCTTGCCGAGCTCCACAACTCCCTTGCGGAGTTGAGAGACGTCGTCGTCGGGTTTGGTTCCCTCCCCGTGTTCGTCCTCGGGGACTTCAATGCCAAGAATTTGGCTTGGGGTTCCCGGTTAACGGACACACGGGGCAGGATGGTGGAGGACTGGGCTCTGGAGACAGGCCTGGTCGTCCTAAACCGGGGTTCTGTCCCCACGTGTGTGCGGATGCGGGGTGAATCAGTGGTGGACATCTCGTTCGCTAGCCCCGCTCTGTTGCCGCGTGTAGTTGACTGGCGTGTCATAGAGGGGGTGGAGACCTATTCCGATCACCGGTATATCCGGTTCGACGTCTCCGCCCAGACCTCGGACGCGCCGGTCCGACGGGCCCCGAGTGGTCCGCGGTGGGCGCTGAAGCAGCTGGACCGGGAGCTCCTCCTGGAAGCCTCGATCGTGCAGGCCTGGGTGTCACCACCGGACAGGCCTGCCGACATCAACGACGAGGCGGAGTGGTTCCGGGAGGCCATGTCCGACATATGTGACGTGGCAATGCCCCGGGTCCAGCCTGGACGTGCTTCGCGCCAGGTGTACTGGTGGTCGCAGGAGCTGACGGCTCTGCGCACTGCGTGCGTGGCTGCGCGACGCCGGTACACCAGGCACCGCAGGCTCCGTATCAAACCTCCGGATACGGAAGCCATTCAGGCGGAGCTGTACGAGGGGTACAGAGCGGCGAAGACCGCCCTCCAAGCGGAGATCCCGCGGGCCAGGGGGTTGGCCCGCGAGGAGTCGCTGGGGACTCTGGACAGGGACCCGTGGGGACGCCCGTACAAAGTGGTGCGGGATAAACTCCGCCCATGGGCTCCCCCGCTGACGCAGAGTCTCCGGCCCCAGCTTGTGGAGGACGTGGTGAGCGCTCTGTTCCCTTCGCGAGGGGAACACTCATCCCCACCTATGGCTCCGCCTACTGCGGTGCCTGATGCGGACCACACCGCCGACGACGACGACGATGCTCCGGAGGTGACCGAGGGAGAAATGAGAGCGGCGGTACGCAGGCTTAATGCCAAAAATACCGCCCCAGGACCCGACGGCCTACCTAGAAAGGCCTGGGTCCTGGCCTTGGAGGCTCTCGGGCCTCGACTTAGGGGGCTCCTAAGCGCATGCATGGAGAGGGGCCAGTTCCCGCTTCGCTGGAAGACGGGGAAACTGGTCCTCATAAAGAAGGCAGGGCGCCCTGCGGACTCTCCGTCCGCTTATCGGCCCATCGTGCTGCTCGACGAGGTGGGCAAGCTCTTTGAAAGAGTCATTGCAGACCGCCTCGTCAGCCAGCTGGTGCGGGTGGGGCCGGATTTGGCGGAGAGCCAGTTTGGTTTCCGCAGAGGGCGCTCTACGGTGGACGCCATCATGCGTGTGCGAGCCCTGACGACGGGGAATGCTGTTGCCCAGGGTGGGGTCGTCTTGGCGGTGTCTCTAGACATCGCCAATGCCTTCAATACCCTGCCCTGGAGTTGCATCAGGGAGGCACTCCGGTATCACCGGATGCCGACCTACCTCTGTCGTGTGGTCGAGGCCTATTTGACGGACAGGGCCGTCATCTACCCCGGTCACCAGGGAGTGTGGAACCGGCAAGAGATGTCGTGCGGTGTCCCACAGGGATCGGTCCTGGGGCCGCATCTGTGGGACATCGGATACGACTGGGTGCTGCGCGCCGACCTCCCTAGCGGCGTCAGCGTAGTGTGCTACGCTGACGACACGTTGGTCCTGGCGCAGGGGAGGTCGCACCAGGCGGCGGCCGAATTAGCGGCACGCGGGGTTGCGACAATCGTCGAAAGGATCCGGCAATTGGGACTCGAGGTGGCCCTGCACAAGTCCGAGGCCATGTGTTTTCATGGTCCTCGGAACGCGCCACCGTTGGGGTCCCAAATAACGGTAGGAGGGGTTTCTATCGGCGTCGAGTCGACGATGAAGTACCTGGGACTCGTCCTCGACAGCCGGTGGAACTTCGTGGAGCATTTCCGACGTTTGGCTCCCAAACTGGAGCGGGCGGGCGCTGCATTAAAGCGGCTCCTGCCCAATCTAGGGGGTCCAAACGCCTCCTGCCGGAGGCTCTACGCGGGGGTCGTGCGGTCCATGGCCCTCTACGGGGCTCCTGTATGGGCGCGCTCTCTGGCGCTGCGGCCAGCCCGCCGGTTGAGCGCGGCCCAAAGGGTCATGGCCATCCGGATGGTCCGAGGATACCGCACGGTCTCCTGTGAGGCAGCGAGCCTCCTTGCCGGATTGCCGCCATGGGATCTGGAGGCAAAAGTCCTCGCGCACGTATGGGAGTGGCGCGAGGAGGCGAAACGCCGGGGCGTAAGTCCGCTGCCGCGAGAAATCGCGGCACAGCGGACGGAGCTCCGGCGGGATCTCATGGCGTCATGGAAAGTACGGTTGTTGCAACCCAGTGCTGGGCACGCCACGATTGCGGCGATAAGTCCCCTCTTTGAGGAGTGGCTGGAGAGGCGCCACGGCGTCCTCACCTTCCGCGTGACGCAGGTCCTCACCGGACACGGCAGCTTCGGGAGGTTCCTGTGTCGGATAAGGCGGGAGGAAACGTCCGGGTGTCACCACTGTGTGGATCGCCTGGAGGACACGGTGGAGCATACGGTGGAGGTCTGCCCGGCTTGGGCAGAGCACCGCCGTGTCCTCGTGGAGGCGATCGGCGGCAGAGACCTCTCGCGTTCGGCCCTGGTTCAGGCCATGGTACGGAGCGAGAGGGCATGGGCAGCCGTCACCTCCTTCTGCGAAGCAGTAATGCTCGCGAAGGAGGAGGCGGGACGGTTGAGGGAAAGGCAAGTTTCGCGCCCTCTCGCCGCTAGCCGCCGCAGGAGACGCCCAGTGCGTCGGGAATCCCGGGCGGATTTCCGGCCACCGTAGGCGCGGGCTTGCGGACGGTGAGCAATGGGTAGCTCACCGTCCGGTAAGGACCAGGCCCAGGTCGACGGCGCGTCGTATTCCACGCGCGCCTCAAAGAGATGTCGTCAGCACAGAGTAGGGGTCCACTAGGGCCGATGCCTGCCGGGGTCGCGGGAAGGTACTTATGGGTCACCGAGGCCCCCGCAACACAGGCAACAGGAAGGAATACGGGTGGGTTTTAGTCAGTAAGAGTCTGACACACCCTCCCGCTCCGCCCAGAGCGGGAGAAGTTATTTGATGATTTCCCACCCCAAAAAAAAAAAAAAAACCGTGTTTTTTGGTTTAAATAGGTTTTGATGTATATTATTTTATCAATATTTTACATAGATTCTTTTATATTTTGTGAATGTGAGAACGTTGTAGGCTTGATAGACTGTAGATTTTTAGACCATTTTCTATTTTGTTAAGTACCTGGTACTTGTTGACAGGCCTACACTGTCCTCCCATACCTATTAACAGTCATTTGAAAACATTGTAAAAGCCAATTATTTGTAAAAGAGTAACTGTGGAGTTTCTTGCCGGATCTTCTCCATAGGAAACGACCAATAATTGGAACCGTGCACTTAGCTTCTGACGTTTTATAAGTGCCCATTAGGTTTATGTGGAATACAAGATTTTGATTTTAGGTAACGTGAAACGGTATAGCCGGTAAACTGTGGTTACATTGAAAGTTACAGTGCCCCCTTAAGATCGCCGCGATGGCCGTGTCCAGAGATGGCAGTAGGTATACTAGGTACTAATAAAAGACATGTATTTAACGCGGCGACATACTAATCTGATTTAGGGTTTTAAAAATAATTAAAATTGGTAGCTAGTAGCATTTAAGTATAAAATAGCAGCGTCACCAACAACAGAGGGGATCTGAAGCTCGGGCCGCTACCGCGGCACGCTCGCTGCCCTCGCTCGCCTTCGCGCGTTAGTGGTCACTGTTCTAACGTAACCTAACCTAAATGATTTTATACTTAAAATGCTACTTCACTGTAGCTGCCAACCTATTATTTTTGCTGCCCATTTTATTGTTTAGTAGCAAATAATTAGTCGCACTTTAAGTTGTTAGTCGCCTGGAAAATAATTAGCCCTAATAAAATTCGTAGCGTCAAAAATGCTTCGAGCGCAAAACTTTTGTCCCGGACCGCCTTCAAACCCATCAGTTTCCATACGTCATTTGTGTCGTACTACGAGGAAACGGTAACAAGTTGAGTTTTTATGGAAAGTGGCGCCTCTAGTAGTGGCCCTAGAGGCTGTTCCGTGCTCCGTGTTAGGGAACCCGTCTCTTAACATTAGATGCCAGATAAAGTGAGGTTACGAAGGTGGTCAAGAAAACGGTAACCTATTTTCAAAACCCCATCTAGTATGAACTTAAAAAGTTAAAATGTGGAACTTTGTTACATGGACTAAACAGCTCCAGGTGATTAAGAGAAGAAAAAATAATCCTTTAGCTCGTTAGAAAAACAGGTTTAGCTTATTATAATATATTGTTTGACCGAATGATGACGCAGTTTGAAATGCATTACTCAAAATAGTTATGTTAGGATTGTTCACATCAGCGAATGTTTGCCATACGCATGGATTTATTGGTTCCAAATAACTACAGCAGTCAAATACACACATCGCCTTTTTTTATTTACAGAAAGTCAGTGAAACTTTTCGGTTGCTATTAAAAACCCGCGTTAGATTGTTATGTGAAATTATCTTAATAAGAGAACTAACTGACTTCATGACTAAGAAAAGCTTGAAGATCTCATCTATTTCCCCGATAAGCATGTTTATTAACGAAGACTTTTTATTTTATTTACGTTTATTCAAATCAATTTCCTTAACCAAAATAAAAAAACAATTTATATTTTAAAAAGAGAAAGCTGTTTGAATAAACTTAAGCGTTCCAATATAACTGTAGTCCTTTGTTTTTTTTATCATGAGATATCGTCTAAGCTCTATAGGGACCGGAAATTGAAACTCGACTTAGAATAAAAAATGATTGAAGTTTCATCTGGCCTGAAATAATAAGGCATCCGGTCTATGTGTGGCATGTTTAGGAGCATCGCGCTAGCCTATGGCGTTAGCTATACATAACATTATAAATCATATGCTTATTTATATAAGTGGAAACTTATAAATGGCCATCTTCTACATAACGTTACTTAATACTCAAACGTACTAGCTGTTAGTTTCCTTAAAAATAATTTAAAATAGTTTACATACCAAAGTGTTGTGTGTGAGAACGGTTGTTTACATTCTAAACAACCATTCTTTTCTTAACCTTCAGTTCTCATCTTACAAATCTCACAGATTTACAGAATAAGCTATTCCCGTATAGGTCGTGCCGACACGAGATACAAGTATAATTGTAGCAGTGGAAATAAATATTTGTTTACAAGCTCAAGACATGATAGTGATATATGACGAGTCAATGGATACAAAGTGCTCATGTGGGAGTAAACTAGACTTAATAACATAGTTGCCTACATTAGACCTTCATTCGAGGTATTTCAGACCAAATTTATTAACAAGCAAAAGGCTTTGGTGGCTGAAATATGTACGACCTAAGGTTTTAGCTCCAAAACTAGGCTGTGCTAACATAAATAACTATATGTGGCACTGGTTTATTACAAATACTTTTTTAAGGGTTTGGGTATCAGGTTTACGTTGGGTTTATGCGCAAGTCTAGGATAAAGCAAATACGTAATAAAAAAGTACTTAAAAAATTTTCGTAAACAAAAAAAGTGGGAAACTCTCGTGTCGTAGCTCTGTATCAAGCCTTTTGATAGGGGATTTTCAGACGTAGGTATTGCCAAAGATTTGGTTCGTTTACGCTTTTATTCAGCCTAAAATTGTCCATTGTTTGATATTGTTATCATAGAAGCAAACTAAATTATCACCATTGCTTGGAAGCGACAGTTAAAACCGGCAACTGACCCTTTAAAGTTATTTTCCAACCAAACAGACAGAAACAAGGCAAGCATTTTCGTTCTTTGATGTTACGTAGTGTTTTACTTATGTCTTTACATTGCAGCCACGATTGCATTATGAATGTATCGAAGCTTACCGATGATCTGAACGAGACAATCGCCCCTTATTTGTATGCAGATGGGAAACTCGTGCAAATACCAGTTTATCCAAGGAAACCTAACGGGTACACTGTACAGGTATAAACATTCATTGCATTAAAATTGTAAACCAGTCCTGACGGTCTATTCTGAAGAAATCTCAACGTGAGAACTTAGGTGAAGTGAGCTGCTAATAGTACCCATTCCTAGCATCAGCCAGTCTATTCTGTAAAAATCTCACCGTGAAAACTTAGGTGAAGTGAGCTTGAAGTAAACTGCCAATAGTATCCATCCCTAGCATCAGCCAGTCTACTCTGTAAAAATCTCACCGTCAAATCTTAAGTGAAGTGAGCTGTCATTCTACACGATACTAGGGATTGACACTATTGACAGAAAGAAAGGAAAGAAAGAAAAATATTTCGCCTCGCGCTCACTTCACCTTGATTTTTACGGTGCTTTTTGCAGAGAATAGGTCGGCTGTTACAGTAAATAACGTTAATCGGCGCGTAGAGTAAATAAAAATGGAATAGCTCACAAAAATCTAATTTTCTCACGCCTATCCCTTCTCGCGGCTTCAAGATGAACTTTTAAAAAATAAACACTAACACTTTCTCGTAATATATACGTTGTTTTTGTTATGTTAAGTACATTTTCTTAATTAGATTATTTATTTTAAAGATTATTTTTAATTCTACCTAATTATTTTTACAGAGGAGTACCTGGTTATCGGGTAAGTTCAAGCGTTACTTCATTATGGATAACTTTCTGTCGACGATCGCAAATATCACCAATACTGTCTACCTACGAACATTGGTGATAAGACTACAGTAAGTAAATTATCAACCGTATGTATGTCACCGTAAGATTGTGACAACCGTTAGCTTATACTCTATCGGTATTATTTCCGTTAGATTATAAACTGTCGAAAATTGTGAACTGGTTAGGTTAGGTTAGAACTGTGAGCAACCGCACTCGAGCCGAGCGAGCGAAGCGAGCGATACCGTGGCAGCGCACTATGGGACCAACCGGTATTTTCCATCTCAAAAATCGATAACTCTGTTGTTTTGTGATTTATCTCCTTGATTTTTTTTTCACGTATTTGTGAATATCTAGGCAATAAAAGAAATCAAACATCATCATTCTAAAAAAAATATTTTTTCCGAAAAAAAATGACAAAGATAAAGTTATACGAAATTTCATACAAAAAATCATACAGTTATATTAAAATAGCAATAAAAGTTACACTTATGCTTAAAATAAGTTTAAAACTAAATTATTATTATTAAACAAACAGTTACATGACAAAAAAAAATTATTACTTAAACTTATCCTACTCATCACTTTCTATTTCCAACAATTCTTTAGCTTCGTCAAATAATTCTTTGGGTATTAGAAAACTTGGTTTATTTAAGCTAGATATATAAGGATCAGATGTATATAACAAAATATGCAGAACGTCTTCGTTTGTTGCTGATCTGGAACACTTCCTAGCGTGATGTAACCTATATTTCTTATAATCTTTATTTCGAGCTTCCTGGGCATCTTCGGATAATTGTCCTATAGGCAAAACTGCATAATGCTCTATTATTTTAGCACCATGTATAAGTACTTTATGGACCGAAGATGGCATGTAGTACCAGTTATATTTGCTTACATATAATTGCGCGGTTACCAATGTATACTGACCAAATTTTTCTGCGTTTATAGGAAATCCCGATGACATAGTTTGAAGAATTACATATAGTCTCTTGATTAATTCTTCATCAATTCCGGTTATCTCTGCAGAACATTGGTAATTTTGGAAAAATCTCCTTGCCGTATTACCGTCATTGCTATTACCGGAACCTTGACGTGGTTTATCAATATGCAAGCCAAGCACTTCTCGGAAACGTTTTTGGACAAATTTTTTCTTGTCTTCTTTAAGTTGCTTGTTTTCTGGAGTTGTTGCAGACCACTTCTCAAAACCTAAATTGTAAGAAATATGGAGGATCATTTCCATACATCTTATCCATGCGTGTAGCGTCGACAATCCGTATTTAAACGCATTTTCATTTTCAACTCTCGTTGTAACTTTTAAAAGATCATTCATTTGTCTGGGAGTTGCTCCACAAACAGTGCAGGTAGCACTGGATGATGTGTTTGTCAACACTTGAGCAACTTTCCCATCAATCATTGTCATAAACAGTTGATGTTTAACTTCGATGACTTTGTCTTCTATTGACACAAGAGTTGGAATCAATTGATTAATTTTGGCTTCAATTTCACTGACAACCGCTGTAGTTTTTTCGGGAGTTTCTTTTGCAAATTCTAATGAAATTGGTCTGCAATATCTAACAGATGAGCAAGTAGGGTTTTTCCATATGACCGTAGAAGTTTCTTCGTCTACTAGTCGCAGTGGTACAAGGGACACTATAAACAAATTAGCGTCCGATATTTGTTCGTTTTCTTCCGGTAGAGTTTGTTTATACTCACTTTGCCCGGAGGATCCATCACATCCCCATTTAGTGAAAAGCTTGAGACGATTGTAAGTCGATCCTGACTTTATCCTTATAATACGGCAGACTGTAAGGTCTAAGAGAGCTTGCAGGTTGATTTTTGCGCTTATATTTGTCACCGTAATGCTGGATGCAGGCGGATAGCAAGCCTTTTTTGCTTCACTTAGTGTTTGATACGAAGGCAATACAGAACTTAAATTCTTATCAACGAGCCTTTTTCTTAGGTACGCATATTGTGCTTTGGTTAAATCAGTTTCAATGCATATACTCAATGCTTCCTCTTTTGTAAAGGAAAGTGCGTTATCTGGATTGAGTATGTTTTGTAGAATAACTTTTTCTCTTCTTTTTCCTTATTTCTGATAATAGTCACAATCGACGCTTCGTCATTTTCCCCCATGGATCTTAAACCTTGCACATAAGCGTTACGGACATGTCCCATTCCATACTCCTGGACCAGCTCCATATTTTTTCGTTTCTTTGTGTTTTCCGAGCACTCGTCATATTGTTTTGTTGGTCTTCCACGTTCACCAGAAGTATTCAAACCAGAATTTACAGTGGTTGAGGTACTGCAAGAATTCAATGATACTTTAAACTCACCATTTAACCAATTTGAGTATAGGCTCTCGAACCGGTCTGGCTTTCTTTGAGCTTTGGTCCATTTCTGGTTGCAACTCGATGTTAGATTTTTTTGAATACTCTCTATTACAGTATTAACGTCAGTTTCCGATAGTTAAAAATTTTCCAATAAATATTTTTTGAGGTCTGAAGTACTTTTCCCTTTTATTATTTGATCACAAAGATCGCGTCGAACACAAACGAATTCACTCATTGTTAGATAATAATGTTTTTTTATGCGTTAATTGTTATTGAAAAGAAGTATATGAACACTTTGATGAATCGTATGCTGAACATACACGGGTATTTAAAGGACTAATACTTTAGTGCCTTGTGCAAAAACCATGGGACAATTGATTATAACAGTTCTCATCGAAATAGTGTAATCAGTACTGATTGTAATTATTTACCACAACAGATAAATAGAACTTCCGCAGCAATATAGTTTATCATACTTGTGGTTAAGGTGACCACCCCAAACAAAATTGCCATGGGAAGATTCTTTCAAATATAATAGCAGTTTTTTAATTTGCAAATGTATGTTTTATCATAGAAATAGAAAAAAACAATATAGACATCAAAGGATAATAACTAAATATAATATTTCATAATAAAAAAGAAGAACCGTAATTTTCGAGGATTTTTCCCCGATTGACATTATTGCTTCAAAATCACCTCTGGCGCAAAAAACGCGCAAGTTTTTTAGTGTGACTGTCTGTCATGTCTCCTAATTAATAACAAAATATTTGATTCTAAATTCTTATTTTAACATTGTCTCACGATATTAGGCTCTTACAAATACATTAAATCTCTATTTTATGGGCTGACAGCTCGACGTGTTACCGTAATTAATAACAAAACATCCTATTTCTTTGGAAATGTGAAACCTTTTAGAAATGCATTCCATTTATATTTTATGGGAAACAAACTTTAGACAATTAACAACGGACGGGTCGAAAGCAATAATTTAACAAATTCTAAAGATACGACTAAAGTATTCGATTTCTTATCGCAGAGCACAATAGTAGTGCACATCTGTTTAGGATGATTTGGGCCGCGGGCAAAACCCAAACAGGCCCTTAAAACAATCGAGAAAGGGTACAAAAAAGGCAATAAACCTATTCTGAGTAATTCGGTTGGCATGGGAAAAACACCACGCTCCGGTCGTTTTGGAGATGGAACAGAGGACGAAAAGGGTAGGGCTGAGGGGAGTCGGTGATGAGCCGCGACAGGGTTCGGACGTGATATCTAGCGGGTTAAGTTAGGGAGTTCGTGAAAATACCACGAGAAAGAGCGGTTGAATTAGGCCGGACTAGGAGAGATAGAACTAGGTCGCTAATAATGACACAATGTTACTTTGGAGAGATCGCGATAGTGAAAGTGTTATCAGTTTAATTAATACGTTAAATTGTAATAATAAGTGTAGATTTAGACTAGGTTATATTAGTCAAGTATAATGTAAGTTGTGTGTAAGGCGCGCGAATCTCAGTGAGTGTATCTGTGAACGATTGGGTGAGTGTTTACTATTCTATTCCTCCTTATTCCTTTCTATGACGATCGAGGTATCCTACACCAGCGTTTGGTTCTAGGGGCTCGGAGAACGCCTTCCATTGGGTGTGACATTTAACAAGAGACGGTAGCCTACCCTACCAACAGACTATAGACAATCACAACCAAGACATGACACTTACGGACGTCACACCGCTTATGGATGGCTGAACCGAATTAATACTCGCAACTCGTTAGGGCCAATTTGAACTATAATGCTACTTTGTAGTTGTCTACGAATACAAACCAACCAAATGCTAGTGATGGTTACCTTATCCCTATGGACTGACTAACTGCAGGATATTTTACATTGCCCTTGATGTATGCACATTCTCCGGGAAAAGGGGTTAGGCTTCACCAAGTTTCCTAAACTGGATTGATAGTTCGTTCTAAGGAACGCTAGGGATTGTGTCTCGTTAAACCACATCTGGCTATCGGCCTCTCACAAATTATCATTAGCGAGACACAACATTTGGATGCCCAGATAGAAACGCTCCGATGCTTGACTTAGTCGCACGGCTGCCGATTACATTGAAAGCATCTTCTAATGGGGGAGATTAAGAGAGTGAGAAGTGACGATTTGGAATAACCACTTCGGCGTATAGCAGGAGCAATTGTAAAGAATTCTACTACCGACTGACGATGCGGTACGCTTGTGCAAGTTTTGTATTGTCTTTGTAACGGGTGATTAGGCCGTTATAAGGGATTATTATATTAGTACGCGCCCAGTGATTACTGGAACGTGTCTCGCTCAATGACAGTTGAACTTCGCAGTACTCTGCCTTAGGATTGAGTAAGACATGACTAGAGCTTAGGGAGCGTGGCTTGTTAGAATCGTAGCAGTGTCCTTAGTGGTCCTATGCGTTCAGGTCTAACAATACACGCGCGACGCTGTCAACTGTTGTAATGCAGTCCCACGTCACGTGGGGTGGGTCTGTAATTATTGTGAAGAAATCCA
Source organism: Atethmia centrago (assembly GCA_905333075.3). Lineage (NCBI taxonomy): Eukaryota > Metazoa > Arthropoda > Insecta > Lepidoptera > Noctuidae > Atethmia > Atethmia centrago. The sequence goes on from HG995379.1 coordinate 9,356,050, forward strand.
CTAACGTAACTTAGAGTAATATACTCGTACAACGCAAGCGTTACGTGTCACATACCTACCCTTTTATATTACTGACAAGTCCTCTAACTTTCATAATCAAAAGAAAAGTAGATAAATTAGATTCCTTTCCATAACCTGTGAATTCCCAACCTTATTTTATATTGACATTGTTTACTTGTAATCCCTCCTTGTCCTAACAATCCAAGACGAATGCAACAAGACGATCTTAGACTACGGAAAGATACAGACGTTGGAGTCTAGACGAGTTAAGTTAGGAGGCTTGGTGAATACCAAGGGCCATGTCCGAGTGGGCTGTCGCTAGATAGCGAGTATGAGTTATAGTTGGGTTAAAGCCCCGATTAGACTAATTTAGTACCTAATATAGTGTGCGTGTGTGAGTTTGTTGCGACGACTGGGAGAGTCTTTTATTATAATATTTATCCTAGTCTGATAGTATAATTAAAGTTCTTGTAACTAAACAGGCAGAGACGTGTTGCTGGGGAGTTTGTTGCGTCACTTCTTCTCCCCAGCTCAAACACTAGGAAGTGATGACGGGTGGGCGCTTTGGGGCTGTCTATAAATCTTTAAGAGAGTTGATCCACAGCTCTATTAATTAATAATTCTTGAGTTTCGATTCTCAACTCTTATTATCTAGTAATTCTTGAATGTTGTATTCTTTATCACAAACCAATAATTCGGTTAGACTGATATGAACACGTGTCTTGCAGATATGCTTGTTGTGCAAAGGGTGAACTTCCAGGGGTTCGGGAAACCACATCTATCTCATATCCAGTCCAAGGACTGATAGGGACCATGTCTCCTTAAGAGCATGATGCCGACGCAATGCCGCTGAAACTAGCCGCCCCGTTGTTAGACAAGGACGGTCCACACGGTTGCCGCAGGGAAAGCCGCTTCGTCACGCTTATCAGTTTGAAAGAACTGCTAGGGACCATGTCTCCAAAAGGGCATGATGCCGACGTAATGCCGCTGAACAGCCGCTTGCGTCACTTTATGGAAGTGTTGCTCTGAGTACTCCAAGTACAGATGTAAAGTATCGTGTGAGTAATGCCTGACCAAATACCTCTTACGCTAGCGTAAGAGTTACTCACAAATCTATATAATAATATACTTAGCATTATTCTATTATTTATTGTCTTTCTAAACCACATCCAACTTCATAACTATGAATTCCTAAATCTTATTTACTATTTATTTCAATCCTTTCCTTGCTCTATTAACACAACAAGGCAAGAGACAAGGCTTTAGACTTCTTCATATTTGGAATTCTTATCTCTGTCGGTGGGAGAGTGACCAGTCTGGAGACGAGCTCTACAGAGTCGTACGGCGGCGGGGTACGACTTCTCCTCAATATGAGGAACTGACCCAAACATTCATATTAACAGAATTAGGAAAAACGAAAATTTTATCAGCCTAGGGTCATTTAGGAACAGTCACAGTCGCAAGCAAGTTTGATAACAGTTCACAATTAGTCGGTTTCCCATGGATAGATTAAAACTATTAAAAATAATACGTTACATTGTAAATAGTTTGTTGCAGCTCACAATTTTTCTACAGTGTAACGGAGATAAGACAGATAGATTATAAACTAACGAAGTTCAAGGTGAAGGCTAGCGCGATATCGCGGACGTGACAGGCAGCAATATGCCTGTTGCGCCTGCGATATTGCCCCAGTCTGCGGTAGCCTTTACATATACATTTCAGTATCTAACCCTATTACTACAGGCTTACAAGTAGGCATCGACCGCAGTGTGGTTCCTGGAAAATAATAGGTTCCATTCTGTATAGATATTTACTTCGTGGTCCCAATCTACCTAAGGGTGCGTCAAAACTAACTTTTTTTTTGAGATAGACTGCTTTTCCTCACACGAAAAACAATTTAGGTATTGCGATTTCCAATGATTCGTTTACCACAATCATATTAACCAGTCAAAAATATTTTATTTCACATAAACCTACATGGGCACTTATGAAACATCAGAAGCTAGGTGCACGGTTCCAATTGGTCGTTTCCTATGAAGAGGAGCCGGCAAGAAACTCAACGGTTACATATAAACATAATCGTGGTGTTATTAGAGTATTCATGCCCGTGAGTGCAAGTTTATGAGCGGCTGATCATGGAAATACCTACTCAGTAGTTCAGTGTAGTTCTTTGCACAAGATAAAAGGGTTATTTTTATCCAGGATTGAACGAGATAAAAGCAGTCCCAGCTCGCTACTAGTGCACATATCAGTTGAGGCGAGCTACGCCACGAAGTCGCCTCTCTCAGAGTCAGTGGTCATGACTTTGAGAGTGGTGCATGTTATGCCTAACGCTGGTGTTCATCGTGGTATAGAGGTAATAGAATATAATAGAATACTTAAAGAGTAATCTATTATGTGTTACACCAATCAAATTACAGATATAAATTTTGACATTTTACAAGGGGTGACACAATGGGCGGTCTTATCGTTAAAAGCGATATTTTACAGACAGGTAAGTTACCCAAAGCAATATCTTAAAACACTTATAATAATTTACTGATTCCCTTCTTAATGTTCCGGTAAAATCGAAACACGGTATCACCTTGCCGGTGTCCGTTCATCTGTCACACGTGATTTCATCACTATTATAATTTACAGTCTGACTTCACCCACTGCTGGGCATAGGCCTCTCTTTTGTTGTGCCAATCCCCACGCTCTTGTGCCAGCCTCATCCAGGTTTTACCCGCGATAGCATCAATGTTGTCTACATTGATGGTATCGCGGGCAAAACCTGGAGGAGGCCATTCTCGTGATTAAGTTGATGGTTATTATGACAGGCACAAAAATGATGCAGTAGGGCGCTTTCGTAATGCAAGTTATATGCGACTGACTATACAGTCGCCAGCACATCAGGTTATACTAAATTGGCAAATTTCTCCAAATGATTTTAAACCTTAAAATGTTGATGGTTAAGTTCAAAATCGAATGAGAAAATTCGACAGTGTGGTAACTTGATGTGCTGGGGACTGTGCATAACCTAATCGTTAGTATGTTTTTACAATCCTTGTGAAATTGTTAGGTACTTTAATTAGGATATAATAATATTTCGCCACACTTAAAGGTGTTGGTAACATGATTCACTGCACCGTCTCGGCAACGAACCATAGCAGGAAATGAAAATTTAGGCAATAAACCTACGGTCGCCCAGTTGGTTTGTTAGATAAAGATTAGACCAACATAAAACAGTTCAATTTACGTTTTTAATATCTGTCTGTATCATAACAAAAGGATGAATGATGAAAATCCTTGAATTTGACGTGATAACGTGTTCTATATAGATAAACGGCGGCTGTACGCACGAAAAAGCATGACTCATTGTCACGTTCCGCCTGAGCCGAGCGTGCAAGCGAGAGCGCCGAACTGCCGATAGAGAGGCATGATCGGCTTAAGCGTTCGGCTTGTGACGCATCTCTCTCTCGTTATCACGTAAAATTATCGTCCATTTTGTATTTTTCCTCTTTTTTGTCACGCAAAAGCACAGTGGGTAAAAGCGTGCCTTTTCGCTACGAGTGGCAGCTGATTCAACATCCGAAGGTTTTAAAACATTTCAGGGCTTATGCCGGCCGACTGGCGCGACGCGACACCGGTAGAACATTTTCTGAAAATGAAAACTTCATGGAAATTGTTCTGTCGGTGTTGCGTCGCGCCAGTCTGCACGAGCCTTTAATCAAGAAGTTCAGTAGGTACACAACTTTACTAAACATCTTTTTTTTCAGCGTAGGTATTTAGGTAAACAACTTCTTGACTCTTAGATTTGTAAACAGATTTACCCAAAAGCAAATATTTTAGTGGCAGTAGGCACATTGCTCGTAGAACAGATGGCCGGTGGGGCCGAAAGGTTCTGGAGTGGCGACCGCGTACCAGAAGACGTAGCGTTGGAAGGCCTCCTACAAGGTGGACCGATGACCTTGTGAAGGCCGCAGTAATCCGCTGGATGCGGGAAGCACAACACCGGTCAAAGTGGCGGTGCTTGGGGGAGGCCTATGTCCAGCAGTGGACGTCTTTCGACTGAAATGATGATGATGATATATTTCAGATATGGGGCGGTGTGCTGGGCTGCCTCCTAATTTTGTATGCGATGGTACAATGGCGAGGAGTGATCCGCAGAGGAGGACTGTATGCCTCTGTGGTGCCGCTACTTACAGGGGCCATTGCTGACACCTTGTACTTTGTAAGTATAGGAAATAATATCCAATTTTGTACCCTTAACAATGAACGATAAAACAAAAAAGTTAATTGAGTCGGTAGATATTTTTAATTCAAACAGTGACTTTAAATTATCAGCCCCAGGAGAAAATTAGGGTTAGAGTGTACGTAACAGCCACAGGGCACGGAAAACAAGATATTTTTTTATATAAAAAATGTTTTTTTCGTAAATCGTTAGTTTCTATCGTATATAAAATCTAAATATATAGCTAAAAGCATCTTGCTGTTTTTTTATCTCCGACTAGTTGGTCGTAAAAATTATGTCGAAGGGATCCTTTTACAGATGCGTTTGGGTTTTAGTTTTTTTTTTTCTCTTTATTTTAGATTCTATTTTACAGAACACCTAAATATAATTTTGTCTACGATAAATGATTCAACGGAAAAACTGAAAGGTGAAGCTTAGTGAAACCTGAATAGGATAGATTAGGTTTAAAAACTGTCACACAACTGAGTTAGCTAACCCCGACTCCACGTGGTACTTGTTTGCCCTACCCCGAGAGTTTTTTAGCAGCCTCCGCCCGCTATAATACTTGAGGCTGACCTTCACGTAGCGCCGGAGAAGATGCGGTTCTTAAAATGCTGGCGAACTTTGACCTTAACCCTTTAATGCGGCAGTGCAGGGAATTTGCCTCCACCTGATAGAGGCAGGCTCAGCACCTGCAATTAACAGCCCTGATTTTACAGCCTGCCCCGCCGTAAAAACTGACTGGGCTGGGACTTGTAAAATTTCAGAAAAACTTTTGTTTGACTTTATATTTTATATGATATAGACGTTTTTTCGAGCGTTTTTTAGGTATATCCATATACTTAAAACACGTTCGATAAAACGGGACTATTGCAAAATTGAAATATGAAAGTTTAAAATTTTCTATAATTGATTATTATACCTACATGTAGAGTTTTAGGGGTTGGGCGTTATTAAGGAGGGGTAAAATTTACATAATTTTTGCTATTTCGAGCTTTTTGCACACCGTAGAAGCAAAATTAGAAGAGAAAAAAAAAGATACTGCTTTTGTATCTCATTCATGATTTTGGTAGTGTCAGAGCACGCGAATCCTAGGGATCACTCCAAAGATCACTTGACCTTGATCTCAAGGCCCTTTTATAGTGGACATTCACCATTACTTCATAGTGATTCCTTGGACATTGAACTTCGGGATCATTGACCTTGACCTCAACGTCACCGGCTTTAAGGAGTGTACCGGGCATTGATTGACATATCACTGATCCTGAGGTCAAAGCTGGTGACCTAAGGAGTGCACCGTAAACGTTGACCTTGACGTCAAGATAACTAGCCCTTAGGTCAAGGCCTTACCTCACCTACCTGGTCAGGACCTTAGGAGAATCCAGGATCTTGACGTTTGGATAATTGAAATTGAACTCAAGGCCAATGACCCCGAGGACACGGTCAATGCCCCCACCCTATTACTACCACATCCCACCGAGTCCAGAGCGCTTTATTAGGTGATGGTTTTTAATGAAATTTTTCTAAGTCCTTTTTTTTCATATTGCCCTGTTTCTTATCCTCTGATCGCCGTTTGGGGTTGAAACGCTCAGGTCATGGGGCCCGAGTGCGCGTCTCCTTTTTAAGGAAATTTCTCGTCGACTGGTCGACACTTCACGTGACCAGAGGGCTGGCTCGTTCTTTGGCCAACGAATTAGCATTGCTATTCAACGTGGCAAAGCTGCCTGTCTTCTGAGCACGTTTCCGGATGACAGCGATGCGGACGAGTATTTCGACACCTAAGTGTTGTTTTGTTTTTGTATTTATTTGTATAGTGAGTTAGTCATTTAAGTTAGTACGTACGTAATATAATTGTTTTTAGGGTTTCGTACCTCAAAAGGAAAAAAACCAGGTTCCGTTTTCGTTTAAGGATCACTCGTGTGTCTGTCGTCTGTCTGTCTGTCCGTCTGTCACAGCCGACTTGCTTCGAATCTACTGGACCGATTAATTTGAAATTTGATACACATATAAATTTCTGTGACCCGAACACGGACGTGTAAGTTTAATAAATAAATTTTAAATATATTCCGGTTTGGGGAAAAAAATAGGAAATTAAAAAAGAAGTTTTGCAAACTGTACCGTGTGACATAAATATCAAATGAATGCATTTATTATGAGCATTTTAAATATATTTTTAGTAAATGTTAAATATATAGTTATTAAAGAAAATTGTTGAACATTGTCCAATCCTCCTAATCTCCGAAACGGCTGAGCCAATAATTTAGGAAAAAAAAATACGGAGAACAGTTCTATACCTATAGATTTCAGGAGAACCTATAAGAAGTCTATGGTCTTCAAATAACATGGGAAATCACTCAATACCGTTCGTACAAACTTTCTATTGCAGTTGTATTGTATGGGGTACCATGTTTTTCATCCCATCTATTCGAAAAGAGGCGAAGGGTTTCTCGATTAGTGCGAGCAAAATGGGTCACTTAATACTGATGGAATATGAGATGAACGCAAACTACTTCCTGTCAACCTACTTTATGCGCCCTCTTGTACTGGGCTAAGACGCGTGTGCATTTGTCATATTTTGTATCCAGCTAAAATAAAAGTTTATTTTAATTCAAAAGCCTTGCTTTACTTTCATCAGGTTATGGGCCGTTCCATGCCTGCCGTAAAACGTAATCTGTGAATTCTGTGCAGTATTTTAATAAATTTAGTAAAAACGTATAATTTGTGAAAATTATAGCCTCACATTTTACTCAGACCGCGTTCGGAAGTGAATTATTTTCAGCTTTTTTAGCACAAAACAGTTAAAAATATCTGGGAATGGGTCATTAATGTCGATTAATAGACTAAATGGCAGAGAAAATTGGGCTACTGGAGTTTTACCGTCAAAACATATCTGCAACATGAAGATTTGTATGACTCCATTTTGTCGGCACCAACAGACGAAAAAACAAAAAAAACAAGACGTCAAAGCCTAATCTAAATTAATTTTATTCAATTCAAATTCAAATTCATTTATTTTGTGAACACAGGGTACATACAGAAGATGTCATAATAAATAGGATCCGAACTGTGTCCCGCCAAAAGGCATACAAAATATGAAGGGTTTTTAAGCCAAATACATTTTAGAAATTATGTCAATTATAAATCATGTCAAAATTATAGATAAAAAATCAAATTAGATAAAGTAAAAAACCAGACTTATAAATAAATAATAATGTCAATCATTCATAATAATAAAAATTTACAAATTTACAACATTAATAGACCCGATATTGTATGTTCATATTCAAGACGCGGAAACTGCAAAACAGGTATGGGATAATTTAGCTTTCTATTCTCTAAATAAATAATAATAATATATAATAAATCTATTTAAAAGCTTTTGAAGACAGTGGCTTGACCCGGAAGGTTGGTTTGCTGAAAGAATTAATAAACACTAACCTTGAAAATAGTTCATCTATTGAAGACTATGTGAACAAAATAATGACTGCAGCACACAAGCTAAGAAACATAAAGTTCAACGTAGATAATGAGTGGCTAGGCACTCTGGTGCTGGCCGGCTTACCGGAAATGTATAAGCCTATGATTATGGCTCTGGAAAGTTCAGGTTTAAAGATTAGTACTGATCTAGTTAAAAATAAATTAATACAAGAGGTCGAAGGATCAGACACTACCGCACTTTATACAAACTTAAAGTCAAACCAAAATCGGTTCAAATCTGACCAGAAAAAAGTACAAAAGGGTCCTAGATGTTTCAATTGTAATAAATATGGCCACCTCGGTAAGAATTGTTGGTACAAGAAAGGTAAAAGTACTAAAAACGAGAATAAAACAGGTTTTGTTGCAGCATTTCCAGTGTGTAGTACAAATGGCTCTGTAAATTGGTACGTGGACTCCGGCGCCTCCATGCATATGACCATGCACCGGGACTGGCTCAGCAACGTCCAAGCACCACCAGTGTCCAACATAAGAATAGCAGACAAGGTATTAAAAGTTGAATGTTGTGGAAATATTGCTATTAAAGTACCAGACACTCAAGGTAAATTCAAAAAAATATTGGTAAGAAATGTTATTTTTGTACCTGAATTATCAACAAATCTATTATCAGTGAGCCAAATGATAAAGAATGGTTGTAAGGTAGAATTTAATGCCAATAGATGCCAAATCTCAAATCAGTGTGGAGAAAAGGTAGCAAAAGCCAACCTAATAAATGACATGTACAAATTAGATGCCACTATCCATGATGAAGCACTTGCTATGTCAACGTTGACTAAAAATGACATTTACTTATGGCATCAACGAATGGGTCATTTGAATTTCACTGATTTAAATAAATTACCAATTTGCAAAACTGGTGTACAGTTACCTCCTGCGAAAGAAAACTTTACCTGTATCAGCTGCATTGAAGGAACGCAGACTAGGCAGTCCTTTCCAAATGAAGGCTCCCGTGCAACTGAATTGCTAGAAGTTATTCATTCTGATATTGTGGGTCCAATGCAGACAACGACTCATGGAGGCGCCAGGTATTTCGTCACTTTTATAGACGATTTTTCACGTAAAGTATTTGTGTATCCAATAAAAAATAAATCTGAAGCTCTGGAAAGGTTTATAGAATATAAAAACAGAGTACAAAATGAATTAAGTAAGAAAATAAAGAAGTTGAGGACAGACAATAAAAGGGAATATTATTATTTCACGATCAACAGTATGGTTTCACTAAAGGACGGTGTACGACCGACGCCGGTGTAACCTTGCTAAGACACATTTTTAACGCGTGGGAAGAAGCGCAAGACGCCATAGGAATCTTTTGTGACCTCTCCAAGGCATTTGATTGCGTCGACCACGAAACCTTACTCTTGAAACTTGAGCATTACGGACTTGGAAAACATGCGCTCAGCTTAGTAAAATCTTATTTAAATGATAGACAACAGCAAGTACAAATTAATGGTATCAATTCACTGGGTTTAAAAGTAAAAATGGGTGTTCCACAAGGCTCGATATTGGGACCTTTCCTCTTTTTAGTGTATATTAACGATCTACTCCATTTATTAAATAATCTACCACAAATGGTGTTATTTGCTGATGATACTTCTTTAATTTTTAAGGTAGATAGACGTGCTACGAATGTTGACGACGTAAATAACGCCCTATTGCAGGTACAGAACTGGTTCACTGCCAATAATTTAGTATTAAATGGGAGAAAAACTAAGTGCATTCGATTTTCTTTACCAAATGTCAAAAGTGGTGATTATGAGATAGTATTGAATCAAGAGAAACTAGAATTCGTCGATAAAACTGTTTTCCTGGGGATCACGCTCGACTCAAGGCTACAATGGGGTCCTCATTTAACATCTCTTGCAGGACGGCTAAGTTCAGTGGCATATGCTGTCAGAAAAATCCGTCAATTTACTGATGTAGATACCGCGAGGCTAGTCTATTTTAGTTACTTTCATAGTATCATGTCTTACGGTATTTTACTTTGGGGACGGGCTGCAGACATCGAGTCAATTTTTATTCTGCAGAAAAGAGCTATCAGAGCCATTTATAATCTCCGCAGGCGCAATTCTCTAAGGGACCGGTTTAAGGACATTAACATCATGACGGTACCTTGTCAATATATCTACGAAAACATCATGTACGTAAGAAAAAAATTACATCATTTTAGTAAAAGAGGTGAAAGACATAATTATAGTACTAGAAATAGGGACCTATTATCTCAGCCAGGTTTCAGACTGGCTAAAGTAGACTCATCTTTCATGGGGTACTGTTTAAAATGTTACAATAAAATTCCACCCCACATACTTCAACTGAATGAAATGAAATTCAAATCTTGTATCAAACGCACACTATGCAGGCAGGCATATTATAAGTTGGGTGATTACATCGCTGATAAAAATGCTTGGCTCATTGCTGGTCCCGCTCCACAACCACAACCAATTGAATAATTAACATTTGAAAATACTGTTGGAGCAGCTGAACATTGTAAGACTATCTTTGCATTGTATAAATTCAACCTACGTTGTATTGTATAATTGCATTGCACAGGTGTGAGTACTATGTATAATAGAGCTACCATTTGCCGGTTATGTAATTGACTTGAATGGGTCCTGGCGGCTGAGAGTATGTCATGCTCACTCAGATGTCTCGCTGATGGTGGCGCGTGTGTTGGATCATTTAGCTCCCTTCAAAATGGTTGAGCTGAATGGTGCTAATCCATGCGTCATGCTCGTGAACGGGCGCCGTTAGTTGGGACTGGTCACCTCTTGGCGTCCTCGGCTTATTTGTAATTATTTTATTTAGAAATTGTTTTTTTTTCTCTTTTTACTATGCGCGCGTTTTTTTATTTTACATCGTCCTCACATTTAGTTATAATTTCAACATTATTTTTGTACTAATCTTTGTGTATCAATTTAATTTAAAAGAGTGTCCATGGAGTTTCTTGCCCGTTCTTCTCCATAGGTACCTACTACGCTTTGGAATGGGCAACTAGCTTCATATTTCTAACTGACCGACTCCTTGACAATTCAAAAGTGCCTGTAAATGGTTTAATTGAAATAAATGCTTTGAGTTTGAGTTTATGTAAATCACAGTTTTGATAATTACTTAAAAAAAATATGGTATATTGCATCAAACTACGAACCCTTACACACCGGAGCAAAACGGTTTGAGTGAGCGTATGAATAGGACACTCATTGAAAGATCCAAATGTATGCTCTTTAATGCGCAGTTACAGAACTCATACTGGGGCGAAGCAGTGGTCACGGCAGCACACATCATTAACCGTTCGCCGACTAAAGCACTTTCAGACATTACCCCTGAGGAAATGTGGACTAGCAGCAAACCGGATCTAAGTCATTTATGAGTTTTTGGGTGCCGAGCTATGGTACACATACCGAAACAGCGCCGCCTAAAGCTAGATCCAAAATCACGTGAATTAATTTTTATTGGGTACAGTGATGGTGTGAAAGGCTACCGCTTTATAAACCCGAAGACGAAGCAAGCAGTAATTAGTAGAGGTGTAATCTTCTTTGAAGCCACTGTAAACAAAAAAATCTTTGATGAATCAGCTTCTGTAAAAGAAAAAGAAAATGTTAAACACAAATACACACAACCTATAATAAAAGAAAATAAATATAAAGAAAACTTACCTTTACAAAGCGATATTAATGTAACTTTGTCACCTACAGTTCCAAATGAAGAGGAAGAAGGAATTCATTCCAATGATAACAATGAAGAGTCAAATTCCACCTCACAAAATGAAAGTCAAGATTTATCTACATCATTTTATTCAGATCCAGATGATGAAACCTATGTACCAAGCGAAAGTACTATATTAAATGATGATAATGATGATGATGGTGAGCGTAATATTAACTTACGACCAAGACAACGTAATATGAATACCGACCTTACTGAAGGTACTGAATTATCATTTTTGTGCATGGATGGTGAAACTGCTATGGGTATTCTAGACCAAGATCCACAGAGCCTTTCCGAAGCACTTCATAGTCAAAAGGCTGATAAGTGGACGGCAGCAATGAGAGAAGAATATAATTCATTACTTCTAAACAAAACATGGACGCTTGTAGACGCACCAGAGAACAAAAAGGTAATACCATGTAAACGGGTATACAAGACAAAGACAGACGAGAAGGGTAATATAGCAAGATATAAAGCTCGCCTTGTATTAAAGGGCTACCAATAAAAGAAAGTTATCGATTACCGCGAGATATACGAGTATGCTCCAGTTGTGCGTTACTCTTCAATCCGATATTTGTTTGGTCTGTCGGTTAAATATAATCTCACCAGTGCACCAGTTGGATGCAGTGACTGCATTTCTACAAGGCGACATAGATGAAGACATCTATATGTCACAACCACCAAGTTTTGAAGAAGGAAACAAAGTATGTAAACTAACAAATCAATATACGGCCTTAAGCAAGCGAGCAGGCAGTGGAACAAAAAGTTAAACACGATTCTTCTTGACATAGGAATGACAAGGTCAAGAGTTGATCCTTGTATTTATTATAGAATAATGAACGAAAAGGACATCTTATTTTTAACCATATATGTCGATGATATATTATGTTTTTTCAATAGCGTCAACACAATCGTGACGCTAAAAAAAATTTAATGAACAATTATACATAAAGGATTTAGGTGAAGCTAAATGTTGTATTGGTTTAAAAATCAGTCAGACCAAAAATGATGAGATTTCAGTGGATCAGTCATTGTACATAGAAAAGATACTCACTCGATTTAATATGATTGACAGTAATCCTGCACTGACACCATCTGAACCTAACTTACAGCTGAAGAAAGCTGCAAATGAAGCTGAACTATTAAAAAACGATCCTTACCATGAACTGATTGGCTGTTTGTTATATTTGTCACAGTGCACTAGACCAGACATTTTATATATAGTAAATCAGCTAAGCCAATTTAATAATGAGCCCACATCCCAACACTGGACAGCAGCTAAACGAGTATTAAGATATTTAAAAGAAACACAGAATCTGAAACTTACATTCAAGAAAAGCAGTACAAATATGGTTGGATATAGCATATCTAATTGGGCCACTGATAAAGACAGAAGATCACGTTCTGAATATGTATTTATTTTTCAGGGAGAAGCCATCAGCTGGTGCTCACTAAAACAGACCACAATAGCTCTGTCGACAACTGAGGCAGAGTACATGTCACTTGCCACAGCTGTACAAGAAGCCATATGGCTCAACCAATTACAGCAAGAGTTTTGGCCCACTTTATTATCAGGTATACCTATAACAATGAATTGTGATAACCAAAGTGCAATTAGTCTATCAGGTAACGACCAGTATCATGCCAGAAGCAAACACATCGATGTTCGTTATCACTTCATACGAGAAAGAATATCTGTTAACCAATTTGCTGTTCGCTACATAAGTACACAAGAGATGGTCGCAGATATTCTCACTAAAGGACTGCCCCGTCCAAAGCAACAGATGTTCACCGCAGCAATGGGTTTGCGTCCAGGGACGGATGATGGAATATGAGATGAACGCAAACTACTTCCTGTCAACCTTCTTTATGTATAGGCGCCCTCTTGTACTGGGTTAAGACGCGTGTGCATTTGTCATATTTTGTATCCAGCTAAAATAAAAGTTTATTTTAATTCAAAAGCCTTGCTTTACTTTCATCAAATACTGTTATTAAGTGCGCCAGAATGACCCATTTTGCTCAAAACCCATTTGACCCATTTTGCTTTTGGCAAAATTACTTTTGAATTTGGAAAACTATTTAATTAAAAAGTTTGAACGCAATTCACTTCGATAAAGCCTTGGCTGGTAATAAAAAAGCGCGCCTGCCGAAACGGTGTTGGTTAACCAAATTAAAAAAAAAATACGCGGGACCTTCTTATTCGTTTTTTCATTAGTTTTTGTCATAATATTGCAATTTTAATTTGATATCAATGTAAATTTGTAATTTGGTTATGTAAATATAAATATTCGTCACTACTAAAAGCATCTCTTATTTATTTTTCTCATAGAGGGGGATGAAAAGCAGAATATGCCACACGGTACCAATATTATTTAACCTCGTGCGACGTACTTTGAATCTCTCGGTACGCTTCAAACTCAAACTCAAAGCTTTTTGTTTCAAATAAACCAAATACAGGCACTTTTGAATTGTCAAGTGGTTGGTCAGTCTGAAAGATGAAGCTAGTTGCCCATTCCAAAGCGTAGTAGATTCCTATGGAGAAGAACGGGCAAGGAACTCCACGACACTCTTTTAAATTAAAATATTGTTACAAAAATATTAGTTACATCATTCTTATTTAACCTCGTGCGACGTACTTTGAATCTCTCGGTACGCTTTAAACTCAAACTCAAAGCTTTTTGTTTCAAATAAACCAAATACAGGCACTTTTGAATTGTCAAGTAGTTGGTCAGTCTGAAAGATGAAGCTAGTTGCCCATTCCAAAGCGTAGTAGATTCCTATGGAGAAGAAAGGGCAAGGAACTCCACGACACTCTTTTAAATTAAAATATTGTTACAAAAATATTGGTTACATCATTCATTTTGAAAATAAACATGTGAGAACAATGTAGAAAGACGTGCACGTTAAAAGTGTCCGTAATAAAAAAATAAAAACAATTGAAAAATTAAAATAAGCCGTGGCAGCTAAGAAATGACCAGTCCCTACTGACGGCGCCCATTCACAAACATGACGCATGGATCAGCACCATTCAGCTCAACCATTTTAAAGGGAACTTAATGATCCAACACACACGCCACCACCACCGAGACATTTGAGTAAGCATGACATACTCTCAGCCGCCAGAGCACATTCAAGTCAATTAAAGACGTACCCAGTAAATGGTATGCTTTATAGTTGGTACCAAGTACTCACAAATGTGCCATGCAATTATACAATACTAAGAGAATGAATTTATATAATGCGAAGAGAGTTTTTATGATCTTCAGCAGCTTCACCAAATATTGTCGAATGTTAATCAATTAGTTTATGCGCCCATATGAGCAGGACCAGCGTGGAGCCAAGCATTTTTGTCAGCTATGAAATCCCCCAACTTATAATATGCTTGGGCTTGGCTGCATAGTGTTTGTTTAATAGAAGAATTAAATTTCGTTGCATTTAGTTGGAGTATGTGGGGAAGTATTTTATTGTAACATTTTAAACAGTACCCCATGAAGGATTATACTTTAGCCAGTCTGAAACCTGGTTGAACTAATTGGTCCCTATTTCTGATCCTATAATTGTGTCTTTCACCTCTTTTACTGAAAAGACTAATATTTTTCCTTACGTACATGATGTTTTCATAGATATATTGACAAGGTACCGTCATGATGTTTATATCTTTAAACAGGGAACTGTTAGAGAATCGCGCCTGCGGAGGCCATATATTGCTCTGATGGCTCTTTTCTGCAGAATAAAAATAGACTCGATATCTGCAGCCCGTCCCCATAGTAAAATACTGTAAGATATGATATTATGAAAGTAACTGAAATAGTCTAGCCTCGCGGTGTTTACTTTAGTAAGTATTGTAGTATTCAATAATACGTCACAATCACTACTTTTTACATTCGATAAAGCAAATCTTATACATTTCGTTTTTTTTTTCCATTTAATACTAAATTGCTTAGGATTCTACTCTAGAATCCTTCGCTCGCCCTCAATACATTATTTTGGTCCCTTGTGACAAAATCTACTATTTAATTTCGCATGCTCGGAAATCAGTGTTTGTTTAATCCGAGTAGCGGGTGGAAGACGCTGTTCCCCTTTGGGCGGGAATGAATTTTAAAAATAGAACTAGTTTAGGTTGTCAGGTGCGAACAATTTTACATAAACAAGAAAAATATCGATATAAATAAAAAAATAAATGTTGCGGTCTTGTGAGTGTATAACCTATAAACCTATAAAGCGGGACGGACCGCGGTGGTGACGCGGTGTGTTCCAAATTTAAAAAAGACTATATATTTTGGCAAGGTACAATCTCTGGGCCGCATCTGTGGAACATCGGATACGACTGGGTGCTGCGCGCCGACCCCCCTAGCGGCGTCAGCGTAGTGTGCTACGGTGACGACACGTTGGTCCTGGCGCAAGGGAGGTCGCACCGGCCGAAGTAGCGGCACGTTGGGTTGCGACAATCATCGAAAAGATCCGGCAATTGGGACTCGAGGTGGCCCTGCACAAGTCCGAGGCCATGTGTTTTCATGGCCCTCGGAACGCGCCACCGTCGGTATCCCAAATAACGGTAGGAGGGGTTTACATCGGCATCGAGTCGACGATGAAGTACCTAGGACTCGTCCTCGACAGCCGGTGGAACTTCTTGGAGCATTTCCGACGTTTGGCTCCCAAACTGGAGCGGGCAGGGACTGCCTTGATGTGGCTCCTGCCCAATCTAGGAAGTCCAAACGACTCCTGCCGGAGGCTCTACGCGGGGGTCGTGCGGTCCATGGCGGCTTTACGGGGCTCCTGTGTGGGCGCGTTCCCTGGCGCTGCGGCCAACCCGCCGGTTGAGCGCGGCCCAATGGCCATCCGGCTGGTCCGGGGATTCCGCACGGTCTCCTGTGAGGCAGCGAGCCTCCTTGCCAGATTGCCGCCATGGGATCTGGAGGCAAAAGTCCTCGCGCACGTATGGGAGTGGCGCGAGGAAGCGTAACGCCGGGGCGTAACTCCGCTGCCGCGACAAATCGCGGCACAATGAACGGAGCTCCGGCGGGATCTCATGGCGACATGGAGAGTACGGTTGTCGCAACCCAGTGCTGGGCACGCCACAATTGCGGCGATAAGTCCCCTCTTTGAGGAGTGGCTAGAGAGGCGCCACGGCGTCCTCACCTTTCGCCTGACGCAGGTCCTCACCGGACACGGCAGCTTCGTGAGGTTCCTGTGTCGGATACGGCGGGAGGAAACGCCCGGGTGTCACCACTGTGTGGATCGCCCGGAGGACACGGTGGAACATACGGTGGAGGTCTGCCCGGCTAGAGTGTTTAACATGGGTGAAAGTCACCAATTCTTACTCGGACTATAGCGCTCGGGCACCTAAATACCTTGTATGGGAATTGATTCCTTTCGACCGTTGTATAACAATCTACTATTTCAACTACAATGTTTAGTTTGTTCTTGGGATAAATTCATCCCAATTATGAAACCCTTCATTGTGCGTGCTCCGATACGCACTAGGCCGGTTTTAGTTTTTTATTTACATTAAAATGTACTCATAAAACTTAAAATTCTTAATTTGTAAAGACGAGGTTTGAAAGCAAATGTTTGCGAACCTCGTGAAATAGCTTTGCAAAGATTGGTCGTAGTATATTGACGGCCAATGTTTGTATTAGCATAGATTGATCTTGGCGAAATTTGTTGTTTTGTCTTGCAGTAGGTATGTCCAGTTTTAATGCGTGAAAAGTAGAGTACTAGAGTATTCTCCTTAGGGATAAAGAAGTCTTTGTCTTGGGTGAGCTACAACCCCTGGCTACATTCAAACGGTATAAATTTGACTGTTGTCAGCGAGATAACCTACCCGTTTTTTTTATTAACTATAATTTGTTTTATGAAGCTATCGCCACTATTCGCTACTAACGTGGTAGAAATAGCTATACCAGAAATATGAATACTGGACAATATCAGTCACAATCGCAGAGAATTGACAGCATATCAGTTTAGTAAAAACTGCGGTAACCAGACCATAGTGACTTCTAATTCGACGCCAACGCCATCTAGTTAGAAAACAGGAACTCACACGGCCCTAAATGGAACAATTTTGTATCGTCGCATCGTTACCACTGTTTTCGTGTTCGCAACCTAAGGCTCTGTTCACGGCCTCGAGTGTTGCGATTTTTGATATTGGATTCTATCCTTAGTCTTATGGGTCGGTCGTAATCGCCGTTGATCGCCATACAAATGTGCGTCCCGTTCCGTTTCATAGGGTATATTTGTTTTTAGTAACGAAAATATGAATTATCAAAAAATCATACATAGAATTATAGATAATAAAATAGTTTGTTAATACAAAAAAAAAAACATAAAATATCTTAAGTAGTTTGAAAGTAATATCGTATTTTATGCTTAGGGTAGACATTACTTCCTGAATTTATTTCATAAAGTATTTTACTACAATACTTAAATATTCACATATAGGATTTATTGGTATGCGTTCTAGTTTAACATATTTTTTTTTACTTAACTTGTTTGCATTATATGAAGGCGTAATAACAGATTTAAAAGTCACTAAAATCATTCGCCTATCCCTATTTAACTTTGTCAGATGTGAAAATCAGCAACATTACAAGAGAGCGTGTCAAAGTTTGAATTGCTATTTTTAGTTTCATATAGAAACTAGGTGAACAAAAATCAACAGATTTTTAATACATGTTTATGAGTCTTCTAAAAGAATGGACTTTTTAAGAGTGATTAATGAAATAAAAAGAAAATGACAAAAATACATTTATACGAATTGTCGTATATGTATTTTTGCCATTTTCTTTTTCGATAGGCGAATTGTATCGCCGCCTTAAGTCAAAAGGTATCTCACAGTCAGGTTATTAATTAACGCCTTTAACGTTGTTCTAGGCCGCATGGTTCTCAACACTCCATGCTTTGGCAGCGGAGGCTGGCACACTCGGGTTAACTCTGCCGTTGTCACAGGGAGAGGAACGTATCGTCAAGGCTTTCATTTACACGGCTGTTGCATTGAAGGTTGGTGATAGTTGTAATTCGTATTTTAACACAGTATTGTTTTAATTTAATTAAGTACCTAGGTCGTTTTTACCATTACATTTTGTACTGTACTAGGAAACTGGGTTTTCCAGGATGGAGAAAAGTCTGTAGCTGTCTGTATTTTGTAGACTAGGTACGGTCAGTGCCACAAGTCGATCAGTCGAACACTTCAATCTTAATTTGTGAGCAAATATTCGCAAAAAATTGAGCTTGAGATATTAACTTTTAGCTATAAATACATACAATGCTGAGAAATAATGAGGTCGAATCATTTTATCAATAAATTTAGATGATATTATGTAAAGTAATAAAAAAAATAGTGTGGTTTTATGAAACCACGATGTAAGTGAAACTTTAGTGAAGCTGATGCGAGCCATGCGCGCCGCCATATTGGCCTCGGCTGCTCTGCCGAGCGCCTATCACTTTACTCCTACTCCGCGGCCGGCTGTAATGCGACATGCGATAGATGGACGAAAAACTATTACCTGTTCAGAATATAATGATTTTATTAGTTTATTACCTACAAATACAAACATTTTGTTTGTATTATCTTTGTGTCACTGAACTTTTATCTGTTCTGACAATGGTTCAGACTATTTCAGACTTTAATTTAAAAGCCCTAAGGTACATAGTATATTTTTTTCACAGGCTGTAAAGGTAGCTTGGTTTAATTTCAATCAATGTCGGTGTGACATGTTTTTCTTGGACTGGTCGGAGTACAATGCACCTTTCAAAGGTAAGTAAACTAACTATTTATGCTCACTGTTGTGTCGGAAATTATCCCACGGGAACGTATTACCGAGATAAAAGTATCCAAATGTCCTATGGTCTGCCTGGTTGCCAAACACCGAAATCCATTCAACCGTTAACAAGTGGAATCATAGGCGCCGGGAGCGGGGTGCAACATGGTGCACATGCACCTCCCTGGCTTCAAAATAAACTAAAGGTGTAAAAACATACATAATTATAAAAAAAAAACATATTTGAAAACGCCTAATACATTAATATAATCTGAGAAATTAATAGAGAACTCCTATTCTATACGAGATCTTAAAATGTTCCTCCCAATTCTTAAGCTTCAGTGCATTAGTCGACGAATAACCGAACTCCTATTTCCGAAAATTTAATCGAGCCTAGACAGGATGCTCTTAGCTCGCTCTTGCGTCCTACTCTTAATTCTTAGGCTTCTTTGCATAAATCGACACAGTTATTCCGTTTTCTGTATGAATGGACAAAATAAAACCTATCCCATTCGAGGCGGATGCAAATAACATAACCTTTCCTGCATATGTCGACAAAGTAAAGTTACCCCTTGTATGAATGGCCAAACGATAACCTTAACATATCCGAGCTCGCTTCGTGGAGCTGAAAATAAACTTGCCGGCGCCCAAGAGTGGAAAGGTAACAGGCAGACAGAGTTACTTTCGTATTTATTATTAGTATGGATAAGTACCTACTTCTTCTTACTTGTACTTATCCCGTCGCTAAGTCTTACGACCCGTTAGCGGTTACACGGCTCCCTTAATTTAGATGCTTTTAATCTTTTAGAAGGGTTTTGTAAACTTACAAGTTGCCATGATTGTTAGCTAAAACCGTACGATTTTGGACATAGCAAATATGAAATGATATTAATAACTCGGAAGGTAAGTAATTACCGAGATCAAATTGAACAGAAAATATTAAATAAATATCACACAGGTTATTTTATGAAATAAGAAATAAGATAACCTTCAAAACTTATTTATTATTCTCATAACTTATTATTATCAAAACATTTTTCTTAAAATCAATCACCACGATACAACAATACCACGACCGCTCGCTGCCAACTCCCATCAATCCCATCCATAAAGTGTCCAAGCTCTGCCAAGTCACTTCAACTGTCGCCACCAGTGGGGCCAGTGCAATCAATTAAATTTCCCGATTTTATTTAAACACACATTTCCGCCATCAGTACGGCCAGTACAAAAATTTTAAACTGTAGATCGATTTGATTAGTAGATTTTAAACTGTGTAGTTTAGTGATATTAATACCCTTACATTATTATGAAACAGAAATTATTTATTTGCTTATATAGATATGATGGAATTTTGTAATAATAGTACCAATACATTTTAAGTATCATAAGTTATGCAAATTTTTCAAACAATAAAATTTATTTACATAAATAATAGAACGATAAACTCTCATTTATTTTCACAAATCTGTATGAAGCATACATAATAATTCACTCATTCCGTTCAAGTGAACGAACATATGTCAACAGTCAGTCTTCATTCGCAATCTGCCAGTGTAACACCTTTAACTATTTCTATTAAAATACAGTCCACTTTAAAGTGTTATTTATGTGGTTTTATTACCAGCGTCCGCCACATAAAAATGGTCCTTCGACGAAAATAGTGTTCGCGGCAGATAATCAACTCTATATGTTGTGTGAGTGTGACTCAATTTTGTCGGCGTGGACTAGCGGAAGCGGTCATCAACAAACCCGCGTTGTCATCAGTTGTCATTCATCGCACCGCTCAACTATCGCGTCGCGTGCGAGGAGTACGGAGTCTAAACACAGCGTGCTCAGCAGACAGCGCGCCTACGCGGACGAGCGAGAAGAGTGTACGCGTGCGAACGAGAACCGCGATCAACTCGGCCGCCGGTTGGTCGGCGACGTCGAGAGTTCCAGAAACTTCTAGCAAACTCCATAGCTGCCGGAAGTTATCCGCCGATTTTCAACATCTTCATCCATTGTCCGACGCCATAATCCGCCATTTTTGTGGTGTTCTATCAAGTGAAGTGAATCACACGTCTCATTTTTTTCCGCATTGTGCAATCATTGCATTCTGTACAACTAAGTAGCATCCATATATGCGCAAAATTGCTATTATTGCAAGTTTTTATAATTTGTGTAGTTACACAAACCTTTTAAGCCATCATGGCAAACAATTTAAAACGCCTAATACTGGCCAGGGGCCAGGCAAAAGGAACGATAACCACATTATGTAAGTTTGTTGAGTCCGAGGATATCGACAAAGCCCCTATAAGGGCGCTTATGGTCAAGAAGGACAGGTTGGTCACCGCCTTTTCAGAATATAGCTCATTTAACATTGATATATCTGTTCTAGATGAAAATAACGATGAAAACTTTGGCCACTATGAATCCATATATTTATGTGCCTTAGCCGCATTCGAAGATGCCATCGAAGAAAAATCTAGCCCAGGTAAATCTCCGAAACCCGGAGCAGAGCGTGACGAGGAAGAAAAAGACGCTATGAAACGTCTCCCACCTATAAATATTTCCAAGTTTGGAGGTGAGGTAGGTGACTTCCACGACTTCATCAGCCTATTTAAAAGTGTCATCGACAAGAACACTAAACTATCACAATGTGATAAATTCTATTATTTAAAAACCTATTTAAGTGGCGAAGCCGCCGAACTCATTAAACATTTATCGCTAACTGCACATAACTATGCAACCGCACTGCAATTGCTCAGCGAGCGATATGATAATAAAAACAAGGTCGTTAATTATCATGTTAATTCTATATTAGACCTAAAGCCTATTTCTAAGTGCACTGCCTTAGCTTTAAGAGAAATCATTTCTCAAACCAGACAGCATTTAGCTGCCTTAAAAAACATAAATATACCCGTTCAACATTGGGATGCAATTATTGTATGCATTTTGCAAAGCAAGCTCGACATACACACATTAAGGTGCTTTCATCTAGAAACAAAATCAGAGGCTGACCCTGACTTAAATTCACTTCTTAAATTTTTAGAACAACGGGCAGCAGCACTTGAAACTGTGGCAGACAGCCAAACATCCTCAAATTGTGCAGTGAACAGCGGCCGCAGGACAGGTTTGGTAGCCACTAAGGAGGTAAACAAAAATACACAAGTATGCAAATTTTGTAAGACTAAAAATCACCAACTATATAAATGTGAAAAATTTAAACTTGCCTCGCTATCTGATCGTTTCGGCTATGTAAAGACCAATGAGTTGTGTACCCTATGCTTAAACAAACACCTGTCAAAGTGTAAATTTGCCTTTAAGTGTTCAATTTGCAAACAAAACCATAATAGTTTACTGCATAAAAATGAGCCTGAACAGGAGTTAAAGCAAGTTTCATTATCTATGAATAAATGTGTTGATGTTTTATTGCCTACTATAAAGGTAAACATAACTGACAAGTTAGGTCAACAATTTCAAGTTAGGGCTCTTTGTGACTCAGGTAGTCAGGTTTCCTTTGTGTTATCAGACCTAACAGAAAAAATTGATTGCAGGTTAGTCAATAACTATACCTATATTAAAGGAATATGTGGTCAATCCAACACAGTTCCTCATACTGCTACTTTTAACATCTCTTCTACTCTCAACACTTACAAGACTCAAATAGTATGCTGTGTAGTGCCAAACATCACTAGTGATTTACCTCAGTGTGAGATAGATACAGATAATTTAAAAATTCCTTCATACGTCAAGTTAGCTGACACAGAATTTTATAAAACTGGAAAAATAAGTATCTTATTAGGTTGTGACGCTTTCTTTAAAATCTTATTGCGTGAACAACTACCTATTATCCCTAAAGGTTTGTATTTACACAACACCCACTTTGGGTATATTGTGGCTGGAAGGGTGAAGACTAGAAGTTACTCTCCGGTAAGTAAGTGTACCAAACACATTTTAAAAAACAGTGAATGTGATAGCACCCAAAATAT
Organism: Atethmia centrago; assembly: GCA_905333075.3. Classification (NCBI taxonomy): domain Eukaryota; kingdom Metazoa; phylum Arthropoda; class Insecta; order Lepidoptera; family Noctuidae; genus Atethmia; species Atethmia centrago. Next base: position 9,379,191 of record HG995379.1, read on the forward strand.
AGAAAAGACTTTAGAGCAGTTTTGGAAGTGTGAGCAAGTGACAGAAGTTTTCACTGAGTCGGCTTCTGAAGAAGCTCTTGCTGAAAAAATCTTTTCTGAATCTGTAATATTGAAAGACAATAAATTTCAAGTTAACTTACCTTTAAAACAAAATTTTGATCAATTAAACATGGGAGATTCTTTCATAAGAGCTTTACAACGTTTTAACAATTTAGAAAAAAGACTTCACAAAGATGCTGAACTTTTCAGAGGTTATAAAGCGTTCATTGACACTTACATTTCAATGGGTCATGCTAAATACATTGATATTCAAACATATGATTTAAAAGCTGGTCAGGTATACTTTCTACCACACCATCCAGTATTAAACGAAAATAGCAAAACTACAAAACTAAGAGTCGTTTTTGATGGCTCAATGGCTACTAATCAAGGTTTTTCTTTAAATGACATGTCGCTCAATGGGCCTTGCATCCAAAATGAGTTATTTAATATATTGATTCTCTTCAGATTACATAAATATGTGTTATTTTCTGACATTCAAAAAATGTTTAGAGAAGTTAACCTCAACCCAGCACACTGTGCTCTTCAAAATATATTGTGGAGAGATTCACCACAAAAGGAAATACAGTGTGTTCAGTTGCAAACAGTCACCTATGGACTTAAAAGCTCACCATTTTTAGCTACAAGATGTTTAAATGAGTTAGCTTTCAGATTTGCGCATACTTACCCTGAAGGTGCACACATATTATTGAATCAATGCTATGTCGATGATGTTTGTACCGGTAGTAACGACTTACAAAAATTACTTGATATGAAAAACCAATTAATTGCCATTTTAAACCTTGGTGGTTTTAAACTTCGTTTTAGACTCAGTTACAAAATAGGCCAAAATGGCACAATAGTGTACCAAATATTGAAAAAGGGGTATTGGTGCTACTCAGAGTTGATAACACCTCTCCATTAACATGGCCAGTGGCCAGAGTAGAACAGACTTTCCCTGGATCAGATGGCAAGGTCAGGGCATTATCTGTAAGAACTAATAGTGGTAAAATCATGCGTACTAGTGTTATGAAAGTTTGTGTACTTCCTATTTATGAATAAATTATACTTAATAATTTACCTCTGTGTGGCTGCTGGACATGTCATGTGAACTTGTTCATTTACTAGGCTAAATACGTAGGGTATAAATATCGTTAGTTAAGCCAACTTTCTGTTAAAAAAATCACTTAAATTAATAATCATAGTTGAACTTAAACATGATGTAAACAGATATAGCATACTCAATAGATTCATAATTATACTTTAAGAAGGTAAAATGTAATATAAATATGTGCACATCTATTTTGTAATAGACACATACCAACCTATTTAAAATGCATAGTACATAGGTACTTAAATGAACGTAACATTAATGTATGTTATGTATGTATAAGTACAATAGGTTTTATAATCACAACAATTTAGTAAGTAGTTTTCCAGTTATTGATTAATTAAATTTACTTTGTTAGATTCTTCCTTAGTAATTCTGTACATAACAATTTAAAGGATTTCAAAAGAATTGAAGCATCCAGTAAGTAGGTACCTAAATAGTTAAGCATTTTTGTTTATATTATAAAATAGTAAATAAGTAGTACCCAAGTTTAAACAGTTTATTTATACTTGTGAAAAGGACACAAATGTTCCTATTTGTCTAATATTCAGTAAATTTAAGATTAAGTTACATTTTGGTTTGTATTCAAACTATAGCCTTTTGGTTTCTTTGTCGGCGTTGCCATTTATGTATGAAGCATACATAATAATTCACTCATTCCGTTCAAGTGAACGAACATATGTCAACAGTCAGTCTTCATTCGCAATCTGCCAGTGTAACACCTTTAACTATTTCTATTAAAATACAGTCCACTTTAAAGTGTTATTTATGTGGTTTTATTACCAGCGTCCGCCACAAAATCTTAAATACAATTTATAAGCAAACACTAAAATATATATTTTATGTTCTAGAATATAAAAAAGGGAAGAACTCATTGGGCATCAAAAAAATTGTCCGCCTCGCTATTAATGGGAAAAGTGTCCAAAAAAACCGTTTGGCGATGTCCTGAAATAAAGAAAAAAAGAGAGAAAATACATTTAGCACGGACTAAAAGGCACAAAACACAACATATTATAGTGCAAGTAAACAAAAGAGATAAAAAAAGTGTAAAAGTTAAAGAAATTATCAGAAATAATAATAAAATTGATTTTGTATTATGTCATCCTTTCTGTCATAATCATTTAGTCAACAAACGGCACACGTAGTTCTCCCTCAAGAAACACTACAACGCTGTGTCCTGTGCATCCCGCATCCTCCAAATGCCCGCGACCTTCACTGGCAGGCCTAGATGAAGGCCACTTCATCTAGGCCCTCTTAATCACTTTCAAAGCGCTTTCTTCTAAAATGCCTTTCAACGGGATTGACGAAAGGCGTGAGATTGTTTGTATGCCATTTTATTGTTTTTTTTTTGTATTAATAATATTTTTTTATTGTGCCTTTTTATGGATCATGTGGTCTGCAATAAAGTTTTTTTTTATATGCTTTTTGGCAGCTTATCTCAGTCCAGACATTTTGTCTTTCCCGTCATCAGTTATCGCTCAAACAATGTGACATTGTATGAGCGATAACTGATGTAACTGACTATGTCTAGGCCCTCAAGTCGTCTTAAAACAAACAATATCATCAACACTTTTATAGGAGCAACGACGACTGACAAGTACAACAGCTGGAGAGCCACCACCTTAGCCAGAGAGTGGAGTGGGATGCAGACTATGAGGAGAGTGTCTCCAGGGTACACTGTCACTCTGGCACTGCTTGTTCTACATGTAAGTATTCGCTGCTGTTCTTTGCTGAGTCAAGAGTTGCTTTGGATCTTAGATGTTTAGTTATTTGGTTAATTAATGTATTAATTGCTGACTGGACTTTTTCTTTCTACATGTCAATATGAAAATAGATTCTCTAGAACCTTCGTTGGTTTTGTGCTATTGGTATCATATATTTAAATTAGGTAGACCCCGCACTGGGCCCACGTGGTGGATCCTGTGCTCCCTCTCACAGTGAGGAGGCATGTGTCGCAGCAGGTGGGACGTTATAGACTGATGCTGTGCCTTAGCATAGCATAAGCATAATTAGTCTATAACTTCATCTAATAGTTTGCCAGAGTAACTATTTCGCAGAAGTCACGTCTTTAATACATCACTCTAAATTAGATATGTTCCATAAGAATTTTATGGAACAAATCTAACATAAAGAGATGTATTAATGATTTTAGTGACTATAATTTTGTAAATACACATGTGTTATACATAGTCACGAATCATATTTGATACAATCTACACTCAAAAAACGTAAGAAAATTTGAATTTCGCGAGCTACAGCTGCGGATCCACCTTAAAGTATAATACTTATTCCAAAATACATATTTAAAGGCTGTAACCCTCGGTTTTTAGTATCCTATTCATTTCAAACCCTGTCAAATCTGTCAGCTGCTGTAACGGCGAAATTCCATTATTATTCTAATAGTTGACACAGGGTCAGACAGAAGCTTTCAGAAACATGGTAATCGAGATCTATCCTGCCAACCAATATACCTACATTATGAATACAACGGCACATCAAGCTTTAAAAAAAGTTCGGCTTTGTAGAGCGTCGTCTCTTGTCAGTCTATTATAAAAACTCGATTTGTCCGTAAAGGCGCAGATATATGATTTTAGTGACTTTATTACGCCTTCATATAATGCAAGTAAATTACGCAAAAATGTATGTTAAACTAGAATGCATACACATCAATTCTATATGTGAATATTTAAGTAAAATACTTTATGATATAAATTCTGGAAGTAATGTCTACCCAAAGCATATGAAACGATATTACTTTAAAACTACTTAAGATATTTCATTATTTCCTTTTGCATGAACAGAATATTTTATTATCTTTAATTATATCTGTTTTTTTTTTCAAATATTAACATTTTCGTTACTAAAATAAATATTCCCTATGAAACCGAACGTCGCACAGTGGGCTGAAACGGGCCGGTAAAGGACTTAGCATTTAAAAAAAAAAGTTTCTTTTTCTGAAATTTTAAATATTGTGTTGGATTTATCTATCGATTATAAGTAATTATTTCTATGAGGGTAGTTCAGATAACTTAGTATTTTCGGAGTTATAAATATCCAAAGTAATTTTTGTATGAAGCAAAAAAAAAAATGTGAAAATCTCGAAATCCTCAAATTTTCTCAAAGAATTGACTCTACGTATGCATAGTACGTATATTTGTCCTATTTTAGCGCCTATTCTCGGGTTGCGATTTTCTGCGATTTGGTCGCAATTTCAAATTTTGTTCTCTATTCCACACCACCATAGAGGTTAAGAACTAGGCGCGTTTTTTTTTTATGTAGTGGTCTCCTCTTTAGGCCTAATCCACTAAGGACTAATAAAATAAATAAATAAGTAAAAATCACAATCACTACTGGCCACTGCACTGTTTTAATTTAATCACTGTCAAGGGTATCCACATTAACGAATGCAAAATTTTCGTATTCGTCATCATCAAATGTTTCCGCTTGTTCAATTACTAATAAACTTTGTGCTTCTACTGACAAAGTTTTATGTTTTCTGCGAAGTTTGTGACGTTTCGCTGAGATGAGTGGACCAGAGCTGGTCAATAAATTATTTAAAATGTCTTCATTTGTAGTTTTTCTACTGCATTTCCTGGAATGGTGTTGGCAGTACCTACGAAAGTCTTTATTTCTAGCTTCAGCAGCTTCTTCAGATAGCTGTCCAATTGGTATTAGACCAAAACTTTCAATAATAGCTGCACCATGCATAAGAACTTTATGAACACTTGAAGGCATATAATACCAGCTATATAATTCCAAATACAGTTGCATGGTCACTTGAGCATATTCGTGAAATTTCGCTGTGTCAATGTGGTAACCTGATGAAATTGCCTCTAAAATGATTGCAAATCGCCTTATTAATTCTTCACTAACACCAGTTATCTCAGCAGTCATGTTTGGATTTGCAAAAAATCTTCTCAATCGTCATTCGTGGAGCCGTGCCCTTGTTTAACAACATCAATCAGAAGTCCCATTCTATTTTTAAAAGCGTCTTGTATGTCTTTCTTTCTTCTTTCCATGATGCACTTGTTGTCTCCCTTTACTGTCCATGTCTGTATCGTTAATCTGTAGGCTATATGCAGAATGCATTCCATCATTTGATCCAGGTATGCAATGATGACAATCCGTATTTACAGAGATCTGGATCAGTCGGTTTTGATGCAATTAAGGGCAAATTATTCATCTCTGTTGGAGTGGCTTTACAATCGCATCTCTGAGATGAAGTATTACATAAAATTGATGTTGCTTTTCCGTCTATCATAGTCATTAATAAAGAGTGTGAAATTTTTATTTCTCCAACTTCTGTTTTCACTAAATTTACAATCTCTTCCTCAATAGCACTTTTTTCCCGCAATATCGTTATTTTATTTTCTTAAATAAGTAAGTAATGAATGTGTGGGGGTAGTGCGTCTATTATGGTGGGTAATAGAACACTGAAGTACGTTTGAATGCAACCGAACATTCCGTAGATACCCTATCGTTGCACCAATCACGTTACGACACGTCATAACTTGTTGTTGCGCTCGCGCACTCTTATCCCTTGATTCCCGGAAATAAGTCTCAAAACAAATTACGTCATACCTACCTATGGTGGTGGAAAATGTCGTTTTTTTTTAAAGAACTAAGTAGGTATTGAGGTTTTCAGGCCGTTTAGTATACATTATTTTCAATTTAATTGGAATAAATTGCTTAACTAAAATAACATGACTCTTCATACAAATTTGATATGGCTATATCTCCGAAAGTACTCGTTAAATTAGAAAAAGTCAAAGAATAAAAACGTTTTAAATTTATGCCTAGATACCAAAAAAATACATTTGATCTCTTAAGACCCAACCTTGTAATCCCAGCCCACTGTGCGTCGGCGCGGCGTGAACGCAACGCACATTTGTATGGCCAAGGTCAACGGCTATTAACCGACCCTTAAATACGGCTACTGCAGACAATAGGTAAAAATATAGCAGCAAAATCAATAATTTAATAATTCACTTTTTTAATATTAGGTCATATCTCCCTGGCAATCCTACCTTCCGCCGAGCCAAGGTTACCGATGGGCAGTAGCCATCATCGCCTGGTGGTCATCATACATCACGCTGCTATCTGCACGGTGGGTGGTCGACAGACTGCGAGGGTCTCCGACTGTTGCTCTGTCGAGGATATGTACCAACGTCGGACTGTCGCTGCTGGTGTTCGAGGAAGATTACTACGCTCATTATGTGCATGGACGGTAAAGAGTTATTAATGAAATATAATATTACTAGCTGCACCCCGCGGTTTCACCCGCATAAGTCTCGATCGCGTGGGATTATTGGGATAAAAAGTATTCTTTGTCCTAATCTAAGTCACGGTCTACATATGTGCCAAATCTCATCCAAATCCGTTCAGCCGTTTTATCGTGAAAGTGTAACAAAGAAACAAACAACGAAACTCACTTTCGCATTTATAACATTATACATATAGGTTTAGGATGATTATTTATCAACACTTGTTGATACAGTAGCTATTTTAAGTAATTGTTTGGGTTCCGTGCCTCAAAAGGAAAAAACAGAAAGGATTAGTTCGTTGTCCGTCTGTCTGTCAGTCTGCCAAGACCATTTTTCTCAGGAACGCGTGGAGTATGTCGTACATATGTCTACGTATGTCTACGGTCCCTAGGAACTCTAAAAAAATCAAGCCTTTATGTCAACGCAATAATAATATACGGCCATAGGGATAAAACCTATGGGGTACTTCCCGTTGACCTAGAATCATGAAATTTGGCAAGCAGCAAGTTCTCACGGCACCAGTAAAGGGAAAGTCCGAAAATCGTCCATTCGTAGTTTTATCACACAAAAAATGCGGTTGCATTTGCAGTTGGAGAACTGACCGTGTCGTATATCGATGTACGGGAGACCATGATTTTCAACTACAATTTTAAGTTTGTTTTGTATGCGTGGTCCGACTTGCAATTGGCGGTTTTTTTTTAAATGTAATTGCTTTTGCCTGCGGCTTCACCCACGTGGAGGTCAGAAATAAAACCCTATAGAAACCTTCTCCATCAAAAAAATACACGTACGTGCCACTTTCATGGTGATCGGTCAAATTGTGTTAGAGTTTATCAGTCTCATATCCCCACACATCCATTTAAGTATATACAGCTTGATACAGACCATCAAACGGAACAAGTTTCTGAATGATACCAACATCATAATCGCGAAAAAGTTATCAACTGTCCCATACGAAACTTCAATACCTACTCGACCAAAATGTATGGGGATGGCTGATTATTTTTCTCGGTTATGATGTTGGTGCCATGGAAAAAGGTGTTCAATTTGATGATCTGCACACACCCTTCAATTTGACTAGAAGCTGTACAGAAGATAGGTACTTTGAAAACCAAACAGTTTTCGACGTAATCCTTTCAATTTAAAAGTCAAGGTCAAACGTGCAACAATGACACTTTAGTCATAGTTGCAAGTTTCTAATAAGTAGTCAGTCCCGTTTGGCAAAAGAGTTTAATTAACCATACTTGTCAGACTGAAGCATTTCACTTACTTGCCTAATTTAAATGATAAATTATTAAATGATAAATGATAACTAATTTTTATTTCTGTAGTAGGCTTGTACAAACACTTTTACACTTCAATCATATTTTTAAAATAAAACTAGGTGAGGTCGGTTTCTTAGCTGACTACTCTCAGAAGAAACTTATTTTTGTTTAGGAATGATGACTCTAAAGACTTGAGATCAATGGCGGGACCACTAGCTACTTGTCGTGTGGTGTGTGCTCCACAACTGAGGTATGTCACATAATATTTGTCTTATTTTCTTCTTCTTTGTCGTTCCCTTAATGCTGAGGATCGCGACCACATACGACGTGTCTCCAAGCTATGCAGTCTTCTGCAGTGTCGACCGCTTGGTAAATGCTACCTTTAACAGCTTTCTTGATCGTGTCTGACCATCTTGCCGGTGCTCGACCTTGAACGTGTTTTCCTTGCACCTTGCCCAGTATCTTACCATGACCTTTCAGACCATGCTTAGGTGAAATGTCCAAAAAGCTGAGAGCACGCTCTTGACATATTGTGGATAGCTGCTTGGTGATGTTGAGTTCCTCCAGTATGGATTGATTAGTTCTCATGGCGGTCCATGGTATACGAAGTAGCCTCCGCCAACACCACATCTCGAAAGCATTGATCTTACTACTTTCGCGGCTTTTAATGCGCCACGTTTCAGCGTCATATAAAAAGATGGAAAAAACTAGAGCATGGGTCAGTCGTATTTTGGCTTTTCCAAATTTTCCCTAGACTGATCGTTGCACTTTTGGCCATACCAGTACGACGGCGGAATTCCTCAAGGCAGCTTGCCCTCACTAGTGAACAAGTTACCCAAGATACACGAACTCGCTGACTTTCTCATAGCCGTCGAGTAGATTAAAGCTCGAAGAAGATGAGCACGGTCTACCACCATTACTTTTGTCTTGACATGGTTGATCTTGACTCCAAGTTTATTGCTCTCTGCTTCTGAACGTTTTAATTCGTTTATTTTTCTTCCTTTATACAATAATTTTTGATCGAAATTTGAATATTTTTTCATGTTATTACAGGGTTGTGTACAAGCAGCTATCTCTCTCCATTCCAGGTATATATGACTTTTTTAACCTACTTACTCGACAGTGCTTGCAGTGCAGTGTTTTGTTTTTTGCTTTTTAAGTACCCTAGCTAATGAAAATTGGGTTGTTTTCTTTAATTACTCAGGCTACACTGAGTACCTACTTAATTAAAAGAAAACAAGCCATTATAAGTGGTACCTAGGTATGTTGGTTTTACTATGAACATTAATAAAGAACTTTTTTTAGGTTTAGGTGAAACCGAAACTCGTCAATCTCTTTTATCTCGATTCTTGGCTGCATTCTTTGAAAGGGTAAGGTTCTGATTATATTTTAAGTACCTAGACCAAGCTTTATCTGTAAACCGGACTTAAGAACTGATGATGGTCGCAGGAATTAGCTGGATACGGGCAGGGCAAGGCCGGTCGTTAGGGTAATGCTTTAGGAGTGGCCTATGTCCAGCAGCGGACGTCTTTCGTCTGAAATGATAATCATGGACCAAGCTTAGCCAAACTTATGAATCAAAATCAAAATCAAAAGACATTTATTTATTCAAAATTACATAAGACAGACCCCCAAAAACGCCCGCCCTTCACTACTTCCTAGTGCTATAACTGGGAAGAAGTGGCTCAACAAACTCCCCAGCAGCACACCTGTCTGTTTAGTTAGATAAACTTGATTTTAAACAAATCGTATGCAAGTAATTAACATTACGAAACACTAAAAATTAAATTACTTGCCATATGTTAGCGAGTATATTGGCGCGTGCTAGCCAATATACTCGTAGGTACCAACAAAACAATGAAAACTTTACTCGAGCAAAAATTAAAATTACAACATATGTAAAACGTAAACAGAACTTAATATCTAAATAAAAGCCTCCAGGCATAAAGGGCGTGCCCGCTTACATAAGGCTATAGCTGTAACAAGAAGTGAGAAATGATAAACTAGCACCAACGAAGTAAAATAAATAAACAGTTAATTACTTATAACAATAATAAAACCTTGGTCAGCAAGACGACAAGTCACAAGTAGCACCCGTTCACGAGCACAACGCAAAAATCAGCCATCACCCCCCTCGCCATATTGGAGGGAAGGAGGCAACCCGACCCCCGACGCTACCGCAGGCACATCTAAGGGAGCGTGACGAACTTGCTGCCGGTTGCTCAGGCAAGAATAGAATAGTATCGAATATTGTTACCAAATGATATTTTCATAGGCTCTGGATGGTCTCAGCTGGGTTGCCAGCGAGCGCACTGTACTTGAACGTCTGTTGAACGTGGAGCTGAATACCAGGGAGGCTGGCAACACCAGCACGCTGTTGTACGACCCTGAAGATAATATGCCTTCGTGTTTCTCTGTTACTTGGTAAGCAGTCTTGGGTAGGTAGGTATGTATGAGATGTCACTAGTAGATCACCTTAATAATTGTAGTATTCAGTGTAACTGGCAAGTCTGGTTCACGTTAGGTACCTACTTTAGAAGAAACCTGCACCGTAATTTCGTGACCCAGTTTGAATCACAATCTGAATGATTTTGAAGTATACTGCTAATCCATTGCTTCATATGTTCGAAAAAAATGTCTGTTCAACAAAGTAAATAACGCGACGAATGGTGTTGAACTGTTAAAATGAAACGCATTGCTACTGATAATGTGTTACGCCATTTCCCCGCTGGTAACAGGTACAGACCTAGATAGGTTCGAACTACTGGGATCTCTAAATGTTAAAAAGTTTTTATATAATTGAATAATGGGTCTTATTAATGTGAAAATTAATTATTAAAAAGTGTAACAAAAAAGTAATTCAAAAAAATCTAAAACTCGAATGCGTAAAAAGTGAACTTTAAAAAAGATGGAAACAAGATGAACTAGTTCTACATTTATATAAACAATCTCATGCAGTCGGAGGCAATAGGTCTTTATTGTTAAAGGTGAACGGCAGATTTCGTACAGCTTACTTTTTTTGTTGTTTTGTAATAGAATTTGTACCACATATTAAGGCAACTAAGCCATTTATTTTCATGTAAGTGCAATATTTTTAGAAGTTCGGATTAATTAATAACATAAAAAAAAGATTTTAATAACTACACGTAATTTAGTCGTAAACTAAACGCAGTTATGTTGGTATTTTAGCTATGCTCGCCATGAGGGTACTACCGACCTGCTCCTTAGATGAAGTAATATTAACTATTAATTAATTATAAATAAAATCATCATCATCTGCCAAGCCTTTTCCCAACTACGTTGGGGTCGGCTTCCAGTCTAACCAGATGCAGCTGAATATCAGTATTTTACATGGAGCGATTGCCTATCTGACCTCCACAACCCAGTTACTGGGTAATACGTTTTCCCTTGGTAAGACTGGTTGTCAGACTTTCGGGCTTCTGACGACCCGTAACGACTGTCAAAGATTTACGAATGACAGCCGGGACCAACGGTTTAACGTGCTTTCCGAGGCACGGAGGGGTCTTGGCATGTAAAGATGGTCACCCATCTACAGACCAACCGCAGCAAGCGTAGATTAACCTGATCGATTGACCCGTGCGGCTGTTATTATTTAGCCATAAGCCCCACAACAAAAAATAAAATAATAATTAATTAATTAATTAATTATAAATAAAATAAATGTACTTAAAAAAAAACTATTAACTGTATTGTTTTATTTAACTACACTCAAAACCCATCAGGACTTTATCATTATCAAACTGTTGCAGACAGCTGCTGGACATAGGTATCTCCTAATGCACTCCGCTGAGTAGGTACGATCCTCATCTCAATTTACCTACTTGATAGTAAGTAGAACACTACAAAAATAGCGACAAGCAATCTAGACATGTACTTTATTACCGAAACAATGTTTATGTGCCTATAAGTAACAATCTACATTGGTACACTAGTACATAATCTTAAAAAATAAAACTAGTTCTAACTTTTACGTCCCAAGTTCTACAAATCCAAGAATTTAAAAAGGGCTTGTCTATCGTATTAACTACCAATTAAAACGAAAAATATCCCAAAACACGAAATTTTATTATCTGTACGAAAGTCCCATACGAGCCTGCCGTTCTCCTTTAAGAAGATGCCTCCGACTGCATAAGATTGTTTATATAGATATAGATATTCCCATATTTTTTAAAGTTCACATACGTGACACTCACAAAATTAAGACAAATCGATTGACGTAAGAATCATCAAAATCGACCCACGCGTTTGGTCTCTAGAGCGCCACAAAGGAACAAACATTCATAGGCTGATAAACACATTACCCTCCTTTGCATTGCGCAGTCAGTAAAAAGAAGTCGTTTGTCTGCATATTCGCTTAGTAGGGTCTTCATTTACTTCAAAGGACGGTAGTTTCAAACTAATTTCAAAACTTGTAATGTGTTTCTAAGGTGGGGAGAAGAGTGGAGCTTATCAACATTTGACGCGATGCTCTTCAGTTGCGTGTTGATTGCAACAGACGACCCTCTGGTGGCTGCTCTAGCTACTCTCATAGCTTGGCAGGTAAGAGAAAAGTTGCCATTAATTAAGAAGAGTATGCTTAGATAGTTTTATCATCTTGGGAGGATGAATGAAAGGAGACTAAGGTAATTACAAGGCGGATGTGAGTGGAAACGCCGGGAGATGACGCCCTAGGAGAACATATAGTGACCTAATTGTTGATGTTCTTCAGAAAGGTCAGGTGCGTAGTACTCGCAACCAGATAGTATGACCAGATGTATGAAGGTAAACGAAGCAAAAGGAGTATATAATGAGCGTAGCAGGTGGCGTTCTGTAATTTCTATCTACCCCATGGGAAGATTACGTGAGTTTATGTGTAAGCCAAGCACTTACAAAAACACACGTAGCTAAACTCCGCACGTTGGTGGTCACTATGACCTTGAGCTCGCCAAGCCTAGCACGGAGTTTCAATAGAATAATAGGCCAGCTAATACCTACTGGTATTGTTACCAATGACGTGCGGCTTGAACGCGGCAGTGAATTATGCATAATAATATGTCATTTATGTACAGATAAATGATATATCCATAATTCACTGCCGCGTTGGTGTAGAGGTCGCTAGTGCGACTACTGAGCAAGCAGCGTTGTGTACAATTCCCAGATCGGGCTAAGTCTTATTGGAGGTTTCCAACAGGAATTAATCAATAAGTAACCAGCCCGGCCCAGCGGTCTCACCGAGAGGAGGCCTGTGTCCCAGCAGTGGGAACATTATAGGCCGATTATGCTAAGGCACCCGGAGTCCAGCTTTGTAGCTAGCGGCTGCCGAGTTCAAGGCTCTAGTCACAAAGTCTAATTTATTGAAATAAGCCCTATAAAGCTCTGCCTACCCCTTCGTGGAAATATAGGCGTGATGTTCTGTAAACAAAATATGTTTTGTTTTTAAATAAGAACATTCATGAACGGAGATTCAAATAAGAATTCTTTCATTGCGAACAAAAATTAAAATGATTCTATGAATGCATTGCGATCAAAGCTATTGAAATTTATGATACAATACTTATAAGTTAGGTTAGATACCTTCCATAAATAAATTGGATTCAGAGTAAACAAGCTTATTTCAAGCCTGTAGTAAACAAGTCAGGAGCAAACGAAATTTCACAAGGTCTAACTGAGGTGACGGACCCGAAGGAACATGGGCCCTATAATATCATATATACATAATGAGTCAGATCCTTCAGTTCATCACAGTCCACTGATGGACATAGGCCAATAACAAGTTAGGTCATCACTTGATTCTCATGCACAATTTGAAACATACTCATCTGATTTTTTTTCAAAAATACGTTGAACAGTATTATTATTATTTTATTTAGTGTGTCCAAAGTTCTTATTGCCATTATCTGTTGATTTGTTTCAACCACGAGTCGATGTCTCAATCAATCTGTAATTATCCACGCTATTTCTAGTTATCGACACACGCGCACGTTCTAACTTTGTCTTCGAAATAGGTACCTACCGGCTGATCGTTTAACTGGTATTTTCTATATCTGCCCCAATATTTCAAAAATCATTAAATGTATTCCTAAAAAACTTCCTTTTGTGGACAGATGGTGATGCAATTAAGAAGATGGTTGGGAAATAGAAATCAAAGAGAAAAAACAGATCACGAAATATAACAAGACAACACGAAACGCAAGACACTCATTTATCTACAACTTGATGATGCAGTATCATTCTTTCAATTATGTTCTTGTGTATGCAATAGTATGCAATATTATAGTGCTTCCTAGAAAAATCAAAGATATCAGTCGAGATATAAGTGAAAGTGAAGACTTTAGTGACGATGTTACTGGAATGCCTATTCCGTATCCAACTGAACTTACTTCAAATTATGCTCCGCGGGTTGCGACAAAAGCCCCTCCAATCTTGCCTCGTGGACCTTACTTCGGTTTCCTTACTAACATTTGTAATGCCCTCACGTCTCCAAAATTTTCAGGTAAATACCTCGGCAAATACTTTTCAATACTCAGCAACTGTCTGAAAGGTCTCGGGATAAATTTTCTGCAGGAGATATGGATAAGAAGATTTCGAAAGAGATTGAAAAATTACTCCACATACAATAGGAATACTCTAAAAGCGAGAGTTAATGATTTCTTGGTGTTCATATCTGATGAAAAGCCTAAAAAGAATGAATACTTCAAGGCAATGAACGCCATATATACAGCGGTGGATGACATGAAGATGGACGATTATGTTTATTTGCTCAAAAATTACGGGAAAGGTATTGTGAAGCACATTGGAGAGAACACCAGGCGAGTATTCGAGCGCATAATATTTGATAGATATCATCGACAGTCTGAAGATGTTAAATGGGATATCGAATCAAAATTCAAATCGGCTGTTGTAGAATATTGGGAGGAAAGATTAAATGGAACTGCTCTTAACACGTTCACTGCGGATCACACAAAATCTGCCCGACACGGTGCTTAGCGCTGGTGCGCACGGTTAAAACTATGTATATCTTTCTCGCTGGTGCGGAAAGATTATTTTCGGTATTTGTAGAAGTTCGACAGAGACAAGTATAGATTTCGGCTCGTAGTTACAAATGTATGTATTTGGCAATAAAACATCGTGGCAGGCCCTTTTTGACCACCACCGCACTGACCGTGAAAAACATCCACTCCATGCGGCGCGGCAGCGGCGGGCCTATTGTTATATATGACCGTTCTCGACCTGTTGCCGCACGGAGCGCGCGCGCAAGCGACGAGCCGTTAGTCAGTGTTGTGTAGGGTATATATGTTTTGTGGTGTTGTGCTCTCTACAAGACAGTGCGTATGCGTGACGTTATTTTATCGACAAGTGTTTAAGTATGGCGCAACCTAAAAGTAAAAGAAAAATAACTATGAACAGTGATAGCGAAGACGGTTTGGATGAAAATGCACAAACATTTCCACCTGTAGAAATACCTGTAGAAACTGTGCTATGTATAGCTACGACTACCGAGCGCAAAGAAGCAAAAAAGAAAGTTAAAAAAATGAAAACATTTTGCAACAAATGCAATCAATTTCTTTGCGTGCAGTTTTATAAAGAAAGACACGTACCAATTTAGTTACTATTTACTGTTCCAGTCTGACTTATGTGATTTACTAAATACATACTTTTTTATTTCTTATAATTCTGTTTTATTTAACGATAACCCTATATTTTGGTCTGTCACATCACTATAAAGAAGTTCTTTCTAGTGCGGTATCAGTCGTTATCGGCCTGACACTTTCCTTGTTTGATTTCTCAATTCCTGTTTGGCAGATCTAGGGGCGAAACGAATGTAAAGAAACTGGGTTCAGGATAATTTTAACAGTATAAAAAAAAACAGTGTACACCATGTATTCGCAAAGTTATAGCGCTTTAATCTATCGTAGTGGTGTCAGGTCATAAAGGACTGATACGCACTGTCAAAAAGGTCGATGAATGTGCATTTCGACTGCCACCGCACCAGGTGAAAGTTTATGTTATTTTTTGCCGCAGCTAAAGTAGTTAATTTCACATTGGGCCATCTGTTTAAATTCAGATTAAGCCAACCGTGAAATTGACTTATGTATTTTATGATTTTTCGTTACAAGTCACAGTACTGTAATATTGTTCGTAAGATGTGTTCGTTATATACAATTGTTATATTCATGACGTGTTCTATATGTTTAGGAACTTGTTTAAGTGGACTTGATGAATCGAACTCGCGAAAAACTCTCAATAGTGAAACTATCTTCGAAAGGTTTATAGAAAGTTACCTCGACATGTTATCGACAGCTTTTACAGGGAAAGAGCTGCTAAGATATTGTAGAATGATGAGGATAGAACTGAAGAAAATGGAATTCACATACACAGAACAGTTAGCGAAACATTTTAGATACTTGTCGAAAATGCATCGTGATGATGTCGTCGAAGAAATAGCTAAACATAGAAAAGAATACGACGAAAAGCCACCGAGGCGACAGGATTTCTTCGAAGCACTTAGAGAGGCATTCACTTTACAACATAGGTTGCAATTCGATGATTACATTCACGATTTGCTGGCATTTGGAAAAGGTGATTTGTTATTTGTGACTATCCAAGAACAAACCAGAAAACTGTTGGATATGATTGTAAACTGTGTTCACAAGTTGGGGTCTAATGAACAAAGGACCGTGGAAAGAGCGCTGAAAATGGCCATTAAAGAATATAAGAATATCTTTTAAATGGATAGGTCCAGCACCTACAGATCTGCTAAGTACTTACTATATTTCCTTTTTTTAGAACCTACTTATTAAAATCTTCAGTGAACAAAATTGATTGCATTTATTTTGTCTAAGCTAGTGAAACTATATATACAGGAAGGATTGAGACTGGGGGTAGTAAGGGCAGCTACCTTAACCGTTGTAGCTACAGAAAAAAAAACGATAAACTTCCAAATGAATACTTTTTTTGGGTGGGAAAATATCAAATAACTTCTCCCGCTCTGGGCGGAGCGGGAGGGTGTGTCAGACTTTTACTGACTAAAACCCATCCGTATTCCTTCCGTTGCCTGTGTTGCCAGGGGCCTCGGAAACCCTTTTGAACTTACAGGCGACCCCGGCAGGCATCGGCTCTAGTGGACCCCTACACTTGTGCTGACATCTCTTTGAGGCACACGTGGAATACAATGCGCTGTCGACGCCGGGCCTGGTTCTTATCGGTTCGGATCCGCAAGCCCGCGCCTATGGTGACCGGAAATCCGCCCGGGATTCCCGACGCCCAGGGCGTCTCCTGCGGCGGCTAGGGGTGAGAGGGTGCGAAATTTCCCTTTCCCTCAACCGTCCCGCCTCCTCCTTCGCGAGCATTACTGCTTCGCATAAGGATATGACGGCTGCCCATGCCCTCTCGCTCCGTACCATGGCCTGAACCAGGGCCGGACGCGAGAGATCTCTGCCACCGATTGCCTCCACTAGGACACTGCGGTGCTCTGTCCAAGCCGGGCAGACCTCCACCGTATGCTCCACCGTGTCCTTCGGGCGATCCACACAGTGGTGACAACCGGGCGATTCCTTCCGCCTTATCCGACACAGGAACCTCCCGAAGCTGCCCTGTCCCATGAGGACCTGCGTCAGGCAGAAAGTGAGGACGCCGTGGCACTTCTCTAGCCACACCTCAAAGAGGAGACTTATCGCCGCAATTGTAGCGTTCTCAGCACTGGGTTTCGACAAGCGCACTCTCCATGTCGCCATGAGATCCAGCCGGAGCTCTGTCCGCTGTGCCGCGATTTCTCGCGGCAGCGGAGTTACGCCCCAGCGTTTCGCCTCCTCGCGCCACTTCAATACGTGCGCGAGGACTTTTGCCTCCAGATTCCATGGCGGCAATCCGGCAAGGAGGCTCGCCGCCTCACCGGAGACCGTGTGGTTTCCCCGGACCAGTCGGATGGCCATGACCCTTTGGGCCGCGCTCAACCGGCGGGTTGGCTGCAGCGCCAGGGAACGCGCCCACACAAAAGCCCCGTAAAGGGCCATGGACCGCACGACCCTGCGTAGAGCCTCCAGTAGGAGGCGTTTGGACCCCCTAGATTGGGCAGGAGCCGCTTCAAGGCAGCCCCTGCCCACTCCAGTTTGGGATACAAACGTCGGAAATTCTCCACGAAGTTCCAACGGCTGTCGAGGACGAGTCCCAGGTACTTCATCGTCGACTCGATGGCGATGTAAACCCCTCCTACCGTTATTTGGCACCCCGACGGTGGCGCGTTCCGAGGACCATGAAAACACATGGCCTCGGACTTGTGCAGGGCCACCTCGAGTCCCAAATGCCGGATCTTTGCGATTTTTGACTTTTGTAGCGGACAGACATTTTTAACGTTTTCACTCCCCTTGCTCAAAAAGTCCATCATTGTAGCGTACCAGAGCGTGGGGATGAAATAGCATTTTTTCCTCTACGGGAAAAAGTTTATTTTTTTACCCGACTGCCCCAGAAAGAGGGTAATATTTTTTGAGAGTATGTATGTATGTATTGTAGCGTGTGTGGAAGGATTCAAAGGAAACACTCGCGACATTATACACGTATAATTTAGTAAATATAAAAAAAAACAAGAATCCAAAAAATAACAAAAATTATGAATGTTAGATTATATTAAATTTACACGTTTAAAAAATTCCTCATGCCTTTTGTTAAGTAAATAAGATAGTTTTACATAACAGAATTAGAACTTAGAGCACACAAACTAGAACTATGAAATTTTCCCTACTAATCATTTTAAGCGCTTGAATGATTGGGTTTTTAAATTACGTTAATGCAAAAAAGTGGTGCTAAGCTCTAAACCTTATTCATGGTCCTGACTTAACTGAAACAGGCAATCTAAAAATCGGATGTGCATTTAAAAGAACAGGTGGCAAAATACAGTACACAATGAAAAAAAGTAATAATTAAAGAAGTTAGCTGGTAGCTTTCCAGAAGCGAACGTGGCGTAGATTTCGCTGGATCACCTCGGGTTACCGAAATCCCGGCGAATAATAGCTGCTGGAAATACGTCCTCCGATCGGTCAGCTTAGCAGCAGATCAGTAGATTCATACCAAAGTCACTTGGTAGGTTCGATACATACATAATCAGTATATATTGTTAGCCCCCTAAGTCGAGGCCCGAGAGCCTCCATGGCCAGGACCGAGGCCTTCCCAGGTAAGCCGTCGGGTCCTGGGGCAGTATTTTTGGCATTAAGCCTGCGTACCGCCACTCTCATTTTTACCTCGGTCACCTCCGGAGCATCGTCGTCGTTGTCGTCGTCGGCGGTGTGGTCCGCATCGGGCACCGCAGTAGGCGGAGCCATGGGACGGTGTGTTCCCCTCGCGAAGGGAACAGAGCGCTCACCACGTCCTCCACAAGCTGGGGCCGGAGACTCTGCGTCAGCGGGGGAGCCCATGGGCGGAGTTTATCCCGCACCACTTTGTACGGGCGTCCTCACGGGTCCCTGTCCAGAGTCCCCAGCGACTCCTCGCGGGCCAACCCCCTGGCCCGCAGGATCTCCGCTTGGAGGGCGGTCTTCGCCACTCTGTACCCCTCGTACAGCTCCGCCTGAATTGCTTCCGTATCCGGAGGTTTGATACGGAGCCTGCGGTGCCTGGTGTACCGGCGTCGCGCAGCCACGCACGCAGTGCGCAGAGCCGTCAGCTCCTGCGACCACCAGTACACCTGGCGCGAGGCACGTCCAGGCTGGACCCGGGGCATTGCCACGTCACATATGTCGGACATGGCCTCCCGGAACCACTCAGCCTCGTCGTTGATGTCAGCAGGCCTGTCCGGTGGTGACACCCAGGCCTGCATGATCTAGGCTTCCAGGAGGAGCTCCCGGTCCAGCTGCTTCAGCGCCCACCGCGGACCACTCGGGGCCCGTCGGACCGGCGCGTTCGAGGTCTGGGCGGAGACGTCAAACCGGATATACCGGTAATCGGAATAGGTCTCCACCCCCTCCATGACGCGCCAGCAGTACACGCGGCGACAGAGCGGGGCTGGCGAACGAGATGCCCACCACTGATTCACCCCGCATCCGCACACACGTGGGGACAAACCCCGGTTTAGGACGACCAGGCCTGTCTCCAGAGCCCAGTCCTCCACCATCCTGCCCCATGTGTCCGTTAACCGGGAACCCCAAGCCAAATTCTTGGCATTAAAGTCCCCGAGGATGAACACGGGGAGGGAACCAACCCCGACGACGACGTCTGGGCAAAGGGTAGGGCTAAGGTGAGTCGGTGATGAGCCGCGACAGGAGACGGACGCGGTGGCCTACGCGAGTTAAGTTAGGGAGTTCGTTAAAGACTACGACTAAGGGCGGTCAAATTAGGCCTGCTTAGGAGAGTTACAACTAGTTCGTTAATAATGACACAATGTCACTTTGGAGAGATCGCGATAGTGAAAGTGTTATCAGTTTAATACCTTAACTTATAATAATGAGTGTAGATTTAGACTAGGTTTTATTAGCCAAGTATAATGTAAGTTGTGTTTAAGGCGCGCGAATATCAGTGAGTGTATCTGTGAACGATTGGGTGAGTGTTTACTATTCTATTCCTCCTTATATAATCCTTTCTATGACGATCGAGGTATCCTACACCAGCGTTTGGTTCTAGGGACTCGGAGAGAGCCTTCCATTGGGTGTGACATTTAACAAGAGACGGTAGACTACTCTACCAACAGACTATAGACAACCACAACCAAGACATGACACTTACGGCAGTCACACCGCTTATGGATGGCTGAACCGAATTAATACTCGCAACTCGTTAGGGCCAATTTGAGCTATAATGCTACTTTGTAATTGTTTACGAACACAAACAAACCAAATGCTAGTGATGATTACCTTATCCCTATGGACTGACTAACTGCAGGATATTTTACATTGCCCTTGATGTATGCACATTCTCAGGGAGATGGGTTAGGCCTCAAAAAGTTCCCTAAACTGGATTGATAGTTCGTTCTAAGGAACGCTAGGGATTGTGTCTCGTTAAACCACATCCGGCTATCGGCCTCTCACAAATTATCATTAGCGAGACACGACATTTGGATGCCCAGATAGAAACGCTCCGATGCTTGACTTAGTCGCACGGCTGCCGATTACATTGAAAGCATCTTCTAAATGGGGGGAGATTAAAAGAGTGAGAAGTGACGATTTGGAATAACCACTTCGGCGTATAGCAGGAGCAATTGTAAAGAATTCTACTACTGACTGACGATGCGCTACGCTTGTGCAAGTTTTTTATTGTCTTTGTAACGGGTGATTAGGCCGTTATAAGGGGATTATTATATTAGTACGCGCCCAGTGATTACTGGAACGTGTCTCACTCAATGACAGTTGAACTTCGCAGTACTCCTACTTAGGATTGAGTAAGACATGACTAGAGCTATAGGGAACGTGGCTTGTTAGAATCGTAGCAGTGTCCTTAGTGGTCCTATGCGTTCAGGTCTAATATTACACGCACGACGCCGTCAGCTGCTGTAAAGCAGTCCCACGGCACTTGGGGTGGGTCTGTAGTTATTGTAAAGAAATCTATTAACGTTACTTAGAGTAATATACTCGTATTCCCCACATACCTACCCTTTTATATTACTGACATGTCCTCTAACTTTCATAATCAAAAGAAAAGTAGATAAACTAGATTCCTTTCCATAACCTGTGAATTCCCAACCTCATTTTATATTGACATTGTTCACTTGTAATCCCTCCTTGTCCTAACTATCCAAGACGAATGCAACAAGATGATTTAAGACTACGGAAAGATACAGACGTTGGAGTCTAGGCGAGTTAAGTTAGGAGGCTTGGTGAATACCAAGGGCCATGTCCGAGTGGGCTGTCGCTAGATAGCGAGTATAAGTTATAGTTGGGTTAAAGCCCCGATTAGACTAATTTAGTACTTAATATAGTGTGTGTGTGAGTTTGTTGCAATGACTGGGAGAGTCTTTCATTATAATATTTATCCTAGTCTGATAGTATAATTAAAGTTCTTGTAACTAAACAGACAGAGACGTGTTGCTGGGGAGTTTGTTGCGTCACTTCTTCTCCCCAGCTCAAACACTAGGAAGTGATGACGGGTGGGCGCTTTGGGGCTGTCTATAAATCTTTGAGAGAGTTGATCCACAGCTCTATTAATTAATAATTCTTGAGTTTCGATTCTCAACTCTTATTAACTAGTAATTCTTGAATGTTGTATTCTTTATCACAAACCAATAATTCGGTTAGACTGATATGAACACGTGTCTTGCAGATATGCTTGTTGTGCAAAGGGTAAACTTCCAGGGGCTCGGGAAACCACATCTATCTCATATTCAGTCCAAGGACTGATAGGGACCATGTCTCCTTAAGAGCATGATGCCGACGCAATGCCGCTAGAACTAGCCGCCCCGTTATTAGACAAGGACGGTCCACACGGTTGCCGCAGGGAAAGCCGCTTCGTCACGCTTATCAGTTTGAAAGAACTGCTAGGGACCATGTCTCCAAAAGAGCATGATGCCGATGTAATGCCGCTGAAAAGCCGCTTGCGTCACTTTATGGAAGTGTTGGTCTGAGTACTCCAAGTACAGATGTAAAGTATCGTGTGAGTAATGCCTGACCAAATACCTCTTACGCTAGCATAAGAGTTACTCACAAATCTATATAATAATATACTTACATCCCTCTATTATTTATTGTCTTTCTAAAACCACATCCAATTTCATAACTATGAATTCCTAAATCTTATTTACTATTTTTTTTCTATCCTTTCCTTGTTCTATTAATGGGACAAGGCGTTGGACTTCTTCATATTTGGAATTCATAATCTCTGTTGGTGGGAGAGTGACCAGTTTGGAGACGAGCTCTACAGAGTCGCATGGAGGTGGAGTGCGACTTTTCCTCAAAATGAGGAACCGACCCAAACTTTCATATTAACAGAATTAGGAAAAACGAAAATTTTATCAGCCTAGGGTAACTTAGGAACAGTCACAGTAGCGTATTATAAGTCCTAAAATCGATTAATATGATAAGTAGCAAGATAGAAGGACACTGCGAAACAAGGAAAACATATAGCTGGGTTAGGAAACAAAAAAAAATAGCATTCAACCATGTAAAAGCACTTACCTTGTAACACGAAGACTAAACATTCATGCTCAGATTCATACACTACGGGAAAAATAACTACGCCTAATGCTACGAGGATCAAAATGAAACAAGGGGTTTAATATATATTTGTTGGGGAAAGAATAAAACAGTGAAACTTTATATGGTTACAGGGTTATTTTCAAATGAAATTATAGGTACATCACGTATTAAAATAATCAAATTTCAAACGTGATGGAGTATCAACGACGGCACAGCATATAAGAAGTATCCCAAGCCGCAAGGAAAAAAAGGAGTTGACTACAGTCCAGTCCAGGTTCTGAAAAATGACAAAGAGATTAAGTTTGTGCTCTTATGGAGCACACCACCTACGAACTAATGAAAAAAAATATTAATTCACTATTTATTAATTTCAATAGTACTTACTTTGATTTTTTAACTCGGGCGCCATTCTGTAGCGTGTGTGGAAGGATTCAAAGGAAACACTCGCGACATTGTACACGTATAATTTAGTAAATATAAAAAAAACAAGAATCCAAAAATAACAAAAATTATGAATGTTACATTATATTAAAAATACACGTTTAAAAAAATCCTCATGCCTTTTGATAAGTAAATAAAATAGTTTTACATAACAGAATTAGAACTGAGAGCACGCAAACTAGAAGTATGAAATTTTCCTTACAAATAATTTTAAGCGCTTGAATGATTGGGTTTTTAAATTACGTTAATGCAAAAAAAAAGTGGTGCTAAGCTCTAAACCTTATACATGCTCCTGACTTAACTGAAATAGGCAATCTAAAAATCTGATGTGCATTTAAAAGAACAGGTGGCAAAATACAGTACACAATGAAAGAAAGTAATAATTAAAGAAGTTAGTTGGTAGCTTTCCAGAAGCGAACGTGGCGTAGATTTCGCTGGATCACCTCGGGTTACCGAAATCCCGGCGAATAATAGCTGCTGGAACTACGTCCTCCGATTAGAGGTGGGCGTTGAATCAATAAACTGTTTTTTTTAACGACTTTTCGTTCGTCAACGAGTTAACTGTTTTTCATCAATGAAAATACCGGTTGAAAATATTAGCTGTTAATTTACGTCAACGCACTCAACGTCTTTACACATTACTTTATTCATTTCCGAAAAAAACTGATCGAAAATATAAGCTGTTAATTTGCGTCAACGCACTCAACTATTATTTTATTAATTTCTAAGAATTACGTAGTATGCGGAACGAATACTTCCGAAGGATACCGAACACTAGCGATTCTGGCGCGAACACCGTCGCGTCGACGCATTGGAGGCGGACTTATGCGTGTGAGCGAGAAAAGAAAGTTCAATTTGTTATTTTTACATAAAATTGATGAATAATGTATATAAAATCAGATGATCATTTAAGTACGCCTGGAATCCTGTATACTATTTTTACCCAGCCAGTCCTAAGCCTGGAAAAAGTACGAAGGGAAAGTCATTCTCATTACAGTTCAAAATAGAAATTAAGTAATCTTAATTCTTATCAAAACAATAATCTTCAATAAATTAGTTGCTACAAAATTGTTATTGATCGAAAATTCAATAAATTGTTTGCAACAAAACTGTTATTGATCGAAACCGTTGACATACATTAACGCTAAACGCCAACAATTGAAATTTAAAAACCTGTTAATAATTTTACAGTTTTTTCAACCTGTTGGCCATTGATGATTAACAGTTAAATTACATTAACCAAAAAACCGTCAATGACACATGCCTACCTCCGATCGGTCAGCTTAGCAGCAGATCAGTAGATTCATACCAAAGTCACTTGGTAGGTTCAATATGGGAATAATATAAAGAAAAACCAGAAAAAAAGCCTGGCTTGATGGGACTTCAGTCCCTTGAGATAAAATGGTCTTAATTCGACAGTACAGACTCCTGACTGCACATCACATCTAAATGACTCCTTGTTATCATCACCACAATAACTCTGAAGGTAAGAGCACTAGTTCAAACAATAAAAATGTTGGTGTTATCTTGACAACAATAATAAATATAACTGTCTATCTTGGAGCTCGGCAGAAGAATGCGTTTGAAAACAAATGTTTTGACATGCAAAAATAATTTTTAAAATAAAATTCGAACGTTCGAAAAGAAGAAAAAAAAATGTGAAAGGTCCAAACTAGCGATTAAGGTTGAACATGAGATGGTTATAAAAAGATATTGTAGAATTAATAATTCTACAGTATGTACTATCGGCCCAAGTTAAGCATGCTCACTTAAGAAAATATTCCTGCGAGAGCGCAGCTAGTGAAAAACCACACCCCTTCCTAGTTTCCCCCAATTAGAGACAATATGCATTTGTGTGAGTAATGAGCGAGTAACATAAAATAACAAACATTAGCTAGAGCGCGGCAGTGCTAATTTGCTCTCGCTAATTGTTGACGCTTCCCTTAAATTCCTATCGCCATTTCATTTTACGACCTGTTTATTTCTATCGGACTGATTGCCTGCCTAACTGTGACCTCTGCTTGTATACCGGACTGTGATCGAAAGCCTCTTCTTGACCCTAGCTTGTATCCTGGACTGTGTGTGTATTGTGTGTGGGCTGTGACTAACGTGGTGCAACCATGACGACCCGAAACCTGATTCAGGAAGAAAGGAATCAAATTATTGTTTTGCATAGACAAGGGTTAAATATATCCCAAATAGCAGTGGAGTTGAACATGCAAGTAAGTTATGTTTTTGTATTCAGATAGAGGGAGAGATATAGAAATAAATAAAGTGATAGTAATATTATTATTTCATAGTTTGCATTTTTCCTTATATTGCAATTTAAAAACAAATTCCATGAAAAATATTGGTATTCAGCTGCATCCGGTTAGACTGGAAGCCGACCCCAACATAGTTGGGAAAAGGCTAGGCAGATTTATATATAAAAATAATAAAATTATTTTATCTTTCAGATGGATTCTTTTTAAAAGTCTCATAAGATATTACCTACTTATAGTAATGCATTCAAATAAGATTGTTCTTTTTATTTATTTTTGCTTTCAAAGACGTTGTTGGAGCCTTTTATGACCCGATAATAAATCCTAAACCAAAACAACCTAAACAATGGTGCCTTATCTCACAGCGTCGTTGCCGCATTTTAATTAGAAAAACCAGAGCGCATTCGTCGCATTTCTAGAGGCTTGATCATTATATTTCAAACTACAATTTTTTTTCGCCCAAGCACAAGATAATTGTTTTTTATAATTATTTTTAACATTTATTTTATCATAATACTGCAGATGGAAAGTAATTGACAATAATGTAAATTTTTGTTAGTAGTGCTCGTAAATACTTACCAAAAAAACTTAAAAAAAATTGCACACATAGTTTTAAATACTAACGATTTAGTGCTTGGCTGGCCGATAAAATAGCAAGTACTTACTATTTTTTCGGCCAAGCACTAGATCGTTGGTATTTAACCACGAAAAACCTTTAGAAATGCCACGTTGCCAGCCCGCACGGGATAAACACTTTTAAATAGTAGAGATAAAGCACAAATTTGCTTGGGACAGTTTCATACAATGTTGGAATTTACGCTATGCCATTTTTCTTACTCATAGGTATACGAGGTGTAAATTGCAATATCTGAAAACCTCTTAAGGGGTCATTGTACTAATCATTATGAACAACTTTTACTACGGGACCAAACCTGAAATCGCGAAAAAAAAACAGCTGTTCCCTACATTTATGTTCGCGTAACTCGTCAAAATGTATGGACCAGCTGCTTTTTTATCGCGATTTCAGGTTTGGTTCTCATAGTAAAAGTTGTTTATAATGATGAGTAATGACCCCTTAAGAGATTTTCAGTTATTGCATTTACAACTTGTATTTTAAAATATAGTTATGAATGTTATAACTACTTAAATTAGTTATAGAAAAGTTAAGAGTTTATTTATCATGAAGTCAACCAAAATGCACACCTTAAGTATTTCAATACTTATAATTTTTATTTATAGTGTACTAGTTGTGCCCTTTGAATAAGACTTTTGTAGTGTACTCGTATTATTATACTTAGTTCCTATATTATGTAAAAAATCGATGCTGATTGTTTTTTTTTTTTTTTTCGTTAGAGAACAACGGTGCGCCGCTGGGTGCGAAGATATGAAGAAGGAGAAATTACAGAACGCGTTCGTGCACCTCGACCCCGGGCTATAAACGAAAACGAGTTAAATAATATGATAGCCACGTATGAAGAGAACCCGTTCACACCCACTCGCAGTTTCGCACAAGAATACGAAGTTTCGATGCAAACTATTAGAAACGAGTTGCATCGAGCTGGAGTCCATCACAGACGTCCCGCAAAAAAAAATATTTTGACGCAGGAGCAGAAAGCTGCTCGCGTGCGATTCGCTCGTGACTACAGGGACTTCGATTTCTCTTACGCCATATTTTCTGATGAAAAGTGCTTTAGGTCTAGCCAACAAGGTCGTCGGAATTTATGGCGTGTAGATAACACAAGATACGAACCTCGAAATGTGAACCCAAATGCAGAATCGGGAAGAATTGTAGTGAACATGTGGGGCTGGATGAGTGCTGCTGGACCAGGCGAGCTCGCTTTTATACCAGGGAGGGCAAACGGCCAAACGTATTTAGAGGTGCTACAAACCATCATGGTACCCACAGTGCGCACGGTGTATCCACAACTGGACGTGCCAGAATTTTATTTTTTCCAGGACAATTGCCCGATACACCGTGCGCGGGTTGTTCAAGAGTGGTTGCGAGGGCAACCACAAATTAAAACAGTGCCATGGCCCTCCCGATCGCCAGACTTAAACCCCATTGAAAATTTGTGGGGTTTAATGGTCCAGAGATGGGATAGTAGAGCAGAAAGAACGAAGGAAGCACTTGTCACACATTGCGAACAAGTTTGGGACACATTCAGAGGTTCGAATTTGTGCGAAGTCCTGGCTAGGTCCATGCGTAGCCGTTGCGATGCTGTGATAGATGCGGGAGGAGCAGCGACGAAATATTAAGTTAATATAATTTTTAACATGCACTATGTTAATTAACGAAAGGCGTTCCCGTTAACCCGCAATAGTCCAAACATGCTATAATTAATATTACCATTTAAAAATTCGCGAAAAAAAATCAGCTGCTCCCTACATTTTGTTAAGCTAGGTATGCGAACATAAATGTAATGAACAGCAGATTTTTTTTCGTGAATTTTCGAATGGTCATATTTTGGTAGCATGTGGACGCTATACTATTGCGGGTTAACGGGAACGCCTTTCGTAAATTAACATACTGTATAATTACATTATACAGGGTTATTTTTCTAACACCTGGTAGGACTATATTAGTACAACCACTTTTGATCTATGACTTTTTAGAATACCAAAAGTAAACTTTCAAGTTTTTGTTGTAATATTTGTAATAACACTTTTTAGATCTGTATTTTGTAGTAAGTACCGCTGCGACCCTGCATTCGCAACGCACTGTTTGTTTATTTAACTACTTACATATTTTGGTACCGCGTAGAGTTGTTCAAATTTAGAGCGATCAAAATAAATATTTTTAATTGTATTATGAAATTATTTTTTTATGAATTATTAAAAGTCATACAACAAAAGTTGTTATTTATGATGTTAGTATTATAGTCCTACGAGCTTATTAGTGTTTTATCATCAAATGACTTCTCCCGCTCTGGGCGGAGCGGAAGGTCGTGTCAAACTTTTACTGACTAAAACCCACCCGTGTTCCTTCAGTTGCCTGTGCCAGGGCCATGGTATCTCTTTCGAACAACCCGCGACTCCGGCGGCTTGCAAATAACCCTGTATAGCTATTTTTATTAGGTTTATTTTTATTATTCCAATTTGTATTATATTACTTCGTTGATTAATGTCACAGGGTAGACTGTAGACCGTAATCATAGTTTAAAATATTGCCAACGATTTTGAAGTCTTCTTGTAAAATTATTGATGTCAATTTAGTGTCATGTTGCCTTTATTGGTGGATTTGTTGTTTTATTTACAATCAATGTTGTCATAAGCCCCGATCTCGTTAGTTTGTTAGTTTACATATTCAGTAGTGTCATCATATCCGTCCACCTCATAAATAATTGATCTCATTTGCTTGATAAACCTAGTCTGTAGTGTAATGTAATTATTGCAAATTATAAAAATTATTAAGATTCTTAAATTGTACTAATCTTAAAGCTTTTCAATTTCATTAGAACTGCACGTGCAATATTCTCCTAATCTTATTTACTGACAGGCTTTTTGCCTGTTGTTGTTGTGTTGTCTGTTTGTCATTGTTGTGTTGATTTCATATTTTGAACTTTACGATATAAGTGTAGATAAATACAGTTTATAAATGATATTATGAGTAAGAATCTTTTCACTTATAATATTTTGCATTTTGATGATAATTTCTGTGTAATTTTTTGTTATAATATGTTAATTTCTGGATGCATCTTTAATGTTTTGAAAAAGTCTATTAAAAATAAATTAAGTTACTTATATTGTTTTTTTTTCTACAACAGCAAATCCTTAAAATTGTTCTCAAGTAGATTTTAACTAACTGTTTATTTTTTCACACTGAGATTACAGCCGATAGTTTCATACAAAAAGCACTTACTATACATCTTTTATTATACAGATAAGATTTAAATATCAACCTAAATAAATCTTTAATCCTGCATAATGTTAAATGAACACAAACTAAAAATATATATTTCACTAGTACCCAACATTTTATTTCAATCCTTTCACTCTCACTGCTGCCAAGGCACAAATTATAGTTCAGTTTAATTACTTGATAAGCTTCTGAATTTTAAAGTGGCGTAGGAACTGAATCATTGTTAGATTTGTCAAAAAAAAACTTGACATGCATGATTTCGCTTAAAATCATGAATTGTCAAACTATGACTAGAGCATGAATTATAAAAGAGTAAAGTGTTGGTTTGATTATAATCCAGTCTTAAAGTGCTCATCCTGCACGGCATGCCTGGGCATTTTAATTGCAACGATACCTTGTTCGTTATACAGGCTGAAATTTAATTCATGGGTATCCTCTTAAGGGGTCATTGTACTCGTCATTATGAACAACTTTGACTATGGGAACAAATATGAAATCGAGAAAAAAAAATTGCTGTTCCCTACATTTTGTCGAGTTATGCAAACATAAATGTAGGGAACAGCTGATTTTTTTTTCGCGATTTCAGGTATGGTCTCATAGTTGAAGTTGTTCATAATGATGAGTACAATGACCCCTTAAAAGGATGCCCATGAATTCAATTTCACCCTGTATTATTTTAATGAATAAAAGGTAATATTACAATTACCTACTGTTAAAAGTATTAAACCAAATACAAGGAACAACTGCAAAACATTTGAGATAATCCTAAGGTAATAAAAAAACGTATGGCCCTTGTATTAAGCCGTCCTCTATTGTTTAACCGAATTTCCAGACATTCCCACTAAATAACAATGGGTCTTAGATAATGAACTTATTTTTATTTCAGTTGCAAGAGTTGTGCGGCTTGCGGCCTTGCGTTAGCTACAAACAAAAAGCTCTGATAACATTGTATGAACTGCGCAGAGTATTGGTTCAAATATTACTGTAATTTTCAAGTATTCCCAAATTGCCCAAGTATAAACAAACACATAGAAATTTAGATAGTTATTTACACACTGCTGAATTTAATTTATATGTTAAGAATTATTCTAAATTATTTAAAAAAGTTTGTTGTATGGCCAAGTCACGCTACTTGAGCTCAAAAATTAAAAATAGTGGTAATGTGATTAAGATGACATGGAATATCATTAATAGTGAAACGGGAAGGTCATCCAACCGAAGTAGTGACTACAGCCTTGCTATTGATGACAATATAATTAAATCAGATTCTGAAGTCGCCATGGCATTTGAAAATTTCTTTACAGAGATTCCTATATCAACTACAAAATCTCTAAACTCATCACCCACTGCCGCAGAGTCTTTACTTATAGAAAACGTTCCAGTTTGTGATTCAGAATTTAGTTTCCAATATGTCACCTGTAAAGATGTAATTAAAACCTTTCACACGTTAAATGTTAAAAAGACCGCAGATCTATGGGGTAATTCTGTGGACGTTGCTAAGTCGATTATAAACATTGTCGCACCTACATTAGCTGTTATTTTTAATAATTGTATTGACTGTGGTGAGTTTCCTGATCTTATGAAAAACAGTAAAATAATACCGTTGTTTAAATCGGGTAGTACATCAGACCCTACTAATTATAGACCTATTTCAGTACTACCTACCTTTAGTAAAATTTTCGAGAAACTTATTTTAGATCAAATCCAAATATTTTTCAATAAACATAAATTAATGCATAACAAACAGTTCGGTTTTACAAGGGGTCGTTCGACTACTGATGCCGGTGTTGAACTTTTAGGACATGTTTATAATGCATGGGAGGATAAATGCGATGCTTTGGGTATTTTTTGCGATTTGTCCAAGGCATTCGATTGCGTTCTTCATGAAACTTTGGTCAGAAAACTGCACCACTACGGAATCCGAAACGCCTCTCTGGATCTTCTAACTTCATATTTGAGTGATAGGATTCAGAGAGTTGATGTTAACGGAAAAAGATCACCTGGATCTGTAGTAAGAATGGGGGTCCCCCAGGGCTCAATTCTCGGCCCATTTTTGTTTCTTATTTATATAAATGACTTGCCTTGCCTCATAAAGGATAATCATGATATAGTGCTGTTTGCAGACGACACTTCACTTTTATTTAAACTCAAACGTCAGCAGTTGGTTACTGACAATGTAAATAGTGCCCTCGAAAAAGTAGTTAACTGGTTTAATGTTAACAACCTACTTCTTAACGAGAAAAAAACCAAATCTATTAAGTTTACAATACCTAATGTTAGACAAGTAAAAACTAGTGTTCTCATAAAGGGTGAAGAGTTGAACCCCGAAGATACCACTGTGTTCTTAGGCATAACTTTGGATGCCAAGCTTCAATGGGGCCCCCATATAGATAAATTGTCAAAAAGGCTTAGCTCTGCAGCATACGCCGTTAGAAAAATTCGTGATTTAACGGATTTAGACACAGCCCGTTTAGTATACTTTAGTTATTTTCATAGCGTAATGTCGTACGGTATTCTGTTATGGGGAAATGGCGCCGATATTCAGACAATTTTTGTTTTACAAAAAAGGGCAATCCGTTCAATTTATAAATTAAGTCCCAGATACTCCCTCAGAGAAAAATTTAAAGAGATTAATATAATGACTGTAGCTTCTCAGTATATTTATGAAAATCTTTTGTACGCACATAAAAATATCAATTTGTTTAAAAAATACAGTGATATCCATAATGTAAATACTAGGAACAAACACAAATTTGTTGTTCCTACAACCAGGCTCAAAAAAATAGGCAGCTCGTTTAGATGCCAATGTATACGTTTTTATAATAAAATTCCTAGCCACATTCAAGAACTAAGCCTTAATAAATTCAAATGTTTTATAAAACAGAAACTGTGCCTAAAAGCCTTTTATACTGTTAAAGATTATATTGAGGACAAAAAGGCTTGGGATTGAGCTGCTCCAATAAACTTACAGTGAATGTTGTTTTTTTACTCTTTTTATTTTGCTAGCTATTTATATTTTCTTATTCTATATAACATTCTATATAAACAATGACATGAATATTTACTTTGTATAGTATATTATATTATATTATTTTAATTATTAGGAATGTGAGGACTATGTGGGTCATTGTTTGTTTTTTTTTTTTTTTTTGTCTCTTACTTTTAATGATGGTCTGGCAGTTTGAGTACTTTATGCGGCCTACCCAAATGTCTTTTCTTTGGTATTGTTCGTCAAATCATTGAGCTCCTTAAGTTTTGAGTTGAGCTGCATGACAACTGACAAATGCGTGCACTGACTGGACAGGTCCACTCAAATCTGTGTGGTCTTTCCTCAAAAGACCATTTCGGACACAAACCTACATGGTCCTCAAATGATCTGACCAAGATTATGTCCGAATATACACATTGACATTGATGAATTTTATTTATGCAATGACATGAATATTTACTCTGTGTAGTATTATATTGTTTTAATTATTGTAAATGTGAAGACTATGTGGATCATTGTTTAATTTTGTTTTATTCTCAGTTAGTTTTTAATATGGTCTGGCAGTTTTGAGTATTTTTTGCGGCCTAGCCAAATGTCCTTTCTTTGGTATTGTTCGTTGAATCGTTGAGCTCCTTTAGTTATGAGTTGAGCTGCACAACGACTGACAAATGCGTGCACTGACTGGACAGGTCCACTCAATCTGTGTGGTTCTTTCATCAAAAGACCATTTCAGACACCAATCGACATGGTCTTCACATGATCTGACCAAGATTATGTCTGGACTTTAAAAGAGACGGTGACCTCTGAGTTTGTTTCGGCCTTTCTTCTCAGAGTAGTCAGATAGGAAACGCCGGCCTCATCTAGTTTAAAAAAAATATGTTTTGACGTGTAAAAGTGTTTGTAAAAACCTACTTACAAAAATAAAATCATTTATCATTTATCATTTATCATTTACTTTTAATAAAGTCGATTAAACACAAAAAATTTCAATATAAACATTTGATACCTTCATGCAGTGCCGGTCAACGCACCTATACCTAACGTATTCAGGGAGCCGTGAGATAAAAGGTAAACAAACCATAAATGTCCGTTCAATCGATTTTGAATGCTATTGTGTTGGTGGCATGACAAATGGCAGCTGCAGTAAACAGTTGGTATTGTAACCACTTTTTTGCCTTTAATGCCATCCATAAGCCTACGGAATAGAAGTCAAAATCGGTGGAACGGACTGTAATAAAACGGTTCGTTTCAATGTCTCATCTTATTGTGAAGGGAATATGGTGCGGTTGCTGCGGCATGCGGCATCACATAGGATATGGTGAAAATTGGAGAGGCAGTGAAAGTGTTCATAAATAACCTATATCTATAGACCCGATAGAGAGAGGAAAATATTAAAGTGGATTAATACATATAAATTGTAGTTTATTAGTTATTACAAATTATTTTTGTAAATACTGCAATATCAATAATACATTTTCTAAACCAAACAAACAGAAGATATGAGTACTAAAATTAATTCTTGTCAATAATAAAATAACAATTCAATTCAATAACAAAGAGCTCACGCCGCCGCCGAGCCGCGCTGGCCGTGCCCATTAAAAACTCGTCTCTTAGCAGAAACAAGTGAGCATAGTACGCTCCTAGTGTGAGTGTCACACATTCTATACATGATTATACTAATACGAACACCACTAAAATACGCTTTGTGCATCCTATTGGTCAAAAGTCGTGCATTGTGCGATCGAGTCGTGAGTCGTGCTATGCGATTATCGCCTTTAAGGTGAGCATGCGGAACTTTGGCCGATAGTATGTATGTATGTATGTATGTCTATTTCTTTGGCACGCTCTGTAGCCTAAACGGCTTGATGGATTTTAACATAAGAGGTGTCGTTAGATTCGTCTTCATTGTGGGAGTGACATAGGCTATATAATATTTAGGAGTGGAGGAATGGAGGGAGTGACATAGGCTATACATCTGCAAATACAAAAAAAGGGGGGGAAGGTTTTTCAATAAATTATAACAATATCGATATCAAATCAAAGCTAGTAATGAGTAAATTCCATAATACATATTAATAAAACTAAAAAGCTTGAAATAAAACAAATTATTTAAATAACAAAAAACCCGACTGCAAAAACATAACTGAAACCAATAACCTAAAATATGGTGTAACTTTTGTTTGTCCCCGCCTGCGATACCAAAATTCTATAGATTTTAATGCTTGTTTTTCTCTTTTCAGTTATGTTTTTGCAGTCGGGTTTTTTGTTTTTAACTTTTGTGTCTTTGGATCTGTATTTTAGTTTTTTGCCACCGACTTCCGGAATTAAAATTATTTTTACCCGACTGCCCCAGAAGGGTGGGTAAGGTTTTTGAGAGTATGTATGTATGTATGTATGTCTATTTCTTTGGCACGCTCTGTAGCCTAGACAGCTTGATGGATTTTAACATATGAGGTGACGTTAGATTCGTGTTAATTGTGGGAGTGACAGGCTATATAATATTTATATATTGCCTCTTCAAATACAAAAAAAAGTTTTTTTTTAAGTAAATTACAACAATATTGATATCAAATAATAGCTAGTAATGAGACAATTCCACATATATAATATATTAATAAAACTAAAAAGTTTGAAATAAAACAAATTATTTAAAAAACAAAAAACCCGGCTGCTAAAATACAACTGAAAAGAGAAAAACAAGCATTATAATCTATAGAATTTTGGTATTGCGGGCGGGACAAACCAATAACCTGAAATATGGTGTAACTTTTGTTTGTCCCCCCGGCGATACCAAAATTCTATAGATTATAATGCTTGTTTTTCTCTTTTGAGTTGTGTTTTAGCAGTCGGGTTTATTGTTTTTTAAATAATTTGTTTTATACACTTTGTAGTGTTTCTTTGGAAAAGTTTTTTAATTTTCACTTTTTAGTGGGTCAGTTTGCAGTTTATCGAAGTTAGATTAGGCCAATGTCATCACCTTTTACAAAATATTGTTTTTCCCGATGCAAGGACGTTAATTGTTGAGGAGTTCTCCTGGTAAGTACCAGTAGAACTGCCACTCACCATATGCATTGTGACGAGCATAAATTGCTTAGCAACCATATTAAATACTAATTATTAAGTAGTTCCGGTGGCCATCTGTGGTATTCATTATCAGTTCCACTTCACCAGATAGTGCTTTCCGAGAGCACGAGTTACAATAAAAATACCCAAATCGCTATAGGCGTGCCTATAAAATTAGAGGACTTCCTTCCTCGGCAGCATGCGCTTTCAAACAAAAAAAGAAAATTCATAATCGGTCCTTGAAACATACATTAAAAAAACATACAGACGAACATATACAATAAAATTCCGAGCCGTATTAAAGAAAACACCTTACGAATATTTAAATCAAGATTGACGTCATTATTATTAGAAAAATGTTATTATTGTATAAAAGACTTTTTAAATGATAATAATATATAAATAACTTTATAACAGAATAATGCTAATTAATACCTAGGTTAAATTATTTACATTTTTACATTAATTTTTTTTGACATGATAGTTATGATTTGTATTAGTATTGTATCTGGTATAATAATATTGTAAGACTTTTGCATGCCGTAAGGTAGAATGTAGCGGAAACACTTTTTTGTACCATCTTATACTTGTACCTACTCGTACATTGTTGGCAAATAAATAAATCTAATCTAATCTAATCTAACATAATTAGGTATAACCTCCTCCTTTTTGGAAGTCGGACAAAAACGAAAAAGTCGTAGAATAATCATGAATTCGAGTTATTACTGTTTCATAAAAAAGAAGAATATTTATCAACACGGAAGGAGTTTTTCTTACGTATTTTGATGAACTTTCCCAAAAAATATCAAAGTGTAAACCTTTGAAGCACAAAGTTACGAACAACTTTAAAGACAAGTCATAGTGTCAATATAAAGAAATACGTTTTGACGGCTTTTCTAAAGAAATTATCCATCGGCTACAAGGCCAAGAAATCCAAAGTTTTCGCGAAGAAAGATATCGAGAATTTCGTAAATAAGGCATCAAATGAAAAATACCTGGCAACAAACCTTTGAAATTTGTAAATGTTTTCCTATTATTTTCACCAATTTAAATTGGCAGGTACCAACCAAAATACAGTTTAAACACACAGAATTATTCTAAAACTTTTAAAAGAGCCTGTTCCTCAGCAAAAGCCATACACATTAAAAATAAAATAAAATCTTCTGGAAATAAAATTAAAACAACTTGGAATATTATTAATTCTGAAACGGGAAGAACGACAGTACGGAATCGTGACTTCCATCTAAAAATCGATGATGCAGATATTAGGGCAGACGTGGAGGTGGCAACAGAGTTTGAAAACTTCTTCACTAATATTCCCTTTTTAACAACCAAAACTCTGTCATCGTCGTCCTCCACTTCTGCTTACTCAATACTAAAAGAATGTGTACCAGAATGTGATAAACACTTTAAATTCACAGTTGTTAGCCCTAAAGACATTTTGGAATCTTTTAAAGAACTTGATGTAAAAAAAACTACTGATCTTTGGGGATTATCAGTACTTACAATGTCTTCAATAATTGATGTTATTTCACCCTTTTTAGCAATTGTTTTTAACTCTTGTATTGCATCTGGTATATTTCCTGATCTGATGAAACTTAGCAAAGTGATTCCACTGTTCAAATCTGGCAGCACAACTGATCCTACGAATTTTCGGCCTATTTCGATATTACCTACATTGAGCACAATCTTTGAAAAAATAATTTTAAAACAAATGTTAGGACATTTCAATTCATGTAATTTATTTCATCTGAAACAGTTTGGTTTTACGAAGGGTCGTTCAACTACAGACGCGGGCGTGGAATTGCTGAAGAGCATTTTCGAGGCTTGGAAGGAGTCGCAGGATGCTCTTGGCATTTTCTGCGACTTGTCTAAGGCCTTCGATTGCGTCCATCATGATACTCTCATCAGGAAACTGCACCACTATGGTATGAGGGATAGGGCTCTCGACCTTCTGACTTCCTATCTTAATAATAGAATTCAGAGGGTTGATATAAATGGTAAGAGATCTGCAGGATCTGCGGTCACTATGGGCGTTCCGCAGGGTTCAATTTTAGGTCCATTCTTGTTTCTAATCTATATAAATGACTTACCTTATCACATAAGGGATAATCACAAGATTGTATTGTTCGCAGATGACACTTCCCTCATTTTTAAAATCAAACGACTGCTGGTCAACTTTGAACATGTTAACGATGCACTCTCTAAAGTTGTCCATTGGTTTAATGTAAATAATCTTCTCCTGAACGAAAAAAAGACTAAACTTATTAAATTTTCAACGCCAAATGTCAGGCAGCTAACTACCAATGTTCAACTTAATGGAATAGAGTTGGACCCTGTTGAGTCGACAGTTTTTCTTGGAATAACAATTGACGCTAAATTACAATGGCGCCCACACATAGAAAAATTGTCAGGAAGGCTAAGTTCGGCCGCCTATGCTGTTAAAAAAATTCGACAGATAACCGATGTAGATACTAAAAGTATAAAGTTAAATAATAAAGTTCAAAATCACATCTCACATCCCATATCAAACGTGTCCTTATCAAAAACGCATATTATAAGATTAAAGACTACGTTGAAGACAAGGAAGTTTGGCAATAATTCCTTCTGCACATGTGGCTTCCCTGGTATATTAGAAACGGCATAACTATGTAAATGTCTATTAACTGCTCCTAAATTACGATGTTTATTATTATTATTTTTTAGATATACTTTTTTGACATTATATACCTACAATTTTGATTTCAGACTCTTTGATTACAACTAGTCTGAAATCAAAATTGTTGGCAAACATGTCATTTGGTTTAAATAGGTTTTTATTTTTATTATTTTAATATTATTTTACATGGATTCTTGTGTACGTTGTGAATGTGAGAACGTTGTAGGCTTAATAGACTAGATCTTTTGTAGACCTTTTTCTTTTCTTTTTTTTTTTTGTTAAGTACTTCTCGACAGGCCTACACTGTCCTCCCATACCTATTAACACTGTAATTTGAGAACATTGTAAAAGCCAATTATTTTTAAAAGAGTAACCGTGGAGTTTCTTGCCGGCTCTTCTCCATAGGAAATGACCAATTGGAACCATGCACCTAGCTTCTGACGTTTCATAAGTGCCCATGTAGGTTTATGTGAAATAAAAATATTTTGATTTTGATTTTCAGTTATCTAATTAAAACAATACTTTTTGAAATCCATTCGAGATCTCGGAAATGCCGAGATCTTGACTTAGCGATCCGAATTTTGGATCCCTCGAGATCTTGACTTAGCGATCTCGTCTCGAGATTGCATTCCCTAACTCTTACACACGGTGTCTGCATCTCTTTATCTATTTTCCTACCGCAGGTATGCTGGAAGAGATTTTTTTAGAAATAAGCATCACATTTGTACGTTTTTTTCTGTTCTGTTCTTATTTTCTGGTTTTATATGTGTCTAAATAAATGGTTAAATAAATAAATAAAAATATTCCAAACTATTGGCGTTTTTAAAGAAAAAGTCAAGCGGCCAGAAACCGAAAAAAATCTAAGATTTTCACCACTCTTAACATTGAGGAGTTTCTCAACGAAGCGCCTGATTCCGAGTTTCTTGCTACAAAAGGTATTTCTTGTAGTTTCTTGAACTTTCGAACATGTCCGTCTGTCTGTCTATCTGTGTCTGGCCCCAGGCTTAGCTCAGAGACTCTTAGTACTAGAAAGTGTGATTGTTGGCCTGATTAACATGTATACCCATTATACATGTTAATCAGGCCAACAAAGTGGTAAAACAAAATATTAAAAAAAAACATTTTTCTCGTCTATGGTGTGGGGGTATCGTTGGATAGGCCGTCCATCGCGGGTCTGTGAAACCCGTATTTCGATTCAGGGATCCGTTTGAGTCAAGCGTAGTCGTCGTCGTCCCCGTCAGCTAAATGGTTGTTTTTGGGTATGTGAAAAATATTCATGACAGTTGTATATTTAACAAAATTAAAAGGAAAACTACACAGCTAAGTAGGCTAGCTAAGTACAAGTTAACGAATAACGACCAAAGTTACATAACTCCTGCAACGTGCATATTGTCAATGAACTGTAAGAGGAAGGCGCCTGTGTCTGTCTGACAGTTTATACTAGCACAAACACACGCGTTCACTCTGTCTCAAAAATGCATAACGTTGTACTTCTATTTTATTTTTATTTCTTTGTTGTTCGATTGAGATAGACGAATTGTATTTGGCTTTTTGAAACAAAGATTATTATTATTTTTATGTACTTACATATCTCGGGACCATGGGGTCCCGGACCTATAAAAGGCGTACGAGGGACCGAAGCCAACTCGCAGAAGCCCCTTGGACAATTTTAATGTATGAAGGCACCAACCGACGATTATCCCTGTTTGCTCTATGAAGGTGCACCCAAGGACAACCCCCGGTTAATGCAAGACTATTGCAGAACAAAAAATATTGGGCTATGGGTTTGGGAGGCTATAGTGGATCAGTTTCCTAAGACTATAGAAAGGCTATGGCCCCTACCTGACCAATGCTTTATTTAAAATACACCGACAAAATGGCAGGGGGTGACTTGCACACTCAATAATGGGCCCCCGAAAACGGCCGCTAGCACATAGTGACAAGGGGGCAACACTTCCTGAGGTGCTTGAGGAGTGTAGAGGTATTCCACGGCTATCAGGACAATCCCGGAAGTACGGTCAAGATCCCTACCAGCATCTTACTGGAATACTTCCTTCCTCCGAGCACGTTTGCTCTTGCGAATCAACACTGAAGCCGGCCAATAAAGGCAAGAATGAGGTGGGAGCTCTGTTCCTCGTCAGTGTTCACTCCAGCCGGTCAATAAAAGCAAGCCAGAGATGAGGAACAAGACTTCTCCCAGGAGATAGGGTCCGTGGGGTCGCTACTGCCCAACAGCTCGCCACATGCTGCCCTGCGGGTTTCTGTATCTCTCTTAGTTTGGCTCCTTATCCAAGACCTGTTCCGGCAAAGTAAACTCTACCAGCACAGACCTGGAGTTTGGAGCACGCAAGCCCCACCACGACGTCAACGTAGAGATACGGCGGTGGGGTTATTATTATTATTATTTGCATTTGGAGAATTGACCGTGACGTATATCGATGTATGGAAGAACATGTTTTTCGGCTGCAATGTTAAGTTTGTTTTTGAGATAAATTCATCCGAACTTCATTGTGCGTGGTCCGACACGCACTTTGCCGGTTCCACGAGGTATTGCCACTTTCTTGGACTACAGGAACCAGAGCAATACACCGGGCATTGTTTTAGAAGGACGTCGTGCACACTTTTGGCTGACTCGTATGCTGATCTGACCACGCTTAAGCATCACGGCGGCTGGAAGTGCAGTACCTACCGTGGCAGAAGGATGCATAAAGGACTCTATAGAAAAAAGTCAAAAATATGGAAGGGTATCCTTGAACTTGTTGGCTCGTCCTTCAAAGATAGTTCGATAGAAAATCGTTTTGAATCGCAGGCATATTACTGCCTGTCGCGCCCGCGATATCGCCTCAGTATGTAGGAGCCTTTATTCGTTGCAATAACTTCGATTGAATAATACGTTTCTCTAAGAAAAAATGGTTCCGATTAATTTAAAGACCTTAAAAGCGGCAAAACAAGAAAAAAATACAAAATTTAAAGCTGATAATAACGATTAATTTTAATTGTGAATTTAAAAGTAGGCTATAAAATCATCTCTTTGACGAAATCCTATGGCCTATACATTCCAGAATTTCTACAGAAGAGAAGTCAGTAACACTTCTTATGACTAATATGATCCGATTAATTAAAATTTGTTATTATATTTTTTGTGGTTATAAATTTGTACTATGGGTAAACATTTAGCGTTTGGCAGGAAAAGGGGGTGGGAGGTAGGGGGTGGCATCACTCCCATGAAAAGGCAACGCAACTTTCTTGTGAAAAACAAATTATTGTAACCTAACCTCAAAATACTTAAGTCGCTTAAAAGGCGTAGTATGTGGAGGGGTGGGAGGGGGGAGGTAGGAGTGGATGCTCCTGCCCCCTGGCACCACTCCCATGAAAAGGTAACACACCGTTCTTGAGAAAAACAAATTATTGTAACCTAACCTCAAAACACTTAGTCGCTTAAAAGACGTAGTATGAACCCCGCAAAGCGGGGCTCAAGGGTTCAAAAAAAAATAACATCAAAGGGAATGACGGGATCTGAGTTCGCTCCCCTGAACCTAACCTGTCCAAGCCGGGGTGCCCCAAGCTCGCTTCACTCGCTCTCGCATCCAAGTTCTCCTAGTAAGATTTTTTTTTTTTTTTTATGGCATCTCGTAGTTGACCTTGAGAGGTCGTGACTACTTAACCGGACTTTCCTGTGGCTGCCTTAAGCGAACTCAAAGCCTCCAGTCAGGGGCGAATTTCTTATAGTACTAAGCGACTGCACGCTAAGGGCACCCCCTGTGGGGTACGGACCTCGGCTTAGGGCGTCGCTGGGGGGAGGACAGCAAGATGGGGCAGGCTGGATCTGGTTAATATTATTATTATTAATCGGGGAATTTAAAGCTACAGGCTCAGCTGCGGCGCGGGCTGGCACTTCGTCGAGCAAGGGTCGGGGGGGCAATTACGTCGGGGTTTACACGAGGGACCTCGGCGGCGAGGTCGGAACGTAGGTCGGTGTGATTTGTGCACTGTACTCGTTGCCCTACTGCTTTCCTGGAGGAGGGTAATGGGGTCACCGGGGTCGGTGAGGGTATGCTTTGGACGGCGAATAGAGCTAATGGTGGAGGGCCTATAACTGGCGGCCTGCACAACCAGAGGGTTGCGGTGGGTGGTGGTGGAGTCGAAGAAGCGCTTCGTGATGCGCTTCATGAACTGCTTGATGGTGGGGATTTTGAGATCGAGATGGAGGATCTCGTTTCGGACGAACCAGGGGGCCACGTTGCCTTTCGGAGGAAACGGTTTTGGAGGGACTGCATCCTGTGGATGTGGTGGGGTTTAGCATGTGCGAAGACTGCACAGGCATAAGTCATGATGGGACGGATGCACGCTGTGTAAATACGCAATTTGCCCTTAAGGGACAATTTGCTGCGCGCATTTAGGACGAAGTGTAGTCTACCGAGAGCGAAAGCGGCACGCGAACGCACCTGCTTGATGTGCTCTGAGAACGAGAGATGTTGGTCAAGGGTCACGCCTAGGTATTTGGCTCGCTTCTCCCAAGGGATAGGCTTGCCGAACATGGTGAGCGGTCGGGGGGCGATGAGGTTTCTACGCTGTTTGGTGAAGAGAACAGCCTGACTTTTGTCGGGATTGACCTCGATTCTCCACTTTCTAAACCAAGCGCCAAGCTTGTTGACTTCGGTCTGGAGAGTGCGAGATATGTGGTCGTGGACTAACCCGGTGTAGTAGATGGCCGTGTCGTCTGCGAACAGAGCCAACTGCGCCTTTCTACTTTTCGGGATGTAGTAAAAATGAGAGGGGATAGTACAGAGCCCTGAGGGACGCCTGCACGGATAGGGTGAGGGGAGGATAGCGCTCCTTCGATGCGATAGCGGAAGGTGCGGTTTGACAAGAAGTCTCGTAAGATGAGCACGAGACGATCGGGCACACCGAGTTTGTAGAGCTTATATAATAAGCCGTTATGCCAGACCTTGTCGAACGCTTTCGCTATGTCGAAGAATACAGCACCGGTCGTAAGACCACGTTGAAAGCCGTAGCTTATGTGTTCAACGATGCGGTGGACCTGTTGGACGCAAGAATGTTGGGCTCTAAAGCCGAACTGCTGATCGGGGATGAGGCCCTTTGTTTCCGCAAAATCTCTGAGGCGCTTTAAGATAAGCCTCTCATAGATTTTGCCGAAGACATTGAGCAGACTGATGGGCCGGTAGCTGGTGGGCTCCGTTTTCGGCTTACCGGGCTTCGGTATGCCGATGACGGTGGCCTTCTTCCACTCTTGTGGGAAGATGTTATTGCTCAGGGCTCCATTGAAGATGGTGGCCATGAGCATTATGAGGTGAGCGGGGAACAGTTGGAGCACCCTATTGGTAATTCCGTCTGAGCCGGGGGCTTTGCGAGGTTTTAGACCCTTGATGATATCATGCACTTCGTCTGGAGTGACGGGAGGCAGACGGGAGGCAGACTTCCAGCGATGGTCGTCCATCGCCGGAACCTCCCTTGAACAGTCGTTCAGGACTGATTGTACGTGTACCGTTAATGAGTCGATCGCGGCTGTCGTGTCAGCGATAGAGTCGAAGTGGTCGGGAATGGAGTCTAGTCGGGGACCTAACGTGGTGGATTTCAGGCAGTCGCTTACTTTCCTCCAGTCTGTAACTAACTTGGTGAGAGGGGGTCTATCAGGGTCGTGGAGACCTAGGCGTGGTGCCAGCTTTACAACAACTGGACGGTGGTCAGAGGAGAGTTCGTCAAGCGCCTCTATAGAATCCAACCGTAGGTTGATACTCTTCAGAAGCGCTATGTCAAGTACGTCGGGGGTATGGCTAGGGTCGTGGGGAAAGTGAGTGGGAGTCATCGGGGCGATGATGTCGAAGTTGAGGATGGGACATAGGTCAAACAGGTGTTTGCCTCTGGTGGAGGTCCTGGTGCTGTTCCAAGCATGATGTTTGGCGTTGAGATCGCCCGCTATGATAACGGAGTCACTCAGGCCAAGTAAAATGGAAAGGTCGTCAGAGAGGGGGGGAAGGGCTAACTCCGATGTGCAAACGGGGGGAACATAGACCGATACTATGGTGATCGGTTGATGGCCAGTCATGCCTAGCTTACATATGGACACTTCTAAACGCGAGAGAGGGGGCGGGTCCATTGGGATGCAGTGGAGGGACGTTCTATAATAGATTAGGGTGCCGCCCTTGTGACATCTAGTCCTGTCATTGCGAACTATACGATAGTTGGCAATTGACGGGTTTCGACGGCTGGGCTTTAGGAAGGTTTCCTGTAATAGGAGAATATCAATTTGGTGGTCGCGGAGGAATGCAGCGATTTCATCGCGTTGATTAATCATGCCATTGGCATTAAAGAAACCTAACTTTAGGGATCGGGGTTTGGTACGTGCTTTGGGTTGTATATCCATTGTAATAACATTGCCTTTTATACACACATACGATCAGTGGCAGTACAAACACAGAGAACAAATTCACGCAACTCGAGGAGAAACGGAAATATCGAAAACGAATGACAGTGTCACATTACGCAAATGGCATACCTACCTGTTTTTTTGTTTACTTTCCGTTTTATAGATTTTGCCCATTTTATACCACGGACTGACTTCAGACACTGATACCTACTGGATACTGACTACCATAGACTATAGTAATAGATTACTGACTACAGAAACTGGGACAGACTTGGTTGTTAATCGCCCATTTTAACGTTTAGTTTTCACTTCTTATCTGATTTGAGGTTAGAAATATTTTTAATTAATTTCTCGAAAAATATGCATTACCTTTTAAT
Source organism: Atethmia centrago (assembly GCA_905333075.3). Classification (NCBI taxonomy): domain Eukaryota; kingdom Metazoa; phylum Arthropoda; class Insecta; order Lepidoptera; family Noctuidae; genus Atethmia; species Atethmia centrago. The sequence continues at coordinate 9,424,020 of HG995379.1, forward strand.
AAGAGTGGTAGCGTTATAATCGCGGACCCAACCCCTACCAACTTTAGCCCCTTTTACCCCCAACTCCTGCCAAACGATACTAGATCCAAGCCATTTCCTATCACATTGGCGTTATCATATTAGTGGCGACACCACAGGCGATAACAAAAGTCTCAATATAAAGGTTCCAGAGACGGTCAAGTAATTTAATAGAAGCGTTTTACTTGAAATGAAACGCATATTAAAATACCTCACTTGAAGCTTTAAGTTTACTTCTGTCTGGTTATATTATAGTAATCACAGAATGTAAAAAGATATTCCCCTTTTTTTATCTGCACGTTTTCTCAACACATTAACATTGGCAGAATTGTCGACATCGGCACCATTGCCATAGAGAAAAATAGAATAGAATAGTAAAAAATGTCATAAAAATTATACAATTTTAGCAAGCAGTTTGATTTTGTCTACATACATTGTCCTACGGAGCAGGACCAGCATGTTTCCAAGCATTCGGGTTATAATCTTGGATATAATCCTCTAATTTGTAATACGTATGGTTGTTTACAACGTGTACTTCTAATATTATTCGTTTCATTTAATTGCAATATATCACAAGGTGTTTTCTTCAGGTTAGCACAAGGGTTTTTTTTAGGGTGATTGACATTATACTGTTTTACTGACACGGGTACAATGTCTATTGTAGGTATTCTTGAGCGAGAAAATAGAAGCGTTTTACCTGAAATAAAACCCATAATAAAATACTTACCTCACTGGAAGCTTTGTATTGAGAGAGCATATGCTCCGTTCCGTAATCAACAAGGAACCCTTATAGTTTTGCCATGTCCGTCTGTCTGTCTGTCTGTCCCCGGTTTAGCTCAGAGACTCTTAGCACTACAAAGCTGTAATTTGTTATTAATCACGCCAACAAAGTGGTAAAATAAGTGGTACACGTAAAGTGGGATGATATTTTTTTTCTCGTCATGAGGTGCGGTATCTTTAGATAGGCCGTTCAAAAATATAGCGGGTCTGTGAAAACCATTTTCGATTCAGGAATCCGTTTGCGTAATATTAAGCTTATTAAATATTAAGTCCCCTCCAACCAACCAAGTCAACCATTGCCCCCCCCCTCTGCCATAACTGGCAGAAGGGGGGGCAATGGTTGTTTTTAGATATGTGAAAAAAATCATGGCAGTAATATATGTATCGAAATTATAAGAAAAACTGTCAGAGCTAAGTAGGCTTTACAAGTTAACGAGTAACAGTCGACCAACTTACATTTGCAGTTGGACAATGGACCTTGAAGTAGGTATACGAGGGTGACACTGAAAGTTCTAAGACAATCAAAATTTGAACAAACTAGCAAGTTATGAGTTTTATTATATCTTTTCAAAATAATTTACATCAATATATCGCTGCATCCGATGGAACCACTGAGAAAAGCATTTAACCCACTCGTCCTTAGGAGTCTCTTCGATGGCATTTTGATACGCAGCCACTGCTTCCTCGGCGTCCATAAAACGTTTTCCTCGAAATTTTTCTTTTATTTTCGGAAATAAATAAAAATCGCAAGGTGCGAGGTCGGGGCTATAGGGTGGGTGACCCAGTAATTCCACGTCTGATGTCGCCAAGTAGTCGATTGTTTGCTTGGTGGTGTGCGACGAGGTGTTGTCGCGCGAGGTGTTGTGTGTGGTGAAGGAGGATCCTACTGCGAGGTCGTTTCTCCCGAACTTTTTCCAAGACAAGTGGCAAACAATTGCTAGTGTACCACTCTGCAGTAACTGTTTTTCGATTCTATAAAACAATTGTTGCGTAATGACCTGTCCTTCCGAAGAACGAGGCCACCATCTTTTTTCCCAAGCTTCGACCTCTCTTCACTTTAGTTGGCAACTCCTCGGAAGGAAACACCCAGACAGCAGACTATCTCTTAGTTTCAGGATCATAACAATAAATCCAGCTTTCGTCACCCGTAAGTATGTCGAACTCAGCATTGGAGTCACCTCCGTTAAATCTTTGAACCATTTCACGACACCAATCAACACGACGGAGTTTTTGGGCCTCTGTCAAATTATGAGGTATCCACCGGGCACAAACCTTCCTGACCGCTAAATGTTCATGGAAGATTTTGTGCACTTGACTCATACCGATGCCTAAGCTTGTCTGACTCTGCTGATAAGTCACTCTTTTGTCAGTCTATATCATACGCCGCAGAACACTGATGTTATCTTCAGTCGTCGCCGTAGAAGGCCGTTCCTCACGCAGATCATCGGTGAGATTAGTGCGACCACGGTTAAACTCATTAAACCAGTTGTAAACAATGGCACGAGATGGGGCTTCATCGTGAAAGGCCAATCGAAGTCTATCATAACTTTCTTGTTGACTTAAATGACATCGAAAGTCATAAAAAATCATTGTATGAAAATTTTCTCGCGTTAAATTCATGCCGACGTAACACAGACAATTCTCAAATTGCCGCCAAATCGTAAACAAATGACAAATGAATAAAATAGATACACAATAATATTGGCAAAGAGTTCCATTTTCAAAATTTGAACTGTTTTTTTTTTTATTATATCGTTTACAAGTGGCCAGTTCTAAAAACTTTCAGTGTCGCTCTCGTATCGATGTATGGGAGGACATGTTTTTCAACTACAATGTTAAGTTTGTTTTTGAGATAAATCTATCTCAATCATCATTGTGCGTGGTCCGACACGCACTTGGCCGGTTTTTAAAATGATTTTACCTATTTTGGTACAGTAATTTTGTTCTAGGTACACATCGTCTTCACGTATAGTTAAAATAAAATATTTTAAAACATTTTAAAAAAGTAAATGTGCCATTTCTTGCCCATTGTGCTCCATACGAAATTACGTTTTGAAAGGGGCTACTATTATCATAGTTCTTGTAAATTCTGACGTTCAAAAGTGCCTTTAATGTAAGTGCCTAATTGAATGATATGATTTGACTTCGACTTTGATAATATATTAATAGTTGCCAGCGAGGACTATTTCTCCGCTATTTTGTCGCAGTGACAAGCGCTATCAACGAAAGTACTCGCTCAGCGACGCTTCCTTCGCTGAGAGACTCTCGCTGGGTACATACCTGGGTAAAAATCTAGTATCGTTTGGCAGAAGAAGGGGGGTGGAACTGGTGGGGGAGGTTGGGGGGTGGTGCCCCCTGCCCCCTGGCACCACTCCGATGAAAAGGTAACGCACCGTTCTTGAGAAAAACAAATTATTGTAACCTAACCCCAAAACACTTAGTCGCTTAAAAAGCCCTAGTATGAGCCCCACTTCACGGGAGAGGTTAGGGGGGGTGCCCCCTGCCCCGTGGCATCACTCCCATGAAATGGTAACGCACCGTTCTTGAGAAAAATAAAATATTGTAACCTAACCTCAAAACACTCGAAGTCGCTTAAAAGGCGTAGTATGATTAGACCCCGCTATCCCCTTCGAACTTAACCTGTCCGAGTCGGGGTGCCCCAAGTCCCGAGCTCGCTTCGCTCGCTCTTGCATCCTAAGTTCTCCTAGTAACAGTAGCAATATTGTCTTTTGTACACACATACGATCAGTGGAAGTACAAACACAGAGAACAAATTCACGCAACTCGAGGAGAAACGGAACGATCGAAATACTGATACTGGATACTGACTACAGATACTGGGGCAGATTTGGTTGTCAATCGCCCATTTTAAACGTTTCGTTTTCGCTTCTTATCGGATTTGAGGTTAGAAACATTTTGTATTAATTTCCGAAAAATATGCATTATCTTTTAATAAGAGTGGTAGCGTTATCATCGGGGACCCAACCCCTACCAACTTTAGCCTCTTTTACCCCCAACTCCTGCCAAACGATACTAGATCCAACCCCTATCCGATCTACACACTCGCTGCTACTTGCTCAAAGAAATCACTCGCTCAGCGACGCTCGCTTGGTGGGCAGAACACTTGCTGAGAGACTCTCGCTTAGTACATACGCTTAGCAGCAAGTGACTGGGCAGTCATCACATTCTGCTTGTCGCACTCGCACACTTGCCAGCCCAGCGACAAAACTATCCGAACTACACACTCGCTGCTAGTTGCTCGCGAACTCGTTTCTAATCGCTTCTCGGTAATCGTCGGCGGGGGGACAGATGCCTAAGTTAGCTATCATTGTGCTGTTCAATCAATTTGATTGACGAGTTCATATGTGTAGGTACTTACAAAATGAGGGTGGGTAGATAAATTAGTAAATTGTTGAATGTGGAAGTTTGACTATTATAATATTATTAGACTGGTTATTAAAAAACTAGCTTTCATTTTCTACAAATACGCCTGTTTACGAAAGTTGAAGCAAAAGCTAATGAAAATAATGGTTTGAGTCCGATTGCTTTGATTGAAGGACTACACTTTAAATACCCCACGCCAGCCCATTTTATTGATCTAAAATCTTGAAAAACTAGAAACGAAGAAAATAATTAATAGATTAAAATAAACATAATTAATTAACCGATTTATTTCTATAATATTTTTATGTTTCATCTTAATCTAGTGGCAGATTTTTTTAACCAGATGGCGACTGTTTTCTTTTTCGATCTCTGAAAAGAAACACCAAGTGAGAGTTTTAATAACAAATGTGCTGCAGAGTCCATTCCTTATTTAGGATAATAAATAAAATTAATTCAACATTTGTATTAAATTATGAAGGTAGAATTAAAAAACCGTAAATTTCCGAAAGAAAAGGAAAACGAACTACTTTTCCATAAACAACAACAATATACTGGCAACACCACGATCATCGAGGAACAAATGAAATACGGCAACGTCACGCACGTATTGAAGTGGTAGAGTGATTGTTCATTCGGCGTTCTGAAAAAGTAGTAAATTTACAAATTGTAATTTTAGTTTTTTACTAAAAATGGCAGATAGTAAAGGGTGAGTTTATAATAATGCAATACTGTAATACTAGTACGCGGCATAATTGTATGTATAGTTTTGCAAATAATCGATGCGCTCGCTGCAAACGAATCATCAAAAATTGGCTTGTCATCATGTCTGAGTTACAAACCGACTCACAGAAATCGAATTTTGCAAGTTCATTATGGAATAGGATTTTGTTTTTACAAGCCGAGCATAAAAAGATCGATATTCATAATGAAGATGTCGCTTGGTGTTAATTAGTCTTATTAGAACTGAGCGCTTTGGTTATTTTTAGGGTGATTGACATTTTTCTTGTTCGGCAGTAATCCTGATGATTTATCAACCGCGATTCTACGCCGCAAGGACAGGCCCAACCGTCTCATCGTGGAGGAGGCGGTCAGCGATGACAACTCCGTGGTGGCGCTTTCACAGGTCAGAGCTCTTTGTCTTTATCCGGCAGCGCTGATTGCGTATTTTCAATTGATTTCATGGTCACCATAAAAATGCTTTGTCACCATCATGCATCTCTAATGTCATGAAACTGTCACAATTTAACATGGTTACACTTGGTTATCATCTCTGGTCATAATTATGATGGGCATACTTCCAGAGCAGGAAGCAATTTGCTCATCATCAAGTATTTCCTTACAATCCTGTTTTGCTTTAGATAGAACTCTTATTACCAGGTTATTATTAATTTCCAAAACATACTAATTATGTTTCAGCAATTGACATTATACTTATAGTTCAATGACCTTGTTTGTCTAATAAGCTGATATTTTTTTTTTTAATAAAAATAACTTCAGTATTATAACATTAACAAGGAAATCTACTGAATACATCTCTCATCGGGTCTATTTTAATAAATTTAAATTACTTTTCCTGAAATAAGGAAGAAAAATCTGCGGAAATGTAATGAAGTGAATACCAATTTGTGACCCCTTATCATGTCTATTGTCTATCTTTGTCTACAAAAGAAAGACAAGACCAGATAACTTGAACAATCTACCTCAATTTTTAAAGAATATTATGTTGTGTTACAATATGTAGGGATCCATACGAAAAGAAGATAAAATTAAATACTTTCTGTTATATTAGAATAATGCAACATTAACAAAACAGAATGCATTAAACAAGATCTGGGAACATGACAAGCTAAAAAGATAAAACGGAACAGTCTGGAAAATACCATACATACATTACTTTACATTGATACATTCATTATTTTTCCACTTTGTGTAATGATGAAAGTCAAAGTCAAATTATTTATCTCAAATAGGCACATAAAACACACTTTTGAACATCAAAATTTACAAAAAAAATGGAAATGATTCTTGTCTACAAATTTTGACATGTCTTTTTAGATACACATTATCAGTCTTCTGCTGGACATATGCCTCTACCAAGAATCGCCATAACAACCATAAATGTATACATAGGTGTAATAAAAAAATTAAGATATCTATGGTGTGTTTGGCAAGAGCAAACCAATTATTTTACCTAAATTATCATAATTTATTGTTTCCAAGCTGCTTTCAACAGATTGTTGTATGACATTGACATGTTGCATGTTTACATTGCACAGTCTTTATCAACTTAAATATTCTACAAAATACAAAAAAAAACATTTACCTTCTATGATACAGGTGTCGTCTCTAGGGTGACACCAGGATCATAGATGTTAAAGGCTTCTGGTTTGAACTGTAAAAAAAAGTAAGACATCAAATACTCACCTCAATTAAATGTTTATTAAAAGTAAATAATAATGAATTAGAAATGAGTCACCATGTTTTTTTTTTACAAACAATCAATTAGAACATAAATAATGGATTCATACAAGAATTGCACAATTTTATAATGGATAAATCTTTACGAACTGTAATTAAACACATGTAACAGTACACAAGTCACACTCAAAACATGATAAGACACAGGGGAAACAGCTAGCCTTGCTTCTCTTGATACTATTACTAAACAGTATCATTAATTGAATATACATTTGTTCCCAAACATGAAATGAAATGATTTTATTTTCTGTAAGTAGGTTTGTACAAACACTTTTACATGTCAATCATATTTAGAAAAAAAAAACTAGATGAGCGTTTCCTATCTGACTACTCTGAGAAGAAAGGCCGAAACAAACTCAGAGGTCACAGTCTATTTTAAAGTCCAGACATAATCTTGGTCAGATCATGTAAGACCATGTAGATTGGTGTCTGAAATGGTCTTTTGAGGAAAGAACCACACAGAATGAGTGGACCTATACAGTCAGTGCATGCATTTGTCAGTAATTGTGCAGCTCAACTCAGAACTTAAGGAGCTCAACGATTCGATGAAAAATACCAAAGAAAGGACATTTGGGTAGGCCGCTTAAATGACTCAAACTGCCAGACCAAGATTAAAACTAAATGAGAAAAAAAAAATAATGACATACATAGTCTTCACATTCACAATAATTGAAAACAATATAATACTTTACAAGTAAATATTAAATTCCACACAGTATATTAAGCTCCACAAAGTAAATATGACATTGTGTTTTGAATAATCATTTAATGTCAAAAGTGTATATAAATAAAATAAAAGTTTCAGTATGCAATAATTGGAGCAGCTCAATCCCAAGCCTTTTTGTCCTCAATATAATCTTTAATGGTATAAAAGGCTTTCTGGCACAACTTACTTTAATAAATGATTTGAATTTAGCTTAGATCTTGAACGTGGCTTGGAAGTTTATTATAAAAATTTATACATTGACATCTGAATGAGCCACCTATTTCTTGAGCCTTGTTGTAGGTACAACAAATTTATGTTTGTTCCTGGTATTAAAATACAATAAAATACAGTGATATCCATAATATATTATGGATATCACTGTATTTTTTAAACAATTTTATATTTTTATGGGCATATAAAAGATTTTCAAAAATATTCATAGCAGACTTTGTTGAAAAAAAAGTCAAGTTATAAAAGTTCTGTTCTTTTTTTAAAGGTGTCATTTCTTGCTCACAAAGATACATATTCATCTCATTGCTATTGCTATACAGCTCGTCAAACACACCTTTTATTTAGTTATTGATGGATACCCATTTCGTACTACATAAGTAACACAACATGCCTGTAATCCCTGAGGGTTAGGCAGAGGTATACCTATATATAACACACCCACATTTCGCCAGTTATGTTTGAGTCCCATATAATAGAGGAGCCTCTTGCCATCAACCGGGCATACCCTGGGATGTTACTGAGAAATTCCCATTGGAAAAACCCAATAACTCAGCCCAACCTGGGAATCAAACCCAGGACTTAATGCTCAGCAGTAGCTCTTCCAATCAATTTTGGATCAAAAAGGAACATTTTAAACTCTAACCAGCACTCTTACTTGTCTACAGGCAAAAATGGAACAGCTGCAACTGTTCCGCGGAGACACCGTTCTCCTGAAGGGCAAGCGCCGCAAAGAAACCGTCTGCATTGTGCTCTCAGATGACAACTGCCCCGATGAGAAGATTCGCATGAATCGCGTAGTACGCAACAACCTTCGCGTGCGCCTGTCTGATGTCGTGTCCATAGCGCCCTGCCCATCCGTTAAGTACGGCAAACGTGTGCATATTCTGCCCATTGATGACTCTGTTGAAGGATTGACTGGGTAAGTTTAGTTAAATCAAGAAAACAATTGTTCCACATGTGCTTTCAGAAAATAGTTAATGTTTTTATGACATTATTTGACAGCAAGGTTATTGTGACTGATTACTTGAGAACTTAATATGGTTGTACTAGAAACTCTCTGGATAATTATCAGAAATACGTCTTTTTGGGTACACCAAAGTAACAGCAATCCTTAGGGTAATTAATAAATTAAAATACAGGTTAAAGATTGATAAACTTTTAATTCGTTCCTTAATTTATTGATTTAATAATGTTTATTTATGAGGAGGTGCTTGTGGCTAAGTAATAACAACCGCACGGGTCGATCGATCAGGTTAAGCTACGCTTGCCGCGGTTGGTCCGTGGATGGGTGACCATCTTTACATACCAAGTCCCCTCCGTGCCTCGGAAAGCACGTTAAGCCGTTGGTCCCGGCAGTCATTTGTAGATCTTTGACAGTCGTTATGGGTTGTGAGAAGCTCGTCTGACAACCAGTCTTACCAAGGGGTATCGTGACTGGGTTGTGGAGGTCAGATAGGCAGTCGCATAGATGATGATGACCCCGACATAGTTGGGAAAAGGCTAGGCATATGATGAATAATGTTTATTTATTTATAGTGAACATTTGACATGGCATCTGCTAATTCAAAATTTATTTAAGCCAAAATTAGGCATGTAAACTGTATAATTTACTTTTTCTACCCTTGTCTCCAGAAACCTGTTCGAGGTATACTTAAAGCCATACTTCATGGAAGCCTACCGGCCTATCCATCGTGATGACACCTTCATGGTCCGCGGAGGCATGCGCGCTGTCGAGTTCAAGGTGGTGGAGACTGACCCATCGCCCTACTGCATTGTGGCGCCAGACACAGTCATACACTGCGAAGGAGACCCGATTAAGCGTGAGGTGAGTAACTTTTACTGCTGGACATCCATGCTTCTACACAACGACTGGTATTGCGCTGCCTGACTCCAGCAGATTGATTTACAGCCTGAAGAGGTTTTTATTATTATTATTTTTCTAATAGAGAGAAAGAGACAGTGACGGTTTAGAGCTCTGGCAACTGTTTACGTATATCACTTAGCGCATTTTACGCGCCACATTTCCCGGCCTTATTTGTAAGAATGTTTTAGTTCAACTAATAAATATTGTTTCTATTTTTTTTAAATTACGGAATACCTCTATTACTTAACATACATAATTAGCCTACAATGTTCCCACTGCTGGGACACAGGCCTCCTCTCTGTGAGAGGGATCTGTGTGGGGGATACCTCTATTTTTATTATATACTTATTGCTAACCTAAACCAATGTAATATTGTAGATGTTTATGTTTTCACAAAAAAGAAACGTCAGACGAGTCAGTTAAACGCCAAGACCGGTCACTCACGGAGTGACGGGACGACGGATTGAGCAAACGTGCAAACGGAACGACCGAAGGAAAATGAAACGGATAGATAATTAAACGAATGAATGAGAAAGAACGTGGCTCGCAGTTCGTTCCATTCCAAGCATGCGTTCGTTCCTTTCCAAGCACGCGTACGTACGAGAATTAAACCGCGGTGCGATGTAGTTTTTTTATGATGTCATTTTATTCCTACTGTTGTTCGATTAAAATTGCAGCTTTTGTTGGAAGCCCCTAAAAAAACCCCAAAAAATATCTGCCCCTGAAAATCCCCCCCCTTTTAGCACCCTCTAAATTTAGGAGGAAAACCCGAAACTCGTGCAGACTGGCGCGATATCGGAAGAGTGTGTTATAAGCTGACGCTACACGACTTCACGCACACGTTCACAGCGTGTTTGAACAGTTGGTTACCACAAGTAAAGCGCGCGTCGCTTCGTAAGATAAAAATGTATAAGCAGTAACTGTTTTACAGATATTATAAAACTCGACTCGAACTTGGGGTATGCTAGGTAACGTCATCATTAAAATTCCCATTACAAATATGTCTGTCTACACAGTACTGGCGCTATTTAATGAAAGCTTAAAGCAAAATGTTTTCTCACAAATACGCAGTGTGTTTCTCCTTATCACCACATAACATAGTTTTTTTATCTCAGTGTAGTTTGATACTGTGAGTGTAATCGACGATATCTTATAGTTATAACAGAACAGCCAATAGAATTTTTACTCGTATTTGAATTCCCCATATAATAATTACGTTGTTCATAACAACTTGTATTTCCGCCATTTTGTTTAGGTGCGAGTTACTTACTTTGTTGCCAAAAATGAACATGAGTTTAATATTGTTCTTTAGTACTCTTGTCAATGGACAAACAACAATGGATGTAGTGTGATCAGTACCTAATCATTGTAGGATGTATGATACTGTTCGAAAAATAGAAATGAACGAACAAGACGCTATCGCCAAAGGTGAGTTGTATAAACACTAGCGCAGTTAGGAAAATACTTGCTTTTAGACTAGATTGCAAACTATCTCCCATCAAACCATGTTTATGGCTTGTTTTACCTAGTAAACTTATCTGACATATTATTTCACATAAAATAGGTTTCACTATCAATTTAACTGGTAGACAGCCCATATTTACATACCAAGACCCCTCCGTGCCTCTGAAAGCACGTTAAGCCGTTGGCTGGCCGTTGTAATGACAGCTGGGTGTCATTTTTAGATCTTTTACAGTTGTTACGGGACGTCAGAAACCCGAAAGCCTGACAACCAGTCTTACCAAGGGGTATCGTGTTACCCATTAACTGGGTTGTGGAGGTCAGATAGGCAGCCACTCCATGTAAAATACTGGTATTCAGCTGCATCCGCTTCCAACATATTGGTGATGATGACACTTGGACAGTGCCCTACAAAACATGGCCTTTGTATAGCTCCCCCAATTCATCACCACGTTATCTACAGGAGGAAGAAGAAGCTCTGAACGCCGTCGGCTACGACGATATCGGCGGCTGCCGCAAGCAGCTGGCGCAGATCAAGGAGATGGTGGAGCTGCCGCTGCGCCACCCGTCGCTGTTCAAGGCCATCGGCGTCAAGCCCCCGCGCGGTATCCTCATGTACGGGCCCCCTGGTACCGGCAAGACACTCATCGCTCGCGCTGTGGCTAATGAGACTGGTGAGTTTGTTGTTTTAACAGTGTAATATTGATATCATGAAATGGTACCTGTAAAAAATTTTACTGAAAGTTTGTTGTACCTACCCCAAATTAGTTGAAGCCTCTTATAAAATGGTAGATGCTCAGATGTTCTAACCAAATCATTCTGTTGAACAACATGAGTTTCTGAAAACATATCAATTCTACGTACTGTTAAATCCTTTAAATGATTTATTGATTAATAGACTAGATATTTTGTAGAACTTTTTCTTTTTTTTGTTCAAGTACCTGGTACTTCTCGACAGGCCTACACTGTCCTCCCATACCTATTAACAGTGTAATTTGAAAACATTGTAAAAGCCAATTATTTTAAAAGAGTAACCGTGGAGTTTCTTGCTGGCTCTTCTCCATAGGAAACAACCAATTGGAACCGTGCACCTAGCTTCTGACGTTTCATAAGTGCCCATGTAGGTTTATGTGAAATAAAAATATTTTGATTTGATTTCATTTGATTGTTCTTTTGTTCCACTTACAACAGCTTTTATGAGATTTCTTGGCTACAGTACAGAATTCTGATTTCAGAATCTTGTGTTTATTCTTAACCAAAAACAGTATAATAATGACCTGGTATTTCGCAACAGGCGCTTTCTTCTTCTTGATCAACGGACCTGAGATCATGTCGAAGCTGGCCGGTGAATCCGAATCCAACTTGCGAAAGGCGTTCGAGGAGGCCGATAAGAACTCTCCGGCTATCATCTTCATTGATGAGCTGGATGCAATCGCGCCCAAGAGGGAGAAGACTCACGGAGAGGTGGAGCGTAGGATCGTCTCGCAGCTGCTGACTCTTATGGATGGTGAGTTTTACGACCTATAACTTTGCATGTAAACTTTTACGCCATGGCCTATGCATGGTCGGCATAAAATCTCTGACACCAGGTTAGTCGCTAACCACACGAAAAAACAAATTCTATTAACCATGCAATTAAAACAAACGAATGTTAACAAATATCAAGCTATAGATTTCCAGTATAAACTGACGCCTAATTGTAGGGAAATCCTATACAATGCGAGATCAGCTTATACTGGAATCGTCTGTACAGCCAAATTAAATTAGAAAGAATGAGTAAAATTTCCTTAAAAAATCGGATTAAACTTTATGTACCGGCACTTTTTCCCATAACAGTTTAAATTAAAAGTCAGTAAACAGGATAAAATGACATGTTACCTGAGTGTTTTATATTATTTTACAAAGGATAATGAATTTCATGGTTTTTAATTACATCATTCATGGTATAAATAAAACAAAGAAAATATTTGTTTTTGTCTAGTAAAGGGTTCTGACTTCATTCATGTGTTAATAAGCTGCGCCCTGCGGTTTCATCCGCATAAGTCTCGATCCTGTCGGGAATATCGGGATAAAAAGTATCCTATGTCCTAATTCAGGTCAAGGTCTACTCATGTGCCAAATTTCATCCGAATCCGTTCAGCCGTTTTAGCGAGAACGCGTAGAAATAAACAAACTCATTTATTAGGGTTCCGAACGGTAAAACGGGACCCTAATAACTAAGACTCCGCTGTCCGCCTGTCTGTCTGTCTGTCTGTCACCAGTCTATCTCATGAACCATGATAGTTAGACAGTTGAAATTTTCACAGATGTATTTCTGTTGCTGCTATAACAACAAATATTAAAAAACAGAATAAAATAAATATTTAAGGGGGCTCCCATACAACAGACATGATTATTTTGCCGTTTTTTTATAGTTAATGGTACGGAACCCTTCGTGCTCGAGTCCGACTCGCACTTTGCCGGTTTTAATATTAGTAAGGTACTCATGTTTTTGTACGTCAAGTATTATGATTACGTGGGCGTTTGTCGATAACACGCACACGCATAGTTCAAAGAATGCAAAGTTGTATAGCTTTATAATGACATACAAAGCTACAGTTGTTTGCCTGCCATTTTTTTATAATTACTGACTTTTAGTACTTGATATAAGCAACTGCTTACTTAAGACGCTGACAACACCAAAACCGCGGTCACTGTCAGACTACATAGAAAATAAAGAGAAGCGCGATGACACAACGCTGGTAATTTATTGCAAAATATGAAGCAATTATCTATTCACTCAAAATTGAGTTGAGTAATCGAAAATAAAAAAAACAACCAAGTTCTGCATTCAAATTAGACGTTCTTGTTATTAATAAAATTAAACACGTAACTTAAGTTGGTATTTAATACAGATTTTTGGTTTGGAACGTTTGATCGAGATTTTTTTTTCAAAACGTGTTTTGGTAACAACCAAGTTTTGAGAAATATGTTCAAAATTAACATTATATACATACATATTACATATTTTTTCCGCTACCACAAACTATACAGATTTGGCATTTTTTTTTTATTAAGACGCCTATTTTGGTCATTTGCTTCTTGTCAGTGCCTTGACTCAAACTCTTTAACTTGTGAAATACCTATACCATTAGTTAAGACCGTTGCCAGACTTTCGGGGACTTCCCGATGATAAATACGTAGCAATCAAGTTCAAGGGCCGCGGCAACTTGTCCTTGTAAAGCGATTGACTATGAGCCCGTTAGCAACAAATATCGATCGTTACCACATCGAGGCTATAAATAATTTGTACAATCGAGTTAATGACCGTCGTTTGCAAGCAATGTAATTGCATGGTTAGGTCTACATTGGTAACTCAGTGTGCATAACAGATGTCTATTTCGAGGAAAAAGTTATCGACTGTCCATACAAAGTTGCATTTTATTTGTTTGTTAGTAATTTTGTATAGGTATCGTGTCAAATAAGTCATACATGTTATATCACTTACTGGGTGGTAACCATGACCTCTTATAGCAGTATTATTATAATATTACTTCCAGTGGGAAAGTGATGGAGCTATACAGAACTTATAGCTCCATCTCTTTCTCACGCTGAAGTAATACTGCTATGGTCATGGTTACCCCCTAAAATATGATTTTGCTTTTAAATATGTAGAACCATATGTATATATCTAATAAAACTAATTAAAGAGGGGCTTGTGGCTAAAAATAACAGCCGCACGGGTCAATCGTTCAGATTAAGCTACGCTTACCGCGGTTGGTCTGTAGATGGATGACCTTTACATACCAAGACCCGTCCGTGTCCCGGAAAGCACGTGAACCCTCCGTGCCTCGGAAAGCACGTTAATCGTTGGTCCCGACTGTCATTCGTGGATCTTTGACAGTCGTTACGGGCCGTCAGAAGCCCGAAAGTCTGACAACCAGTCTTACCAAGGGGTATCGTATTACCCAGTAACTGGGTTGTGGAGGTCAGATAGGCAGTCGCTTCGTGTAAAATACTGGTATTCAGCTGCATCCGGTCAGACTGGAGGCCGAGCCCCACTTAGTTGAGAAAAGGCTAGGCAGATGATTATAACTAATTAAAGTCTCCTTGTTAACCGCGTTGTTCTTCTAACTAAAGTATGCAACGTATTTGATACGGTTTTTACCATCGTTTAGAGAATTTATTCCTGACTGTTTGTGTAGAATACAATAATATTAAACTTACATAGTAATAAAGAAATCTCGATGTTTTGACAAGTCGTAAAGACCGTTCGAAGCAGGTCTGCTCTCTAAAAACGAAGTTCGTAATTTCGGCCGAATTTACGGGTGATTACTCTGTATAACCTTTTTTTTGTTGTGTGGGAAATTATCAAATAACTTCTCGAGAACTGGGCGGAGCGCGAGGGCGTGTCAGACTCTTATTGACTAAAACTCACCTGTGTTCTTTCCGTTGCCTGTGTGTTGCCAGAGGCCACGGAATCCCTTTCGGACTTTCCCGCGACCCCGGCAGGCATCGGCCCTAGCGGACGTCGACACTTGTGCTGACATCTCTTTGTGTTTCGCGCGTGGAACACGACGAGCCGGTCCAGCGTACCCTGGGCCGACAATCCCTCTAAAAATATTGTTGACGATTATTTCGAGTTTAAATTTTTTGACTCTGCGTAACCTGCGGGCATAAGATTACTTTGGGAACCGACCTAAGAATGAATGACACTACGATTTGACAGATGTCCCTACTCCTGAAGTGATCATGCCCGTCCAAAATAGTTAATTACTTTGGGAGCTACTTTCGAACCACTTTCGGACGGGCCCATATCTTCGTTGACGGAATTAAAGGGTTGGCCCCCAGGGGCGGGTCGTTAGTAAATAAATGTAACGCTTGATTATAGAAGTCCAGCAAGTGGTCTCAACTTACCAACAGTCGACTAACTGCTATCTAGTCCGCGGATCTTGTAAGGTTAAATCTGTTAAAAGCTCAATATGACGTCATTATATTTCCCAACAGGTATGAAGAAGTCTTCTCACGTGATTGTAATGGCGGCCACGAACCGTCCGAACTCGATCGACCCGGCTCTCCGTCGGTTCGGCCGTTTCGACCGGGAGATCGACATCGGCATCCCCGACGCGACCGGCAGGCTGGAGATCTTGCGCATCCACACTAAGAACATGAAGCTGGGTGATGATGTTGACCTAGAACAGGTAAGCAATTTGTTAATAGCTGTTTTTTTTAATTGTAGCTTGTACCATCTTATTGTTTTCGACATTAATGGTACTTGTTATCAATGTAAGTTATGTCTGAGTAAATGTAACTTACTTTTGCATTTAATACTTAGGGGTTTTGTTCTTTAGAGCCGGCAAGAAACTCCATGGTTACTTTTAAAATAATTGGCTGTTACAATGTTTTCAAATTAGTGTTAATAGGTATGGTGGGTTGGTAGATGTCACATATCTTCGATTTTTTGGTTCTAGGACATGCCGGTTTCCACACAATGTTTTCTTTCACCGTTTTGAGAGCAATAGTGATGAAATTATTTACACAAAGTAAATAATTTCATCACTATTGCCGTCACCACTGGGCCCCCACTGCTCCCCATGTTAACCTTGCCTAGATCGATAGAGTTGTTGAAATGTGGAAAAAAAATAATCGTTATCTCTTATACAGATCGCGGCAGAATCTCACGGCCACGTTGGCGCTGACTTGGCTTCGCTGTGCTCGGAGGCGGCTCTTCAACAAATCCGTGAGAAGATGGACCTCATCGATCTTGAGGACGACCAGATTGACGCGGAGGTTCTCAACTCACTCGCCGTGTCTATGGACAACTTCCGGGTAAGAAACATGTATACTTGGTTATAAAAGAAATACTATATTATGTATGTATTTAAATAATATTTTTACAAGTATGTGTCAACACATTTTCTTTGCATATCTAAGTAACAATGTTAGTATGAATTTTATGTCATGATTTACGCGTTGTAGTGAAATGCAACAACTATTTGCTAATTGTGTGATAAATAGCAATTACTTCCCAGCTACTTATCATGAGAAATAACAGTATCCTCGATATCCGATGTTTTAAATATATACATAATGTAATGGATAGTCACCCATCCACAGACGAACCTTGGCAAGCATTCCTTATCCTTTGATCGAACCGTGCGGCTGTTATTATTTAGATACGAGTATTGACATAAATTATCTTCCTCAGTATGCGATGACGAAATCATCGCCGTCTGCTCTGCGCGAGACCGTGGTGGAGGTGCCGAACGTTTCGTGGACCGACATCGGAGGCCTGCAGAACGTGAAGCGCGAGCTGCAGGAGCTCGTGCAGTACCCCGTGGAGCACCCCGACAAGTTCCTCAAGTTTGGCATGCAGCCCTCCAGGGGAGTGCTGTTCTATGGACCGCCCGGTTGCGGTATGTACAGTCACATCCATTTTTTTATTGGAGTCATGCTAATAGGGAATATGCATGTATTTATTTTTTTTCACCATGTCAATAACAGACGAATATAAACCCAAGAAAAAAAAAATTATGATTTCCAACAATTTTTTTACTACAGTTTAAACGACCGTTTCTGTCGCGGGCATGATGTGACGTCATTTGCCGCAAAACTTCGTTTGCATCTGTTTGTAGCCCCAAATCATATACATTTAATTATTTGTTGTGCTTTATTCAGGCAGAAATCGCATTTACTTACTTACCTTAGTGAGTTTCAAGCACTTTGCTAAGAATAGATTTTATAACATAGTTTCTTTCGTCACTTCCGGCATTGTCGAAGACGATGCGTTTAGAGTTTGCGTTCCGTTCCACCAAAAAAACGCAACATGAATGAATGAATTGTAAAATAAGTAATGCATTCAAAAATGAATAGGAATTGGTTTCTTGACTCCTACACAATGTATAATTAAATAATGGATAAGTTTTGGATTACTTGCATATTCCCAATTTATGTTTTTTGTAAGTAGATAGAAGAATTTAGAAAGAAGTTCTTGTTTATTTGTTCATACCGCATTAAAGATTACATAATTTGTCAGTAAGTAGGCAGACCTTGTAATAAAAGGTATAACTTAATTATGTCAGGCAAATAAGTAAATTTCTACTGTAAACATAAGCTGGGTATTTTAGCTTTCATTAATTTGTGTATCCGATTGCTAGGATCAATTCCATGAAAGAATGATATTTAACACCAGATTATTAACTCAATAACCATACTAGTATATTTTATCACGTTTTCACATAAATGTTGTGATTTCGATCTTCGTAATTAAACATATTCCCTTCTACAGGTAAAACTCTGTTGGCCAAGGCCATTGCCAACGAGTGCCAGGCTAACTTCATATCAGTAAAAGGCCCCGAGCTGCTTACCATGTGGTTCGGAGAGTCCGAGGCTAACGTGCGAGACATCTTCGACAAGGTACGTTCAATCACTTCGGCCGTTGGGAATAGCACATCGAGCTTTAGTGACACAGACGACGCTCGATAAAGTGACAGTAACACAAGTGTGAGCAACAGAGACAACGCTCGACAAAGTGACTGTCTCACAGTTGAGTGACATACACGACACCCGACAAAATGACTCTCACACAAGTGTGTGACACACGACGCTCGACGAAGTGACTGTCACACAAGTGTGTGACAGTCACGACGCTCGACGAAGTGACTGTCACACAGGTGTAAGTGACATACACGACGCTCGACGAGTGACTGCCACACAGGTGTGAGTGGCATACACGACGCTCGACAAAATGACTATCACACAGGTGTGAGTCACAGACACGACGCTCGAATAAGTGACTCACACAGGTGTGAGTGACACAGATGACGCTCGACAAAGTGACGTCAAACAGGTGAGTGACAGAGACGACACTCGACAAAGTGGCTGTCACACAGGTGTGAGTGACACAGACGACGCTCGAATAAGTGACTCACACAGGTGTGAGTGACAGAGACGACGCTCAACAAAGGTGATCTTTTTCTAAACACGATGTGCTATTCTGTATGCATGCTTGTTTTAATTTTTCGTACATGTATGGATATTATACCAGTAGTAGCAGTATAATTCGATTTCTGGGACGATCCATTCGATATTTTACTACAGCACCATGTTTTAAAAATGTTTAAATTGTACGTTTTTACCGTTTTTATACAAGTTAATTTTAGTTTTATCATCCGGCGAAACCGTTGCTTAACTTAACAATTCTTAAGTTTTTCCTCATTGAAGTGTATAATTGTATTCTTTTGAGTGAAATAAAGTTTCTTAAACCATGTGTTCCACCAGGCTCGGTCAGCGTCACCTTGCGTGCTGTTCTTCGACGAGTTGGACTCGATCGCGAAGTCTCGCGGCGGCTCCGTGTCGGATGCAGGCGGCGCGGCCGACCGCGTCATTAACCAGATCCTCACTGAGATGGACGGCATGGGCGCCAAGAAAAACGTATTCATTATTGGTGAGTCATAACGAAAAAATACAAGGTCTGCGTACAAGAAATTGGGTAACAACGCACGAGAATCCCCTGGACGTGGGCAGTGCAAGACCTATCGTTTAAAGTGATGTTTGGGAAAGGTCTTTGTCCAGCTTTTCAGTTTTTTATATCATGATGAAGAGACAATTATTGTTAATTCAAAGAGTCAAGTACCCACAAAGTGCTGTAATTCATCCTTTGTTGCAGTAGCATAGGCCTCAAGTAGCCGCCTACTGCAACATGTTTTATCCTGCACCGCGAGTTAACGTGACCTATCTGCTGGCTGAATTATACTAGATTCGCTTTTGAGATCGGAAACTATCCCAAGGGAACTTACTACTGGGATAAACAGTATCCTGTGTCCTAACCAAGGACACGGTCTGTCCGTGTGTTCAAATTATGTCCAAATCCTGTCAGCCATTAAAGCAATGACAAGGTGACAGACGGACAAGTTAAAAAAAACCAATTTCATTTTTAATGGCAATAAAATCGTTACTAACGCGATTTATAGCATTAGTTATACATATACCGAATACTGAATGCAAAACTCAGATATCAGGGTAAATGTAAATTAATAACGCTTGTTCCGTGTCTAGGTGCGACAAATCGTCCCGACATCATCGACCCGGCCATCCTGCGGCCCGGCCGTCTGGACCAGCTGATCTACATCCCGCTGCCGGACGAGAAGTCGCGCGAGGCCATCCTGCGCGCCAATCTGCGCAAGTCGCCCATCGCTAAGGATGTCGATCTCACATACATCGCTAAGGTAACGTGCCTACGTCATTGTACTTATGTGATTTAGGGCACAAGCCCGATGGGGCTAATATGAAAAACTTCCATATAAACTTTCATTATATATATTTTACATACTTTATTTTTCTTTGTATAAGGAACTCTTGTGCAAAGTTATATACTTCTAGACTCAACCACTTAGGTGGAGAATAGTTATTAGTATAGTTTGTAGCAGTCTCACATTTCCCATTTTTTTTTAGTCTATTTATATATAGCCAAAATTCCGAAGCAAGTTTTTCTTAAAATGCGCGGCGGCACTTTTTCGAGCTCGTGGATTGAACTATACTGTACATAAGCAAACGAAATGAAATATATTATATACTTATATCTCATAAATAGTGGTTATTTTCATAGTGGCCTCAGAATTTTGAAATATGTATGGAATATCTAGAAATGCTCAGAATTAACTGTAGTTTTTTTCCTTACTACATTACGTATATTATTATTACGTAAAATGTATACCCGAATAACCGATAGTTTATAAAAAAATAAATTTCATTTTAAAAAAAGTATAAAGAAATAAACGTAATTACAATTGCCAAATTACTACATAATGCGATGCGTCGGCTGCTTAATCTTTCAGAACGCAATGTTGTGATAAGCCTCTTTAAAGTAGATTAACATCACTAAGTGAGTAATCCGACGACAGGTGAAACTAGACAGCTACTTTCATGAATATCTCTAGTCAATGTTGTTATAAACAAAAGTAATAAAAGTTGATTTGCCCATTGTTTTGATGTATCTTTCACAGCATCCTGTTGATTGGTAAATTGTATGACTCTACTGAGTAAACTTATTACAGTTAACCTTTTGACCGCCACAGTCATGTATAGATGACAAACCAAAATGTGCCCAGCACGCCTACACGGTCACTACTACATGACAGATTTTAAGGCAAAATTCGTAGCTTGGCACCGAGGGCACGTTTTTGCTCTTTTGACGTGGCGGTCAAAGGGTTAAATGGAATCACCAAATGCTATTCAACCAGACAGCAAGCTTCACATCACAAAATTCATGAATTAACATTTCGACTCCCATTTCAGTCCTTCCAATTCTAATATCTCATAATTGTAATTCTGATATTGTTTGCAGGTGACACAAGGTTTCAGCGGCGCCGACCTGACGGAGATCTGCCAGCGCGCGTGCAAGCTGGCCATCCGCCAGGCCATCGAGGCCGAGATCACGCGCGAGCGGGCGCGCCAGCTGCAGCCCGCCGCCGCCGTCATGGACGTGAGTCGTGCCACTACTCTCTTATATCTATATAAATAAAAATAACATGCTGTAAGCTCATTGCTTGAGAAAGGCTGAACCAAATTTTTTTGTTTATGACATATTCCATATTTGGGTTTTAAAGAAAGAAAATAAGCCTGTAAAAAAAATCTGGATAATTTAAAGTGCTTTTTCCATGGATTTTATGGACAGGACAACGTCGGTCGGATCAGCTAGTACATATTATAAATTAAAGTCGTTTTTCATGTCTGTTTGTGACCGCGTTGTTCTTCTAAAGTGGAACGGATTTTGATGTAGTTTTCAATATCAGAAAATTAACTGGAACTTCTGCCCGCGACTTCGTCCGCATGAAATTTCTTTTCTCCCGACTCACTGCGTCGCATTGCGTCGTTTTCGCTCTTTATTCTTTCACGCTTTTTTTATTTTTGCTCGGCTTCCAAGGGTCGTAGCGTGATGTAAAATAGCCTATACCTTCCTCAATAATTGGACTATAAAATGCATTTTTGTTATCCTTATTTACCCCTACATGCAAACTTCCAAACAAACAGATATAATATCAGTATAGATTAATATTTTAACTTCATGAAAGAAATCTCGATCGATCGATAAAGAAATCTCTATGTTTCGTCAAGTAGTAAAAACCGTGCGAAGGATCGCTAGTAAAAAATAACAATAAAAAGCTAAATTGGCTATGGGCAGTACATTATAAATATTTAGCACAGTATATGTGTATTACAGGCGAGCCTTTATCGGACTGGCTTTTCTTACTTCTCAAGATACCTTGACACCACAACTTTGTGTGTCCTTACACACTCATTACTATACTTCTTCACTTAGTTAAAGCACTTTCGCAAGTTCATAGTATTATACAAGACATCGTTACTTACAGATGGATGAGGAGGACCCTGTCCCAGAGATCAGCCGCGCTCACTTCGAGGAGGCGATGAAGTTCGCGCGCCGCTCCGTGTCCGACAACGACATCCGCAAGTACGAGATGTTCGCGCAGACGCTGCAGCAGAGCCGGGGATTCGGGACCAACTTCAGGTAATAACATCAATACGATGATACCAAGTGAGCCCTCACTGCGATTTTCTATCGAGCGCTGGATTTTCAACTCACTGCTTAGCGCCGACAGTTGAAAATTCAACAGTGTATATTTTTTTGACGCACTGGAAAGCATTGTTGGATTCTCAATGCTCGGGCCAACATCGAGAGTTGAAAATCCAATGCGCGATAAAAACTCGTCGCGTTAAAAAATCGCCATGGCATGTTGTTTGTTGGGGATGATTTGCAGACAATATATGCTTTCTGTCAATCGATTCACGAATACAAGAGGCCAAACTAATAATAATTATTAGTTTGGCCCCTTGTATTCGTACAATGTACAATTATTGTACTTTTAATAGGCTAGTTGACAGTAAAAACAATATCTGAATTTTGTATTGTAGAGATGAGATAAAAATATCAAAACAACTTTGTAAATGATTTTAGATTAATTAATATAAAATAAAACATAATTAGATAAATAAAAATTTGTTTTGTTAGTATTTTACTGAAAAATTTAGATTTTGAGTTAAATAGACCACAAGGAACATTATTAATCGGTTTCTCGTAAACTGTCAACTAGCTAGTCAAGATGTTGTTGTGACGTTCGGACGCGTAGTAAGTGTGCGTGTGCGCAGGTTCCCGCAGAGCGGCGGCGCGGCGGGCGGCACGGGCCCGTCGGGTGGCGACGTGGCCACGTTCCAGGAGGAGGGCGGCGACGACGACCTGTACAGCTAAGCAGCCGGCGCGGCGCAGGTCTCTAGGACTGACCTTACTACTTAAGATTTATCGGTTCAGTTGTACGGATTGGTGTTTCGGACTCGGGAAGCGAGCGAATGGTTCCAGCGGGCAGCTCCTCGCATTCGAGAGACAAAAAAATATTATATATCGGCGTGCCTCTTCTCTGCGCGTCGCGGTCGATTACATTTCTACCAATCTGTGTCTAATAATAATATGTAAATGTATTTATTTTATAATTGAATCATTCGATAGCATTTGTTTCTGTTCCGATTTGCTTATGTTTAGTTGTAATTGAATAAATAATGTTTGTGTATGTACCGCTCGCCCCAGTGGCGAGTCTGTAAGATCATATGATATAGAGTAATTGTTAACTTTACTGTATTTGCCAGATCCTGTGCGTAGGCGGTGTCGGTGGGGTTGCCTCGGCATCCACGCCGACTAAACACAATATTACAGTGATTTTTTTAATAAAAGATTTTTATAGACTAGACTTTTGTTTTTATTTATTAAAACCCACCTGCACACTAGTAATATAAGCAATGGGTACAGTTAAATCAGTTAAAAGGATCTGCCTCGTAGGTGTTGAAGCGAAAAGATCAGATATTTTATAAGGAGCTAGGTTTCTGCCCGCGACGTCGTAATTGTCGTCGAACCTGTAATTATTGTACTATGCCAGCCTTCGCGCAAGTGCAAGAAATAAGTTGACAAAAGTTTTATCGCAATCGGATTTAGGGGTCAGTGTCCACCTAACGGATAAATCCTCGCGGATGCTCGAGCACTTTTTAAATTTCCCTGAATAAGTAACTGCCAAAACAATGACTATACGAGTAGCCTCTTGACTGCTCATGCGGGCGACTCAGGCTCACGACACTTAAATGAAATTGCACTTCTATTAGATGACGATATGAGTGGCCATTTTAGTTTTGACCATTTATTGGATATCTGCACACGCTGATAATTGATACCTAAACATTTCTGCATAAATTAAAACAATTATGAGTTCCTGTTCAATTAAATGGTGTGGGAAATGTCTGCGTCAGGATGGCTGGACCAAGAGAGATTTTGGAAGTTTGAGCAATACCAAGTTTTAGTACCTATTTTGTACTACGATATTTGGTACCAGATATCAAATAATTTGTACCTCGCTAAAGAGGGAAAACTATTACGAGGAAAGTGGCCAGCCATTCTGACGTCAGAATGGCTGGTACAAGCCGGTTTTACCTAGTTGTAGGCGTTATAACTACTTCATCTTTTCGTCAATATTTTGTACCTCATTGGTACTATCGGCCCAAGTTAAGCATGCTCACTTAAGAAAATATTCCTGCGAGAGCGCAGCTAGTGAAAAACCACACCCCTTCCTAGTTTCCCCCAATTAGAGACAATATGCATTTGTGTGAGTAATGAGCGAGTAACATAAAATAACAAACATTAGCTAGAGCGCGGCAGTGGCTAGGGATGTGACATTGTACATAAAAAATCGATTATTAATTAATCGATTGTTTTCCCTAGTAAAAAAATCGATTGTTTTCCCTAGTAAAAAAATCGATTTTAAAAAAATCGATTTTTGTAGTGATAATAATCGATTTTTCTAAAGTCTTTTGGGCACAAATAACAGAATTATATACTAAAGAATTATATTATATACTCTATTACCTAAACAATAAATTAAAACCATTGAAACAAATTGACCATGCTTTCCGTTCAACTTCTCTCCACAGAATCAATTGATATTACAATATTAATTACATTTAGCATTTTAGCTTCTTAACACACGTGTCACATTCACATTCGATAGTTAGTCCGTGCTATAATTTTTAACTACAATAGTCACCTACCTTTTACATAATATTGCAACAAAGTAGTTAGGTATATAACTCTAATAAAAGTTATCATTATATTTAAATACAAATATGTACCTCATTGTTTTCATTACTGGTGATGATGCCAGAATGTTTTCTTTCCATGTGTTGTTTTAGATTGGTAGTATTACTACACGTTTTTAAAATTTTCGGGCAATCTTGGCATTGCCAGATTTATTGTCAACATGAAAATATTGGCGTCAACTACTCTTCGGCTTTTTGGTTGTTGACATTGTTGCTATCAAAAAGTTATCAACACAAAACTAACAACAAATACTGGAAAATAATACTCTTTAGTCTTTACTTTTTTCACGAAAAACTTTAAATTTTTTGTTGTTGTTGACAAAGACACTGTTTTACCGACACCGATAAAATCTGTCATGAATGTCATGTCGGCAAAACAGTTCTTCTAGTCGCGGTAAATCGGTAATACAGTTCGTTGACGCCATCTATTGTCAGGTTTGATTACTTCAACGTAACATTGTTTTCTACGTACAGAATTGATGACATAGCGTTAAAATCTCAGATGGCGTTAGCATCATTTATTGACGAACTTCGTAGTTAGTGGTTCGCGGCCGTGGCACTTTGCGGCTTCACGATCCTGACTAAAAAACTCAGTGTTGCGGCCGTTGCGGGTGAAAAAAATCGACAGTGAAAAAGAAATCGATTTTTTATTAATCGATTTTTAGTAATATGTAAATGAATTATAAAAATCAATATTTATTAAAAAAAAAATCGATTTTTAATCGATTTTTTCTGTAATCGATTATTTTTTCACATCCCTAGGCAGTGCCAATTTGCTCTCGCTAATTGTTGACGCTTCCCTTAAATTCCTATCGCCATTTCATTTTACGACCTGTTTATTTCTATCGGACTGATTGCCTGCCTAACTGTGACCTCTGCTTGTATACCGGACTGTGATCGAAAGCCTCTTCTTGACCCTAGCTTGTATCCTGGACTGTGTGTGTATTGTGACTAACGTGATGCAACCATGATGACCCGAAACCTGATTCAGGAAGAAAGGAATCAAATTATTGTTTTGCATAGACAAGGGTTAAATATATCCCAAATAGCAGTGGAGTTGAACATGCAAGTAAGTTATGTTTTTGTATTCAGATAGAGGGAGAGATATAGAAATAAATAAAGTGATAGTAATATTATTATTTCATAGTTTGCATTTTTCCTTATATTGCAATTTAAAAACAAATTCCATGAAACATATTGGTATTCAGCTGCATCCGGTTAGACTGGAAGCCGACCCCAACATAGTTGGGAAAAGGCTAGGCAGATTTATATAAAAAAATAATAAAATTATTATAACTTTCAGATGGATTCTTTTTAAAAGTCTCATAAGATATTGGCGCCGATTCCCTTGTTCACAAACTAACTAAATTTAAGTTCAGTGCATCTTTTTCTTTCTATTTCAATAAGAAAAGGACAGAAAATACATTTTAGTTTCGTCCTGTCAGATTAATCAGCGCCTGTCACTACTCTATACAAGTTTAGACGCGATTAAAAACTTGCCTACTAAAATTACGTCAATTTACGTCAACCGCTGATTAATTTGACAGGACTAAACTAAAATGTATCTTCTGTCCTTTTCTTATTGAAATAGAAAGAAAAAGATGCACTGAACTTAAATTTAGTTTAGTTTGTGAACAAGGGAATCGGCACCATTACCTACTTATAGTAATGCATTCAAATAAGATTGTTCTTTTTATTTATTTTTGCTTTCAAAGACGTTGTTGGAGCCTTTTATGACCCGATAATAAATCCTAAACCAAAACAACCTAAACAATGGTGCCTTATCTCACAGCGTCGTTGCCGCATTTTAATTAGAAAAACCAGAGCGCATTCGTCGCATTTCTAGAGGCTTGATCATTATATTTCAAACTACATTATATTTCAAACTTAAAAAACCTCTTAAGGGGTCATTGTACTAATCATTATGAACAACTTTTACTACGGGACCAAACCTGAAATCTCGAAAAAAAAACAGCTGTTCCCTACATTTATGTTCGCGTAACTCGTCAAAATGTATGGACCAGCTGCTTTTTTATCGCGATTTCAGGTTTGGTTCTCATAGTAAAAGTTGTTTATAATGATGAGTAATGACCCCTTAAGAGATTTTCAGTTATTGCATTTACAACTTGTATTTTAAAATATAGTTATGAATGTTATAACTACTTAAATTAGTTATAGAAAAGTTAAGAGTTTATTTATCATGAAGTCAACCAAAATGCACACCTTAAGTATTTCAATACTTATAATTTTTATTTATAGTGTACTAGTTGTGCCCTTTGAATAAGACTTTTGTAGTGTACTCGTATTATTATACTTAGTTCCTATATTATGTAAAAAATCGATGCTGATTGTTTTTTTTTTTTTTTCGTTAGAGAACAACGGTGCGCCGCTGGGTGCGAAGATATGAAGAAGGAGAAATTACAGAACGAGTTCGTG
Source organism: Atethmia centrago (assembly GCA_905333075.3). NCBI lineage: Eukaryota > Metazoa > Arthropoda > Insecta > Lepidoptera > Noctuidae > Atethmia > Atethmia centrago. The sequence goes on from HG995379.1 coordinate 9,451,508, forward strand.
CACCTCGACCCCGGGCTATAAACGAAAACGAGTTAAATAATATGATAGCCACGTATGAAGAGAACCCGTTCACACCCACTCGCAGTTTCGCACAAGAATACGAAGTTTCGATGCAAACTATTAGAAACGAGTTGCATCGAGCTGGAGTCCATCACAGACGTCCCGCAAAAAAAAATATTTTGACGCAGGAGCAGAAAGCTGCTCGCGTGCGATTCGCTCGTGACTACAGGGACTTCGATTTCTCTTACGCCATATTTTCTGATGAAAAGTGCTTTAGGTCTAGCCAACAAGGTCGTCGGAATTTATGGCGTGTAGATAACACAAGATACGAACCTCGAAATGTGAACCCAAATGCAGAATCGGGAAGAATTGTAGTGAACATGTGGGGCTGGATGAGTGCTGCTGGACCAGGCGAGCTCGCTTTTATACCAGGGAGGGCAAACGGCCAAACGTATTTAGAGGTGCTACAAACCATCATGGTACCCACAGTGCGCACGGTGTATCCACAACTGGACGTGCCAGGTTTTTATTTTTTCCAGGACAATTGCCCGATACACCGTGCGCGGGTTGTTCAAGAGTGGTTGCGAGGGCAACCACAAATTAAAACAGTGCCATGGCCCTCCCGATCGCCAGACTTAAACCCCATTGAAAATTTGTGGGGTTTAATGGTCCAGAGATGGGATAGTAGAGCAGAAAGAACGAAGGAAGCACTTGTCACACATTGCGAACAAGTTTGGGACACATTCAGAGGTTCGAATTTGTGCGAAGTCCTGGCTAGGTCCATGCGTAGCCGTTGCGATGCTGTGATAGATGCGGGAGGAGCAGCGACGAAATATTAAGTTAATATAATTTTTAACATGCACTATGTTAATTAACGAAAGGCGTTCCCGTTAACCCGCAATAGTCCAAACATGCTACAATTAATATTACCATTTAAAAATTCGCGAAAAAAAATCAGCTGCTCGCTACATTTTGTTAAGCTAGGTATGCGAACATAAATGTAATGAACAGCAGATTTTTTTTCGTGAATTTTCGAATGGTCATATTTTGGTAGCATGTGGACGCTATACTATTGCGGGTTAACGGGAACGCCTTTCGTTAATTAACATACTGTATAATTACATTATACAGGGTTATTTTTCTAACACCTGGTAGGACTATATTAGTACAACCACTTTTGATCTATGACTTTTTAGAATACCAAAAGTAAACTTTAAAGTTTTTGTTGTAATATTTGTAATAACACTTTTTAGATCTGTATTTTGTAGTAAGTACCGCTGCGACCCTGCATTCGCAACGCACTGTTTGTTTATTTAACTACTTAGGTACATATTTTGGTACCACGTAGAGTTGTTCAAATTTAGAGCGATCAAAATAAATATTTTTAATTGTATTATGAAATTATTTTTTTATGAATTATTAAAAGTCATACAACAAAAGTTGTTATTTATGATGTTAGTATTACAGTCCTACGAGCTTAGGTATTAGTTCCGTATTACAGAACGTCACTCAATTCTCAAGCATTACTTAAAACTAGTTTTAACCAATCAAATGGCTTGAATCTAGTTTTAAGTAGTGCTTGAGTATTGAGTGACGTTCTATAATACGGGCCTAAGTGTTTTATCATCAAATGACTTCTCCCGCTCTGGGCGGAGCGGAAGGTCGTGTCAAACTTTTACTGACTAAAACCCATCCGTGTTCCTTCAGTTGCCTGTGCCAGGGCCATGGTATCTCTTTCGAACAACCCGCGACTCCGGCGGCTTGCAAATAACCCTGTATAGCTATTTTTATTAGGTTTATTTTTATTATTCCAATTTGTATTATATTACTTCGTAGATTAATGTTACAGGGTAGACTGTAGACCGTAATCATAGTTTAAAATATTGCCAACGATTTTGAAGTCTTCTTGTAAAATTATTGATGTCAATTTAGTGTCATGTTGCCTTTATTGGTGGATTTGTTGTTTTATTTACAATCAATGTTGTCATAAGCCCCGATCTCGTTAGTTTGTTATTTTACATATTCAGTAGTGTCATCATATCCGTCCACCTCATAAATAATTGATCTCATTTGCTTGATAAACCTAGTCTGTAGTGTAATGTAATTATTGCAAATTATAAAAATTATTAAGATTCTTAAATTGTACTAATCTGCACGAGCAATATTCTCCTAATCTTATTTACTGACAGGCTTTTTGCCTGTTGTTGTTGTGTTGTCTGTTTGTCATTGTTGTGTTGATTTCATATTTTGAACTTTACGATATAAGTGTAGATAAATACAGTTTATAAATGATATTATGAGTAAGAATCTTTTCACTTATAATATTTTGCATTTTGATGATAATTTCTGTGTAATTTTTTGTTATAATATGTTAATTTCTGGATGAATCTTTAATGTTTTGAAAAAGTCTATTAAAAATAAATTAAGTTACTTATATTGTTTTTTTTTCTACAACAGCAAATCCTTAAAATTGTTCTCAAGTAGATTTTAACTAACTGTTTATTTTTTCACACTGAGATTACAGCCGATAGTTTCATACAAAAAGCACTTACTATACATCTTTTATTATACAGATAAGATTTAAATATCAACCTAAATAAATCTTTAATCCTGCATAATGTTAAATGAACACAAACTAAAAATATATATTTCACTAGTAGGGGGAAGTCCCGTAGCGCCGGACGGCACCTACCGCCGGACACTCGTACTATTAAAGCAAGTATAAACCGGTTCGATTCAAAGTACAAGTGAAAGGGGCGCGGGGGGCACACAGCAACAGGATCACGCGCCGTGGCTCGCGAGTGACGCGCAAGGCCACGGCGGGAGCGGGCGTTTGCTGCTTTTGGCGGGAAATCACGGCGTCACGTAAAAATCGATGTAAGTAATTCTGGCACATTTCTGCATTTACATTTTAATGGTATTCAAAAATAAAAGTAGTACTTAATTGTTACCCGTAAACTGATAGAATATTATTAGATTTTTTAACTAATTATAGTAGGTACCACCTAATGTACGAAATCATCTGTCCCTTAGTACCGGACACTAAGTCATCCCTTAGCACCGGACAGTAAACATATTGATATTTCTCGTGAGAATTAACGTTATTTATTCTAATTGTTGAATTCTGTTTTAGAACATAGAAGAATGAATAGCATTGAAATGGAAGAGAAGAAAAAGAAAGGATCGTGGGCTTACAAACGGTGGAAAGCTTACAAACTGCTATCGATATTTTTTTTTTCCAAAGAACTGAGTGTAAGACAAGCTGCAATGCGATACAATATTCCTAAAAGCACTGTATATGACAAAATAAAGGCGTTAAATCGAGGAGAAGAAGAAACGCCGTACAAAAAAGTGGCAGAAGAAAAAGAAAATGAAAAGAACATGAGAGACAAAAAGAAGGAATTAGGATCTAAGTTTAAAGCAGCAATTGTAGGCAAAGGAAAGCAAACCAAAGGAATTAAACCCAAAGGAAAAGAAGCGAAAGACGTGGAGCCCAAAGAAAAATATGGAAATAAAGTGGAACCATTAACTGAAACATCTAACACAAACACAACAATTTGCGTGGTTTGCTTAGAAGACACTGAGGAAGACTGGATCCAGAGCTCATCCTGTTTTGGGTGGGCACATGAAGCATGTGCAGACGTCCCAGAGGCTGGAGATGGCTACATATGTGATCGATGCAAGCTATTCTGAGATGTCCAGTGCTTTTGGTATGGCACAAATATCCGTCCGGTACTAGGTGCCACTTTTATAAATTACATTTTTTGTTACCGAAGTCTGATTAATGGTGTTAATTATTTTTAAGCAGAGGTTGTGTTTTTTTTAGTTTAATTTGTTTTCTAACTTAGTTATCTATTGTAAGTCATAAATAAATAAACATTCCTTAAAATATTTTTTATTTTATTTCTAAAAAACCTTAAGTGTCCGCCACTAGGGGACTTCCCCCTACCCAACATTTTATTTCAATCCTTTCACTCTCACTGCTGCCAAGGCACAAATTATAGTTCAGTTTAATTACTTGATAAGCTTCTGAATTTTAAAGTGGCGTAGGAACTGAATCATTGTTAGATTTGTCAAAAAAAAAACTTGACATGCATGATTTCGCTTAAAATCATGAATTGTCAAACTATGACTAGAGCATGAATTATAAAAGAGTAAAGTGTTGGTTTGATTATAATCCAGTCTTAAAGTGCTCATCCTGCACGGCATGCCTGGGCATTTTAATTGCAACGATACCTTGTTCGTTATTCAGGCTGAAATTTAATTCATGGGTATCCTCTTAAGGGGTCATTGTACTCGTCATTATGAACAACTTTGACTATGGGAACAAATATGAAATCGAGAAAAAAAAATTGCTGTTCCCTACATTTTGTCGAGTTATGCAAACATAAATGTAGGGAACAGCTGATTTTTTTTTCGCGATTTCAGGTATGGTCTCATAGTTGAAGTTGTTCATAATGATGAGTACAATGACCCCTTAAAAGGATGCCCATGAATTCAATTTCACCCTGTATTATTTTAATGAATAAAAGGTAATATTACAATTACCTACTGTTAAAAGTATTAAACCAAATACAAGGAACAACTGCAAAACATTTGAGATAATCCTAAGGTAATAAAAAAACGTATGGCCCTTGTATTAAGCCGTCCTCTATTGTTTAACCGAATTTCCAGACATTCCCACTAAATAACAATGGGTCTTAGATAATGAACTTATTTTTATTTCAGTTGCAAGAGTTGTGCGGCTTGCGGCCTTGCGTTAGCTACAAACAAAAAGCTCTGATAACATTGTATGAACTGCGCAGAGTATTGGTTCAAATATTACTGTAATTTTCAAGTATTCCCAAATTGCCCAAGTATAAACAAACACATAGAAATTTAGATAGTTATTTACTTTTAATAAAGTCGATTAAACACAAAAAATTTCAATATAAACATTTGATACCTTCATGCAGTGCCGGTCAACGCACCTATACCTAACGTATTCAGGGAGCCGTGAGATAAAAGGTAAACAAACCATAAATGTCCGTTCAATCGATTTTGAATGCTATTGTGTTGGTGGCATGACAAATGGCAGCTGCAGTAAACAGTTGGTATTGTAACCACTTTTTTGCCTTTAATGCCATCCATAAGCCTACGGAATAGAAGTCAAAATCGGTGGAACGGACTGTAATAAAACGGTTCGTTTCAATGTCTCATCTTATTGTGAAGGGAATATGGTGCGGTTGCTGCGGCATGCGGCATCACATAGGATATGGTAAAAATTGGAGAGGCAGTGAAAGTGTTCATAAATAACCTATATCTATAGACCCGATAGAGAGAGGAAAATATTAAAGTGGATTAATACATATAAATTGTAGTTTATTAGTTATTACAAATTATTTTTGTAAATACTGCAATATCAATAATACATTTTCTAAACCAAACAAACAGAAGATATGAGTACTAAAATTAATTCTTGTCAATAATAAAATAACAATTCAATTCAATAACAAAGAGCTCACGCCGCCGCCGCCGAGCCGCGCTGGCCGTGCCCATTAAAAACTCGTCTCTTAGCAGAAACAAGTGAGCATAGTACGCTCCTAGTGTGAGTGTCACACATTCTATACATGATTATACTAATACGAACACCACTAAAATACGCTTTGTGCATCCTATTGGTCAAAACTCGTGCATTGTGCGATCGAGTCGTGAGTCGTGCTATGCGATTATCGCCTTTAAGGTGAGCATGCGGAACTTTGGCCGATAGTACCTCAACATATGTTTTTCTTAAATTTTTTCGATAAGCCAAAAAGAAGTTACACCTAGAAGAAATTTTGCATGTAATCTGCACGTTGATTTCACCTAGTTGTAGGCGTTATAATTAGTTTATCTTTTCATCAAAAATGTAGTGCCTCATTGGAACTTCCACATATGCTTTTCTTAGATTTTTTCGATAAGCCAAAAATAAGTTACACTTACAATAAGAACTCGTACTTGCCGGTTTTTTTAAAACCAATAGGTACTTTATAACGAAAGAACGAGAGGAGCTCGTGGCTAAATAATAACAGCCGCAAGGGTCGATCTTCAAGGTTAAGCCGCGTTTGCCGAGGTTGGTCTGTGGATTAGTGAACATCTAGTATAGCGAGTTTTCTCCGTGCCTCGGAAAGCATGTAAAGCCGTTGGTCCCGGCTGTCATTTGTAGATCTTTGGCAGTCGTTACAGTAACAACGACTTTCGAGCTTCTGACTAACAAGCTCGAAAGTCTGAAAACCAGTCTTACCAAGGGGTATCGTATTACCCAGTTACTGGGATGTGAAGGTCAGTTAGGCAGTCGCTCCATGTAAAATACTGGTATTCAGCTGCATCCAGTTCGACTGGATGCCGACCCCAACATAGTTGGGAAAAGGCTAGGCAGATAATGAGGTACTTTATAACGAAGTAATTTATTTAAAATAAATAAATAGGAATCTTTAAATGTAACAAAAAAAAATCACTTTTACATATATAAAAGTTCAATATTTACTCGACCAAAATGTAAGAAACAGCAGATTGGACAAAATTGGACAAAATTAAATTTAAGTTCAGTGCATCTTTTTCTTTCTATTTCATTAAGAAGAGGACAGAAAATACATTTTAGTTTAGTCCTGTCAAATTAATCAGCGCTTGACGTAAATTGACGTAATTTTAGTAGGCAAGTTTTTAATCACGTCTAAACTTGTATGGAGTAGTGACAGGCGCTGATTAATTTGACAGGACTAAACTAAAATGTATCTTCTGTCCTCTTCTTAATGAAATAGAAAGAAAAAGATGCACTGAACTTAAATTTAATTTAGTTTGTGAACAAGGGAATCGGCGCCATTATTTAAAAAAAAAGATGTGGATATACGTAAAATATTCATACAGTTATAGTTATAATAAAATTATAACAATAACTTTAGTTTGTACTAACTTTGTCATCATCATCACATTACATAGCTCCAACAAATTTATTTTAAAACGTTGTTCCGAAGTGATTACGGGATTAGTGTTTATTTTCTATATTTACAAGATGAAAAGAAGAGGTCGAAAATGTGCAGTTCCGTTAGACAAACAAAAGGAAATTTTTGTAAAGTTCGAGAAGTTTTTTCGCCTTAAAAATGATATTCCTTCGCCCCGGTGTTTAAAGATACTAGCCAAGAATTTCACACAAAATGTCGGAAAAATCACTATACTTATCAATTATAAGAAATTATGAATACTTTTATGACCACAAAGAAGATACTGGATCTGAATCTGAAGAAGAAATTATTATAAAAAAACCAGCTGACTGCAAAGCATTCGATTTTTTTCTAGACATTTATCAATGGAACAAAATTAAGCCCATTGATCGTTGCTTGAAGCGCACAAAACGCTTATCTGATTTTTGCTGTAAAACATTGCTGCCAAAGCACCAGTGGGCTGATCTTCTAAGAGAGGAAATTTTGAAAAAAATACGTTCCCCATGCAGTTGGATATTTAAAAACTACTCAATAAAAAATGAAGTGAATGTTAAGTGTTTTGGTTCTTGTAAGCAGTGCAAATCAAAGATAGACGTTATAATTAATTGGCCAACGGAAAAAATCGCTCATTGTATTTGTAACATACGCGACTATGATGAAGAATTCAAACACAATGTAGCAAAAAAAATTAAGCTTTCACCCATAAAACGCTGTGAGCTTAGTGACGAATTAAAATCGGAATATGCTGTAACGGTTCGAAATAGACTGAGTGATCTTATAATGGACGTTAATGATCCAGAACCGAGTCACTTACCTACAGTAGGTTGCTTAAAACAAATTAAATATGAACATCGAAAAAGTTCATATTACGATCCTAATCCAATAATTGCTTTATGGATCATGACACGTTTACCTCCCTATGATACACTTATTAGATTCATATCAGTGTTTCCTTTTTGTATTTACTATTGGTCTGTTGCTCAAGAACAATACTATAGGGATTATGGAAAAAGTGAAAGAACTACCTATGTTAAGTATTGACGCCACAGGAAGCATCTTCAAACCATTTGGAGCAAACAAAGATCTCGTATTGACTAAACAGATGTTTTTATATTCATGCGTGATGATTTCCGTTTATAATGAAAGTAGCGTGCCGATAACACACATGATATCAGATAGTCACACTTTAGACGCGATATATAAATGACTTGATACTTGGTGTAACGGTAAAATAATGCTACTCCGAATGAAGTCATCGTAAATGATTCCTCGGCATTAATTGGGGCTGTAGTAAAATCATTTACACAATTTAAATCCACGGCAGAGTACGTTAATTACTGTTACCTCAAATTAGAAACAAAACAGCAAATACCTACCTGGCGAGTGCTACATTCGTATCGACACTAGCCACTTTATTAAAATTCTTTTTAACCTTTCTTGCTTCAAACACAACAGAGGGTAAAATTCTTTTACATTAAATGTTTACAAGAAGTCAAACGCTGCGAAGATTACAATGTAGTGAAAATAATTGTAATTGATATGATAACAGTGTGTCTTAACAAATATGATGGACAAGATGAACAAGCATTGTTAACAAGATGTGAAGAAGCTAAGATTCGATTAAAAAGATTGACCTCTTTTCAAGACACCTCCGAATCCGAAATCGGAATAGAGGATACTACTAAATTGTCGCAAGTATCAGATGACTACAAATCTTTCTTTGCTGAGACCGAATTAAATGTCAATGATACCTAATAAACGACACCTTGATACAAGAAAAGGTCCTAAATGGTTTCAGGATGCTATAGAACGTGAAAAGTTGTTGCTTACTCTTACTGATGGTGATTGTAAAACACACGATAACTTATTTTACTTTCCAGAATTTCTAACAACTCTAACGCGGCTAATGGGACAGCTCCCTCTATGGTCAAATATAATGAAAAGAACTTTTGATTCGGAAATATCAGTCCCTACTTCGTCAAATGTCGAAAGTTATTTTAAAATGATGAAAAGATACTTATGTCAAATAAACACGAAAACAGACAGATATCGCGTTGATGAATTTATTGCAACACATTCAGAATCTATTTCGAGGCAATTAAAAACAGCTAACAGTACATTAAAACAAGGTGTTAAAAGGAGAAAGCCAACTGAAAAGAAAAAGAATATCATCGGTAAAAAAAAAGGAACGAACACTAATAATGCTGCAAAGGGAATAACTGATGAATCTGTTTTTTCTGATACGCCTTCATTGATAGAAAACTGGAGAGGTTTAGCTACAAAGAAAAAACAGCAAAAACTAAAGATAGGCAAACAAATGATTAAGGTAACTTTGTTGAGAAATGGTTCGATTACACTGTTTGCAGATAAAAATACTATCATCTCAAATACCTGCGCTTTTGATTCAGTTGCACAAGCGATTGCAATTGGAGTTGTTGATGAATACACGTTAAGTAGGATCATAAGAAGCAATGATGATGAATATTATAAATTTATAAAGATAGATAATAATACGGAAAACATTTACAAACTTCGTTCAGTATTAAAAAAATATTTCGAAATAGTATGTGATGGTGATAAAGTTTACGTGAACTGTGAATGCAATGTTGCATATATATTTGAAAAAAAATTGTTAGAAAGAATATACAGTGCAGAGATAAAAGAATCATGTACAAATGTGGCCTGTCCTTTTAACAAAGTTAGTAGGAAATGTGCCTTTTTGCCACTTGATTTTAACAAAAACACCTTAAGTGAGTCTGCAAATTCAATGCTAAACAATGACAGAAATATGTCGAGTTGTAGACTTTCTGGTTGTCATGGCATAAGGTGCTTAGATTATAATTTAAAAGATATTGCTGCTTTTGAGCCCAATTCTGACGTCGAAATTTGCATCAATGATTTACCCAAAAATATAACATTATAAGGAATAGAGTACCACCTTTTGTCTGTCATAGAATTTGTGCCTCCTCCGACCCCGAAAGGCGTGGGACATTACAAATCACATTGCCGTAGAGGGTCCAAATGGCAATGTTACGACGTCAAGTAGAATCACAATTAGTAAAAACAAAATGTATGCACATTGTTATATACTCGTATATGCATAAAAATATTAATGTATCCATCAATTAATAAATGTAAGTAATGGTGCCGATTCCCTTGTTCACAAACTAAACTAAATTTAAGCTCATTGCATCTTTTTCTTTCTATTTCATTAAGAAAAGGACAGAAGATAAATTTTAGTTTAGCCCTGTCAAATTAATCAGCGCTTGATGTAAATTGACGTAATTTTAGTAGGCAAGTTTTTAATCACGTCTAAACTTGTATGGAGTAGTGACAGGCGCTGATTAATTTGACAGGATTAAACTATAATATATTATCTGTCCTTTTCTTAATGAAATATAAAGAAAAAGATGCACAGAACTTAAATTTAGTTTAGTTTGTGATCAAGGGAATCGGCACCAATATTTATTTATTTATTTAAACTTCTCGCACACAATTAAGTACAAAGGCGGACTTAATGCCTTAGGCATTCTCTACCAGTCAACCAAGGGTGGTGAAGAGATAAGATGGCAGGTGCTCTGAGAGGAAATAAAAATAACGAAAAATATTAAAGATAACATAATAGATTATAAATAGAATAAGTACAGAAATATATAAATAGCTTACAAGCATAAAATACAAATACATACCATATTTACTACAATATATACCTACATTATACATATATATATACATACAAATTCAAGGAAAAGAGATACATAATTGAGATGACTCTACGCTATTTGTTTTGAAAATAACTCTGCAATTTCCGCTTAAATGCATACCGACTGGTGGCCGTCCTGATATCAAGAGGAAGCGCATTCCAAAGAAGAATGGACTGAATATGAAAGGAAGAATGAACAAAGTCAGAAGTATGAGAAAGACAGAGTAGAAGAAGATTGTTGGAAGAACGCAGACTTTTAGCGTGCGAAGAACATAGATATTGGAAGTGAGACATAAGATAAGAAGGAGGGGTGGGAGAGTTGAGAAGGGAGAAAAGAGTGGTCAAAGCGCGCAAGCTTCTTCTTTGGCGAATGGACATCCATTTGAGCTCAGTCCTGTAGCTCGACACATGGTCATATTTCCTTAGGTTGAATATGAACCGGATACCATTGTTGAGTAGTCTGTCGAGCTTATCCAGCAGAACCGCGTTCAAGTCAAAGTAGCACACGTCACCATAGTCGATTATAGGGAAAATCAAAGTCTGCACAAGCATAGTCTTCGTCTTAGCGGGCAAAAAGTTCCTTAGACGATACAGGGATCGCAGAGTACCGTTGACCTTTTGACTAACACTAGACACCTGGCGTTGCCAGCCCAGCGTTAAGTCAAGATGCAAACCGAGATCTTTAACCGTAGGGGTAATGGGTATGACGGTACCATTAAAAATAAGAGAAGGAAGAGAGCTAAGTGCCACCCTACCCATCATGCGCGAGCTTCCAATTACAATGACCTGGCACTTTGAGGGGTTTACTGACACCCCAAAACTATCAGACCATTTTTTGATAGCGTCTAAGTCTCGGTTTACATCTGCTATAGCGTCCGATAAACCTTCTACCCGCTCAGCTGTATACAACTGAAGATCATCAGCATAAAGATGATACGAACATCGAAGACGGTGAGTAATAAAATTAATGAAGATGGAGAATAACAGTGGGGAAAGAATACCGCCTTGTGGAACACCAGCATTCAAGACGCGCCAACTCGAAGAGCTCTCATCAACGCGAACCGACTGCTGACGACCCCGAAGATAAGTAGAGAACCATTCCAGGGCCTCGGGTGAAACCATAAGATGAGAGATGATAGTAAGGAGAATATCATGACTGACGGCATTAAAGGCATTGGAGAAGTCAATTAATACCAAAACGGTAACCTTGGTATCCTCCATCGCTTCTCTAATGTCACCAGTCACTTTAAGAAGAGCGGAGGCTGTACTGTGCCCAGGCCTGAATCCAGACTGAAAAGAGCTAACAAGGTTGTTCTGGTGAACAAACCCCGTAAAATAATATAATAATTATATAATAATAATAATTTTCGGTAATTTTTCGGTATTTTTTTCGGTAATTTTTCGGTAATCTTTGTACAAAAAAAAACATTATTATATATGCAAAACTTCTTGTAGGTGTAACTTACTTTTGGCTTATCGAAAAAATCTGAGAAAAGCTTATGTGGAAGTTCCTATGAAGTACTAAATTTTGATGAAAAGATAAACTAATTATAACGCCTACAACTAGGTGAAATCAACGTGCTCCAGATTACATGCACAATTTCTTCTAGGTGTAACTTTTTTTTGACTTATCGAAAAAATATAAGAAAAACATATGTTGAGGTACCAATGAGGTAGGTACAAAATATTGACGAAAAGATGAAGTAGTTATAACGCCTACAACTAGGTGAAACCGGCTTGGTCCAGCCATTCTGACGTCAGAATGGCTGGACACTTTCCTCGTAATAGTTTTCCTTCTTTAGCGAGGTACAAATTATTTGATATCCGGTACCAAATAGTACAAAATAGGTACTAAAACTTGGTATTGCTCAAACTTCCAAAATCTCTCTTGGTCCAGCCATCCTGACGCAGACTGGGAAATCGTCTCTAGAACATCCAGCTATAAAAAAGATGGCATAACTTTTCATTGGTAAGCAAAATCCTACTATAATATTATAAATGCGAAAGTTTGTAAGGATGGATGTTTGTTACTCTCACGCAAAAAGTACTGAACGGATTTGGATGAAATTTGGCACACAGATAGTTTATAACCAGGAATAACACATAGGATACTTTTATCCCGAAATACCCACGGGGTCAACACTTATGCGGGTGAAACCGCGGGGCGCATCTAGTATATTTATAATTATGAATAATTGCAGGGCTCAAGCTAAACTGGTTGTTTACGTAAAATGTCACAAAAATGTACACCGCGTTGATGTCTCAATATGTCAGTCCCTTTCTATCTGTACTAATGCTGTAGTCTTGTGACAACTTCAAACGAAGTCGATATTGCTGATAAAATTCTAGATGTTTCCTAATGGTAAAAAAGTAATGTTACTTAATATTTACATTTTAGATTTCCAAATATTCCGGAACTGAAAGAAAAGTGGATTAATGCAATTAAGGGAATAGTGGTTTCCAAAAAAATATAGCGTTATTTTTTCAAGGCATTTCACAGCTGATAATTTCTGTACTTTAAACAGACAGTGACCCTTGAGTTTGTATTGACATTCCTTACCAGAGTAGTCAGGAAATATCGACTCCTAGCTAGCTTGTTGAATAATGACGTCTAAAAGTGATTTTTAAATCCAAATCCACAATACATTATTTGAATTTGAATTTCATTTATGAGAATTTATTGTTCTTAAAATGTAGAATTAATGGACGTCGATTTTATCGATATCGATATTATTGTTGCAAAACTGACTTGTGCATCATTATGTTTGGAACATTCGTCCTGACAGCAATAGAGACTTACACCCATTTTTGAAAAGTGTATTAATTAAATTCTATAGTGCTAATATGCCCAAAAAAGATCACAAAATTTTTATTCAATCGATAAGTGCCATAAAAATGCATTTAAAATTTTACATTTTCAAATTTCGCGTGTAGGTTGACGAAAACGCTGGACGCAGTGGACGCCATGTTGCTCTGTGGTCATGACGTCACTGGGCTATGAAAACAAATGCGCTTATCTTTGTATGATAATTGACACGTTTTTGTTAACATAGCCGTATGACGTAATAACATGGCGGCTACTATTTAATGGCGCTTTTTAACAGATTAGAAAAACTGAAAACGTTAAATTTAATTTTAAAATTAATTTTGTTATTTTATGAACTAAAACTAACATTTTCCGAATCCTTTTTGCCTAAACTATCTCAATAATATAATTATAGATTTTTTCTCGTATATAGTAAAATACCCTATTGCATTGACCAACCACAACCGCTGTATTTTCTTCGTCCCCCGGCCCGCAGTGGTGAGTCGTGTGCCTAGACAAAATCGGTCTATCAGCTCTGAAGTGGTTTAATTCTCTATTTGTCAAAAGTATAACATTCGACGCAGACAGCAAGCATTTACTTGCGTATGCTATACCTTTAAAAACTCCATGAAAATCAATTTAGAGAACGCCAAAAAATAGTCTAGAAATAGTCACCAAGGTTAAAAAAATAGTCTCATTGTGATTCCGAAGTTATAGCTATAGTTAGTGAGGATTTTGGGGTGAATCAATTCCAAGAAATAGTCGTAAAGCTATGCCAAATCTTGAAAATAGTCATTAAGGAATTCCAGAGATATAAAGGTGTCTTGTTGAGGATTACGTGGTGAACCTTTCTCGCCACAATCCTCACCTGATTACCGCGGAACGCTTACGTTTTTGAATTTGGTGCCAAAAAATAGTCAAGAAAATAATAGTCCTCACCAACTGCAACCATGATAATTTTTATTTGAAATATATTTTTTGTTTTCTAACATGACCTCAACCTTACGATAGTCTTGTTATCGTTTTTACTAAAGGACGTAAACGCATGTCAAGTGCATGTATATTATGCTGATTTGATGTATATTTTCGTAATGCAAAAGAAAAATGCGTGTCGGATCACGCACAATGAGCTCCGTAGTTGGGAAATTGGGATAAATTTATCCCAAAAACAAACTTCACATTGTAGTTGAAAAACGTTCTCCCATACATCGATATATGCCACGGTTAATTCTCCAACTGCAAATTTAACTTGGTCGACTATTACTCGTTAACTTGTAAAGCCCACTTAGCTGTTATAGTTTTCCTTTTAATTTAATTGTATGTACTACTGTGATTCATTTTTTCGCATCTCCTTATACAACCATTTAGCTGGCAGGAGGACACATTACTCTAACTAAAATTAGCACTTTAATGATGCAAATAATTACGCAAGCGGATCCTTGAAGTTCATTATCCCGCAATATTTTTGAACGTCCTATCCAACGATATCCCACACCATGGGGTAGACGAGAAAAAAAAATTCATCCCCACATTACGTGCTAGGGAGGTACCTTAATTTTTTTTTTTTAAGATTTTCTTTTACCACTGTCGGCGTGATTAATATGTATTACCTATGCTACGGTAATATTATCTATATAGTATTGTAAAGGCTTCTACATACTGGCGCGACTTGTCGCGCGACGCGACGCGACACAAAGACACCGCGCATAGCGCTACAAGCGCTAAGCGGTGCCTTTGTGTCGCGACGCGTCGCGCGACAAGTCGCGCCAGTATGTAAGAGCCTTAACTCGGCCGTATCTTTGAAATAAATGCCTACAGCCGCGCGGTACGTAAACATGCGATAGGGCTGCCCGCCTCCAGCATTTTAATTACATTCGCCTACTTTGTGTTTCCATTTCGTTTTGTGATTGTAAATATCCGTGGTAAATATATTTTTTTATATAAACAAATAAAATACTTTGTGAATTGAATAGAAAGTGTTCAATAAAAATGCGTGTTGTTTTTTATCTCAGCTTATTAACGTCTCTATAAACTAGGTACCTACAACACGCAACAACTCAAAACAAAAATTCTTTGGTCACCAATGCCAAGATGAACAGCTGGCTACGAATTTTTTTAAAATCACAACCCTCTCAAACATCTGAATATTCGGTGAATATTTCATGAGTCCAGCTATTGTTGTTGTTATTAATACCGAGAAAAAAAAAAACGATTTTAGTGGTATATGTTGTTATAGCAGCAGCAGAAATACTTAATCTGAGAAAATTTCAACTATCTAGTGACAGACAGACGGTCAAATTTATTTTTTCTAGTATTATTCATACACACAGTACAATAAACAACTAATGTTAATACTAAAATATCACGTCTTTACTTTGAATTATACAAACTAACAAAACACACATGCCCCGTAGGGATGTGAAAAAATAATCGATTACAGAAAAAATCGATTAAAAATAGTTTTTTTTTTAATAATAATCGATTTTTATAATTCATTTACATATTACTAAAAATCGATTAATAAAAAATCGATTTCTTTTTCACTGTCGATTTTTTTCACCCGCAACGGCCGCAACACTGAGTTTTTTAGTCAGGATCGTGAAGCCGCAAAGTGCCACGGCCGCGAACCACTAACTACGAAGTTCGTCAATAAATGATGCTAACGCCATCTGAGATTTTAACGCTATGTCATCAATTCTGTACGTAGAAAACAATGTTACGTTGAAGTAATCAAACCTGACAATAGATGGCGTCAACGAACTGTATTACCGATTTACCGCGACTAGAAGAACTGTTTTGCCGACATGACATTCATGACAGATTTTATCGGTGTCGGTAAAACAGTGTCTTTGTCAACAACAACAAAAAATTTAAAGTTTTTCGTGAAAAAAGTAAAGACTAAAGAGTATTATTTTCCAGTATTTGTTGTTAGTTTTGTGTTGATAACTTTTTGATAGCAACAATGTCAACAACCAAAAAGCCGAAGAGTAGTTGACGCCAATATTTTCATGTTGACAATAAATCTGGCAATGCCAAGATTGCCCGAAAATTTTAAAAACGTGTAGTAATACTACCAATCTAAAACAACACATGGAAAGAAAACATTCTGGCATCATCACCAGTAATGAAAACAATGAGGTACATATTTGTATTTAAATATAATGATAACTTTTATTAGAGTTATATACCTAACTACTTTGTTGCAATATTATGTAAAAGGTAGGTGACTATTGTAGTTAAAAATTATAGCACGGACTAACTATCGAATGTGAATGTGACACGTGTGTTAAGAAGCTAAAATGCTAAATGTAATTAATATTGTAATATCAATTGATTCTGTGGAGAGAAGTTGAACGGAAAGCATGGTCAATTTGTTTCAATGGTTTTAATTTATTGTTTAGGTAATAGAGTATATAATATAATTCTTTAGTATATAATTCTGTTATTTGTGCCCAAAATACTTTAGAAAAATCGATTATTATCACTACAAAAATCGATTTTTTTAAAATCGATTTTTTTACTAGGGAAAACAATCGATTTTTTTAAAATCGATTTTTTTACTAGGGAAAACAATCGATTAATTAATAATCGATATTTTATGTACAATGTCACATCCCTAATGCCCCGAGGTTTTAACAGAAGCGTACCTACCGTATCATGATTCAACAACCGCCTATAACTACCTATTTCACTCGTGTCAATCACTTTCCTTTACTCTATTCACTTTATTTATTAATCCAGACATCTTTTTTTTCGGTAGATAAAAGGAAATACTTATCCATTAAAAAGACACACATTATGTACCTACCTACCTACTAGTAGGTAAGTAAAATTATTTTATAGTCTTACCTTTCAGAGTTTCCAGGTAATCTAAAACAAGTTATCTCTGGATGCGTTATTGACGAATTCATGCAACCTAAAACAGCACAATATATCCTACTCGTCATATTAAATATGTACTTAAACTTATTTTTAGTGAAAAAATCGCGCGGTTATTGTAAAAAAAACAACACACCGTCCATTCGTCACTGCGGCATAGTCGCGTCTGTCTCCATGCCGAGATCGAGGCGCGTAGGCATAGCTCGCGCTTCGTCCGTTTGTATGAAGTTGGAATACTGTATAGATAATATTACTGTGCCTATGCGAAATTACAGTGGCATAGGCTTACATTGGTGTAGGTATATATGTCTCGGTGAGGATTACGTGGTAAGCCTTTCTTGCCACAAACCTCACCTGATTACCGCGGAACGCTTACGTTTTTTAATTTGAATTTGTTGCCAAAAAATAGTCAAGAAATAGTCGTCTCCAACCATGATAATTTCGACCTGGTTTAATATTTATTACTCAACATAAAACATGTCATGAATCGAGTATTTTCCTCACATCGCATTTACGACATCACCGAGTCTCGCTACACCTCGTTTTTAGGGTTCCGTAGTAAACAGGGAACCCTTATAGTTTCGCCATGTCCCACAGTGGAACGAATGTATGGGAGCGGTTGGACGTAGACATGTCCGAAAAAAAAGAGTAAAATTATGCCAAACTAATGATGCCATCTTATTCGATTACTTAATGCCTTCATAACTTGTGGTGATGAATTTCTTCATAACTCCCATATTTCGGGAGTAATTTGAGAAAATGTGAAATTTTACTATGAAAATGAGTGTATCGAGCTCTCTCCCTCCTGATTCCGGGCTTGTTTCAAGTAGCGGTCTCTAATATCATAATGCTAATACTAAGAGCTATATTTAATACTGAGACACATAGTGCGCCAAATGTGCACTTTCTGGGATAAAGAGTGATGTTTATTTTATAACACAATTTTTTTATTTTTTGTTTATTTTGTTGATTAAAACCGTTTTTCTAAAGGTTTACCTTATTACAATAACATTTCTGAGCAGCCAATTAGAGAAGATATAAGCTAATTAGGATATATAATTAGGGACTTAAGGTTTACATATAAAACTGATGCACTAATGATTACTGATAAGAACATTGCTATTATTTAATTACTAAATGGCTCTTAATACACTAATTTAGCATGCATCATTTACTAATTATCACAATAACTAATTACCTTGCAATATTTAACAAAGGATACCTGGGATACCTGGATTTTATATAAATAGGTCACTATTAGTAACTTTAAAATCAGTGTTGATTTACACCTCGTTGTATCCAAGCTAATCTCGCAATGTATTTTCCAAATTTTAATACAAATCTTGATATTCACGTTGCTTTATGCGCACGCGCACATAAAGATTTACGCGACTTTAACTATTTGTTCAGTGTTTTAAAAGGTAACAGTTGTGTTCAGTTATGTGAAAGTGCTGAAACAAGTTTAAAAGACTGGTGTCGTCGATTTTGCTACCGCATTTATGCAAAATGGACACAGTCTGGAAGAAGCACAGATAAGTTTCGGAAGAAACATGAGATTTGGCTACAGGCTGCAATTCAATGGCCGGAATTACAGAATGAAAATATGGAACCTTCTACAGAAAATATAAGTGACGTCATCGAGCCCATAATTTCTCCTGCTAAATCTGATGCTTCAACTTGTACACATCCTAGTCCTCGTAAATCTTTTGAGGACCTTAGTAACCGGCAAAAAAGAAGACGCACTGAAGATAGTCTTTCATGCAGCAGTAGCAGCGCTGAAATTATGTTTTCGGCCGAAAGGGCGCTTCAAAAGGCAGGACAAAGCGATACAGCTTATGTTATGAAATACTTGACGGAGAATCCAGAAGAGGCCTCAAAAATCAAAGCCTTCATTGAAGGTAAATCAATTCAGGTACGGGAAATATCCCCTTTGAAGGCATTGGCTCTTTATGTATCGATGAACTTATCGAAATGGCGCTATAACACTCTTCGGGATTTCAACACTCAAGAAGGAGCTCTTCAATACCCGAGTTACTACATGTTGGTTAAAGAAAAAATTAAGTGCTATCCGGCCAAAGAAGATCTCACAGTTACAGAGAGCTCTGCAAAAATCAAATTACAAGCCTTGATGGATTTAACCTCAAGAAGACTTATTAGGTCGTTAGAAACCCCTGTTGATCCCAATCAACAGCTCGTATTGACCAGCAAATGGGGTTTTGACGGATCATCTAGCCAAAGCATTTATCATCAAAGGACGAGTGAAGATGAGCAAATCGATCTTGCTAGTAATTTTATGATTAGTCTTGTACCACTGCGGCTCGTCTCAAAAGGTTTAACAATTTGGGAAAACGAGCGACCATCTTCCACTTCATTTTGCCGGCCAATATTGTTTAAGTTTATAAAGGAAACCAAAGAAAATGTGCAGAGAGAGATGGCTGAAATCGAAGCAGAGATTGAAGCCTTAACTCCATCCACCATCACTGATGGAATTAGTGTCAAACACCAACTGCTGTTGACAATGATTGATGGTAAAATTCATTCCATTATATCCAATACAGCAGCTTCAGTGTGTGACATATGCAAGGCTTGTCCTAAAGAAATGAATAATTTAGAGTTAATCAAAGATAAACACGCAAACGAGGACATGTATAAATATAGCTTAAGCACCCTTCACGCTTGGATTCGCTCAATGGAATGCTTATTACACATTTCCTACAAATTAGACATAAAATCATGGCAAGTAAGGGGTGATATAGCAAAAAGGCAAGTTGATGACAGGAAGAAAAGAGTTCAAGAGGCTGTAAGAAGAGAAACGGGCTTACTTCTCGATGTTGTGAAACAAGGCAGTGGATCCACCAACAATGGCAACTCGGCAAGGAGATTTTTTGAAAACTACACTAAATCTGCTGAACTGACCGGAATAGATGCTATGCTTTTAAGAAAAATCTGTGTGATCTTGCAGTGTATTTCATCAGGAGAGAAGATCAACGTAACTAAATTCCGAGAGTTCTGCTTTGATACTGCTAAGCTTTACGTGGAGTTATACCCATGGTATTATATGCCTTCTTCACTTCATAAAATTTTAATGCATGGGCCAGACATAGTTCAGAACATGTCAATTGTGCCCATTGGTTTTCTATCCGAAGAGGCATCTGAGGCTAGAAATAAAGATTTTAGAAAATATAGAGAGGGGCATTCTCGAAAGCATAGCAGTATCTCATGCAATGAAGATATTATGCACAATCTTTTACTGTCTTCTGATCCACTTGTTACAAGTATCCGTCCAAAAGGAAATAAGTTTGTAAAAAAATCTTCTTTTAAGGAATTTTATGAGCTTACAGATTCTGAGAAAAGTGATATCGAATTTGTTAACATAAATGATTTAGCGGACATCGATTCTGAATTTGAATTAATTGATGATGATGATGATGACGAAGATAATTAAATGATGTTATTGTTTTAAAATGTGTAACTTAGTAAATTAGAGCTTACATCTTAATTATTTATTGTACTTTTAATGAAACTAGGTAATTTATTATCAACTTACTTAAAATTCATACTCTCATCAGTTCTTGTGAATATTTTTGTTAATATATATTTCTGTATATATATAATATATTTATAGACCTCTTAATAAGTCTGTCTGCAGTTTAAAGTAAATACAAATGGGGAAAAAACGTTTTTTTTTTTTAAATTTTCATTTCCTTTTATCCCAGAAAGTGCACATTTGGCGCACTATGTGTCTTAGTATTAAATATAGCTCTTAGTAATAGCATTACGATATTAGAGACCGCTACTTGAAACAAGCCCGGAATCAGGAGGGAGAGAGCTCGATACACTCATTTTCATAGTAAAATTTCACATTTTCTCAAATTACTCCCGAAATATGGGAGTTATGAAGAAATTCATCACCACAATTTATGAAGGCATTAAGTAATCGAATAAGATGGCATCATTAGTTTGTCATAATTTTACTCTTATTTTTCGGACATGTCTACGTCCAACCGCTCCCATACATTCGTTCCACTGTGTGTCCGTCTGTCTGTCCCCGCTGTAGCTCAGAGACGCTTAGGTATACATATTAAACACGCTGACAGTGCTAAAATAAAATAACACCACTTTTCGATTCAAGGATCCCTTTGCGCAATATTATTTTAAATTGCTAATTTTTGCTAGAGTCGTGTAATTTGTATCTTTGTACACCAAAACAGACATGAATTTGTTTTGTATACTGATGTTGTATCCAGACCCAGCCGCAAAGTGCATATGCTTAATGTTCCTAGATGTAGAATTAATTTTTTTTCTAACAATGTATACTGCATGTCCATTACTACTTATAACAAATTACCTGATAGCTTCAAAACTCTTAGCCTCAGAATATTTAAATGTAAATTATTTAACTTGCTTATAAGCAAATGTTATTATTCAACTGAAGATTTTATGAATGAAAAATTTACCTAAATATTGGACATTATTGCCTATAAATCTTATATTATATCCTTGACCTTATTGAATTTTGACCTATATATTAATCTCTTTTACAACTATTGTTCAATTTATTTAAATTATCTGTAATTAGAATAATAATTTAATTTTAATGTAATGATGACCCCCAATTACACTATATTTGTATGCCGGAAACGGCAGAATATTCTGATCGTAATACACATACAACAACTTTGTACAATATTCTGACAAATAAATGCATTCTATTCTATTCTATTCTGGATAGGCCGTTAAAAAATATTGCGGGTCTGTGAACACCACTTTTCGATTCAAAGATCCGTTTGCGTAATATTATTAATTAGCGATTATTAATATTATGCATTAAATTGCTAATTTTTGTTAGAGTCAAGTGTGTTAAAAAAAACGTACTCTGTATCTATAAATAATAATAATATTGATATCTTCGTAAAATCTTCTCGAACTATATTTTAGAATAACAGCTTTATCTATCTAATTTAAAGTATACAACTGATAGAATGATGGAACGCTGCCAACTTATTTTTTTTTTATGATAATGTTTATTTATTACGTATATTTCACTAACAACTACCAATATATTGATAAATCAGATTTTTTATTTGAAATTCCTTCACATCTATAACCAAGCTTCAGGGATTCCTCACAAAAAGTGTTACTAAGGTCACTCAGTTACTGCTTATGAATAATTCTGCCATTCGGACGGAACCCTAAATGTGCGAAGTCCGACACGCATTTGGCCGGTTTTTTTTTACCAAAAAATTGATTTACCTTTTTCCAATTCTTATTATAATTTATATTTTCTTAATTCTTATAACAAATTATATTATAATTTATATTTTCTATATTCTTATTACAATTTATATTATATTAATTCCCATTCTTACAATCCTATTCCAGATATGTACGAGTATATGTAACCGTATGATTATGAACTTCGTTAGTTAAGATTTCTGACACCTAACGTTAAGCAGGTAAAAACCAATGTACTACTAAATGGGGCGGAGTTGGATCTTGTGGACACCACTGTGTTCTTAGGTATTACTTTGGATTCAAAGCTACAGTGGGGCCCACATATAACCAAATTGTCGAAGCGGCTAAGCTCTGCAGCCTACGCGGTGTATAAAATCCGTCATTTGATTGATGTAGAAACAGCTCGATTAGTATATTTTAGTTATTTCCATAGTGTAATGTCGTACGGCATTTTGCTGTGGGGAAATGCAGCAAACATTCAGGCTATATTTGTGCTGCAGAAACGAGCCATTCCAGCAATTTATAACCTAAGTTGTAGGCATTCACTGAGGGATACATTTAAGGATATAAACATAATGACAGTCGCATCTCAATATGTATATGAGAACTTGATTTATGTCAAAAAGAATATTAATCTATATTCTAGACACAGCGACATTCATAGCATAAATACTAGAAACAAAGACTTACTTATTGTGCCCAAGACTAGGCTCCAAAAAAATAGTAATTCATTTAAGTGCCAAAGTATACGTTTTTACAACAAACTCCCAAGCCATGTTACGAGTAGAGAACTGAGCCTCAATAAATTTAAATCATTTATTAAACAGAAACTGTGTCAAAAAGGTTTCTATAAAGTTAAAGATTACTTGAACGACAAAAAGGCTTGGGATTAATTAAGCTACTCCAATGTACTCCCAGGCAACAAACTAATTTTAAACTAAATCTATTTTTATACTAAGTGTGACATTGATGATTTTTTTATATACACTATGACATTAATATTTACTTTTTGAAGTATTTTTTTTTTAATTATTGTAAATGTGAAGACTGTGGATTATTGTTTTTATTATTTCTCTCAGTTTTCATCTTGGTCTGGCAGTTTGAGTCATTTAAGCGGCCTACCCAAATGTCCTTTCTTTGGTATTGTTCGTCGAATCGTTGAGCTCTGATCTTAAGTTCTGAGTTGAGTTGCACGATTAGTACTGACAAATGCGTGCACTGACTGGATAGGTTCACTCAATCTGTGTGGTTCTTTCCTCAAAAGACCATTTCAGACACCAATCAACATGGTCTTCACATGATCTGACCAAGATTATGTCTGGACTTTAAAAGAGACTGTGACCTCTCGAGTTTGTTTCGGCCTTTCTTCTCAGAGTAGTCAGATAGGAAACGCCGAACTCATCTAGTTTTTTTTCTAAATATGATTGACGTGTAAAAGTGTTTGTACAAACCTACTTACAGAAAATAAAATCATATCATCATTTCAAAATCATTTCATTTCATTTCATATAATCTATAAAAAATAGAGATTATAAGCTATCGAAAAAATGTGAACTGCAACAAACCATTTACAATTTAAGGCATTATTATAGCAGTTTATAGGTAATCTATCCATGGCAAACCGACAAATTGTGAACTAGTATCAAACTTGCATGCGACGAACGCACCTTGCTCTAATACTAAATAGCCAAGTAACTTGAAAGAAGCGGTCGCCGGGCGCTGCCACGGCGCCGCTCGCTACGCTCGCTCGGCTCGCGCGCGTTTGAACCTATTTAGTCGGGGTGCCCTAGCTTAGTTACTGCAACCGCGCATCAGGGACGGTTCACAATTTTACGAGTGATAAAATCGGACAGATTATGAACCCTGTCGATAAGTTCTGGGGGGTAACCATCACCTCTTATAGCAGTATTATTTCAATATTACTTCAGCGTGAGAAAGAGATGGAGCTATAAGCCCAGTATAGCTCCATCACTTTCCCACTGTAAAGTAATATTATAATAATACTGCTATAAGAGGTCATGGTTACCGCCCAGGTTCGTTCACAATTTGAGGATCTGACATTGATAGATTACAAACTACCGAAAAAGAATGCGTTATATTGTAACAGTTCAAAATTTTTCGATACTTTATAATCTCGCTAGATTTAAACTAACGGTGCTCACAATCTTACGGTAACATATATAAGAAATAAGTATAAGTGATGTGCTTAACAATTATTTATTAATACAAAGTAAATATAACACAGTAAAAAAATCCTCAATTAAATGACATTTACTAAATTTTAATTGATATGAAAAAGGAGAGTACTCGTAAATGCAGGAAATGAAATGAACAATGCTATACATTCGATTGTGACCAAGTCGATGTCCAAAAAGGCTCGACTGGCTGTTCACAATGGTGTGCTGGTGCCTACGCTTATGTATGGAAGCGAATGTTGGGTGTGGTAAAAGAAGCATGAAAGTAGAATAAATGCTGCGGAAATGCGTTCCTTGCGAAGCATGTCTGGCGTGACTGAAAAATATGCTAAAAAATTATGTGATAAGGAAACGGTGCAGTTTAAAAGAATATGCTTAGGTGGTTTGGTCATGTTGAGAGAATGAATGAAAGGGCGACTGACAAAAGGTATTTATAAAGTAGAGGTGAGTAGAAACTCCGGGAGGGGAAGCTCTAGGACACATAGTGACCTAATTGGTGATTTTGATTTTCTTCAGAAAGGTCAGGTGCGTAGTACTCGCAACCGGCGTGCATGTATGACCAGCAGGCTTAGCATGACACTCTCTATTTCTTCGAAGAATAGACACGGCTCTTTCTATACAAAGTGACATTTCGTTTCTCAGTTTTTGACATCTCACCGTAGAAATCCTTCTACAATCTGTCATCTTGTCTTTCGTTTCTAACGATCTTTGGTCCTGTTTTATGTAGAAGGATTTCTTCGTTGTAGACTCTTATCGTTATTTCGTTCATAACTTTAAAAAACGCAAAAATCGCAGCTGGTTTTCACATAATAGGTTGGGGAAAAAGTTTCTTCGCATTTTTTAAGAAAATTCAAAACATTTTTTAATATGGTTTATTTACATTTAACTAAAGTATGTAGGTACCATTTTGTTCGATAACTTTTTGCCGTCTTGTAGGTAGGGACATGATCCCGTCGCTATAGAAATTTTGGGACTTCTGATAAAAATACTGCAACAAGTGGTTTTGGCAGTCCTCTCGTGATGGTAACCTGACACTGCCTAAAGAATTCTGAAGAGACCGAAACAGGTGGAAATCTGAAGGCGCAAGGTCAGGACTATACGGCGGATCCATTAACACCTCCCAGCCAAACTCTAATTTTTTGCTGAGTGGCTAAAGATGTGTGAGGTCTAGCGTTATCATGATGAAAAACCACACCCCTTTTGTTGATTAATTCCGGCCGCTTTCTCTAAACTTCTTGCTTTAATCTCATCAGTTGTTCGCAGTAGAGTTCAAAATCGATGGTCCTGCTTGGTGGTAACAGCTCATAATGAATAACGCCCTTCCAATCCCACCACACACACAGCATCACCTTTTTGCGAGTTAACCCGGGTTTCGCCACAGTCTGTGAAGCCTGACCGGCCACGACTATTTCGCACGTTCTTGTCGTACGTGATCCACTTTTCATCACCAGTTATCAGCTTCTTCAAAAATGGTTTGGTTTCATTATGTCGTAATAAAGAATCACAAATGAGTTCACGGTTCATTAGGTTTCTTTCAGTGAGCTCGTGAGGTACCCAAATATCGAGCTTTTTTGTGTACCCAGTTTTTCTCAAATGCGCCAAAACTGTTTTGTGGTCAATGGCCACGAATTGACCACGAAACAGTTCTTCAGCTACGTCGTAACTACTGATATGCCGATCTTGCTCCACTTTTTCAAAAATGGCATCCATTTTATCCGTAATAGGGCGACCAGAGCGGCGTGCATCTTTGACATCAAAATGTCCTGATTGAAAACGCTTAAACCAAAGGACAATGGGCAATTTTGTATGGAACGTGGGCGGTCCGCGGCCAAGAATGATTTTATCATTTATTGGTGTGCTTTAGTCCTACAATTATTGTGGACAAGTCTTATTACTGTGGTGTACTTCTAAAATGAATACAAGACATTTTTGTGTTTGAACCTTTATATCGTTTTACTTATTATTCTGGCTTATATTCAATGCAAAAATACAAAAGGAAAGTGAAACAACAAATCTAGATAGTCTCAAAGATATTTATTATATAATAAATCACATAATGTATTATTAGTAAGCACAATTACCATACTATGTATTGTAATCTACATGAAACCTTTATTTTGTTATAAAAAAAAGTTATGTTTAATAAACTATTATTATATCTAATTATTTATTACATAATTATTATATTAATAGGTATAGGTATTGTAGGACCACATGTTTACAAATAATTAAGACATAATTTTTTTTAAAAGGAATTAAGTGTGATTTTAGAGCATGTTTAGCCTAGTTCCTCCTATTCATGCTCTAAAATCACACTTAATTCTGCTGCTGGCAATCTAATCCCTTCGGGTTGATTTCTTGCCCAGCCTATATACCATACTACGCACATAACATGTGCGCAGCATCCGACCGTGCGCCTACCACTCAGACACGATCAATAGTAATGGGCGATAGCTTCTCTTCCGTTCCTTTGTCGGTCAATAATAATGTAGGAATAATAGGTTCTAGATCTTACGTGCCTTGACTGTATTCGAACACGTAACAACCAAACGTCTTGCTCTGCTATATATTCGCTAAGACTTGTTTGTTGCTCTCGGTACACTTCAATATTATACAAGCCCTGTACTAGGTGCTCAGCATAATAACTGCGGGCTACCTTGATTTGATACGTACCGAGAGCAAACAAAATAAGATCATCCTCTGAAAGAGTTGGAAAATCGTCAAAAATAAGGTGGTCACTAGTGATGCTTTGGAACGTTGCTCTTTGTCTATTCATATTATTACGAACAACGTTGTCCGCCAGGTGATTGGGTCGATTTAAGCGGTCATTTATAATGTCTATAAATGTAGCTGCATGTACGCTATCGTGTATCGCCTCCTGGAAAGCGTTAATTAATGCAGCTGCTATTTTAAAGTCCTCGAACATGTGGTTTAAAGCCCGATTAAAATAATCCTGGCGGAACAACTTAAAGTCACGCTTAAATCGACCGTTTATTACTTCTACCACCCAGCGGCATATGGTGACTAATCTAGACCTATTCGCTTGTTCGGTTGTTAGTTGATCTATACCGCGTCCTTTACTTTCAGGCATGTAAGCAGAATAATTAAATTGGGACAAATCGGGAAGGGCGTCTCTAAACCCACGATCTAATATAAAAACATCACCTTGACGAAAAAACCAATGAAATGTACCTTCGTCATTATATATCATTCTTTGTAAAATAGTTGCATCTGAGTCAGTAGCCGCATATGGTCCACAAACATCTAAAATATAACCATCGCATCTTACAATAATAAATGGTTTAACAAGGTTTGAGTATTTATGTAAGCTATACGTTTTCCTCTGAAAAAAATAATTCGAACTCTTCTGTATGTAGATGTATGTGCCATCCATTATTACAATTGCTTTTCTGTCTTCTAATGTTGAGTTTGGATTTCCAAATAAAGCATTCGGTACGTACAGGTTGCGTTCAATAAGCGTTCTTCTGTCGACGTGATCGAACCCTAGGTGCCTATGCACTAACTCAGCATATAAACAATCTCTTGCTTTTTTAAATGCCGTTCCAGCGTTCTTCTACTCATTTGAAAGAGCATGGCTAGCCTCTCGTTGCATTCACCGCTCCGCAACTTCATTAAATATATTGCTAGAGCGGTTTTGGAATGCAAACTAGTCAAGGAAGGTGTCTGTTCCAAGATATCTGTGAATTGTTCTCGGGTAAGACCCAATCGAATATTGGTGTCCATATTTTCAATATTTTCAAAATCTAAAATAGCTCTTCTTGACACAGCTGCTTTCATAAGACTCATCATGTGAATAAAATGACTACTATTAAAATCATGTCTTAGATTCGGACTATCTATAATCTCATCCCAGTCATTGGATCTTAAATGTGTTTCACATACTCTGGCTTCTTCTGGTATATATAAGTTGGAATCCAGCAAAAGTGATATCCGTATATTTTCTGGAATCCGATGACGTGTAATACTTCTGCATCTCTCAAACATACAAGACGCTGCATTATTAGGCACTCGAGAATACTCTTCAATCTGAAGTACACATTCGTGCGGAGCAGGGTTTGGATTAGGCTGTACAGCACGTTGAGCTCGCTGCCAGTATGGTCGACAAACGTATTCCAGGCCGTTATACTCAATCTAAAAAAAAATATTAACTTCTTATTAATATAACTAATAATAATATATAAATAAATAGGTAATAATAGATGGTTTGCTCATGAAAAGAGAGTTGACGATAGAAGATTGACTAAAAAAGTATACCTTTTTAGTCAATGACGTTAGACGCGGATGTATTTGGGAATGCTAGAAGAGGACGCCCTAGACGGACATACACGGATCTTATCAGTGATGTCTTCCGAAATGGTCTGACACCTTTTCGAAAGTCAAAGTGCATAGTACTCTTAAGCAGCGAGCATGTATAACGAGATGCATGAACATGTAAGAAGCAAAAGAATTAAGTAAGGATCCTAGCAATTGTCAGTTGTCTCTACCTACCCCCGTGGTACAGAGGCGAGAGTTCATGTATGTACATATGTAGTATAATTAAAAATAGGAAGTTGAAGAAGAATTCTTCCCGTGAGAACCATCTACAAAGTATTAGAAACTAACAAAAGCAATAAAATCAATTTGATTTACATAGATACAATGTTAAAAGAACTTACTTGCTGTGGAGCAACAGCTTCAATAATATATTGAGTAATTGCGGCATTTTCCTCAAAAAATGTATGGGTTATCTCGAATCTTCTTCTATTAACCACTGACCGATTGCATAAAACACAAACTGGTCGATATTCTGCCGTAGTCAACAAAATCCAGTTCACAATAGAATCAAAGTCCAAAAACGAAAGCCAAGTGATCAGGTTAGGAGTAAACAAAGTCCAGTATGCAACGCGAGGTCAAAAGGTTTATAGACGAGCAAGATAAATCGATGAAGAATTGCACAGTACACAACGATACAAGCGTAACCGAAGGACTGCACGAAGGAAGCGCGCGCGCCGCCCGTCACCCCGCCGCTTGCTTGCTTTGTTTAGTCGGAGCTGATTGGTCCTCCGCGTGAGCAAGTAGTCGAGTCGAACCAGTTTTGTTGTGTTGATGGCCTTGTTACCGTGTCATAAAACGTTTAGAAGTTAGGGTATAAAACATTAAATATAATAATAAGATAATTATTATGCGATATTGCCTTATGCAATTACGTTATATTGACATTCGATTTTTTTTTCCTAAATGGAATACAGTGAAACGCCCATAGTAAAAGATGTTCCTAAATAATAGTACTTTCATTTGACACTAAATTAGTTGATGGCCGCCGACCGCCCAGAACTGCCCATTGTCCTTTGTGCTACTCTTACAGACACTGCACTAGGTCCATAAACATCGCAATTTTTTTTCGCGGCTTGCGTTGCATTTTTACCTTTTTTGTAGTAAAATTTTAAAATGTATCGAATTTCTTCATTAGATTCACTCATCTTGACGGTATGAAAAACCAATGAAAATCACACATTTTCCTAATTTGAATTTGGAATTAAATTCTTTAAAATTTAAACTTTCAATGATACCAAAACCAGCCAGATACAAATAGTATACCCAGAGATTTTATTACAAGATCATACATACTATAATGCGTTAAGACTTTTTCCCCAACCTAATATGTTGTTATTAAAAACCTACTCTATAAAAAAACATAGAATCCAAAACTTCGGCAACCTTCGGCAACAGTGAAAAGCTTCAATGAAATTAAAAAAGACACAATTTTTTTTCTTTTTCTGTTATTTATTTTTTATGTTATAGTGTACCTACTGATGTAAGTACCTAATTTACATGTTCTTTTTTTTTCTTCTTCCTCTGCCAATAGTGCAATAACAACCATCCCAGTCTTATTATTTTCAACAAGCTCGCAAGTCAAGTCTCTGTTAACTACCAGTGCGGGCTAAGCAACGGTTCCAGCGCATAGCCTCGAGCATCCCCGCGCAGCCTCGAACATCCTCAAGCATTCTGTTGATCCTCCGCGGCGCGTCCACGTCCGAAGTGCAGTTTTGCCATTGATGTAAATGACCGGCCAGGAGGATTCGGGAACATGCACGAGTATTTTTCCGCTTGGTGAAACTGACCCTTACGGTATGGTAGCGCATAAAATACGAACAAAAATACATTGATGTTTATTTATTAGAAGATATGGCAGTTTCACAGTTTGACAACTTTTGTGTAGAAAAAAATCACAAATCTGTCTTGAAGCAATTATTAAGGGCGACACATACATAGCTAACAGCGCAAGACACGCGAATGCGGAAGCGTATCAGCATACATTGCAATACAATGCGATATGCCGTTCGTCAGCTCGTCAGTTCGTTAGCACAATAATTATGCTAATCAAATTCACAAAAAATATATTTAAAAAAGTATACAAAACGATACAAAAAATAAATAAATGTAAAGTAATATTAAAATTCAAAACGCTACACAAATATGCGCAAGTACTTATAGAGTACTAGCTCGCATTTTAACATTATAATATCTAATGTTAAATACGAAGTATAAAAATGTAAATATAAAATAATATTAATAAAAAAATCGTATTCCAATTTTCTACTTATAAATTGTGATGGGTCAACTATGGGTGTTGCGGATCAGCCGACTAGCAGACTTATCGGTTAGTTAATTGCCGATCAATCGGCCGACCAGTCAGGATGCCGATTATTTTTGAGAAAAATAAATCAATGCGACATCACGGAAAAGGTTTACGTGGTGGAGATAATGAGACAATGGTGCCGATTCCCTTGTTCACAAACTAAACTAAATTTAAGTTCAGTGCATCTTTTTCTTTCTATTTCATTAAGAAAAGGACAGAAGATAAATTTTAGTTTAGTCCTGTCAAATTAATCAGCGGTTGACGTAAATTGACGTAATTTTAGCCGGCAAGTTTTTAATCACGTCTAAACTTGTATGGAGTAGTGACAGGCGCTGATTAATTTGACAGGACTAAACTAAAATTAATCTTCTGTCCTTTTCTTAATGAAATAGAAAGAAAAAGATGCACTGAACTTAAATTTAGTTTAGTTTGTGAACAAGGGAATCGGCGCCAGTGTAAATTGGTTTTTAGAAAATTTACAAATTCATGTCATTCTAAATTATGCGATTTACTGTAATTTTGTCCGAGACCTACCATAAAAAATAATTTATAGGTATTAATCAAAGGTAATATCTGCAACTCATGAACTGGACATGCATTGCTCATCACCTGTAATCCTCAGATCTGTAGATCCTTTCAAGTAGGTAGTTAATTTGTAGGTTTCTGTACTCAAAGGGTGCCAACGCGTTACCGCCCTTAGTAATAAGGTCCCCTATTACTAAGGGCGGTTACGCACTGCATCCGATTTTAAAATCGGAGTTCAATCCGAATTGGGAATGTTCTAAATTTTGACGGGCAGAGTTCGGATCTAGTGCGCAAACCGTCATGGCTACTTCGAAAAGACATTTCTTGGATTCGGATCGGATGAGTGTAGGTACTATGGCTTATTTATATAACAACAAATAATAAAAATATGTACGGAACCCTTCGTGTGCGAGTCCGATTCATACTAGGCTGTTTTTTAGACAACAAAACACATAATTTTCCGACTGTTCGGCGTGCAGCCGGCCCATCTCTACTAAAATCCCTCCTATCTCTTAAATATTTCTTCAAGTTTAAATTAGCCGTCAATGCACGAAACTCATTATATCTCGTGTAGCCAACGGACCAGAACCGGAATCAGAAACCGATGTGGGTGAAGCGGAATAATCTAAAAATTCGAAATTAGTGGCCGTTTGTGTTGGGTGGTAAAATTTTGACAATTCTGGCGATTGGGTTTTCATCAAATCATAAATAGTTTCATCTAAGAAACAATTACACAGGGTATCATATTGCTCATCCTTATATTGAGTGGCCACGTCTCTGGTCTTGACTCCACTTCTCTTCTTCACTTGTATCGGCAAAGCAACGCTTCTAGGTTCTCGTCTAGCCTCTCTGACCATCTTCTTTATAGTAGCAAGCGAACATGTTTCGTAGCTAGGCAAATTATTAGGTGGGTCTGACAGTCTTTTCATATAAACTGGCAATTGTTCCATCAAATGCTTTTTAGCAGTTTTACTACACGTGCACTGCTTAAGCTCAATATACTTCAGATAAGTCGGTTCTATTCTATGATGTTCGTAGATGGCGTTGTCAGCAGACGTCGAATATGAAACAGTTTGTTGTGGTCCTGCTTGCTCATGTGTGTCAATCTTTGTTTTTGTGGGTTGGGTCGGTTGGCTGGTGCAAAAGCAATAAGGCACTTTGCAGACACTGCATACGAAAGGTGTTGGTCGTTCTTGATGCAATATTTGTAATAAAGAACTTTGTAACTTAATTTCTGACAATTGTTGAGACGTTGTATACTTTACAGGTACATCATGTTCATACACGTGGTAGTCTGTAAAATCCATATCATCTCCTCGTTCACCGAGTATATAATGCTTATCTTTGTTGGTGAACTGTTCGAAATTATTACACGCTGCGTACATACACCGCTTATTTATAACTATGACTGGCATAAGGGATGCACTAGACGTGCCACGTTTCGGACAAAGATCTTTGTCAAGCGGAAGTTCATATTTTTGACTTTTATCACAGAAAAGATAGAAAGGATGTGGGTCAGGTCTAGGAGCCTCAGTCCCCTTCATTTCAAAGAAGCTTTCAGCGTTCGGATTCTCTAGTACTTCGTTCAGATGCAGGAGCATCAGCTTTTCCATATTAATAAAAAAATCTGCATATGCTGGTAGCAAATGCAGACAATAGGACACGTACATCTGGAAATGCTTAAGGACGTACCAAACTTTCTTCTGCCATATTGTGTCGAACTTTAATTGCAAATTTTCTTTTCTTGCTCGGCCAATAATGTCATAGCCTTTCAAATCTATTTCGTGTGATAAAATCTTAACTTCTTTTTTGTGCATGTAATCAGCATCTATAATATCTTTTTTACTTTCTTCCTGCTCTTTCAAAGCAACATAAACTTGACAAGCCAGGCGTTGGCACTCCCAAAATTTTCTAAATTTCTCGATGATTACATGTGTCTCTAGTTTGAGATCATGTATTTTATCCCCCATTTCGACGCGATACTTCGCCACCGTCTCAACAAATTCACCCTTTAGTCTTAACTTTTCTGTCATCAGTCTATTTGCGAATGTATCATGTAGTGCCACTTCTTGCTGTTTTACCAAGGTTTTGTACTGGTCTTTCATTGTTTGAAGTGTCTCATTCTGTATTCTGTTAATTTCCCTAGAAGCTGCATCAACCAGTACAGTCTCAATATTATTGATAGATGAAACGTATAAATTAGAAAATTCTTGATATACTCTAAGGATTTCGTCACTGTTCTTGTTTGCCGCTTTGTCAGAACAGTCTTTAAAAAGTTCTTCGCATTTACTTTCAATTAATCTTTTCCATTTCTCATCGTTTTCTGAAACAGCCTTCTTCATCTGTAATACCATGCATTTGCGACGGTTTTCGAGCGTTTTTGTACAAATAGAGTCGATTCCAAGATAATTTAATCTGGACATATACTTTATTTTTAAAGGCTTTAACACTGTTCTGCCTTTCAAAAGATCTTCAGGAGGGACGTACCAGTCAGCTCCACCGCCTTTCATAGGAGGTTCAAGCCCTGCCATCAACTTAAGCTCTGGAGTCATGGAATTGAAATATACAGCTGCAAGTGGCTCAGACATTTTTTTCTTGATAAGGGTTTTTGTGGGAACCTCTTGTGTGCTCAAGAAGTGTTTCCTTAAATGATAGTTATCACTCATGTCGTTAGCATTCATAGTAGCAGATAATTTGGTTATGTATATATATATAAATGATTACAAAAGAATATTTTTACAAATATTCTAAAAATGTTAGGTATAAGATTCCTAACACAGTGTCAAAATTGTTTTTATATATTACTACAAACGTCATCTTAACGTCTATTAAAAAATTAAATACAAATTGAACCAAAAAGTCCATTAAACTATAAAGGTGCTATTTTGTCGGCGACTGAAAACGAATAGGTACTGGTTACATAGGTACTGGTTTAGAAAAGCGCGGCGCCGCGCCGCAGTGTCGTCACGCTAGCAGGGTGTAAAAAGATCCCACATCAAGTCGAAATCCACGCATTGTAATACATCAAAGGAAGTATATATATATTGAGAAAAAATAATTTTGATTAGAAAAACCGCTACTGACTAAGCTATATAGCGCGCAAAGTAACGCACCCAACCTACTTGGGCTTGCGTGTACATAAAACGAGACGGAGGACGTGGAATCACAAGACAAGTGTTATTATGTAAGTTTTATTACCCGACTGCCTCAGGAGGGTAATGTTTTATGAGAGTATGTATGTATGTATGTATGTTTATTTCTTTGGCACGCTCTGTAGCCTAAACGACTTGATGGATTTTAAGGTATGAGGTGTCCTTAGATTCGTCTTAATTGTAGAAGTGACATAGGCTATATAATAATTATAAATTGCATCTGCAAATACAAAAAAAAAGGAGAAGTTTTTTTTTAATTATTTGCAACAATATTGGTATGAAATAAAAGCTAGTACTTAATGAGTAATTTTTAAATATATATATATTAATAAAACTAAAAAGCCTGAAATAAAATAAATTATTTAAAAAAACAAAAAACCTGACTGCAAAAACACACAACTGAAAAGGGAAAAACAAGCATTATAATGTATATAATTTTGGTCTTGCAGGCGGGGACAGTAGAATAACCTGAAATATGGTGTAACTTTTGATTGTCCCCGTCTGCGATACCAAAATTATATAGATTATAATGCTTGTTTTTCCCTTTTCAGTTGTGTTTTTGCAGTCGGGTTTTTCGTTTTTTTAAATAATTTATTTTATTATAAAACTACAAACATGCTTTTATAAAAGAAATGTACTTTGTCCTTCACTATCTCCATAACCAGTAGGTCCAGGTGAATGGGCTCAATTGGGAGTAAAACAAGAGGGACTGTATTAGAAATAGATGTAGGTAATACCATAAGTAGCAATATCATCGTACAAACCCCGCGTACCAGGGGGGTCTACTCCCTAAGAACGAAGTCCGTAGTTTCGACGGAAGTTACGGGCATTTCCTACTCCGTATCACTTACGGATGTATAATTGACATTCATTCTTAGTTCAATGTCAACACGATTTGATAGTTGTCATCCAAAATCCGATTTTGATGATTTGACACCCGATATGTATTTGCCCCTCTTACAAATTAAATTTGATACTTGTTGGCGGGTGGTGTGGCATTGTTTTGGTTTCTATCAGAAGGTCCACGGTTTCACTTCACCTGTGGAATGAAACGACTTGGATTTTGCCTGCAGCATAGAAGTGTAGGTACCTACACATTATGGAACCGTCGCCAGAAATGTTGGATTCTCCTCCAGCGATCCAGCCGCATGAATTTGGCTTTAGTCACCTGAGGATGTAGTAATGATAAGAATAGCCGTCCAATTTGGAAATGAAAGCGTAAGTGCCGAACAATCATTAGGGTTTGGGGGAAGATGAGTAGAGGGCGTGAATTAAGAACCGCCTCTACGTGAGTGAGACAGGTAGTCATTTCTTTGAAGGTAAAAGATGCAGTAATCGTTTTAAATTATGCTTACATAATTTTACAACAGCTTCAGCAGCTGCGGCTGAATGCAGTCGTGAAAATGATGTGAATCCCATTTAATCGGTAAAAATAATACTATGGGAAAATATCATCATCATATGATAACAGTAGAAAGACGTCTACTACTGGAGTTAGGCGATGCTTGGGGGAGAGCATCGCCACATCGACTGGTCCTAATATTACCGGTTCGGAGCAGGAATGGTCCAATACAAAAAAATAATTGGTCTAAAATTACTGAAGAATTTGTGAGTCTCGTTTTGATGATTGGTCTTTTAATCTCCATTAGATTCATACAAAATAGTATCTAGTGTTGGCTGTTTGCTGTCGCTGAAAATAATCTTCTCTAATAAAATATAGTAGGTGCCTATACTCTATTGGTTCAGGTAATTAAATAAAGGTAAACAAATCGTAAAAAGGGTTTTTGTAGATGACACTTTCTTGTTTAAAAATACGTTGTAACCTAGCATGACAACTGAAGTGAAAGGTATTACGTTTAGTCGGTTACTTGACAGCTCATGTATTTTTTTTGTTTACCTTTATCTACCTACCTAAACCAACCTACCTACTGCAACACTTTCAGGACCTCCTCCAATTACAGTTCTAAATCTCGCCTGTTCATTTCACGTAGGTAATACATGTTTTAGGCGCAGGCCACGCAGATGGGACGTGAGACGAGGACAGGACGCAGACGCGGTTCCCTTGCACGTATATTCATTATTCTTATATACATAATGTATTAACGCGATCTGGCACAAAACATACAGAAAGGACAAGTCGCAGGCGCGTCTTTTTTTCTATCTGCTTACTATTGCCGCGTCTACGTTCCGTCCTCGTCTCACGTGATCTCTTCTAGTGTGTTCATAATTTCTGGGTGTTGCTGGAAGTTGTTAAAGTCTCATTTTCTGTCCAGGCACCTAATAAAATAAAGGCTCGCCCCTATTACATCGGACTTATAATGGTTGAAGAAATGAGAACTATGACAGTTATTATTAAATATTATCTTTTAATTAAAAAACGTGTAAATCTTTCAAAAACCAATCTGTGTAGAAAATAATCCATCGATAATCAAGTTGATAATAATTTTTTTTTATTGAATATTCCTACGAGTTCAGGCGCGTCTTCAATCAATTGCCTTAAAGAATGTGCTCTATCAACTGCAAACGAACTCTGTCTAGTCGTCATGTATGATGGTGATATATTTTCTAATTTGAACTGATCATCATATTTTGTTACTGGGTCCAATTCATCCAGTTTACTATACGACAAACAAGTACACAGCAAATTAAATTCTTCATCTGAACACTGGGTCCACATGGCCATGGTCTTGGGTGATATTGTAACAATTGGAGAGGGATTCCTTTGTGCTCTCGCGTGTTTAATCAATGTCTTTAACGTTTTGACTGAACACGTTTCATAGTTTGGCAATTCCAAAGCATCAAACATAGGCATATTTCTCATATACACCGGCAAATGTTCAGCTAAATGTTTCTTGGAGCTCTTGGCACATCCACATGTTTTGGGCTCAATGTATCTCACGTATTTCTCCAACTTAGGTTCTCTTACGTGGTCTAATCGGCTTACATTTGCAGATGGGCCTGCTGTGTTATTTAGTAACTGTGACGGCACCAAGGTCAGCCCTTGCCCTGTTCTTTTCTCATTTCTTTTAAATGTATTTTTGGTATCCTCGACCGATGTACCGAAAGGTATGTCGCGATCAGCAAGAGGCACGTCATTAATATTAGACATTCCCTGTTGCAAAAGTTGTAATAAAGAACTTTCTAATTTAATTTCGGACAACTGTTGCGAAGTTGTATACTTCACCGGCACAAAGTGCTCATATACAAGGTGATCTTTGAAATCAGCGTCATCTCCACGAATACCACGGATGTATTCCTTAATCTTGTTAGTGAACTGTTCGAAGTTGTCACAGGCTGCATATATGTATACATTGCGTGTTAATAATAAATACTGGTAATTCCGACACACTAGAACTACCACAAAGTTTTGGACATTTATTTTGTTTCACTTTAGCTTTGTAAGCTCTGTCGCAGAACAAATAGAAAGGCTTTGGTTGTGGAACAGGAGTGAAGAATTTTTCCTCTCCCACTGAAATTATAGTGGGGTCTTCAAGGGCTATATTAACCTGCAACAGCATTAATTTTTCTATATTTAGGAAAAACTCAGCATGATCCGGTAGCTTATTTAGACAGTACGACACAAATATCTGAAAATTCTTCACGACATGGCTAACTTTTTTTAGCCAAAGCGAATTGCTCTCCTGTCGTTCTTTCTTTCTGTTCTGCGAGGCTAGCTTCAAAGTTTAATAATGTGATGGCTTCTATCAAATGCTTTTCGTATTTCCTGTGTTCCTGTTTTGAATCTTCTATTTCTTTAAAACATTCTTCTTTCTCTTTCAAGTAAACATAAATTTGACACGCTAGCTTTGATATTCGAGAAATGTTCTTTATTTTTCTGCAGCTACATGTTTGTCAACATTTAGATCATGAAGTTTGTTCTTCATTTCAGTGCAATCAGTTTTATAAGTTTTCAATAAACTTAGCTTTTAATTTTGCCTGATGCTGTCTAAGTTTTGCTGTGACTGCATGGTTTAATAAAATTGCTTCATTTTAAGACGAGTTGCTTCTTGCGTCATTTTTATTTAATTTATAAGACCGTTGTGGAAAACCATCTCTATGTTATTTAAGGACGTTTTGTACATAGCAGAAAATAAATTAAGGGTGTACTTTATGCATTCAGGATTATTTTTTGTTTGTAGTTTAGTATTTTTATTCCAATGATCTTGACTCATTGTTTCAACAGCATTTTTCCAAAAATCAGATTTTCACAGCATATCTGTTTTCTTCTTCTTAAGATTCTTGTGGTGAATGATGAGGATTTGAAATCCTAAGTGAGCACTACCGAAATGGTTGATTTTGGACAACATTTTATAGTCCAAAGGTTTCAAAACCGCTGTTTTCAACTAGAATTTCCTTTGGAGGAAGGTACCAGTCACTTCCTTCTCCTTTCAGTGGAGATGGTACGCCCACAAGAACTTTAAGCTTAAAATCCAAAGGCTTAAACAATACAGCTGCCAGATTCGAAGACATTATTTGCTTTATCATACTTTGCGGAGGGAATTGTTGTTCTTGCAAGTAATATTGTCTTAACTGATAATTATCACTGAAACTAAACATTGTGAGTAACTGTTTATATCTCCTTATATCCAAAGAAAAACGTAATCTAAAATCTTGACAAAAAAAAAAATTGCCCCAGAATAATTTATAACAACTATTAACCTTAAGCACAAACTATCTATATTTTTTAGGTTATTGGGGTTGACAAGTCTGCTGCGTTGTTATTTATTATTTATTTATTAAAAATGTATGCACAAGTAAAAAAATACCGTACAAAGGCGGACTTAATGCCTGAGGCATTTTCTACCAGTCACCCTTAGGGTACTGCAGAGAAGAAACATAGCAGGTGCAACATATGGGATAGATAATACGAAAATAACTATACAAAACAAGAATAAATACATAGATATATACATACATACATATAAATAGAATAAACATTGCCAGGAGAAATAATGATCGGGACAACCGACTGGTTGCCGTCCTGATGTTCAGAGGGAGCCTATTCCAAAGAAAGACCGTTTGTACAAAGAAAGAAGAGTGAATGAAACCAGAGCGGTGAGAAGGACATCGAAGAAGACGATTGTTGGTGGAGAGCACAGGTATTGAATATGGGAAGTCAGGTAAGAAGGAGAAGTGGGTTTGTCGAGAATAGAGAATAACATACGACAGAGCCCTCACCTCTCTGCGCTGACGAATGGGTAACCATTTTAGAAACACCGTGCTCGGATACATGGTCATACTTACGAAGATTGAAAACGAATCGAATGCAATTATTGAGAAGCCGGTCAAGTTTATTGGGGAGATCTGCATTCAGGTCATAGTAACACACATCACCATAGTCAATTATGAGAAAGATTAGGACAGTCCCTTATCTTTAAAAGCAATGCTTGTGCAGACACAAGCATTGCTTTTAAGTGTGATGGGAGAAGATTTTTCAACCGATATAGCGACCGTAATGTTCCGGTGACTTTTTTACTAACAGTCGTGACCTGCTTTCGCCAGTCAAGACAAATGTCAACATGCAGAACAAGATCCTTAATATCGGAGCTAAACGGAATGACTGAGTTGTCAAAGATTACAGGTGGCACAGTACGCAGTTTTTGACCACACCTAAATCCCGGTTTCCTCAATCGCATTAGAAATTACTGCCATGCAAGTGTTGATGCATGGCAGTAAAGCTGCAAATTGTCGACATATAGATGATACGCAGTCCGAAGCACGGTGGTAATGAGATTAATAAAAATGGAGAACAAAAGAGGAGATAATGTACCGCCTTCAGGGACACCAGCTCCAAGATCACATCAACTCGACGATGAGTCTCCAGCATGAACAGACTGCTGACGCCCCCGAAAATAAGAGGAAAACCATTCCAATACCTCTGGAGAGACCATATGATAAGAAAGGATGGATAAAAAAACTTTGCGACTGACGGCATTAAAAGCATTGGAGAAGTCAATTAACACTAAGACTGTAACTTTGGTGTCTTCCATTCCCCGCCTTATATCGTCAGTCACTTTAAGGAGAGCTGAAACGGTACCGTGCCCGGGCCTGAAACTGGACTGAAAGGGACTGATGAGGGAGTTGTGGTGAATAAAGTGGGTGAATTGTTTATGAACACTGGCCTCCAGCACTTTAGTTAGGAAAGGAAGGATGGAAATTGGGCGAAAGTGACTAGGAAGAGAGAAGTTGGGTATCTTAGGCAGGGGCCGAACAAGGCTTTACGCCAAAGGGAGGGGAAAACACCGGTGTACAGGGAGAAGGTTAAGATGTGGGAGATTGCAGGAAGGAGTTGATCAAGAGCCATAACAATCATATGGCGGCTGATATTATCGCAGCCCACGGCTTTGGATTTAATGGAAAGGATAAACTTTCTGATTTCTCCCGGATCAACTGGGGTGAAGACAAAGGGATTAATATTGGGGCGCGCCAGACCAGCAAGGTAGTCAAGGTAACATTTGGTTAGACTATCTGAGTGGGAACAGTAGAGAAATTACGATTTAGGTTGTCTAAGCCAATTGTGTTAGGAAGGTCTGAATATCGCGATTTGCCGATGCCTAAAGTTCCAAGTAATTTCCAAATATCAGCAGGAGAAGAAGTGATATTATTTAGGATGTGGCGGCGTTTAGCGTTGCGTATCGGTTACACGGATTCTTAGCAGCCTTGAAGCAGGTCCAATTGTCCTCCGAGCGATCCTTTTTAAATTTCCGAAACGGGCGGTCTCTCCGTCGCATTGCCATCCGAACTCCCCTGTTCATCCAAGGCGCAGGCGGACGCTTCAACTTGATTTTCCTGATTGAAGCATGGGTGTCATATAGCTAGCAGGTTGAAGTTGAAGCCCACTAGAGTCAACCATAAAACAAAAGGTCATGATACAAGTCATGCACAAGCCTGTCCAGCCTGGCGACCGGCGTCTATCCTATACAGCATTTATCAGGAAAGTGTGGTCATATTTCAGGGTGTGGCAACACAACTTAATCACGAACAAATTGACAACTGTCTGAAAACTTCAATACCTACTCGGCCTAAATGTATGGGACGGCTGAAATTTTTTCGTGATTGTAATGTTGGTCCCATGGGAGAAAGTTGTTCACTTTGATGGTCTGTAACACACCCTTAAATTTGACCACACCTTTCTGATACATACATAATCACCCTATAATGTTCCCACTGCTGGGACACAGACCTAGGCTCCTCTTTGTGAGAGGGAGTGTGCCGTAATCCATTCCGGGAGGTTCCTGTGTCGGATACGACAGGAGGAAACGCCCGGGTGTCACCACTGTGTGGATCGCCCAGAGGACACGATGGAGGTCTGTCCGGCTTGGGCAGAGCATCGCAGTGTCCTCGTGGAGCCGATCGGCGGCAGAGATATCTCGCGTCTGGCCCTGGTTCAGGCCATGGTACGGAGCGAGAGGGCATGGGCAGCCGTCACCTCCTTCTGAGAAGCAATAATGCTCGCGAAGGAGGAGGCGGGACGGTTGAGGGAAAGGCCACCGTAGGCGCGGGCTTGCGGACGGTGAACAATGGGAAGCTCACCGTCCGTTATGTGCATAAGATTTTCTTTACCAAATGTCAAAAGTAGTATTTGTGAGATAGTATTGAATCAAGAGAAATTAGAATTCGTCGATAAAACTGTTTTCCTGGGGATTACGCTCGACTCAAGGCTTCAATGGGGGCCTCATTTAACTTCCCTTGCAGGACGGCTAAGTTCAGCATATGCTGTGAGAAAAATCCGTCAATTTACTGATGTAGATACCGCACGGCTAGTATATTTTAGTTACTTTCATAGTATTAAGTCGAACGGTATTTTACTAAGAGGACGGGCTGCAGACATCGAGTCTATTTTTATTCTGCAGAAAAGAGCCATCAGAGCCATATATGGCCTCCGCAGGTGCGACTCTCTAAGGGAACTGTTTAAAGAAATTAACATCATGACGGTACCTTGTCAATATATCTATGAAAACATCACGTAAGGAAAAATCTACATGTTTTTAGTAAAAGACGTGAAAGACACAATTATATCACTAGAAATAGGGACCAATTAGTTCAACCAGGTTTCAGGCTGGCTAAAGTAGACTCATCTTTCATGGGGTACTGTTTAAAATGTTACAATAAAATACCTCCTCACATACTTTAACTGAATTAAACAAATTTTAAATCTAGTATAAAACGCACACTATGCAGCCAAGCATATTTTATTATAAATTGGGGGATTACATCGCTGATAAAAATGCTTGGCTCAACGCTGGTCCTGCTCCACAAGGGCGTAAAAACTAATTGATCAGGTTGTATGAAGCATACATAATAATTCACTCATTCCGTTCAAGTGAACGAACATATGTCAACAGTCAGTCTTCATTCGCAA
This sequence comes from Atethmia centrago, assembly GCA_905333075.3. Lineage (NCBI taxonomy): Eukaryota > Metazoa > Arthropoda > Insecta > Lepidoptera > Noctuidae > Atethmia > Atethmia centrago. The sequence continues at coordinate 9,494,964 of HG995379.1, forward strand.
TCTGCCAGTGTAACACCTTTAACTATTTCTATTAAAATACAGTCCACTTTAAAGTGTTATTTATGTGGTTTTATTACCAGCGTCCGCCACATAAAAATGGTCCTTCGAGCCGGATCTGAACGATTATATTATTATATTAAATTAAAAACTACTAACCAATATAAAATACATTTCTCCCAAAGAATCGAACCTCAAAAGTTTTACATAAAATTTCTAACACAGACGGTCGAGGCGAGTGTGGACTGTATTAAAATACAGTCCACTTTAAAGTGTTATTTATGTGGTTTTATTACCAGCGTCCGCCACATAAAAATGGTCCTTCGACGAAAATAGTGTTCGCGGCAGATAATCAACTCTATATGTTGTGTGAGTGTGACTCAATTTTGTCGGCGTGGACTAGCGGAAGCGGTCATCAACAAACCCGCGTTGTCATCAGTTGTCATCAGTGGTCTCGAACGTCATAGAGCAAGATCGGTAGAGTTGCCAGCTAAAATCGGTATATTTGTACCCAAAATCGGTATTTGACAAAAAACAAACAGTATTCAATCAAATTCGTTTATTTATTGAAAACAAAAACTTACAGACTAATTTATATACAATCACTTACAGACTAGTTTATATAATCATTTTTTATACCAATATTCTTTGGCCATAGCCGCGGTCATCTTCGAGTTGATTTCAAAGTCATAACAGTTAGCTGTATTAAAGAGTCGTTTTGCGTGTAATAGACCAGTGATTGATTCAGTAGACAGCCTATTTCGCTGTTTTGTTTTCAAAAGATTAATATGTGAAAATATGCGTTCAACGTTAGCGGATGAATGGGGAAGTGATAAAATATTAAAGATGAAATTAGATAACAAAGGAAACATTTGAGTTTCATCGCCACGCTTTAGTAAACTTACTTCATCCCAAAATAGTTCTACATCATCAGGAAGTGTTTTGATTTGTTCACAATTTCTTAAAATGCGCCACTCTGTATCAATTTCCTGGAAATCATTGCTCTGAACAATATTGGGAAAAAGCCTACTCATAGGAACTATCGAAGAGGTATTGCCAATTTTAACATTTTTTGGGTCAATTATGTCTAAACCCTTTATTGGATTATTTTTCAATGGAAACCGCGTGGTTATTTGCTTACAAGCTTCGATATAAAAATCTAGGCATCTGCATTTAAACAAATTTACTTGATCTGCGTTTAGATTTTCTGAACTACTTAGTAGTGTATTAGACGCAGCAGCACCATAGTATACGGCGTCAATATCCATAAAATTTCTAGGATTTTTAAAATCAACATTTTCGATTGGTGTGCTAGTTAAATATTCTCTTTTTAAAAAACAATCAAATATAGTTTTTAATGTTCCAGTTATTTTTTCATATAAAGTATGAATTTTCGGGTGTTCTGCTTGCATTTCTTTATTTAAATCGGTAAATAATGGTAATACAAAATCTAAAAATTCCAAAAATAATACCGTAGTGGGATCTTGGAGCTTTTGTAATATATGTTCTGCAGCTAAAAGATGATCATTATTAGAGATTTGGTCTATAAAAAATAGTTTTAGAGCAGAGAGTTGTTCCAATATTCTCTTCACTGCTGCATGTACTGATAACCAGCGTGTTTGAGAGGGGTGAAGTATTCTATGTACTTTTAAGTCGCAAAACATTTGAAAGTTTTTAAACTCTGCTACTCTTTTTGGACTAGAAGAAAAGTAGTTGTAAATGTCCCTTACTAGATCCTCTATAAAGCGTGGCAATTTGGTACAAGCATATGACGCGCAAAGATGAAACGAATGGCAGGTGCATTTAAGTATAAAAATGTTGGGAATTTCATTTTGCAGCAATGTTACAACAGAATTATTACGTCCCATCATTACGTTTGCCCCATCAGATGCAAACCCTATTAGATTATTTTGATATGGAATATCATTGCTGCTAAAAAAGTTTACTATGTGTTCAAATAAGGTTGCTGCATTAGCTTCTTCTAATGGAATAAGAGCTAAAAAACAATCTTTAATACGATTCATTTTCGCATATCTCACGACTAAGCACAAGTGTTTGGTTGTACTAAGATCAGTGGACTCGTCAATAATAAGCGAAAACTTAGTTTGCCGCAGATCTTCACATAAATTATCGAAACTTTCTTTACCTATAATATGATCAATTATGTCGTGAGTTTTCGTCGAAGAACATTTGATTTCTTTGCCAATTTTTGAATCAGGACAAACGGCTTGCATCAGCTTCGGTAGGTGCTCCATAATAGTGAATGGTAGATTGTGTTCAGCAACAAACGAGGCTAATCTTATTTCACCTGAAATTAAAATTTAGAATTAAAAATTATGTAGGTATATCTAGTAGCGATTAGGGTCTAATTATATCCACTGCTTCTATTTATCGATAACTAGAAAACAAAATAATATAACAATCTAAATAGTACCTAACAAATAATTAAAAAGAAATTACCTTGCTTAACCAGTGTATCAGTTTTTTGAGTTTTGGTCACAGTAAATGATGATATCTTCGGTTGAGATTTTATATTCTTTGATGATACTGAGTGTGTTTGTGAAGAACTATGTTTCTTTAAAGCGTCTTTTCCTGATGTGATGTTGATATCTTTATCACAACTCTTACAATAGGCATAGCTTTCGCCTTTACGACTATCTTGCAACCAGCCTGGAAATTCTTTTTCCCATTCTTTTCTATAATATTGTAGATATTTTTTTCTTCTTACACTCGCACTTGTGCTTGGCTCCTCGTCAGACGACATTTTAACTGAATGGTCTTCTCACGCACTCTTTAGGATAAGTACTCTACTATCTCTTCAAAGTTAAGAAAATTAATGAAAAAAATAAAACCGAATTCCTGTTTATATAGACTAGACTGGTTACAGGTAAATTCCCTAGCGGGAAGCCCCTTATAACATCGAGTTGTAAGACAACAAGTTGTAGGAACAAGGGTATTCCCCAAAATATATGGAACATTCTGCACTAGGCCCATACTTACTATTGAGGGCTTCCCCGTCCGTAACATTAAATTAAACATAAATGAAAAGGGTTGCCAACTGAAAAGTGTAAAATCGGTAGAGAAATCGGGAGAATTTCCATGTGCATCCAGAAATCGTAGAAAATTCGTTATATTTCGGTATTTCGGTAGCACAGAGCCCATATCGGTATAAATACCGATAAATCGGTAGGTTCGAGAACACTGGTTGTCATTCATCGCACCGCTCAACTATCGCGTCGCGTGCGAGGAGTACGGAGTCTAAACACAGCGTGCTCAGCAGACAGCGCGCCTACGCGGACGAGCGAGAAGAGTGTACGCGTGCGAACGAGAACCGCGATCAACTCGGCCGCCGGTTGGTCGGCGACGTCGAGAGTTCCAGAAACTTCTAGCAAACTCCATAGCTGCCGGAAGTTATCCGCCGATTTTCAACATCTTCATCCATTGTCCGACGCCATAATCCGCCATTTTTGTGGTGTTCTATCAAGTGAAGTGAATCACACGTCTCATTTTTTTCCGCATTGTGCAATCATTGCATTCTGTACAACTAAGTAGCATCCATATATGCGCAAAATTGCTATTATTGCAAGTTTTTATAATTTGTGTAGTTACACAAACCTTTTAAGCCATCATGGCAAACAATTTAAAACGCCTAATACTGGCCAGGGGCCAGGCAAAAGGAACGATAACCACATTATGTAAGTTTGTTGAGTCCGAGGATATCGACAAAGCCCCTATAAGTAGTGATGGGTAACTCATCAATTTTATTTGAGGTTGAGGGAGCACCTCCTTTTGCCTCGTGAGGTCCTCACGAGGTACCCCTCATTTGAGGTGAGGATTTGAGGAATCCTCAACGGCGTATTCACCTCACGAGTCGTGAGTCCGAGCCGAACTCAGCCGAACGTGCGAGGGAGCGAGGCGGGCGGGCGCGACGACATTCACGAGTACTCACGACTCTCCGTCCGATTAAGCAAATCTCTCTCATCTCTCACACATATCGTTTTCTTTCGCTCATAAATTTTAGATCGCCAAAATAAACGACTCAATGACACTTGATTATCAATCTAAATGCTGATGCTTTTAAGAGTTCATAATAAATAACCATAACTGAAATAAAAATATTTTCTTTAAAATTCGTTTTGATTAATAATGTTAGATACTAATTTTAACAGTTTACGTAATGTTGACCTTGGAGGTGCACGTGATTTTGTTGTAACAATTACGTAGACTTTTGTTTTGTTTGTGTTCGTACTTTAATCTAAATAATATCCTACCAAACATCAGTATCACACTCACCACACACACACACACAACAAACATCATTACATACTTACATTATTTCATTAGGTACATACCAAAATCATAATGTTAATGTTTATTATGCTGCCAAAATTTCGAGACCAGACCTCACCTCACTCATTCTTTAATTCTATACAATTTTTTAAATCGGTTCATTCGCTCACTCGTTGAGGAGCTCATCACTCAACCACTCAATACTCACTCGCGAGTCACGCCTCACGCCTCACCTCGCTCGCCTCACACCTCGCCACAATTTCATATTGTCAATGTCAATTTTTGAGGACGCGTGAACGAATGAGGTGAGGTGAGGTAATGAGGTGGTTCATTGTTGAAAATCGAGTAACTCTTTCAATTTGCGATCACGAGGACCTCAAACGAGGGACCTCATGAGTGAGGGACTCATCACTACCTATAAGGGCGCTTATGGTCAAGAAGGACAGGTTGGTCACCGCCTTTTCAGAATATAGCTCATTTAACATTGATATATCTGTTCTAGATGAAAATAACGATGAAAACTTTGGCCACTATGAATCCATATATTTATGTGCCTTAGCCGCATTCGAAGATGCCATCGAAGAAAAATCTAGCCCAGGTAAATCTCCGAAACCCGGAACAGAGCGTGACGAGGAAGAAAAAGACGCTATGAAACGTCTCCCACCTATAAATATTTCCAAGTTTGGAGGTGAGGTAGGTGACTTCCACGACTTCATCAGCCTATTTAAAAGTGTCATCGACAAGAACACTAAACTATCACAATGTGATAAATTCTATTATTTAAAAACCTATTTAAGTGGCGAAGCCGCCGAACTCATTAAACATTTATCGCTAACTGCACATAACTATGCAACCGCACTGCAATTGCTCAGCGAGCGATATGATAATAAAAACAAGGTCGTGAATTATCATGTTAATTCTATATTAGACCTAAAGCCTATTTCTAAGTGCACTGCCTTAGCTTTAAGAGAAATCATTTCTCAAACCAGACAGCATTTAGCTGCCTTAAAAAACATAAATATACCCGTTCAACATTGGGATGCAATTATTGTATGCATTTTGCAACGCAAGCTCGACATACACACATTAAGGTGCTTTCATCTAGAAACAAAATCAGAGGCTGACCCTGACTTAAATTCACTTCTTAAATTTTTAGAACAACGGGCAGCAGCACTTGAAACTGTGGCAGACAGCCAAACATCCTCAAATTGTGCAGTGAACAGCGGCCGCAGGACAGGTTTGGTAGCCACTAAGGAGGTAAACAAAAATACACAAGTATGCAAATTTTGTAAGACTAAAAATCACCAACTATATAAATGTGAAAAATTTAAACTTGCCTCGCTATCTGATCGTTTCGGCTATGTAAAGACCAATGAGTTGTGTACCCTATGCTTAAACAAACACCTGTCAAAGTGTAAATTTGCCTTTAAGTGTTCAATTTGCAAACAAAACCATAATAGTTTACTGCATAAAAATGAGCCTGAACAGGAGTTAAAGCAAGTTTCATTATCTATGAATAAATGTGTTGATGTTTTATTGCCTACTATAAAGGTAAACATAACTGACAAGTTAGGTCAACAATTTCAAGTTAGGGCTCTTTGTGACTCAGGTAGTCAGGTTTCCTTTGTGTTATCAGACCTAACAGAAAAAATTGATTGCAGGTTAGTCAATAACTATACCTATATTAAAGGAATATGTGGTCAATCCAACACAGTTCCTCATACTGCTACTTTTAACATCTCTTCTACTCTCAACACTTACAAGACTCAAATAGTATGCTGTGTAGTGCCAAACATCACTAGTGATTTACCTCAGTGTGAGATAGATACAGATAATTTAAAAATTCCTTCATACGTCAAGTTAGCTGACACAGAATTTTATAAAACTGGAAAAATAAGTATCTTATTAGGTTGTGACGCTTTCTTTAAAATCTTATTGCGTGAACAACTACCTATTATCCCTAAAGGTTTGTATTTACACAACACCCACTTTGGGTATATTGTGGCTGGAAGGGTGAAGACTAGAAGTTACTCTCCGGTAAGTAAGTGTACCAAACACATTTTAAAAAACAGTGAATGTGATAGCACCCAAAATATAGAAAAGACTTTAGAGCAGTTTTGGAAGTGTGAGCAAGTGACAGAAGTTTTCACTGAGTCGGCTTCTGAAGAAGCTCTTGCTGAAAAAATCTTTTCTGAATCTGTAATATTGAAAGACAATAAATTTCAAGTTAACTTACCTTTAAAACAAAATTTTGATCAATTAAACATGGGAGATTCTTTCATAAGAGCTTTACAACGTTTTAACAATTTAGAAAAAAGACTTCACAAAGATGCTGAACTTTTCAGAGGTTATAAAGCGTTCATTGACACTTACATTTCAATGGGTCATGCTAAATACATTGATATTCAAACATATGATTTAAAAGCTGGTCAGGTATACTTTCTACCACACCATCCAGTATTAAACGAAAATAGCAAAACTACAAAACTAAGAGTCGTTTTTGATGGCTCAATGGCTACTAATCAAGGTTTTTCTTTAAATGACATGTCGCTCAATGGGCCTTGCATCCAAAATGAGTTATTTAATATATTGATTCTCTTCAGATTACATAAATATGTGTTATTTTCTGACATTCAAAAAATGTTTAGAGAAGTTAACCTCAACCCAGCACACTGTGCTCTTCAAAATATATTGTGGAGAGATTCACCACAAAAGGAAATACAGTGTGTTCAGTTGCAAACAGTCACCTATGGACTTAAAAGCTCACCATTTTTAGCTACAAGATGTTTAAATGAGTTAGCTTTCAGATTTGCGCATACTTACCCTGAAGGTGCACACATATTATTGAATCAATGCTATGTCGATGATGTTTGTACCGGTAGTAACGACTTACAAAAATTACTTGATATGAAAAACCAATTAATTGCCATTTTAAACCTTGGTGGTTTTAAACTTCATAAATGGAGTTCAAACAGTGAGCATATATTAAGGGACATTCCCTGTGCTTTACAGATTTCAAATGAAATTGATTTATGCAAAAGTGATGATCAATATGTGAAGACCTTGGGTATCAAATATAACACACAAACGGATGTATTGAACATTTCCTGTCCACAAACTGAGTTGTTAGATGTCTACACCAAGCGTCAGACATTAAGTTTCATTAGCAAACTCTTTGATCCACTGGGTCTAGTAGGTCCAATTATTGTACTTGCAAAAATAATCATGCAACAAACATGGTTAGAGAAGGTTTCATGGGACTCACCATTGCCACTGAACTTAAATAAAAAATTTAAATGTTTTGTTGATAATTTATCAAGAACAGGTTGTATTCAAGTAAAAAGAAATATTGACACACAAAACTCAACATGTATTGAACTAATAGGGTTTGCAGATGCCTCTCAGAAGGCTTATGGTTGTTGTGTTTATTTAAGAACCATTAACAGCAATGATCAAGTAAATGTTGAGTTGTTATGCTCAAAATCAAGGGTAAATCCCATAAAATCATTAACCACACCAAGATTAGAGTTGAATAGCGCTTTGATACTAGCAAAACTATCAAAAAAGTTGTATGATCAACTAATTAAAAATAATTTTGCCATTAAGGTACATTTATATGTAGATTCTCAAATTGTTCTTGCTTGGCTTAACACAGAGCCCACAAAATTGTCTGTTTATGTTGCAAACAGAGTCAAAACTATCTGTGATCTCACACAAAATGCCTCATGGTCATATGTCAGTACCGTTGAGAATCCTGCAGACTGTTTGTCTAGGGGTATAGAACCTCACTTACTTAAAAACAACCAGTTATGGTGGCATGGGCCACAATTTTTACATAGTAAGAATTACACACATGAATCTACAAATATCAAAATTCCTAAGGAAATTCCTGAACTTAAGCTTTGTAATATTACATTGACTTCTGAATCAAATAAAGATTTCAGTTTATATTCATATTATTCGGATATTAACAAATTGAAAAGAATTATTGCCTATATTTACAGGTTTTTTAACAATTGCAAAGTAAAGAAAGAAGATAGGGTCTCCGGACATCTAAAAATAAAAGAACTTCAATTTTCACTCAAAAATATAATTAGACAAGATCAAAAACAACATTTAAGTGAGGAAATGAATTGTATCATGTCCAAGAAACCCATTAAATCCAATTTGAAATCCTTAAATCCATTTTTAGATGGAATAGGTATCCTCAGAGTAGGAGGTAGGTTACACAATGCTAACATACCATATGATCAGAAATATCCTATCATATTACCCAAAGAATCATACATTACACGTTCAATAATTAACAATGAACACAAATGTTTGTTACATGCTGGGAAGAAGTTGACCCTAGCCAGTTTATGTCAAAGGTTTTACCTAATTAATGGACTTAGAGAAGTCAAAGGAGTAATTCACAAATGTTTACTGTGTTTCAAGCTAAGAGCCAAGGCATCAGAGCAAATGATGGGATCTCTTCCTTCAGACAGGGTGAACCCCAGCCGACCTTTTGAAAAGGTAGGAATCGATTATGGCGGTCCGTTTTCAATAAAATTACACCGTATTAGGAAACCAGTAATTTTAAAAGCATACATAGCATTATTTGTTTGTTTCACAACAAAGGCCATTCATATTGAGTTGGTATCAAATTTAACAACTGAATGTTTTTTACAGGCATTAAAAAGATTCATTTATCGTCGCAATAAGCCATCTATTATTTATTGTGACAATGGTTCTACCTTCAAGGGTGCCAATAATCAGTTGCATGAGTTATACTCATTACATTTTAATCAGGTACATCAGGAGAAAATTATAAACTCAACTTCAGATCTTGGTATTGAATTCAGTTTTATTCCTTCTTATTCACCAGTATTTGGAGGCCTATGGGAAGCAGGAATTAAGAGTGCTAAATATCACTTAAAAAGAGTTGTAGGCAAACAGATACTAACCTATGAAGAGTTGAATACTGTGATAATTCAAATAGAAGGGTTATTGAACTCCAGGCCTTTACTTTCTTTGCCAAGTATTGACCCAAATGACATGTCTTATTTAACTCCTGCTCATTTTTTGACAGGTGCTTCTATTACATCATTCCCTGAACCTGATGTAACAAATGTGCCCACAAACCGTTTGTCATTTTGGCAGCAATGTACTCACATGGCTCAATCCTTTTGGAAAACTTGGTCAAAACAATATTTGACTCAGTTACAAAATAGGCCAAAATGGCACAATAGTGTACCAAATATTGAAAAAGGGGTATTGGTGCTACTCAGAGTTGATAACACCTCTCCATTAACATGGCCAGTGGCCAGAGTAGAACAGACTTTCCCTGGATCAGATGGCAAGGTCAGGGCATTATCTGTAAGAACTAATAGTGGTAAAATCATGCGTACTAGTGTTATGAAAGTTTGTGTACTTCCTATTTATGAATAAATTATACTTAATAATTTACCTCTGTGTGGCTGCTGGACATGTCATGTGAACTTGTTCATTTACTAGGCTAAATACGTAGGGTATAAATATCGTTAGTTAAGCCAACTTTCTGTTAAAAAAAATCACTTAAATTAATAATCATAGTTGAACTTAAACATGATGTAAACAGATATAGCATACTCAATAGATTCATAATTATACTTTAAGAAGGTAAAATGTAATATAAATATGTGCACATCTATTTTGTAATAGACACATACCAACCTATTTAAAATGCATAGTACATAGGTACTTAAATGAACGTAACATTAATGTATGTTATGTATGTATAAGTACAATAGGTTTTATAATCACAACAATTTAGTAAGTAGTTTTCCAGTTATTGATTAATTAAATTTACTTTGTTAGATTATTCCTTAGTAATTCTGTACATAACAATTTAAAGGATTTCAAAAGAATTGAAGCATCCAGTAAGTAGGTACCTAAATAGTTAAGCATTTTTGTTTATATTATAAAATAGTAAATAAGTAGTACCCAAGTTTAAACAGTTTATTTATACTTGTGAAAAGGACACAAATGTTCCTATTTGTCTAATATTCAGTAAATTTAAGATTAAGTTACATTTTGGTTTGTATTCAAACTATAGCCTTTTGGTTTCTTTGTCGGCGTTGCCATTTATGTATGAAGCATACATAATAATTCACTCATTCCGTTCAAGTGAACGAACATATGTCAACAGTCAGTCTTCATTCGCAATCTGCCAGTGTAACACCTTTAACTATTTCTATTAAAATACAGTCCACTTTAAAGTGTTATTTATGTGGTTTTATTACCAGCGTCCGCCACACAGGTATTGAAAATAGTGTTGGAGCTGCTGAAGATTTTAAAAACTCTCTGCATTGTATAAATTCAATCTGTTAGTATAGTTCCACAGCACATTGTTATGTGAGTACTACATAGTACTCGTACAGCTTTATAGTACTCGTACATACGAGTACTATAAAGCTGCCATTTACTGGATACGTCTTTCATTGACTTGAATGTGCCCTGGCGGCTGGGAGTATGCCGTGCTCACTCTAAGGTCTCGCTGATGGTGGCGCGTGTGTTGGATCATTTAGCTCCCTTCAAAATGGTTGAGCTGAATGGTGCTGATCCACGCGTCATGTTCGTAAACGGCCGCCGTCAGTAGAGACTGGTCATCTCTTAGCTGCCACGGCTTATTTTAATTTTTGAATTGCTTTTTTTTTTGTTGCAATCTTATTATTACTGATGCTTTTACGTTTTGCATCGTTCTCACATGTATAATTTCAAAATGAATGATGTAAACAATATTTTGTAACCATAATACGTTGATTCAAAAGTGTCCGTGGAGTTTCTTGCCCGTTCTTCTCCTACTACGCTTTGGAATGGGCAACTAGCTTCATCTTTCTGACTGACTGACCGAAACCTTGACAATTCAAAAGTGCCTGTAATTGGTTTATTTGAAATAAATGCCTTGAGTTTGAGTTAAGGACCAGGCCCGGGTCGACGGCGCGTTGTAATCCACGCGTGCCTCAAAGCGATGTCGTATTCTTAATATATATTAATGATCTCCCTAAAACTATAGATCATAAAATGGTACTATTCGCAGATGACAGCACGGCCATTGTGGAAGGTACTAATCCTAATAATTATCAAAATGACATAAATAATTCTCTGAGTGACATTATAAATTGGCTTGACAAAAACAACCTTATAATTAATTTAAATAAAACAAAAGTTATTCACTTTCACCAGCGCCGAAAGCATTCACCAGTTAACATTGCCTACAATAACTCTGTGATAGAAGAAGTTACACATGCAAAATTCTTAGGTATCACTATAGATAGTAAACTAACTTGGAAACATCACACAGAGGAAATCTGTAAACGCCTTAGTAAAGCTGCATATTTATTATTCCAATTGTCAAGGAAAGTAAATACTGACACTCTTTTAACAGCCTATCATGGATTGGTCGCTTCTACTTTAAGATATGGTGTTATTTTTTGGGGACAGTCAACTAATAAAGAACTTATATTCAGGATGCAAAAAAGATGTATACGAGCAATGTTTGGTCTAAGAACAACGGATAGTTGCGTAAATTACTTTAGACAATCAAAAATTCTAACTTTACCATCTTTGTACATTTTAGAAACAGCACTTTTCGTAAAAGCAAATCCGCATTTTTTTCAGAAATTTTCAGACGTGAAAAGAACCCCAATTCGTTCTCAATATCAGAATTTGTTGTGTCCAATCAAGTGCAAAACTGCCTTACTGAAAAAGAGCTTCTTTGGTAGGGCACCCATTATCTATAATAAAATACCTGATGTTGTTAAATGTTTACCTTTAACCAAATTTAAAAAGTCCGTTCAGGGGTTTTTACTGGAAAAGTGCTATTACAGCGTAGATGACTTTTTGAATGATAATCTTCTGCAATAGAATTTGGAATGTGTACCTGTGTTATTATTTTTTCTAATCTGTAGTTTACTTGAATTTAAATTGTTGACATTTTAATTTAATCCTGTTTTTTTTTTCCTTTGTTAGTCATTTTTTTAATCTGTATTTTACTTAAATTGAATTTAAATTGTTGACATTTTAATTAAATCCTATGTTTTTTTTTTTTTTGTGAGTCATTGTTTTAATTTATTATTAACGATTTTATAATTATCATTTGTAATAGTTGTCTTAATGCGACTAATTTTGTACGCCATGATTGGCAAAACATGTAGCTACCTCTTATTATTTTTAAGACCTGTATAATTCTGCACTCGTGTTTTACAAAATAAATATCTTGTATCTTGTATCTTGTCAGCACATGTGTAGGGGTCCACTAGGGCCGATGCCTGCCGGGGTCGCGGGAAGGTACTAAAGGGTTACCGAGGCCCCTGGCAACATAGGCAACGGAAGGAATACGGTGGGTTTTAGTCAGTAAGAGACTGACACACCCTCCCGCTCCGCCCAGAGCAGGAGAAATTATTTGATAATTTCCCACCCAAAAAACAAAAAAATTGATAGATATCACATGTCTTCAAATTTTTAGTTCTAGGACATGGCGGTTTCCTCACAATGTTTTCCTTCACCATTTTGAGAGCAGTGGTGCTGAAATAATTTACACAAAATAAAGCGCCTGTCTGGGCTCGAACCTACGACCTACAAATCGTAAGTCACGGCCGTTACCACTGCTGATACATGCTCTATAGTATATACTAATCGGGGAAGGTTTCTTTCAAAATCGCATACATTTTTATCGTATAATTTTAATTTATCTTTCAAACTAAATAACACGAGAAACACAATCATGGTAGTAAAAGAACTGGGGATGTTACGAAAGTCGTTTTACTGGAACCGGAGCCGGAGTCAGAGTTCCGACCTTTCGGAATCAGAGTCGGAGGCGGAGGTAGATGAAAGATGTGTTAAGGGTCCTCCTTTCCTTAAACAAGTTTTCTCACAAATACGACTATAATACGTAGCTGTATTCGCGTTAACTGCATTTATTGGTCAAGGACAGCTAATGAGATACAATTTTCAATTTTTCAAATTCAAAGACAAACATTTTTTATTGTTTGACTCCGAATCGGTGTCGCGCGGGGCTTAACAGGTAGTCCCAATTACCACTTTTTTGGCTTCATATTGAAATAAACTTTCTCAACAATTAAACAACATAATACACTGCTCTAAACTTAAATACTAACTTGCTTAAACGTCTGACATACACAAAACAATAAACTAAGACTGAGCGCGAGCGTGCATCGCTGCGTTTTGATCTTCGGTATATTATGTAACTCTAATTCAAAATTATCGAAGCTGAAGTCGGAGTCGGGGGTGTGAAATCGGAAGTTCCGACCTTTCGGAGTCGGAATCGAAGCTCCGTAAAAACTCTGGATAGGAAACTCAACAGTGCTGTCATCGATCGCGCGAGCGAGCTTTCAGTTTTTAAAGCCATTGAGACAAGCTCTTTACACCATGCAACAGGGCATGGTGTTAAGAGTCACCTCAGATAAAATAATGTCTTCACCATCGCCGCATACAACACGAGTACACGACTAGTGCCTGCTACTGCGGCTATTTTGCATTAACTTTTCCAAGGTACGTGGTTTCCTTACTGGTAAAATAAAAGTAAAAAATCCCGACTTCGAGAAACGCACTGAAAAGCATAAAACAAGAAATTCTTTCCGTCTAGAATCATAGCTTCGATCGCATGTGGGTCGCATGGCGCATACCGCCGTGATAATATTGTACTTCCATAAACAAGTTTGCACACTCAGGGTTGTGCCTATGGCCACCGCAGGAGCGGGCTTGCGGACGGTGAGCTATGGGTAGCTCGCCAACACACAGGCAACGGAAGGAACCACGGGTGGGTTTTTTTAGTCAGTAAGTCTGACACAAACGGGAGAGGTTATTAGATAATTTCCCACCCAAGCAAAAAATAGGGGTGCCCCTTTAAAGTAAAAGTACTCTGTGCTCAGGGCACTGTGGCATGCATCCACGGCATGATATTTATCTAGTTTTATTGGCAGAGTACTGTATGTACTATGATTTTTTCTAACAAGCTATTCCGGCGGATTCAGAACACTACCTCGATCTTACATTTCTAGACAACAATGGGTGACGACTCGTTAAACCTCAATATAAAATATTTTAAAAGTATTTTATACTTAAATCTTTATTAAATTGAAAATATAAAAATAAGAAAAACCTAATGTAAACTTCAAAACCTATTTAAAAATACTAAAAAGAAATATATCCTCTAACTATTCAAATGCACAATATTTTCTAGAAAATATTTCCTTAATCTCAGGTAATCCTTTAAGAAGATTCCTTAAAGAGTGTGCTCTGGATGTTGCAAACGAACTCGTTTGTCGTGTCAAGTACGAGGACGATACGTCACCATCTTTACTAGTATTCGTCCCGGTAAAGTCCAGCATTGTTGGATTAATAGTTAAACTAATTACTTCAGGATTACTAAAACAAGTGCACAATCTCTCAAATTCCAGATCAAAGTACTGAGTGCCCACGTCTTTGGTCTTAGCTGGGAATTCTATGGGAAAAAATTCTTTTCTTGCTTTTTTCACCAAGGTCTTTAGCGTTCTTACCGAACACATTTCATAGTCAGGTAAATCGGATGCCCCATACCTCATATACACGGGTAAATGTTCAGCCAAGTGCTTCTTGACCGTCTTAGCACAACAACACTTTTTGGGCTCGACATGCCTACAGAAACTCTCCCATTTAGGTTCTCTTTCGTGATCCAATTCCATGCTTCTGCTGATCAATTTATAGTGCGATGCCATGTGAGATGTTAGTAACGGAGTTGCTAGTTTAGTTTTCTCACCACCATCTACCGGTGTAAGACGCGGACGGCAGGAACACCAAGGTAACCCGCAGGCCGTACACTTAATAAGGACATTACTCTCGTCTTTTTGCACGTTTGCCAATTCTTGTTGCACTATTTGTAGTAAAGAACTTTCTAACTTTTTTTCTAACAGTCGCTGGGATGATTCATATTTAACCGGAAGAAAATCTTCATAGATAAGGTCATCTTTGAAATCAGCATCGTCTCCACGATTACCATGGATAAATTCCTTAATCTTGTTAGTGAACTGATCGAAATTGTCACAGGCGGCATATAGACATCGCTTATTCATAATTATCACCGGTAATCCCGAAATACTGGAAGTACCGCTATGTTTTGGACATAAATCCTGATCCACTTTAGCTTTGTAACCTCTGTCGCAGAATAGATAGAAAGGTTTAGGTTGTGGAACAGGGGGGGCGGTATGGAATTGTTCCCCTTCTAGTTCAATGATACTGGCTGCAGTTGGGTCTTCCAGGGCCTCGTTCACTTGTAAAAGCATCAATTTCTCCATGTTTATGAAGAACTCTGCATGTTTCGGAAGCATATTTAGACAATACGACACAAACATTTGAAACGATTTCACGACATGACAGACTTTCTTCTGCCAAATTTTGTAGAACTCTTTTCGCTTCTTTTCTTTCTCTGTCTCTAGATGGATTTCAAAGTCTTCAATCAGTATTGTATCCGTCATAATCTTAACTTTTTTCTTGTGCTTACGTTTTGATTCTTCTGTTTCTTTTAAGCATTCTTCTCGTTCTTTGAAAGCAACATAAATTCCACAAGCTAGATTCTGACATTGGAGACATTGCCCTAGTTTTTCTACAGCCATATGTTTATCAACGTTTAGATCATGAATTTTGTCGGCCATGACCGTACGATTAATTTCTAACTTTCGCATGAAGTCCATTTTTAGTATAGGTTTTACCTCCATAAGCTTTTTATCATATTGGTCGTAGAGCAAAGTAGCTTGAAGTTCTAAAGCGGCTGCGTATTTATTTTGCATTTCAAGCAGTGCTTTTTCTTTAGTATTTTTTATTTCTGCTATGGCTGATTCATGAAATAAAATTTCAATCTTACCCATGGACTGCCTATATAAATATATGAAATCATCAGTCTTTCACTATATTTTTCGAATTATTTTTTTTTGCTGCTGCGACAAGGTCATCCCATAGCCGACGAGTAGTGTGTGTGACATAATTTCTCCAGTTAATATCAGAACCAAAAAGTGCTTCCTCTATCTCTAAATCCATTTCTTTTCGATGCTTCTGGAACAAAGTTGTTCCGATATTTTCGATACCTTGATTGTTCAATTTGGAAAGTACCTCTTTTCTGACTGGTTTCAATACTGCTCGGCCTTTTAGTAAGTCCTCTGGCGGTACGTACCAATCACTTCCTCCACCTTTAAGCAAAGGTTCCAAGCCCGCAAGTTCTTTGATTCTCGGTCTCATAGACTTGAAGTAGACGGCGGCGAGGTGAGGAGTCATTTTCTTCGTCATCATACTTAGTGCCGGTACTTCTTCTCGTTGAAAGTAGTAGTCTCTTAAATAATAGTTTTCACTCAAATTAGACATTGCGAATATTTGTTTAATATAATTCTATAAATGTTTTCAGAAATATATAATATCGTATAAAACCAAAAACGTACTAATAGCTAATAAGTTGCTTAGCAACTCTACGACAAAATTCAAAATCTTCAAGATTAGACATTTAACGGAGCAAAGACCGGACAAGAACGATTCGTGGACGTTTGTCCATGGCAGGTTACGAATAGCGCAATGTAAACAGAGCACCTGGATGACGGCCGCACGGAACCCGGATGTACGACAGAAGGAAGGAGAGGCCTATACCTAGCAATGGGTGATTCGGGACAGAAACTATTATGATAAATGAATACAGATGCAAAAGGACGCTAAAACAGGGCGCAAACGTTGTGTTGACGCAAGTCCCGTCGCCTGTGTGCATTGCGGAATTTATCCTATTTGCACTCAATAAAGGGCCTTCAGGCGTTTGGGTTCAGTTTCTAATTTTTCGGTAATGGCTTGGCTTAGTGGAATGGCTCGTCAATTTTATTGGCCTCGTGTAGATGGTCCATTACGCAATTAACCCGCAGGGCCGACGTGGATGCGAAATTATTATTTGAGTATTTCTTAGGCATGCTACACACTTGTTCGGGTCGGCATGATTCGACACAACCGGGTGGCATAATCTAATATAATGTAGATACCGAGATACGTAGACCCGAACATGATTAAGCAAGGATAGATGCAGAACGAAGTTTACGGATCGGCACGTCCCGTATGAAAACCAAATATGTGAAGTAATTGCTTCAGGTCGGCTTTGTTGTTCAATAAATACTGCCGCATCGAATGCGCCATCCCGATCATGTGTGCAACACCACTACGATCTACGTATGAATGAATGAGATGACTCATCTCAATGAATCATTGAGATGAGTCCGCGTCCTGTAGGTAGGCAGTAGCGCCCTCTTTGGACGACGTGTTTACACGGCCGAAGTATGTTCCAGTGATAATGAGTAGATAACTTTCGTTTCTATAAATATTTATTAAAGTAATTAAGTTATAATTAGAAGAAAACCTAGTATGACTTTCTAAACTTACCCTCCCTAAACTTATTACAAAATATAGTTAACTATTACAAGAAAACAAAAACCTATAAGTTCAAAGTTCACCCTATCTAAACTTATAAAAAAGTAATATAATCGAAATATACGATACTTATTCGTAATCACAACCGTCTTTCTTAAATATTATTTCAAGTTCCGGATGACCCTCGACAAGATTTCTCAAAGAGTGTGCTCTGGCCGCTGCGAACGAATTGATTGGTTGTGACAAGAACGAGGGCGACATTGTACCAACATTATTTTTTGGAAAATCAGTATTATTTATATCACTGATAATTTTCTGGAATTCATCATCAGAATAACAAGTGCACATCGTCTCTAATATCAGATCGTTACATTGAGTGCTCATGTCTTTGGTTCTAGATGGGACTACCGGGAGGGGTGGTACTGGAAGAGGAGGGATTTCTTTTCTTGCTTCTTCAACCAAGGTTTTAAGCTCCTCCATCGAGCACATTTCATAGCCTGGTATTTCCGGTGGTCCATACCTCATGTGTCTCATATACACGGGTAAATGTTCAGCTAAGTGCTTCTTGATCGTCTTAGCACAGCTACACATTTTGGGCTCGACGTGCGTACAAAGACTGTCCCATTTGGGTTCTCTCTCGTGGTCCAATTCCAAGCTTCTGCCGATCGATTGCAATTTATGGTGCGATGCTGTGGGATATGTTATCAACGATGTTGCTAGTTTAGTTTTCTCACCGGCATCTACTGATGTAAGACGCGGAGGGCATGAACACCAAAGCAACCCGCAGTCCCTACACTGAATAGGAACTTTACTCTCGTCTGCTTGTATGTTTGCAATTTCTTGATGAAGTACTTGTAGTAAAGAACTTTCTAACTTTATTTCTAACAGTCGCTGGGACGAACCACATTTCACCGGAACAAAGTGCTCATAGACAAGGTCATCGTTGAAATCAGCATCGTCTCCGCGGTTACCATGAATAAATTCCTTAATCTTGTTAGTGAACTGATCGAAATTGTCACAGGCGGCATATAGAAAATGCGTATTAATAATTATCACTGGTAATCCCAAAGCACTAGAAGTGCCACTATGTTTTGGACATAAATCCTGTTCTACTTTAGCTTTGTAACCTCTGTCGCAGAACAGATAGAAAGGTTTAGGTTGTGGAACAGGCGGGGCGGTATGGAATTGTTCCCCTTCTAGTTCAATGATACTGGCTGCAGTCGGGTCTTCCAGGGCTTCGTTCACTTGTAAAAGCATCAATTTCTCCATGTTTATGAAGAACTCTGCATGTTCCGGAAGCATATTTAGACAATATGACACAAATATTTGAAACGATTTCACGACATGACAGACTTTCTTCTGCCAAATTTTGTAGAACTCTTTTCGCTGCTTTTCTTTATCTTCCGCTAGACGAATTTCAAAGTCTTTAATCTGTATTGTATCCGTCATAATCTTAACTGTTTTATTGTGCTTATATTTAAACTCTTCTGTTTCATTAAAGCATTCTTCTCGTTCTTTTACAGCAACATAAGTTCTACAAGCCAAATTTTGGCAATGAAGACATTGTCTCAATTTTTGTAAAGCCATATGTTTATCAACGTTTAGATCATGTATATTATTGGCCATAGCCGTGTGATTTATTTCTGACTTTTGCATGAAGTCAATTTTAAGTCTAGTTTTTTCATCCATAAGCTTTTTGTCGTATAGGTCGTAGAGCAAAGTCGATTGTTGTTTCAAAGCGGATGTGTATTTGTTTTGCATTTCATGTAATGCATTTTCTCTAGTATTTTTTATTTCTGCTACGGCTGATTCATGAAATATAATTTCAATTTTACCTATGGACTGCCTATATAAATAAACAAAGTAGTTAAAATCTTTCATGATCTGTTCTGAATTTTTTTTTTTCGTTGCTGCGACAAGGTCACCCCATAGCCGTTGAGTAGTGGCTGTGATATAATTTCTCCAGTTAAAGTCAGAATCTAAAATTGCTTGCTCTATTTCTAAATCCATTTGTTTTCGATGCTTCTGGAACAAAGTATGTCCAATGGTTTCGATACCGACACTGCTTAATTTGGAAAGTGCATTTTTTTTGGCTGGTTTCAATACTGTCCGGCCTTTAAGTGATTCTTCTGGCGGTACGAACCAATTGTTTCCTGCACCTTTAAGCCTAGGTTCTAGACCAGCAAGTTCTTTAAGTCCGGGAGTCATAGAATTGAAATAGATGGCAGCAAGAGCAGGCGACATTTTTTCTCTAATCATACTTTGAGTCGGCACCTGTTCCCGTCGCAAGAAGCATTTTCTTAAATGGTAGTTCTCGCTTAAATTCAACATTGTATGTTTCAACTTCCAACTAAATTCACTGAGACGTTTTAAAAACTGTTAAAAAACAAAAACTATACTTAGCAACATGACATGACTCAAATATGTCGTCATGATGTCATCTATGAAAATGCTCTTCTCTGTCAACGATGAAAACATTCTTAAACTTGTCATCCTATCCTACCTCATTGAGACACTGAAACCTTTTTACCTACGTTTATTATTCGTAGGTTTTTACATAATCTTAAGTTACTCTCTCTTAAGTTGCGCTCTTCGCAGCGCCTTTGGCCAATAAATTAGCAGCCCCTCGGATCAACGATGCATTTAAACTCACAAATTAAACTGGTTGGAACTTTTTGTGATCGGAGAAGTTTGAAGAGAAAGAATAAGCAAGAAGGAGAGAACTTTTTCTAGCATAATCAGCCTATGTTCCCACTGCTGGGACACAGGCCTCTCTGTTAGAGGGAGTGGGCCGTAATCCACCACGCTGGCCCAGGGCGGGTTGGTGGACTTTTTCTAGACGAGACGGGAATTCTCCTGGCAGGGGGACATCAGACACATTGCGCATGCCTTCAAAGATCAACTAAGAATGCTTTTGAAAATCAAATGAAACGTCGATAGGATGACGATAACAGATGTAGGTAATTTAGTGAAACAAGTATGAGTTTTGCACGCGACGTAAACGCAAACACACGTTGTATGAAATGTAAAAAATCATCGCGCCTCCCAAAATAAAACGATGCTGGTTACCAGTAACATATTTACCCAGACCCTATGGCCAAGAGGGCATTGGCCCGGGGCGGGGCAAGCCGTCCCCGCTGTCTGCCTTATTTTCTTGATACAGGAACTATATATAACTATATACTCTTCTCGCCAACCGCCCCGTAACTTTAATGTATGAAGAGTAAAAATATCTAATTGAGGCGGGGTGCTAAAATTTTCGCTCAAAATCGCTTAGGTAACAATTTAGAAACTTTGAGTGACTTTTTCATGAAATCATGACATGGGCGTAACTTAGAGATATCTATTAATGAATCTAATGAGTATAATTCTGTATATACATATCTGTTACAGTCGCGAATCATATTTTGATCAAGACACAACCCGACACTGCCCTGCAAATAGCAAAAAAACGTAAAAAAAATTGAATTTCGTGGGACACAGCTGCGAATCTACTAAATAAATCATTTTATTTTTGTTAAATTACGGGGCGGCAAACCATAGTATTTGACCTTTTTTTTTTGGGTGGGAAATTATCAAATAACTTCACCCGCTCTGGGTGGAGCGGGAGGGTGTGTCAGCCTCTTACTGACTAAAACCCACCCGTGTTCCTTCCGTTGCCTGTGTTGCCAGGTGCCTCGGTAACCCTTTTTGTAGTGGACCCCTACACTTGTGCTGACGACATTTCTTTGAGGCGCGCGTGGAACACGACGCGTCGTCGACCCAGGCCTAGTCCTTATCGGACGGCGAGCTACTCATAGCTCACCGTCCGCAAGTCTGCACCTACAGTGGCCGGAAATCCGCCTGGGATTCCCGACGCCCAGGGCGTCCCGCCTCCTCCTTCGCGAGTATTACTGCTTCGCAGACGGAGGTGACGGCTGCCCATGCCCTCTCGCTCCGTACCATGGCCTTTTTTTTTTTGTTCCGGGTTGGAAAATTCTCATGGATGTCCTCCGCCCTGCGGAGGGGAATTTCAGATTCTTACTGACTAAAAACCACTCCGGTGTTGCCCTCCCACACTTGCACCGGGGATCATGGGATCTAATGCGATTTCCGCGATCCCCGAAAAGTTTTCCTACCTCGTCTAGCAGCACTAGGATGTAGAGTCCTTTCAGTTGGGGCTCTAACTCCTTCAGGGAGAGGGCTAACACGCAGCAGTGGATTCCGTCGGGCCCCAGAGCCACGTTCTTGGCCCGGAGCCGCATCAGGGCCCCCCCCTGCATCTCTGCCTGTGTCACCTCTGGGACGCTAATGGCGTTCTCTTCTGTAGGCTCTGCGGCTGTGGGAATAGCCACCGGCGGCGGAGTATGCTTCAATCTTGCCGGGAAGAGGGCTGAGACTACCTCCGCGAGCACCTCAGGTTGGAAAGTCTCCATTTTGTGGAGGCGCCGCGGCTCGAAGTTTCTCTCGAACCACTCGATAGGGGCGCCCCCACGGATCCCCGTCAAGAGTCTCCAAGATCTCCTCCTTGGCTCGCGGCCTCGCTTCGCCGATGGCCAGCTACAGAGATTCCTACGCCGCGCGGTATACCTCATACAGCGCGGCTTCTTCGTCAGGGACCCGACGACGTCTCCGGTATCGGGTGTACTGGCGTCTGACCGCCACGCACGTACGAGACGACAAAACGGATGTATCGGTGATCCGACGTCTCCACCTCCACGGCGACAAGCCAGTCACGGACACGGCTCGCGACAGCAGGGCTAGCGAACGAGACGTCCACTAAAGGCCCATCCCGCTGCCGCACGCACGTGTGGTTCGAGCCCTGATTTAGAACGACCAGGCCAGACATGACCGCCCACTCCTCAAGCGTCTCACCCCTAGCATCGGTCACCGGAGGTCCCCACGCCGCAGACTTGGCGTTGAGATCCCCAGCGACAGCATCGGGTGAGGGTGGAGTTGGAATACGACGGCACCCAACCCGACAAGGAAGTTCTCGAAGTCTGCCGTTGCCTGTGTTGCCAGGGGCCTCGATAACCCTTTTGGTAGTGGACCCCTACACTTGTGCTGACGACATCTCTTTGAGGCGTGCGTGGAACACAACGCGTTGTCGACCCGGGCCTGGTCCTTATCGGACGGCGAGCTGCCCCTTGCTCACCGTCCGCAAGTCCGCGCCTACGGTGGCCGGAAA
Source organism: Atethmia centrago (assembly GCA_905333075.3). NCBI lineage: Eukaryota > Metazoa > Arthropoda > Insecta > Lepidoptera > Noctuidae > Atethmia > Atethmia centrago. The sequence continues at coordinate 9,517,828 of HG995379.1, forward strand.
TCCGCCTGGGATACCCGACGCCCAGGGCGTCCCGCCTCCTCCTTCGCGAGTATTACTGCTTCGCAGAAGGTGACGGCTACCCATGCCCTCTCACTCTACCATGGCCTGGAACAGATCTCCGCCGCCGATCGCCTCCACGAGGACACGGTGCTCTGCCCAAGCCGGGCAGACCCCCACCGTCTCTTCCGGGCGATCCACACAGTGGTAACAAACGGGCGTTTCCTCCCGACTTATCCGACACAGGAACCTCCCGAAGTTGCCGTGTCCGGTGAAGACCTGCATCAGGCAGAAGGTGAGGACGCCGGGGCGCCTCCCTAGCCACTCCTCAAAGAGGGGACTTATCGCCATAATTGTAGCGTGCCCAGCACTGGGTTCTGACAATTGCACTCTCCATGTCGCCATGAGATCCCGCCGGAGCTCTATCCACTGTGCCGTGATTCACGCCCGCTTGCGAGACCATTTCGTTACCCTCAGGTGAATGTGCTTAACCTTTTGACCTAGACCCTAGGGCACGTTTTTGCTTTTTTGATGTGACGGTCAATGGGTTAAGGATGCTTGCACAGCATCCTTAACCCATTGACCGTCACCATTGAACGACAATAAAACAAAGAAATACAAATCAAAAATAGTTTTTTTATTTATACAAAATTATAAATACTTTATTTCGCTTAATTATTAAATTCAGTTCTTCTTACAACTAAGTAACTTCACCAACAGCCATCTGTTGTAACAACGTCATGACGTGACAGAATCTCTCCCTGATCTCGGAGGCGGACCGGTGCGGCAGTAGCTCTCGGATGCGTCCCAACACTTGCTCCGAGCCCGGCTCACCTTTCAGAACTTGTAACATAGTTTTGTCTTCTTCCCTCGTCCAACTACCACTCCTCTCTTTCTTTTCCACTTTTTTCGGTTCTATACTCATCCTTACTACCGTTTCAATCTTCGGCTGCTTCGCTTTAGAACCCTCATCTTTTTTTTGTAACGTGTGAGTTTTACTGTCCTTCCTCTCCCGTTTCTGCAAGTTGTCCATTTTGTTCTCCGGCTCCTTTTTAAACGTCTTACTTTTATTGTTAGTTTGAGACTTTTTGGTTGTTTTAGGGCTCATAAGGTTAACGACGTCTTTATGTTTAGTGTTGTCGTTGACATCTTTGACGGTTTTGGTGGGAGATTTGAGCTGTTTTTTAGCCTTTTTTCCGCCGGTTTTGGAGTTGTTCTTGGCGTTTCGTTTGGGGGAGGCACGTTCATCCTCGGAGTCGGGGGGTGAGAGGAGGGTGTGCGTGGGTGCGAGGCGGCGCGCGTGCACCCGGTAGGGCTCCTTGCTGTAGGGGTAGGTGACGCTGGCGCCGCGAAGCAGGCGGCCGTGCTGCACGAAAACACGTCCGTGTAGGTACTGCGAAATAAACGCCACTTTAGCCCAGGTTCAAACGGGCGACTTTTTAACACGACGATTTTTATCAACTCTCGGTGTTGAGCCGAGCATTGAGAATCCAACAGAGTGCACCCTAGCGCGTCAAAAAATACACAGCTAGATTTTCAACTCTCGGCGCTAAGCAGTGCCTTGGTATATCAAGTTCAAGCAAGCGTGATAAAAAATTGCTGCGTAAAAAAATCGCCCCTTTGGTAGTACAACGGCGTACTCCCAGTGTTCGTCTGATGGCTGTTAACTTATTATGTAAGATGATGATTACATGCTTAGATAATATTTCTTCTAGTTTCATTTCAGCTTTTGATTTTATTGGCTTTATACTTCTAAGCTTGCTAACAGCAGATAATGGTAGATGAAAATGTTTTGCGACCCCAAGTAGCATGGGACAAGGACAGGCAGAAGTATACTTCTTAATTTCAAAGCTTGTGTAAAAAAATCTTATGTCTGCGGTTCGGTAAACGCACACAGTACAATTTATATATAGCTTCAGCAAAGGAAATGGAAGTTCAAATAGTAATGGAATAAACTGATTTTAATTGTTCAACTATAGTTTGACCGATACCGCTGTACTGCGCCTTAGGAAGCGGGATGCCGTGAGCGTTGACGACTGAGCGGCCTGCACTGCCCCCCGTGTCGCTGTACCGCGCCTTAGGTATGTGCGCGGCACATACCTAAGGCGCGGTACAGCAATATCGGTCAAACTATAGCACCAAGATAGACACAAAATAACTCGGTCCCACTATTATTATAAGCGTAGCGTCACACCGGGCAAAAATTACGTGACGTAATTTCAGTCTCATCATAGGTAATTTTCAAAAAATTGCACTTGTGAGCAGGCCAAACTTCCTGCCGCGTAATTTTTATTAAATATCGGAAAATGTTATGCTGCCCTACAGACGGTCCCGCTTCACCGCCACTTTGGTCGCGCAGATTACGCCGAAGCTTATAATTAAGACATATTATAAAATAATTATATGGACTCACCACTGTGTCTAAACTCTCCTTGACTTCAAGTTTCCTCTTGTTATCGCTCTCCTCTTCAAACTCCCACACGTCGTAGCCTTTGTCGCTGGTCAGGAAACTCTCGTCTATGATATCGGTACCCGTCTCGTATGCACTGCAGGGATCAATCGACAATTAGAACCGATATGAAATCAGCAAGTTAGAAATAGAGCAATCCTTTTTCGACAACCAGTTGGCTTATTGATGGAGGGCGAAACCCGCGAGGATCATCACACGCCAGTCCATAGACGCGGCGGTGCTACAAGGCCAATACATCAGTCCGTTCCATCCAGATCGCGCGAATTACACCCGTATCAACACGCACGTTCTTCGAAATTCGACATTTCTGAATAAGATCTTATCTTTAATGAAGTGCTCTGAGAGCAGTTAATTGAGTGGCTATAAACACATCTGAGCGGAATTTTCTAAGCGTAATTCTGCTCCATAAAGCGAGCAAGTTTACATTTTTCACGACTATATCGACCGTAGCAATTAACATAGTCGTATGTGAAAAATCGCTACTTTAGGGTACGGCCGTTCAAAGTTTCAAATATGTATAAAGTGAAAAATATTCAATGCACCTTAACCAAATTTGGTATGACTTAAAAAAATGAATTACCTTAAATAGTAGTATATGCAAGTTTATCAAAACTGTATTGGAAATATGAGAAACTGCACGTGCAACATTATTAACCGCAAAATCATGCAACTATTTTGTTGTAAATGGCAGATCCGACATTATTAACCGAACAATTAACATTAACAATTTCTGAATTTGGTCGGATGTGGCACAACCCGCAGTATTCCCTGGACTTTTAAATGTCCTAAAAGTTGGATGTACCACTTATTACGTTATTGCTTGATGTATAAATATTTCATGATGTAGATACAACTTACACTATCGGAGACCTGGGTAATACAATGTTGAGTTACTACATACAACATTGAAATACTTAGTACTGAGTTAATTAAATGAATAAATAGCAAAATATTAATTTTCTTATCATAAGTAAGACCGACTTTTTTTTTTTTTTAACAGAACAGTTCTCCTACACTAATGGACAGGGAACTCGTCTTTTAAGTAACCTATGTACCTACATACTTCTACGCAAGTTATACCTACGACGTTCCCTCATAAGATAAGGACAACCGTGCCTTTAATTACCTGGCCCGGAAGGCTTTGTAAGGTACAGACGCCAGCATATCAACCGACTACAATCTGTCAAATTTCTTTAAAGATTTTCAACTTTATCTTTATAGCGTTAAAGTTCAAGGTTGATTGGGAAAATTTGACAGATTGCAGTAGGTTGATGTGCTGGACATTTTACACGTTCCTAGAAAATAAGAAGTCACTGTGTTAAGTAATCAAATTAAAATCCTTTATTGGAAAACTAAATCACAATCCAGCGTTTTATAATGTAAATACTAACTAACTTCGCATACGAATCAACAAAACAAGAATTCAATTTTCTGTAACTAAACAACAAAACAAATGACAGACTTATTAAGTTACATTTGAGATCAACCTTATTTCACATTAAACTTATTTTAATGTAATCTATTTGCTATATAACCACAAACAATTTAGGTCCAGGACAACATTCATAGATTAGGCTAAAGTAGATAGATTACAAAAGGACGTACACATGGCTACACATCAAGCTATACATTTCCAGTTTAAGCTGATCTCGCATTGTACGGAAATCCTATATAATATGAGATCAGGTTATACTGGAAATGTATAGCTATGCCGTCTATGTACCTACGACAATATTTTTAGTAGAAACCATAAAAATATAATAGATAGTCAAGACAATAGAGAACAAAATATAATAGATAGTCAAGACAATAGAGAACAAAATAATCACTAATTTATAAAAATATAATAGATAGTCAAGACAATAGAGAACAAAATAATCACTAATTTATAAAAATATAATAGATAGTCAAGACAATAGAGAACAAAATAATCACTAATTTATAAAAATATAATAGATAGTCAAGACAATAGAGAACAAAATAATCACTAATTTATAAAAATATAATAGATAGTCAAGACAATAGAGAACAAAATAATCACTAATTTATAAAAATAAGTAGCTTAATTTAAATTCACAACCTTTTATGGCATAATCATGGTAAGTTTTTCCTTAATATACGTACTACCGTTAATAAAACACTGTTCTAGAATTAGATTGAACCTAATCGGTTTTAACCTAATCGTCTTCTGATTCACTTTCTTCAAGAGTAAGATTAGAAGTGTTTGTGTGAGGTAAGTTTAAATAAAAGTCATGGTAGCGCTCAGGAATGATTCTCTCTCTGCAGAGATCTGTAAGATCGTTGTATTTTTCTTTACTGATGGGCAAAGGCCCTTGATACGCTTGATTCAGTTCCAGATAATTTTCCAACCTTTTCTTGTTTCGGGTGCCAGATCGCAAAAGAACGATTGTCTTTGGTTCTTCATCAAAATCGTACTTATAATCTATTCTGTCGTTTTGTTCTGCACTTACTTTCACCTCTCTTATGGAATTCCACGACACCTCGTTTTTGGTATTCTTTGTCCAATTCTTGTTTACTAGCTTTGAAATCGAAAATGTCTTCTTGTCTTATTTCTTTCACGACGTAAGGTTCACCTTCAGATTTAGCCCAACGGACTAAGCAATACCATTCTTCTGGCACCCAGATCGTTTTGTGGTTGCTATACCGTTCTACTGTCGCGTGCACACTATCTCCCTCATTTTTTGTATGACCTTTTTCTAGAAAACGATGGGTCACAGTTACTCCGAGCTTTTTTGCTACGAACATGTAGAGCGAAAACACGCTCCGGTTCTTATTTTGGCCTGCGCAGTTATCAGACCAAAAACGAAAATCCTTGACGCCTCGTTCAGCATGGAATTTGATGAAGTTGAGTAGACAACTAGATACTTCGATAGAGCCACGCCGAGCGATCGCTTCATGCCACATGTAGCAGGTGCCTATCTTGGATACTAAATCATAGACCGTGAAATTTAGCGTAGCGAATCGCCTCTTGTAGTAAAGTACGCTGATTCTCCGTAAGGGGTCACTAAAACTTTTTAAAATCAAAAGTAGCAGTGACCACATCTTTGTTGACTTGAGCCTCTTGCTTGTCAGATTTCTTTAAATCTCGTGCCCTATTTTTCAATCGCAGCTTTCTCTTCGTCTGTTCTAGTTGATTTATTCTCAAACACGTGGCAGACATCACATTTATCTTTTTTAGGTCTATGCAGTGCCAGGTTGCAGTTGGCATTAACTACTTCTCTATACTGTCTTTTCGTAGTTGCTTTTGAGGAATATTTGGAAGCATCGAACCATTCGCAGTACAGTTTATACATCCGAGATATGCTCTCAACGCCTTCTAGGTAAAGCTTGTTTAATGAATTCTTACGAACGTAATGAGCCTCAACTACTGGAAAACATCTTACATGATCGCAAATACTTTTAACCATGTCATCATTATAAACGCGTCTTTCATGTTCATAACGACCCCTTTTGTCATCTTCTATCAACGCGTTCCCATCAAACTTCTTCCAGGCCGTGCTCACCACCCGTTCACTTAGCGCTATAGTGTTGAGAAACATTGTCTTGCATATCTTCACTGGTTTCTTATCTGCATCCGGCAAAAAGTACTGATAAGTGTTCTGTCTGTCGTGCTTCGTAACTTCTGTTGTTTGGCGTCGTTTGAGACTCTTCTTTGTGTTTTTGATAACAAATTCTCAGTGCTTTGTCTTCTCACCTAAAAGCCAAAAATATTTAAAGACTCGCTTCCGATCTTTATGAGAACATTTTTTGTTACACTTCAATCGGCACTTATAGGTACAAGGATCTTTTAATTCTTTACTTTCGACTAGCTTCGCCTTTTTATTTACAAATTCTTCGCCGCTGTTTTTCTTCAGTTTTCTTTGGACCACAAACCACCTTTCTTTATGGGCAAGGCGCTTCTTCCCCTTATCAGTCTTAAAAGTTTAGTTCTGGAACTAATTGTAGAAAATGGCGTATGAACATGACTTACAGAAGAGATCTCGGATGGTGTACCCATGTTTTCATAAACCTCGTAGGTGAGAAGCTCGTGATTCATAGAAGTGATCTGGGGCGGTGTTCCTATATTTACACTCTCACCATCGTTAGGAAGCCAAGATATGGGACTCGGGGACGGCATCGGTGTTATTTCTGTGAAATCTAATAGTGTGAAAACTTCATCTTCATTGTTCTCCAGAACTTGAGGCGAGTTGCGAGTTGTTCTTAAGCTCTCAGGAGCAGGAGTGCTTGGAGTTAGTGTCTTTAGTTGAGTTACTGAATTCACGTGGCTCTGAAAAGCATAATACAACTATTGTATTACGTTAAATGAGAAAAGTTGACAAGACGTAGGTTATACGTGAAACTACAGAAGTTGGAAATCCGGAAAAGACTTTACCGGATTCACTATATCAAGAATGTCTCCCACGAGGCTCTTTGCACTGTCATCAAAGATGTCTCCAATCAGATCTTCCAGTTGCACAAGCTCCTCTTCAAAGCCAACAGGAAGAGGTGACGGTTCTCCTAAAATAAATGTTACTATGTTAGCAAAAAAACCAAGCAAGCCAAACCAATTAGGTACAGTTAGAAAGATAACTTAAGGCTTATTAAAAAAAATATTCTACGTAACTGATTCCTCTTCCATAAGTATTATCACATAAGCAAAAAAAAATGCGAACAAACAACAATGTCAGTAGTACCATATTCAAAAGTAGCTTGTTATCATTTAGGTGGAAGCTCCAGGGTAGCCCGCGAAATACAAATTTTCTTACGTTTTTTGCAACTTGCAAGTCAGTATTTACATCCGACACCAAAAAATTATAAATAATCAGTTAAAAAAGTCAGTATTGCCTTATCCGACAAAATACAATCAAGCACACAGCAGTCTAATAATGTAGAAAGTGGTACATCCTACAATACTATTTATCAAATGAACATGCAACATGGTCTGTAGTACCATATCCGACAAAATAAAACTATCTCCGATTAAGCAATAATGTAGTATGTGACACATCCGACACAGTAAACGAAATATAAAACCATAAACATTGATGTATCTGGCATATACGACATTATTATCCGTTCAGAGTAGTTTTCAACATTTCTTAAAAAATATGAATTTAATAAGTCGCTAATAATAAACAATTATTAACATTATGTTTAGGCTAGGCATAATGAAATGCTAAAATAACTGTTTTTACTTACTTTTTCTCTTTTTTCTTAGATGAGTTTCCACATAAGTGTCCGGTAATTCAAAATTTGAATCGTTTTGTGGCGGAACTGATGCATTCAATAAGTCTAATATCCTTCTTGACCTCGACATAATGGGAACATTGAATTTCTAATAAAATTGGCGAATTGGTTTACTGGTTGAAAAATAAAAACCGACGAGTGCGCTCCTCCCGCTAACATTGGCCGAAGTGGCAGATCCGCGCCGTGCGCTCGCGTCTGTTCCCCTCCCGCGCTCCACAACTAACGTCTCAACGTATTATGCGACAATATTAATCGTGCGCACTGAACACATACGACTTTTTCCACTTGGAAAAACAAAGTTGCTTAATTTTAGGAATTTAATAATTTGTAGGGGCATTTATACACTTATTCTAAGACCTTTAATGCAATAAAATAAAAATCGCAAAAATGTAGATCCGACAATGTTAATTGCTACGGTCGATATCCAGACGGAAAAACGCGCCGCTTCGACATTGCCACGACCAGCGGAATTTTTCGTCACCTCGTATTAGTCGTAGTTCTGAATCAGAATCAGATATCTGTTTCGAATTGTTCTACTGTGACCCTTTTCCTTACCTGTCAGGCGGCCTTTCATCAGGGAATAGCGATTTGAACATGGTAGCCAGACGCGGGTTGGAGCGGAGGTGCGGCAAGACGCGTGACCGCATCTCATCACTGCTGCCGCTGTTAATTCCGCTTGTTATCGCGCGTAGCACCTTGCGTAGGACTGTCGGCTTGCGGGATAGCGTGTTCTGCAAATCAAATGGGGGATTTTTATATTAAATGTATAACTTTGCTGAGGACATAAGGAAACCTTCAGGCTTTGGTCAGGTTTCCTGACCGCGTTTTCCGCAAGCAATGTGTTAGTTTTTAATTTGATTTAATTGAGTGAATTTTGCTAATGCTTTAAAAAAATTTGGCTGGTATCCAAACTAGCCAAATGATATTTACTCATAAAAGTAATTATTGTCTATTGTCATTACATGACCCACAATATACAATCATAGACAATTTGCCAAATAAAAAAGTAGGACAAAATACTACTACTTAAAAATAATTTGGCTGGTATCCAAACTGGCCAAATGATATTTACTCATAAAAGTAATTATTGTCTATTGTCATTAATTAACATGACCCACTTTATACAATCATAGACAATTTACCAAATAAAAAAGTAGGACAAAATACTACTACTGAATGGTAGTTTTTATTAACAAAATACCATTACTAGGCCGGGGAAATAAGGTTTGAACTCTGCACTAAATCTTAACATTTTTGTTCTTGAATCGTGTTTTAGAACATCAAGGTAAAGAAAATGAAAACGCGTTTTTGTGAATAAAAATTGAGGCAAAATAGTTAACAGGAAAATTTTGGTTACAATATATAAAAAATTGGTAAAACCAATATATTTTTTTAGAATGTCTACAGAAATTTCGATAAAAGTAAAATTATGACATTTCTGAATTTCATTTTTCAACCAAAAATAATAACAGCGTTTTTTTACATAAAATTCCTTAATTCAATATTTATAGGCTATCCAAAAAAATTAAACATATTGTGCTAGCGCAAGATATTTATCAAAGGTTTTTTGCAATATCAATTCAGGCAAAAATGTAACAGAGTTAAATTTAGCTACAGTTTTATTTATAGGCTCTATCTGACTTAATTACAAGAAAATTAAACACATTCAAGCAAATACATATATATGTGTATGTATATTTTTTTTAAATGTGGTTTGCTTTAATGTGTTTAATTAATATCTTGTGCTAGTAAAATATGTTTAATTTTGTGGGATAGCGTGAAATATTTAATTAGGTAATTCAATGCAAAACATTTCGTAATTTTATTTTTAAGGGGTTTTGCCGTGGACGAAAATGTTTCATTTTCTAACCTACTTGTAATACTTCATCTCTTCGACAAAAACCCCTTATCTGTTAATATTTTAATCTACCAAGTAAATTTGAAATAACACAAAAAAACTTCAACTTTTCATGGTATACATTTTAACATACTCCCTTGTCCATACCTACATGTTAAATTAAAAAAAAAAAACGCTGTTTTAAATTAATGTAAAGTTAGCTTAAGATTCAGCATAAATTCCACAGATTATACTGCTGTGATTGAAATATGAAATACATTATGTAGAATTATTGTCCCTAGATGAAACAGTTATATTTTAGAAACAGGTTTAATGAGTGTTTTACCAATGGGAAAAATAAAATATCACATGACTACATAATTAAACATGCCACACCACAAACAGAATTCAACATAATACTTACACAGAAAATAAAATATCGACATTCACTATTCGCATAGCATCATAATGTTACATTACTTTACTTACTTGCAACAGTTCTATGAAACCAGTCATTTGCACTAACATGAAATGGTCCATGAACCGTCCAATCTCTGCTGCTTGTCCTGGCTTCAGGAACAAGAGAAATTCCTCCACAATATCCTTATGTTCTTCACCAAATACCTTCTCTATTTTCTTATATAAATCAACAGGTGTCTCTTTTGTAGGATCAAATGACTTCAATATACTTTGGAACTGAACAAACTTGTTGGTAGGCACCGATGTGTTGGAAGAAAATCTTGATTGTACTTTCGTATAGTAGGATCTAACTAGAGCTGCAAGAGAACATTATTTCCTATAAAAAAGTATTTTATAGATTATAGAAATACAAAAATAAAGAAACCTAGAAATCCAGGAATGTCATGCCATGTCACCATAATTTAAAACTATGTTTTAGTGTTTCTACCAAATACCAACGTTAAGTGTATAGAGTGCATAGTATTATTATGAAGCAAGTGTCATTATTTTGATAATATCTTCTCTTTAAAAATACATTGATGAGTTGGAACTGTCACCGAGAATCTTGAACATAACATGAAAGTAGACAGAGCCCAAATTATTAGTAATTATTCATAATTAGATCTTTTAAACGAAATTCTCTAATGGCATAATGAATTGACTTATCTATAATTAGTTTTCTGACCTAATTATCTCTCAAAATATCACAAAAAAATATATATTTTAGATTACATAAGAGAAAATGCTGCTAAATGGACTGTCATCTACTGTAGTGTTTACCTGTCTCTAAAACATTGTCATCTATTTTAGGCGGATCAACTTTTTTCTTAGCATTGGGTTTGGTCTTGGTTTCCTTCTGTGCTACTTTCGTAACCTCCTGCACAACCTTCTTTAGTGGCAGCTGGAACAACAACATCATAAGGTCATGTAAATAGATCATCATCCTATAAACATGGCGACAGTTATAAGTAGCCTTTCGTGCAGATATTACACTTCATAACTATGTTAATCCTGGGGACCAATCACAACAGTATTGCATGCAGACTTTCTAAAAACTATTCAGCATATTTATTTTGAAGTACAACTTGCGATAGCTGACGTGAATTACATAAAATCAACATCTACGTTGTTTGACTCACCTCTGAATTGATAATAGGTTTTGGAAAATAATTTGGATTGAAAAAGATAGTGCTTGGTTCAATTTTGTTCCCGAAAGCATCCTGACTCTCCCTCGAGAACAGGATGGGCATAGAAGGCAGCATCTGGAAGATGTGCGATCTACTCGTCCAACGAAATCTCAACAGCAAACTACCACGGCTACGCAGATCCTTTACATGACAATAACACACAAACTAAACACGATAAAAACACGATATGAACTTCACTATAAAGAAAAAGAATTTATGAATTCATTGATGTATAGAACATTATTGTTTTGAATTTATCCAAACAACACAAGCCACCGAAAGAATGGAAACATTTTTGACAGATTGAGGACGCGAAATCGGGCGGGCGGAGCGCGCGCACGTTTCATTTTATGATATTTTAAACAAACTTTTTAAATATATTTTAACCTATTTTTATACCAAAAATCAATAGAAATAAATGTATGATGGTTTTAGGAATGTATTTTTTATATTTTTATATCAAAAATAAAGTCATGAATATCTAAAGAAAGCCATCTACCTGAGCTAAGAAAGTTAAAGGAAGCAGTGATTCAAGTGATTGGTTTCTTTCTGAAGTTTCGCTCTTCACTTTGCAGTTTGCAATAATTTGTACAGCGAAATGTTCTCTTTCCAATACAGTACAATATTGATTTCAAGAGAAGTTTTTATTACTCAAATAATTTATACCTACCTACATAAGTTTTTAATTACGAAATTCGAAGTGCCTAGGAATTACAAATTACGAATTCCTACTTATATCTATTTTAAGCATGCTGCCTTGTCAAAACTTAACTAAACTATTTTAAAGTTCGCCAAGGACTGTCTAATGTGTAATTTAATGTAAATAGGTCATGTAAATTAAAAAAAAGTTAGCTAGTTAAAGTTAGTTTAAGGCTCCTGCAGACTGGTGCGATATAGCGAGCGCGACAGGCTAAAATATGCCTGTCGCACCCGCGATATCGCCCCAGTCTGCAGGAGCCAGTACACACATTAAAGGTAAGTACCTCTACTTAGGTAGGTACCTCTACTTTTATTTATATTAATAAATAAAGTAACTATATCAAATAAAACCATTTTTATTCCCGCTGCGCTCTACCTATATCGGTAATTTGGAAAAACAGTGCTTTTTCGGTTCATCAAAGTAAGATGGGTGAAGAAAGGTGATATTTCTTCCGTAGGTCAGTCATACCGACGAAAGGTTAAACACGGCAACAAGGTGTTAATGTAATAACTGGTTAAGTTGCGTGTTTCAGAAGTTTATAAAAACACAGAGTGAACGAGCTCACATGCGGAAGTTGGGTAAATCGCTCAATACTTGTCCCACTAGATCAGTGTTTTTACGCAAATCTAATTTTCTAATCACTTTTCATTATCAAAATGCGGTAATAATAATGAAGGTAGTTAAGTACCTAGTGCACAGCGTGCCGTTGAATGTTTCAGTGGTTCGAGTCATCGATCATTTAGATCTACATTCTAGGTACTTACCTTTAGATTATGCATAATCAGTTGTATACGTTCCCACGATAGTCGTCAAATATTAAATAAAGTTAGCTGTTTGATTATTAAACCTGGGTAGGACAGCTTACAAGCAACCTAAAGCAGCAAACTTGGTCGTTTGGTAGGTAGTTAAATATCCACTACTACTGGTGCCTTTTTTTTTTTTTTTTGAGGGTGGGAAATCATCAAATAACTTCTCCCGCTCTGGGTGGAGCGGGAGGGTGTGTCAGACTCTTACTGACTAAAACCCACCCGTATTCCTTCCTGTTGCCTGTGTTGCGGGGGCCTCGGTGACCCATAAGTACCTTCCCGCGACCCCGGCAGGCATCGGCCCTAGTGGACCCCTACTTTGTGCTGACGACATCTCTTTGAGGCGCGCGTGGAATACGACGCGCCGTCGACCCGGGCCTGGTCCTTACCGGACGGTGAGCTACCCATTGCTCACCGTCCGCAAGCCCGCGCCTACGGTGGCCGGAAATCCGCCCGGGAACTACTGGTGCCTAAGGAATAATCTTACAAATAAGCTTAAAAAAAACATCAACCTTCCCAAAAAAATACTAGTGAAAAATAACTTTAGTTTCGGAAGTCGGTGTTTTTGGATCTGTATTTTAGTTTTTTGCCAATTGTGTTTTTTGGAAATCTGTTGTTTTTTTTTTATATTTTTTTATTTTTAGTGGGTCAGTTTGTAATGTATCTAAGTTACAATAGCCTGATGTCAACTGCAACCATATTCAAAGACCTAATCGAATCGCAAGCCGTTAAATACTTTAGGTATTATTAAGTAGATTCGGTGGCCATTTGTGGTCTTCATCATCAGTTCCACTTCACCAAATGGTGCTTTCCGAGAGAAAATGCACGAGTTACTATAAAAAATACCCAAATCGCTATAAGTGTGCCTATAAAATTTAAGGATTTTTCTGGGTTTCCATGGGATCCCCTAACCAGATTCTGATTTGGTGACAATGAGACCACCTCGGGAGCGAACCTTTTCAAACAAAAAAAATTTTTCAAAGTCGGTCCATAATTGACGGAGAAATCGGTGAACGTAGGTAAATATAAAAAAACAAACCAACATACACACGAACATAACCTCCTCATTTTTGGAAGTCGGTTAAAGAAATCTTGATGCCTACCTAAATCAATGTCTAAATCCAGTAATAGTCCTCCAAACCGAATTCCGTGGCAACCGATCTCAGCGGAGACTAATCGACGCGGGAGGTATTATATAGCACAAGTGTGTGCAGAGACATAGGTACCAATCTCTCTTCCCTCTCTCTCATAGTCCGATGGGACGGCAACTCGACACGACCGGAGAGAGATCAGGCGCAGGACTAACGGCTTAAGGGCCTGTGCACACCACGTTTTTTAAACGCGCCGTTGGCGTATGGGGGTATCAAACCGTCAACTTCCAAAATCCAGGCTGCTTCTAAGAAACCCAAAACCTAGCTATTGATTCGACCAACATATCTGTAAAACATTCTTTTATTTCACTGAGTGTTCAGTCATGTAAAAGTGTTTGAAACCTACCTACAGAAATAAAAGTCATTTCATTTCAAAATCATTTCATAGCCAATAGCTCTACCGAATAGATACCTAACCTCCATAGGAGAATAGTACCTCAGAAACCGAGCATCAGCCACCCACAAGCAGGTTGGGAGAGGAGAGTTAGGTCTGCGATGACGGAAGAAACCAGTCTCCGTGAGTCATTAATAAATAATAATTATCTCAACGTTGACGTCGTGGTGGGGCTTGCGCGCTCCTGAACTTTAGGTCTGTGCCGGTAGAGTTTACTTTGCCGAAACAGGTCCAGGGTTTATGTATCTATCTTGGTCTGGCTCCTCACAGCCAGCCCAAAAGAGATAGGTACATAAACGCGCAGGGCAGCATGTGGCGAGCTGTTGGGCAGAAGCGATCCCACGGACCGTCCCGGGAGAAGTCTTGTTCCTCATCTCTGGTTTGCGTTTATTGGCTGGCTGGAGTGAACACTGACGAGGAACAGAGCTCCCACCTCTTTCTTGCCTTTATTGGTCGGCTTGAGTGGAGATTTGCAAAAGCAAACGTGCTCGGAGGAGTAATCTTATCCTGCACCAAACGGGGGTGCTTGGGTCCACTTGCATTTGCATAGTGCATACAGGGATAATCGTCGGTTGGTGCCTCATTCCATTTAAAATTGTCTATGGTGTTTCTGCGAGTTTGGCTTCGGCCCCTCGTACGCCTTCCAAAGGATCAGCACCCGCATTGCTTAACACATTTTGAATCACAATCTGAATGATTTCGGAGTATATTACATTGAGCTAATACATTGCTTCATATGTTCCAAAAATTAGTTTGCTCAACAACGTAAATAACGAATGTTGTTGAACTGTCAAAATGAAACCCATTGCTTCTGATAGTTTATTACGCAATTATCCCGCGGGACCCCATGGTCCCGAGATATGTAAACATAAAATATAATAATAATAAAACATTTATTTTCAAGTACCTACACGGAAAAAAATCAAACTTTAGCAAAGTACCATTTTTCAAAATAAATAAGACTTATTTAAAACGTCCTATAAAGCGTTGTTAATATCAAACAAGCAAGTATTGCTAATACTCTCGGGTATTATTAACAAACTACTTGTCTATTTCAAAATGAGTGTCTTAATTTCAACAGTAATCGAATTTGGTTAATCGGCCACATCCATGGGCATAGTTACCTACCCTATCGGAAATATGGCCATTTCCTAAATTAAAAAAATAGTTAAGAATATCTGTAAATATTCAATATTTATACAAGATTACACGTTTATTAACTGATTATTATGTTATTTAATTTTAGACCTTTTATTACTTGATTAAAATTAGATAATATGATGTTACCATGACGTTTATAACCGTGTAACGTGTTAAATATGGGACTCACACAGGAGATCACAAATTAAACACTCATAGAAACATAAAAAAAACAAAAACAAAGTAAAATAAAAATAAAACAAAAAGTCCTGTTAGAATTAAACATGCAGTTAGCTACTTAGCTCCGTACAACAAGGCGCACAAGCAAGTTCTGCAGCTCGGCCATTTTTTTTCAGTTCTCAGAAGGAACGGACGCGTAACAACAAGCAAAGCAGAGCGCAAGTGAATAATTGTCAAAATTATTTTGCTGTAATATAGACTTTTTTAGTTCTCCTAGAATTTTATACTTAGATATTTCTCATCTGATTATATTTTTTAAAGCTAAGATGGTTCCGCCAGGGAGCGGTGACGTCCTAAAATATGGCTCTCCCTTTTCGTTTGTCTGTACGTTCGTTCGTTCGTTCGTTCGTGAATTAAGATATATTTTGTATTTCCAAACATAACTAAACTTTCATTTAATATTGTTCAAGTTTGGCATGTCGGCAAATGAACCTTAAGATCGTTCTGTCCTTATCAACTGTCACCAGTGAAATATCTGTTTCAATAGATGAACGATCTTTTATTTTATATCCCGATATGTTATCTATTTTCCTACTACAGGTAACGACAGTCGTGTACATACAATTAGTGTTTTTAGTCATGATACTTGGTATTCTTAAGTGGGTGAATTGGGTAACTACAGCTAAATACTTTTTACAAGTACCAATTCTAGACGACACAATGCCAACCTATACATTTTCTGCGGAAGCTCACCTCGCATTGTAGACTTCCCATATATATCTTCTACTGAAAATGTATGTGTAATGCTTAACATTGTGTCGGCTAGAATTGGTACTTTTAAAGAGTATTTAGCTGTGATTACCCAATCAACCCATTTAAGAATACCAAGTAACATGGCTAAGAATAACAATTTAATTGACTGTAGCTTCCGAGTTACTTTGCTAAATCCAACAAAGCACGTTGACTGTAGTGACAGTTGTGCTTATGTCATAATATAACCAAGTTAATTCATTACAGTTTGGTTGTAGCTACTGAATTGCTAAATCCAACAAATTTGCTTGGTTATAGATAACCAAGTCGCTCGGTTAATAATATAATTAGGTTTGTTAAGTTTACAGAGTGAATAGCTTAAAAGTAACCAACATAGGTTATCTATTTTTTATCAATTAGGTAACTGAGTTATTAACGTTACGTTAACCAAGTTTACTTGTTCAATTCTAGCAACAAACTTTGCTATCTCCCTCCGAACCAAGTCGCTCGGTAGTAAATAGTAACAACTTGTTTATTTCTAGCCGTTACCTACGTTTCTTCCGTGCATCATGGACTCATAAAGTTAGTAACAATTTACTTACAAACTATGTTAGGAATATTTACAAAACATTAAGTTCCTATTAGCAGGTTTACATGTAGCTGGCTTAAATTTTGAATGATCGGGCAATCTAGTTTGCTAGCAATGACAGCCAGGAGACTGTCAGAGCTGGCACGCACTTTGTGCAACAGGGATGCTGAACGCTTGCGTCTGATCGCAGCCAAGCCGTCAGTTTGCGCGTCCGCGAACATACACGAGGCAGTACAAAAAGGTAGCAGCCCCAACAGCATCCTGAATGCATTGTGTTACTAACCGCGAAGAGCATTAACAGCTTTTTGAGTGAAGCTAGTCCAAAGAAACAAGAGTAACAGTTGACAATACGTCACAAAAGTGTTATTTTAACCACACCCGAGCAGCGTGAGAACCTTCGGATCAACATATTACTCGTACATCGCACGGCTAATGCTCTTCGCTCTCGGTCCTTCGCTCTCGGTCATATTTAAACTGAAGAACACAGTTCAAGACACCATTATTTGTATTATTTGTAGTTGGGTAGCTCTCTGCGCACTTGTTGGCCGCCTTAAAGATTAAAGCAACTGATTTGGTCAGAGTTATATCTTAAATCATGATCCTCCACGTAACGCGTAACACTTACAAACGTTAAGTAACTTTCTAAGACATGCACTCACAGATATAGATAGACCTAGATACTCGTAAGTATCACGATCTGTATGAAAACCAAGCGTGCCATTTTTTGACTACCTACTATGATGTCACAAGCACTATTTAGTGATGGGAAAATCAAATCGATTCAATGACGCCGCCGCGTGCGGCACCCGTCGCCTTTGTGTACAGTAAAGAATTATTGAGAATCGTTTCAATAGATTTATTAATCGATTTTGTGACAGAGTGATGAGACAGACAGAGGAATGAGATAAACAGAGGTTAATAGTAGTACTACTAAGTAGATTAGGAATTCTAATCTACTTAGTAGGCAGCTAGGGATTAATCTGCTTAGTATCTATATCTGTGCATGCACTAGACGGGCTCAGCAGTGCCATGTCATCAGCGTACCTAATGTTATTAAATGCTACCCCATCTATGTAGCAGCCAGCATACAAACTGCTGAGCTCGACAATCAGCTCGTTTTATATGTCACCGTAAGATTGTGAGCACCGTTAGATCATAATCTATCTAGCAAGATTATAAACTATCGAAAAATCGTGAATTGATGTAACGCATTAATTTTCTTTAGTTTCGGTAATTTTCTCGGTAGTTTATATTCATATTTTCATAATCATACGGTGACATATAAAAATTAAACATGATGAAATATGGTGTTAGGCAGGGTGCCCTGCCTAACCCCACATTTTCTCACATACTCATCCGGCAGTTCATTTGCCCATTTTACACAATTAACTGGATGTGTGTACCAGTATTTAAAAACACTCATCAACTGACTGGGTACATTCGCGTCACACAGTTTAGACCATATCTAACTTGTCCGCCATGTCAAATGCCTTTGACATATCCAAAAAACAGGCAAAAACAGGAGTCATGTGAGTGGGTGCATGTATAATATTTTACAGTCTTTTTAGGGTTTTGCAGTAAACAAGGAACCCTTATAGTTTCGACTCGTCTGTCCCCGCTGTAGCTCAGAGACGCTTAGTACTAGAACGCTGTAATTTGGTATATTAAATCACGCCGACAAAGTAATAAAAAAAAGAATGAAAAATATTTTTTTGTTAGGTTTCCTCCCTTGCACGTAGGTTGTATCGAATGCGGGGATGATATATTTTTTCTCGTCTATCCCATAGTGTGGGGTATCGTTGGATAGGCTGTTCAAAAAATATTGCGGGTCTGTGAACACCACTTTTCAATTCAATGAACCGCTTGCGTAATATTAAGTATTTTTTTTTTAGGTGGGAAGTTATTTGATAATTTCCCACTCAGGGTGTGTCAGACTCTTACTGAGTAAAACCCACCCGTGTTCCTTCCGTTGCCTGTGTTGCCAGGGGACTCGGTACCCCTTTTGGACTTTCCCGCGAAATATTAAGCATTAAAGTGCTAATATTTGTTAGAGTCAAGTGTTCCTCCCCCTGCCAGCTAAATGGTTGTTTATGGAGATTTGAAAAAAAATCATGGCGGTATTACATACGTATAATGAAATTAAAAGGAAAACTATCACAGCTAAGTGGGCTTTACAAGTTAACGAGTTATAATAGTCGACCAACTTAAATTTGCAGTTGGAGAATTGACCGTGGCATATATCGATGTATGGTGTATATAACATGTTTTTCAACTACAATGTGAAGTTTGTTTTTGGAATAAATTGATCCCAACTTCCCAACTACGGAACCCTTCATTGTGCGTGGTCCGACACGCACTTGGCCGGTTTTTTTAGATTATACAATCGCAGTTTCAGTAGATAGTCCTCTGAGCTTGACATTATTCTTCAAAAAGTTGTTCAATAAAGGGTCAAAAACTTTAGCCTCAATCGTGACTAAGGAAATTGGTCTGTGGTTCACTTTATCCAAATGTCACTAGTTTTATTTTTTATAATGGGAACTGCAATGGTTTTCATCATATCCTTTGGCAGATAAGCGTGCGACACACAACATCATTCTCCTGCCCTTAGGTATCCCAAAAGGTTATTTGTGGTCGGCGCAACATGTTCCTTTCTTCCATACTTCTCTATTAGTTGTCATCTCGGTAGTCACCCCCTTTCTAGCCATATCATCCTTCACACAGTCCATCCATCGTTTCTTTGGTCTTCCCCTACTCTTATAGCCATCGACATTCATACTGACTCACAACAGTTATAAAAGAATGCCAGTACCCTGGGCATGGACACCAGTGTTCATTAAGCGTTCCACACTGAGCCCGACGTGTTTCGAGGAATTTCTGCGCTTCATACAAATACATTCTTTACTTCCTCTGCTGTGTACCTTTTTGTAAAGCTTTATAACGGAGGCCACTCAAGTTCACCGTCGCGGTCGTCTAAGGACGGTCCCAGTGGAGATTTAATAGTAAACAAGTCTTTAAACAGGTTCGAGATCTTCGCCGTATCAGTAAGACCTTCAACGCTAACAGGAAAGCTATACTTAATATGGTTGTACTTTTCTAGAAGTCTTTAAAATTATTAGTACTACGTAGGCAAGCTTTCTTGTCCATGACAATTTGTTCTTGATGATCTTGGTACCATTTCAACTTAGTTTAAATACCCTTCTTGTTTGTAACATAATATCATAAAGCCGGCCACCCAATGGTTAACCTGCCTCCAGCCACAACTGAAAACCAAGTCTAAGACTCCTTGTGCGCCCCACACACATATACTAACCTAACATAATCCTCTTTTATTTTTCTTTTCACATTTAGAACTAATTGTGTGATTAAATTAAATATAGAGGCCTTGGCAGAGAGTACAACTTTGTGCCCTTTGGCGTCGAGACCCTCGATCCGTGGGGTCCCAGTGCGCATAAATTATTTGCGGAAATCGCGAAACGTCTCGTTGATGTAACTGGTGACCGAAAAGCTGGCGGCTTCCTCGCGCAACGCACCAGCATTGCAATTCAGCGAGGAAATGCCGCCAGCATCCTCGGTACAATGCCTCGAGGGCCTTTTTTAGGTTTAACTTAGTTTTAATTTAATTTAGTTAATGTTAATAATCAACTTGTAATTTGGTTACGAGTATATACGAATTCTAACGTAAGTAGTAAGTATTGTGTCTTTATTTCTTATTTTGTTATTTGTAACTCGCTAAATGCTGCAGCGCTTGACGTCATCCCGTCAACGCCGGCTGTCGCTGAAAACCTGCGCTGGGGCTCTGTCTATTATAGGGTCGCAGGATTATGCTGAGCGATGGCCGTTTTGCGTGAATGTGACGCATATTTTCCCCCCAACTTGTTATTTCGTGTTTGTGGTATTTTTTGCGTTATGTTTACCGCAAATACTTAAACGTATTTTCTTTTCTTTTGTATTTTTTTTTTACAGCGAGTTTTCTCAAAATTATCGCATGCCACATTACCACGGTAATATCGTGACATTACTGAATACTGGTATGATACACTGATACAGATTATCAATTATAATTATTTAGATCGATATTCTAAATGATTACAACTACATCACACGTCGTCAGCGTCACGGGTTTCAGCTTCCCCTGCAGGCGTTTTACATACTCCAGCTGTTGACAGAAATTAGAGAGGAGAGTCAGCCCAGCCCAGTCATCTCGAGCCCAGTGCTACGGGTAGTGCTTCCAACTGCCGTATTATCAGTAGTACGAGCATTGCAACTCGGCGCAAGACCGAGATCAGACTGAAGTGGACAAAACTCATTTCTACAAAAATGTAGAAATGACCCATGATGATGTCATGATGAATGATGATGAATGATGACGATGATGTGAGTTTTAACACGGGTTCAAAATCACATCCGGTAAGGATCAAGCCCGGGTCGACGGCGCGTTGTGTTCCACGCACGCCTCAAAGAGATATCGTCAGCAAAAGTGTAGGGGTGGGTCCACAAGGGCCGATGCCTGCCAGGGTCGCGGGAAAGTTCGAAAGGGTTACCGAGGCCCCTGGGAACACAGGCAACGGAAGGAACACGGGTGGGTTTTAGTAAGTCTGACACAAACGGGAGAGGTTATTAGATAATTTCCCACCCAAACAAAAAAAAAGGGGTGCCCCTATAAAGTAAAAGTACAAAAGTACTCTGTGCTCACCCCCCCCCCCCCCCCCCGCTCCACCCAGAGCGGGAGAAGCTTATGTTTTTGGTAACCATCGCCAGACTTACACCGTTGTTACTCATAGCCCTACAATTAGACATCTTATCGACTCAGATAATTGTGAAAACTTACGTTAGTTAGTATTTCAAGTACCTAAGTAATACCACGGTTTACCTAATTACTTACCAAGAAAGTATTACGGTACGATTGTGGTAAACGTTGCGTGAATTTTATCACTGTTGTTCATTTCGACAACTCATCGCAAACACGTAGTAAGAAATTCAGACCTTCAAAATCAAATCGGTGTCAGTAGACTTTCATTTTCCAAGTAAATACGTCATTGTTGCAGATACTACTGTTAATAGTTGTTGTGTTATCCGTCGTCAGGTAACGCCATCGATTTTATTATTCTTTGGCTGAACACAGTAACATCGACAGCTCGGAAAAAATCGCTCGGAAAATCGGTTTCGGAAAGTGGGATTCGTTTTTTAAACAAGATTATGGTTTTTTACAAGTAAATAGTTAGCGTGATAGTAGCACGAGTTTTTTAAACCATGGCTGCGATTCTGCCGTCTGGATTGAGAAATGGGGTAAGGTTTCCTAAGCTTTATTTTTTTTGTATAATTATTTGTGCATTGTCTGATTTGGAACTTGTGGGGCTAAGTAATAACGCTTGCCACGGTTGGTTCGTGGATGGTGGACCATCTTTTCATACCAAGACCCCTCCGTGCCTCGAAAAGCACGTTAAGCCGTTGGTCCCGGCTGCCATTTGTAGATCTTTGACAGTCGTTACGGGTCGTCAGAAGTTCGAAAGTCTGACAACCAGTCTTACCAAGGAGTATCGGAACAAAGATCAGCAGCATACTCGACTAAAATAACCTGACTTTGCACTGGTCACATTAGGTATCCAGTTATCACGAATTATTTTCAGTGTTTCCAAAAACTATTACTTGCTAACAGAAACTTAGGTAATAATTAGATAGGTTTATCAATTATAATTAAATTTAAGTATAATAATTACAGTAATTGACTGTTTAAGTACCTGAATGTTTATGATTTAATTAGGCATGTTTATGTAGTGGCTAGGGTTATGTAGCCTTGCATCAAGGATGCACAAAAACGAGCAGCTTCCGTTGGTGCGTGTCTTCATTGTTTCATTGTAGGTATTTTGTGTGGTTCTCATACCTTTAAAATGTTCAAATATACACTGTGATTCTTTCATCAAAAGACCATTTCAGACACCAATCGACATGGTCTTCACATGATCTGACCAAGATTATGTCTGGACTTTAAAAGAGACTGTGACCTTTGAGTTTGTTTCGGCCTTTCTTCTCAGAGTAGTCAGTTAGGAAACGCCGACCTCATCTAGTTTAAAAAAATATGTTTGACGTGTAAAAGTGTTTGTAAAAACCTACTTACAGAAATAAAGTCATTTATCATTTATAAACAGGATTGAAATACGAGTAATTAATTGAACTTAGGCAAGTTGTTTTGTACCGTTATTTAGAATTATGATTTTCAGTTCTTTTTTTGATCCGCAAAAGCGAAATTAGGTAATGTTAGACAACAGAATGTTGGTGGATAAGTAGTGAGAAATAACATAATAACATAAAATAACATTACGCTTGTATTCCTCGAAGGGTTAGGTAGAGGTAAGAGAGACCTACAGTGAGAAAGTGTCCTATAATTATGGTCACGTACCTAGTTTTCAATTAAGTAGTGTACCTTTGCTCCTTTTTATGTCCTCATTAGTCCTCAAAGCTATAAGGTACAGACGCCAGCACGTCAAGTTACCACAAACTGTTAAATTTTCTCATTCGATTTTGAACTTAACGATCAACATTTTAACGTTTAAAATCATTCATTTGGAAAAAAATTACAATTTGTGGTAACTTTTTCGACTGTACCTACTTGGTGGCTGGTCAGACCAAGATTAATAGATAATGAGTCGGTAACTGATATAAAACATTGATTGACCTTTCATTGGAAGGAACATTGTTTGAAAGGTCAACTCTAAGAATTAGAAATTCAGGAAGTTTGCGAAGATATTATAAATGCCAAAGTGAGTTTGTTTGTTTGTTACGCTTTCACGCTAAAACCGCTGAACGGATTTGGATGAAATTTGGCACTGGGGTAGACCATGACTCAAAGAAGGATATAAGCTTACTTTTTTATCCTGGATCGCAGACGAAGTCGCAGGCAACAGCTAGTATTTTAAAATCGATTTCACATAAATAACCGATCAATTACAAAGGCTGATGGCCGATATCCTGTGGCAATGGCAAGTACAATTACTTAATATCTCTTGAGTGCGTTTCTAAGGAGACTTAACCACACGTTTTAATCAAATGTCTACTCTTCTGGCCTTGTCTGAAGGAAATACCAAATAATCTACGGTTTCTTACAATCGTTCCATTCTACCAGTAGCCATCCGCACGCGATCTCAGCCACACTTCAAAATTGATCGCTTTGTGTTGAATTATTTTTTAATAAAAATGGAGGAGGGAACCAAGGAGAACGGGGGCAGTGATAAGTGTGATCAGGAACACTCAAATGGTGAAGAGATTGTGACCAAGGAGCAAGATGCCCCGACTGACATCGTGTGTGACGATGTAAATATTGAAACTATTGTTCTTTTGAATATACGTACCAGCAGACTTAGCACGAGAACAGTTTTGTCGACGGAAGATTAGGAAAATTGACGTTTCCGTGTAGGCAGTTGACAGTTTTCTACCGAGAAATGTAGACAAGCGATTTCTTTTCTACAGTAGAGTAGAAATAGAAAGCGTCATGCTAAGCCAGCTGAAAGTGTCTAAAGTATATTTTGGTTAAAGTTTGCTTTTATATTTAAAAATGTAGACAAGCGATTTCTATTCTACAGTAGAGTAGAAATACAAAGCGTCATGCTAAGCCAGCTGGAAGTGTCTAAAGTGTAATTTTGGCTAAAGTTGGCTTTTATATTTAAATGAATCCAAAAAAAAAACATCGGTTAAACGGTCAACAAAACAACGGACATTTTTTACAACGGAAGGCTTTACAAATTTTTCACAAAATTATCCATTTACGCGGAGGTTAAAGGCTGATAATTAATTTAACTATTTAAGTACAATAAGATTATTATCTTTACTAATTTTTAGGGGGTTTGGGCCTTATCACACTAGCGAGTTGCGAGCGAATGGAAAGCGGGGCGAGTGCGCAGCGTGCTCGCTGCGAGTTCGCAACGTGATCGCCACGTTTTCACAACATTTTAGCTTGTCTCGCTCTCTCTTGTACACTCGCGTCAACCGCTCTCGTTCCGCAAACGCGGCGAACTCGTTGCGCACTCGTGGCTATCACGTTACACATAAGGACTTTTACAAGATAGTATTTTAATGTAAAACCTCTTCCGGTAAACTTTCAGTGCCTCCCCTCCTACCCCTACCCTCCTAACCTACCCTCTTCTTGTAAATCCTAATCCTAACTAATATTATAAGTGCGAAAGTAAGTTTGTTTGTTTGTTAAGCTTACACGCTAAAACGGCTGAACGGATTTGGATGAAATTTGACGCATGGGTAGACCATGACCTGAATTAGGACATAGGATATACTTTTATCCCGATATTTCCACGGGATCGAGACTTATGCGGCTGAAGCCGCGGGGCGTAGCTAGTATTATATACCCATGAGTTCTATGACATAATATTAATACAATTGAATTTCTCCACAGCAAAGTTCCTAGTCTCTGCTAGGTCCAACTCATGATCCCATTTTTTTCTCGCGTTATAATTTACTCCTGGAAGAAGTCATGCTAGGGCGTAGCATGTCAGCAACCACCTTCATTTATTCCCAATAATAATTTCCTTAAACATTTTTATACCTTATTCCAATGTACTCTCCCCAGATCAAAGGCCTGGACGCGAACCGATATGCGACGAAGAAGACAGTGGCGCAGGGCATGCTCGACATCGCCCTGCTGACGTCAAACGCATCGCAGCTGAAGTATGTCCTGCAAGTGGGGCCCAAGCACGAGTTCTACACGCTGCTGGTGGTGCTCATCTCCATATCCATCGTTCTTCAGGTGAGAATCAATATTATAGGCCCGCTACCACAAACCAAAAATCACTAAATACGTTTATGCCCGAGATACACGGGCTAGTTTCTCAAGCCAGGATGGAAAACTAGTGTTAGCTAGCAAGCTAGTAGCTCTGGCTTCGTGTAGCTTACTACCCGAGAAATAAAGCTAGATCTGAATGAGCTAGCTTCATTTCTAGGCTAGTAAGGCAGTGATAAAGCTAGTAAGCTAGCGTCTCAAGTTAGGATAGTTTAATAAGATGGGATAAAAAATTGAGTTAGTAACATTTGAGGAAGCCAGGATAGTTAAATCAGTGGTGAGGACCACTGATTTGTGTACTAGTTTCATGTGGCCGGCGAAGCTAGTATTCGATTGGCTAGTGTACAGTACTACGCGTTTTGTTTGAACGCGACCACGTCTTGTACTCTACTGGTTTACAATTATCTGGCATCATGTAAACGCGCAAGCTTGTGTCAAGCTAGGATAGCAAGCTAGCACGATAGTATACAGTGGTTCTAGCTATTGCTATATATATCCTACCTTTGAAAGACTAGCTTCGTGTATCTCGGGCATTATACTATACCGCTAAATACCGTTCTCAATTCTGTCTATAAAATTTTCAAACGATTGACAGAAACGCAACGATATTTTATATTCGTTTAGCGGTAAATGTTTTGTAGTAATTTGTAGTGCAAGCGGGCCTTAGTCTTTTTTTTTTAATTTAACAGTTAAAGGAAAGAGGTTTAGTGTAATTTGAACTACTGCTATTTCATAAAGCTTGCGATCTGGATTGATCGTGATTCAACGGCTTGGGCAGCATCACGAACTGTGCAAGACATGGAGCCCAGAACGCTTCCTCGCAGTCTCTATACACCCGTCTTTGATTGACACAGATTTATCGGGAACTTGAGTAATGGCATTTACATTAGATTAAATTAATAGCAGTTTCAAAATTATTCTGTTCCTAAAACTCCTCAAGCAGCATCCAGGTTCTTAGGTGGCGATGGGTTTCGTGCTGCTGTCCCTGAATCTGTGGCGAGACTGCTGGTTCCACCGGCCGCGCCACCGGACTTCGGCCCTGAACATCAATTACGGAACCACCGGTACAGCCTTCATCGTGACTGTGCTGAACGTCCTCGTTTCTGCCTTCGACTCGTCGCTTGCTAGATACCAAGACCTAGATTAAGATGATTAGGCTGCGTTTATGCGACTTTCACACTTACGTGAACCCCGAGCCGTCATTGTGAAGATTCTGGGAATTAAGGCTCACTTGCACCGCTACTCACTAAATTCATTTAGTGCTAAATTAATTTAAAATATCGTTCTATTTCTATAAATCGTTTGAAGATGACAGAAACAGAATGCTGTTTTAAAGTAATACGTCTAACGTTAAATGCATTTAGTAATCTGTGGTGCAAGTGGGCCTTAGAGTTTACTTTGAGTACTCAAAACGCATGTTCCTTAGGATCCGTAAATCTAAGCCTTCCTGACTCCACGAACTTCTCAATGCCGTTTTAAACTCGAATTGTGGGCAGATTGTTGAAGTCCAGAGGTGTCCTTGGTGCCGGTGAGAGCTTAACGACTTTGAGCGACATTAAACATTTGGCGAGAGCTAATAGCTAATAGATAATAGCATTCATTACCAGCCAATGACCCCGACTCTAACCCGCATAGTTAAGTTTGCTAAGTAGTCCATTCGACTGTTAGCTTCACATATGGCCTAGAAATTTCGATGGATTTATTTAGGTAATAATAAATAATGCCTAACAAACTTAATAGGAACAAGGTTTTGGAACGGAAAGAGCTCCGAATTACCTTCAGTTCAGTCAGTTTAACGGAACCTTACGTTTAACTACGGAAGACGTATTGTATATTGAATAATAACTTTGCTGGCCCTACTTTTTTTATGAAAGACCCAAATTAATAAGTAACTCTGACAAGGCCACAAGGCCTTTTATTATTCAGGTTCAAGATTAACCTAGTAATTACTTTTTCATTGAGACTGAAAATTATTTGGTGATTCAGCCTGATATTTTTAGAAGCAGTAATTTTTCATACAATGAAAAATAAACTCAGAATTTTTGTTTTAGCTTCTCGTTGGATTACTATTCGTGGTAATCGGAGGCTTGGACCTGAACGATCATGAGGATCAACCGTCAGCAATGATTCTCAATGACATCATTGTAATTTTCATATTCGTCATTTCCGTCATTAATATCGTCATTTCCGCTTTCGGCATAGAGTATTCGAATAATCCCTTAGTATTAGAACGGCTAAATTATATTAATAATCAATATTTAAGAAAGGGTAACTTGACTGCAGTCTAGGGTAGAGGTAATTACCTATACAACAGGTACCCTACCAGGAAATAAGACCCCAAAAATGTGAGATGTGGAGTATTATACAAGGTGTCGTTTTGCATCCTCGTCAAATTCAAGGAGGTAACTATGCTAATGATTCGCGACAAGAATCAATAATAAAATAAGTAAGACTTTTTTTTCTTATTTTTGGAAATCGGCATGTGTGAGACACGCATGTTAAAACGCGGTCCTTGTGATACCGCACTGTAACTGCCTTTTTACACACACACTACCGCATACGCAACGGGGTGGTTCTGTTCTGTGAAAGTGGTGTATTCTAAAATACTTACAAACTTAAGTAACTAAAAAAACAAGTATGTATTAATTATTGAGTAGGTATCGTAATTTTATTTGATTATATATTTCTTTCATAACAGCCTCCTGAAAGTTGACGAGGATTCTAAACGACACCTTGTATAGTACGCGTCAAACTTAATGGCGGCTCTGAAGTGCGGCATTTGCTGCGCAGTACTGCACCCCTCACCCCCGCTGACACCAGAATTAGTTACTGCGCAGTGACTTGCCTCATGTTCCGAGCCGCCATAAAGAAATGATTTGGGCTGTAGGTACGCAAGGATTAGTTAACAAAGCTACAAAAAAAAATCCTTAGATTAATTATAAAATGGCCGAGAAAAGGAGGTACTTACCTATATAAATTATTCAGCATTGCAGAAAATATACATTAGTTATTTTAATAAGAAGTAAAACTAAATAGTTGAATTAAAAATTAAACTGAATAGTTAACCGGCATGAAGCCTTATAAAAAATGTAACTAGATATATGCTTAGGACTACATATTTTGCTATTTATTAAACTGAAAAGCCGTTTAATTATGTAGGGCGCATGGCGTGAAAATTACGAGTTAAAAGGCTGATTACCTACGTGAGTGTGAGTTAATTGCCAAATAAAGATGTGCAGGTAATTAGTACTATGTTTAACTTAATTAGCACATACACACAATGGCATGGAATGTAACAAATAAATAAAATTAAGGTGTCTGTTTGTAATGTCAAAATAACAGCTTTTTACTAAATGCATATGAAGGTATATCCTCGTACAGTACAACAAAAAATTAAAAATATAGTGTTTTGTTATAAACAAAAAAACTATGTTTAAACGTTTGGTCTGACTTTCTGTCTGCCTGTCTGTCTGTTTCTTCCGACTAATCTCCGAAACGGCTGGACCGATTTTGTCGGGAGATTGCTGATGTTATAAGGTGAAACTAAGGCTATTTTTATTTTAGAAAAAGCCTCGCGGGTGAAGCCGCGGGCAACAGTTACATAATATAAGTACTTGCCTATTTAAGTTACACCTAAGTAAAAAGTATTTTAATAGTTTAATAATTTCTAGCCAAATTCTTTTGCATACCTATGTATTATGCAAAGACATTTGAAACCGCCTGAAAGTAAATTGTTAAACAATAAAAAAAGAAACTTGCTTATGTCCACTGGGTCAAATTAAATTAGCTAGCTCCGCAGGCGTGATAAGTATCTAAACATGATTAAAAACAAAAAAACAAACGACTAGATGATTTTTTTGGGGTCAACCACCGCAGGTATTAAAGTTACTTGTATTCTTTGTGTGGTTCACAAGGAATGCATTGTTCGTATTTGTTATAAATAGACTGATGTTAGTATTGATGTCGCGGGACCTGCCGGGGTTGCGGGGAGGTACAAAAGGGTTACCGAGGCCCCTGGCAACACAGGCAACGGAAGGAATACGGGTGGGTTTTAGTCAGTAAGAGTCTGACACACCCTCCCGCTCCGCCCAGAGCGGGAGAAGTTATTTGATGATCTTCCGCCCAAAAAAAAAAGGGTAGGCGCATTTCTCGCAGTGGACTTTTTCCTGTAATGGTAGATGTAAGAAGATAATTAAATAAGTATGAGTTTAGGAAATATTTTTTTTTGATATGTCGTGTTATGACATCGATACTTCTGTGAAATATACTCATTTTTTTTTATAAACCCATATTTCAAGTAACTACTGCATTGAGCCCAAAAATCACACAAATCTTTTATTTTTGTTTTATTATGTTTAGATATCGATACCCATTATGTCTGTGGAGTTTCTCTAGCGAATCTAATGTGACCTTCTATAGTTCCATACCGATCTAAGCTACTTTATTAAAAAAAAATGCTAACAACTCTCTTTGCTTACGCAGGCAAGCGCGGGAGTCCTGGCCCTAATCATTTCCGCTTTGGACGGTGAAGCCAGCCACAGACATAAGAAGATCGCTGATTGGCTGTACCACACGTCAGTCGGTATGATGACCGTTGTAGTTTTCTGTGACGTCATCAAAATGACCTTTGGCCTTGACCCCGCGCTTTCCCTGCAAGACTATCTTGGGAATAAGACTTCGAGTTTATATGACACGTTCTTTAGGGTTGGTAATGATACTCATTAATAGGGTGATCGGTTATTTAATAACCCACCTTAAGATCATTCAAGTGCCATACGAACTTTAAATTAGATTTTAAGATAAGATAATTCAATTCAATTTATCATCTCAAAGGTCAATTTACTATAAAGTAGGGTAGACTGGGCACAACAACAATTGTGTCAATTTTCATTTGACGGCCAATAATTTTGTTACGTAGCTGTTAGCTGTAAAAAAAAGTTTTTTATTGTGAAGAGTACATTTATTTGTCTACGTATAAATACTTAAATTGTATTTCTAAGTACTATGGTTAACTCACAGAAGCAAGTTAGAAAAAAAGAGAATATGTCACTGTCCAGGGGCGGTTGTGACAGTACTTACTCGGTCGGTAGTGACAGGTTCAAAAATACACCAAAATGGTCATCATTCTCTTGCCCTTATCTCAATTTATTTATGGTCGGCGCAACATGTTCCTTTCTGCCATACTTCTCTATTAGTTGTCATCTCGGTAGTCACCCTCTTTCTAGCCATTTTATCTTTAACATAGTCCATCCATCGTTTCTTTGGTCTCCCCTACTCTTATAGCCATCGACATTCATACTCAACACTTTCCCCACGACATTTCCCTCATTCCTCCGCAAGTCCGCATGACATACTCATACCATGACAACCGATTTCCGCACAACTTTTCAGTCACCGCTGCCACTTTCAGATTTCCTCTTATGTACTCATTTATTATTCTATCCATTCATGTCACACCACACAGCCCTCTTAGCAATCTCATTTCAGCCGGATACAATTGCCTTTCATTCATCCCTTTTTTGGCCCAACATTCTGATCCATACAAGACAGCAGGTCTTACCATTGTTTTATATATCTTCCCCTTAAGTTTTAGGGGATTGCGGAAGTCGCAGATTGTTCCGGTGACCTGCTGCCATTTCATCCATCCAGTGTTAACTCTATGCTTAACCGTCCGATCTACTTTGCCATCGCTTTCCACGAGTGAACCGAGATATCGAAAGTCAGATCAGAGTCGCGTCATCAAGCGCTATGGCTCCAGAACTGGAGAGACCGCCGAAATCGCAGAACATATATTCAGTTTTAGTAGCATGCTCCAGGGTGCCTCTTCTTGTATGTCCGACGTCAGAGCGTCCATAATCAACAGGAAGAGGTAAGGACTTAAAGCCGACCCGTGTAAGCCTACAGCCACATTGAACCCGTCGGTATTGCCAGCAGTCGACCGGATGCAGGTACAAGATTAACTGTACATAGCACGAATTAACTCCACATACTTCCCGGGTAAACCTTTCTCTTTCAACCACAACACATCCCGAGGTTCTTTTAAACATTTCCATACTTCTACTGGTATATATGATATACCAGTAGTAAGTAGGTATGGAAGCCTTTCCATTTTTCATACTTCCAACTTCCTTCCTTACTGTTCCATGCTAGTTTTCCTTACTAAACCCATATTTACTTTGAGCACACCATTCCATTTATTATCTTCGTTCATTAGCTTTTCAAAATAAACCTTCCATCGTTCTTTTATTTCGTCATCTTCGGATAGAACCTTACGCCGGTAAGGTTCTATCCGAAGATGACGAAATTAAATGAAAAATTAAACGAAATTAAACGAAATTAAATGTATGACAGACGACGCGCGGCGTCGTCTGTCATACATTTAATGTGAATTATATATCTCATTCTCCTTTCTCTTGCTTTTGTAATCTGGTAGAGCTTTTTCTGGCCTCTAGGGCTGAGTCATACAACTTTTCCTGGGCCTTAGCCCTCGAAACTGCTACCGCCTTTTTCTTCCATTCTTTATAAACCTTTTTGCTTATCATCTTTTAAACTATCATTCCCGTTTTCTGCACTCTGCCTTTCTATAAACACAGTTTTCTTTTCTTTACGCATCTTTTGCACGTCGCCATTCCATCACCATGTATCCCTTTCTATCACACCTTTCCCTTTCTATTCTCCAAACACATCTTTTGCTACTGTCCTTATACAATCCGCCATCTCTTTTCAATATTCATTCAGATTTCGAAAAAAAAAAAATATGCATTCTTCTCGAAAAAATTAACGTTTACGTAACACAAGAATATTTAATATTTATAAGTAATAAGGCATTTATAGCTATTATAACAAATTTTCATATAGCAGTCTGATTGGATTATAACTAGTAATAAATAGTCTTAAATTACAATCAGTCCAAAAAGCTAACTAAAGAATTCTAATTACACAATATGGTAACAATGTCACAATACAAACGAAATCACAAATAATTGCTATTTCACAATCAGCTTCTTAAAAAGAAATGGAACATTTGTGTAAGTATTAACATACAACATTACTTTATTATAACCAACATATGTCATGCTGATGCTGTCTTTATTGTGGTCCGCGCCGACTTCATGGCGTTTTCCAATGTATCGTATCAAAGACATGCAATTAACGTCGTGCATTTCTGTAGCTCTCCGTAATGATGTTCCTCATTTCACTTCTATATAAGCTTCTTCATATTTTCCTATATCACATTCACGAAGACCCAAAAAAATTGTCACAACCGTATCCAAAGCACTCCTTCGCAAAAAACAATCACTATGGCAATTTAGAATAATGTACGTACAAAATACTTTGTACTTACGCACAGTTAATTAATCACTAATATTTAACTAATTATGAAAAAAGAACAGTCATTACTGCATCTGTACACTTATAAAAACAATCATTAAAAGAGATCAAATAAAAATACTTTCTTTTGACTGTTAAAAAGTAATGAGGGCGGACCTCTGCTAACTTCAACGTCTCGCGTTGTTTGACGAAATAATGTGAAACAGGTTCAGACACGCATGGCGCTCCTCTGTACCCTTACAGGATGTAAGGGTTCTCGAGATCGAGCGTTCTATGGATCAGCTGCATAGAGCGCTCCTATACTCGAGCGCTCTATGGATCAGCTGCATAGAGCGCTTCTGTACTCGAGCGCTCTATGGGTCAGCTGTACTGATTGTCCAATGCGTAGCGTGTTCAATAAAACAGCGCGTTTGGGGTGCTGTTGCGACTGCCACGTTATTGCAGTGCATTTGCAATGTTTGCTCGAGCCAGAGTAGGTAGCTTCTCAGCTGTAGTGCGGAAGAATAATGTATCTCTTCTCATCATATTGCGGGACAGTAGCAACAGCTTCCTGAAAGTTATTGCTGATGGGCCTAACGAAAGCCCCGCAATGAGGCATCTTATAAACACCACCCTGTCGGTATTATATTAGAATTTATGTACTAACATAGCAAATAAGTTAAATTGTTTACTAACATCTAGAATTGTAAGTATTTTTTGTATTGTAATTGGATCTACTTTGACTGTTAAATAAATAAATAATATTATTATTACTTATTACATTATTTAGCATGTTCTGTTTAAGTCCCATGTTATAAGGGAGCGAATCTATTACAACAAGGCCTGATGTTATATCATGCTTATGTGTTGCGATTGTTTGATTTTTTATTGTTTTATGTTTATGAATGTGTTTTGTCTGCTTTTATATTTATGTTCGTTTCTCGTTTTTCATCCATAGGTTATATCAGCAGTAGTGGCAGTAGTTCTCAGCTTTATTTTCAACATAAACCATCAGCCGGACCACCGGAAAGCCGATATATTAAACAACATAAGTTTGATCTTCAAAGTCTTCAGTATTGCCGTTAACATCGTCATCAGCATATTCTATTCAATGCAAATAGATATGGATGCACGCTTACTCACACAGTAAATTCCGTGACCACTTATTCTGAAAGTTATAAGGTCCGCTTGCACCACAAATCATAAACGCAAACGCAAATTGCAATAATTGAAATCATTTTGTCTTTGTTATCTTCAAAACATTGACAGAAATAGAACGATGTTTTAAATTCGTTGAACGCTAAGAAATGCATGAGTCATTTGTGATGCAAGTGGACCTTAGTAAACAACAAATCATGCATATTTCCTCTAAAGTTATAAAAATCTCTTTAATTTTATGTGGCTTACTATTTCATCATTTGTCCTATTGCTTTTAATTAAATACCTATGATTTCGCATAGGTAATTAAATGCTCTGTCTCACATCAAGATACTACAAACTGTCAAATTTTCTCATTCGATTTTCAACATTTTAAGGTTTAAAATCATTTGGGTATATTTAACAGTTTGTAGTAACTTGTTGTGCTGGCAACTGTACAGACATGTAGGTATAGTGAATATTGATATTAAAAATAAGCAATTTTGTATAAGAAGTTTTAGCTTCTAGCTTCTAGCAATATTAATTCAAGTTTTAAATTCTGTAATGTTACTTTAGTATATTTGAAGCACTGTAAGTATTATAAAAGAGGTGATCTTTTTGTAGGTAAGTAGGTATATTATTATGTAAATATTTTTTCTATTTCTAATAAAGACATACAAAAAAATACTTGCCTGTTTTTTCTCCTATTTAATTTAATAAGCTAATTAGGAGACAAATCTAATACTATGCAGGTTACATACACACGGTTACTAGTATAAGCTGATCTCGCATTGTATAGGATTTCCGTACAATGCGAGTTCAGCGTTAACTGGAAATGTATAGCTTGATGTGTAGCCGTGTGTACATAAATCACTGGAACAATCTGACATGTGTTAGCTGTCACTTGTGTAATAAAATGGTCATATTTATTGTAATGGTGATCGTTTACTTTAATAGATTTATACAAGAGTAAAATAAATGTCTAGAATACAATAAATAAATGACCATTTTATTCAGATAGTGAATTAATAATTCGACTTTAGTGGCCCTAACAAAAGTTTTAAAAGTGTTGCGAGATCTCAAAGTGGCGCCCTCTTTATAAAAAACCATAGTGTTCTTACTACACAGTTGCATAACCGTGATTATAAATAGTGTTACGGCCCTGGCCACGACCTTGCCGCTATCAGCGCGCAGCGGTAGCTTAGAGCGGGGCGGTGAGCGGTAAAAACAAATATCATCATCATCATTTAGACGAAAGACATCCACTGCTGGACATAAGCCTCCCCCAAGCACCGCTACTTCGACCGGTTTTGTGCTTCCCGCATCCAGCGGATTCCTGCGGCTTTCACAAGGTCATCGGTCCACCTTGTGGCGGCCTTCCAACGCTACGTCTTCCGGTACGCGGTCGCCACTCCAGAACCTTTCGGCCCCATCGGCCATCAAAACAAATATACATAAACTTTTTTCCAAAAACAACCCGGTTTCCAAAATAAAAAAAAACACTTGTAAGTGAAAAATTCAGGAAGTTGGATGTGCGGGCCAGCACTTAATCGATAGTTTGGAATTGGTTTTACGACAAAAAAGTATGGACGAATGCACAATTACTGTTCGGACAGAAATTACGTAGCAAATCAGTAGTTGGCGAAAGGAAGGTGGCACGATACCTTATATGATGCGATGATGATGCACTGTCACGACGATACAAGCGATTTCCACGAAAATGGGATGCGCACATGAAGACGCACGAAAAACGAATCCATCTTGATTTTCGACGACATTCCGCGGGTTGGCGCTGATTGGTGTAGCGGTCTCGCTCACACGCGGGTGAAAGGCAATGTGCAGGAATGGGATAGGGGGGAGAGGAGTACGGTAAAACCAATCTAATCCCATTAATTAGTTATACCAACAAAAAAAACTAAGGAAATGACAATACATAATTTCAGTCGATCAGCGCGCAAGCATCTTCCCGGGTTTGAAGGGACACCTTCAAAATTTATCAATGAAATACAAAGTTGAATTAAAGCTAACTAATCTATATGAAATCGAACTAAACTAGTTTACTAATACCCTAACCTAACCTAAATGAAGAATACGCGAACTACTGATTAGGTAACGGGCATAGCCGCACGACTGGACGCAAGTACGATCCAGTAGCTGTTTTGACCCGAGCTATACGTGTTATTCCCGTGGAATCAGGGAAAACTTCCTCCACGAGACCTAACGGCCAATGGAGTGGAGGTGAATTCTCAGTTAAAACTAAGGAAATGACAATACATAATTTCAGTCGATCAGCACGCAAGCAGAAGTCGAGTGTTTTTTTGTATGTTTTTATTTTTCAGATTTTAGTTATGGTACCTACCTACCCCACACCAATTCGTATACCAATATTTGCTATGTAAACAACCGTATCAGGAACTTTTATAACATCATTAACATACACCGAGTGAATGAAATACGTATTATTGAAGCTAACTGAAAAACTACCTAAGAAAAGTTAAACTATTTAATTTATATGGGACCACCGCGTCAAGCTCTACGAAATGAAAGATTTATAAAAATCGGTTCATAAACAAATAAGTTATGCCCGAACCCGAACACAAACCGAGTACCTCCTCCTTTTTTTGAAGTCCGTTAAAAATGTATGAAACACGCCTCGAGGATATTAATCTATGGAGGCGTCGCCGATCGCGTAAGCTGCCGCTAACGCTACTGAGCAAGCAGTACCTACGTGGCATGGGCAGCGCCCCGCCTGCCGACACCGCGTCGCTTCGCGCGCCCCATCCCGCTAAACTAAAAGTCGTGGCTAGGCTCTTTGACTTACCAAGTATCTGCGGGGCAAGCACAGTGGCGTCCATGGAGGTGGTCTGTCGCGCTTGACAAAGCAGTTCATTCGCGTTAAAGAAATACTGTCCATCCCGCTCGCACTACTCTGTTGCGCTTGACGCCTGCTGGGGTGACAACTTGTAGAGGAGGATAATGTTTTTTGTGGACAATATTCTGTCGCTACCGTTTGTGGCTTACTTCTTGGTCGTTAGCGTGGGTGCCATATGCTACCACAGGTTGGACGGTAAATTTTCTAAGATAATGTTGGATGCTAGAGCGAGCGAAGCGAGCTTAAATATTTTAACCTGATCTGTATTTGTACAATGATCGCTGAATCCACATCCCACATGTCGACAACCTCTTGAGCCAAGTCATTGTTTATCTTTCTCGGCTTTCACGAGGTTGCCGTCATGGGGGACCGTAATTTCAATAATCTTTGCGCGCTGTTCTATTCGATCAGGCTTATTGGCAACAATAGTCCTGTCAGTGATAATGGATCGATCCCAGTATATTTCCATTTTCGAGAACTAGGTCGGGCACTGGGTCGGTCCTGTATTACAGCACTTCCGATTCCACAAGGCCGTATGTCAGAGCAAGTTGCTGATGGATAATCCTGGCTAGAAGTTTGTGCCTATACAAGTACTCTTCGTTAGCTAGACGAGAACACCCGGAGATAATGTGTCGAATGAATTCTCCCTGACGGCGGCATGCCCGACCGATGTCAACGGTGCCGTCCTTCACAATAAATCTCCGGTAATTGTTCGTCATGATAACTTTTTACACCTGCAATCTATGGGTCAACTACACGCAGCGGCCCATCAACGCTCTTCGAATAAAATATAATAACGCGTTCAGGACGCTGGTGGGGCTCTCACGCTACTGTAGTGCGTCTGCGATGTTTGCGCATGCACATACAGATGGGTTTCACGCTATGCTGCAGCGCCGAATCGCGTCACTGATGTTTCGCACGCGTAGGAGCACCAACACCATCCTGAGCGTGCTCAGCCACAACCTGGACAGCCCCCTTCTGGGGCACTGGGTTCAAGCATAAGTGCGCGTGCCAGGGGCCCCAGTGAGTGGCAAATTCTTGAATTGATTTTTAATTTTAATTTTTAAATGTAACATAGTTTTAAGTCGTTGTACTAACAATATTACGGACCAAATATGTCTGAAATAAAAAGATTTTATTTTATTTTATTTTTTTAGCCAAGGCGAGCGGGATAAGGCCCTTGTCAACTGCAACCACATTTCGATGCATCCCCACGGCGGCTTCAAGGAAATATTCCCTGAGACTGCATATCTCGCGGTTGTAAAGGGGTTGGCGTTTAAAAAGCCTCGACCTTGAAGGCACGCACCTTGTTTCAGCCTGATAAAAGACTATTAAATACTTTCTTCAGGCGGCCATAGAAGCACTCCTTTAACGGTTGCTTCATATCAGTAACATTAATGCCCAACGCTTCCAACATACCCAAATACTTGTAGGTTTCGAATGCGAAGAGGGCTCAAAGGTTTTTGGAATCCGAGAGTTGCATTCCCACGGATTCCACAATCTCCCCTCGCTTTACATGCATGAACGCACATTTGTCCACATCAAAGTCCATCCTGATGGCGCTACTGAAAGTTTCAGATACTTTCAGTAGCTCCATCAGTTGCAAATTGTTGGAGGCAAAGGTCATGTAAAGGAGGTGAGATATAACCTGACCAGCTCTCCTCAACCAATAGCCTAGACCTGAATCCTCCAGCAGTGTGCTTAGAGGATTCAAGGCTAAGCAGAACCAAAGTGGACTCAAACTATCGCTCTGAAATATGCCTCGCTCGATCCTTATCGGCTCGCTATTCCTCTGGATATTTCGACAAATCAAATCAAATCAAAATCAAAAGTCTTTTATTCAAACTAGGCTGAAAATCAGCACTTTTCAAACGTCGAAGTTACATAAGACAGTCCCCCAAAAATCCACTTCCTAGTGCAAATCATCACATCCTGGATAGCGAAAGACGGACGGTCCTTTCCATTGCCCCATACATGAAATCAGGAAGGTGCGCAGTGTTGCATCGACTTTATACAAAACCAACACCCTCATGAGCCATGTATGTGGCGCCGTCATAGTCCTACTTATAATGTGCCCAACTTGTCGACAGAACCTTTCGGGAACGACGAACCTTGGCTAAGGCCATATCAATGAGGAGTAGCTCCTCAGTACCGCGGGTCCCGTTCCTACATTCATTTTGAGAGGCAGACATGATGGAGTTGGTGTCAATGTGTTTTTAATGATCGCTCTCAAAATGGGTGTAAGTACTTTATAGATCGTTATAGACCGTCGGTCACGTGATCGGCCTATACGTTTTGGGTTCGCCGGTGCTACCCGATTTATGGAGCAGGTGCTAACTCCTGTCGTTAGGAATTAGGGTATCGAACCAGACTACAAAGCAGTCTGGTACTGAGCCGCCAAGCGAGCGTGCTATCTTAAAAAGATGCAGGCAGATGGTAATATTTCTGGTATTGGATTGCAGGCTCGCTCGACTTCTCGAGCCCAATCACCTTCGGTGTGACTGACAGGCACCGACCAGATACTGTGCCAGAAAGAACACATGGTATCATCATCCAGCAGACGCGTGTAAACACACCTATAAACCCGCGCGCTCTGTGGCACGGCATATAGTCCTGAGAGCTGAGAACGCCCGCCTCACAAAGCACATCACTCTAGAGCGAGTATTGCCTTCCCTGAAGCAGATTAGCTTGCCGATGAGCGCTCTGACCCCACTAATATGGCGCTCTGGCCCCACTAATATGGCGCTCAATTCTGCACTGCCAAGCTGGTACGGTTGGTTTTGGTCGAGTAGCTCTTAGAGTCATTAGCAAATTTGACGTGAGCTACACGACATGCTGCTACAGCCGCTGAATGAGTATGCGTGAGGTATTTAGCCAAATTCTTGAACTAGTGACAGTAGCGACATCTGAAGTCAGCAAGTGGCAGATTTTATTCGCATAAAAAATGGAATAAGGTACTATACACACCAGTCACTAGGGCGCGCTGAGATTTTGAAGACGCTGCTAGAGTGAAATCAAGTAAGTACTTTATAGAGAGAAACTATTGATAGCAAAAATAAGTGGTTAAGGTGGATCCGTAGTGGTAGTGGTAGCCCGCGAAATTCAAATTTTCTTACGTTTTTTTCAATTTGCTGATCAGTGTCAGATTGTATGTATATACAGAATTATAATCATTAAAACAGGCAATGGCGCCGATTCCCTTGTTCACAAACTAAACTAAATTTAAGTTCAGTGCATCCTTTTCTTTTTATTTCATTAAGAAAAGGACAGAAGATCAATTTTAGTTTAGTCCTGTCAAATTAATCAGCGCTTGACGTAAATTGACGTAATTTTAGTAGGCAAGTTTTTAATCACGTCTAAACTTGTATGGAATAGTGAAAGGCGCTGATTAATTTGACAGGACTAAACTAAAATTTATCTTCTGTCCTCTTCGTAATGAAATAGAAAGAAAAAGATGCACTAAACTTAAATTTAGTTTAGTTTGTGAACAAGGGAATCGGCGCCATTGTCGAACAAAACGAATTTTAAACGTTTTAAAACGGTTAAACGGTTTTAAACCGTCTAATTGGTTTAAAACTTTTAAAACTAAACTAAGCGGTTTAATAATGGTTTAAAATGTTTTTTCTAATAGAATGCAGTAAGGCTTCACACGAAGTGATCTAGACAACACCTACCCACAGATTTAGGCTTATATCAATGGCAATTAAAATAAAATATAAAATACATAAAATTTACTAGCACCATTACTACAGTTATTTATAGGTTCCATAATCATTTAATCAGATCAACATTGTGTTTTAATTTTAGAATTTTCCATGAACTAGAGAAACAATTTCAAAATGAAATTAGTATTTGTAGTTCCTAATCAAGTACCTAGTTTGTTTTATTAAATTTAAACAATAACCTACTTCAACCATCAATTAACTCAAACAATAGTTAGTAATAAGCTATTCTAGATATTATAGCAATAAAAGAGGATCACGTTCTTCCATGGATTCAGTATTGTTCTCAAGCGATATCGATTTCACTGTGTTCACAGAAGGTTGTTGGAGCTGTTTGATTTAAAAATCCGTTTATTGTGGTGGGCATTGGTATTGCTTAAGCGGGAAATGAAACCGATGTTGTGGTATCTTTTGAAGTAAATTTATTCTTTACATTTTCTGGACACTTTTTGTATTTTAAAATATGATTTTTAAGTTTATTTTCCATTGAAAATTTGTACTCTGCATTATAGAAGTTGCACAAGACATGTTTTTACCATCGACTTCAGAAATTACCAAAAACTGATCCCAAATTTCGCTACGAGAGTGCGGCATATTGATTAATTCACAAAACTTATAAAAAAACACGCTCATATACCACCCGGCCCGGCCATAACAATATGAATACTGATAAACAATAACAATGCAAGCATAGTCACACCTCCCTCCCCCCTCTCCTCATACCTACGTTGCGATTTTGGTAGGAAAGTCCAAAATAAAAATGCGACGTTGCCGTTTCCTAAGGCAAAATAATTTCATAAGCTATTTAATCGTTCTAAAATAATATGTATGTTACATGACTTAACCTAAATTAATCAAAATGGTGAATTATTTCAATTAGCCTTTTTAACTTAAATTTTAAAGTAATAGTAATAGTTTTAAACACATATAAAACCGGTTTTATACCGGTGATTTTGGTTTAAAACGGTTTATTTACAACTCTAGTCGCGACAGCTAGGGTTGTCCCAAGTAAACAATATTTATTAATTAATTTATTTATTCTAGATCAACATCGTCATCAACATTATTATTATCATATCATAATATGTACTTTCTATTATATCGTAAACTTTCAAGTATTTTCTTTCTGCATCGAAAATTGATCCGTAAGCTCATACAAATAAGGACAACAATCGCGTATGTAAAAAAGGATACGTTCAATTTCCAAGCCTTGTTGAAAGAAAAATACCTGCATAGAATATTTATCCCTAACTAAATACATATAAATAAGGAGCAGCATCGCGTCCAGTGACGGAGCAAGTAGCCAGGTAAAATAGTAAAATACTTTGAAGTAGGTATTTCGGGTCGGCAGTTGGTCGGCGTACTTGCAAGTAAAAACCTGGTATAAAAATAGAAAAACCTAGTCACGTAAATACACACCTTCCCTATTAAATAAATAAAATTGATCTGTTTACCTTTCATCAGTGCGCGGAAATTGATGAAATCGCAGTTATTTATTAATGTAAGATGACAATTTGCAATCTTTCACAACACGCGTCATGCACCATTTTAATTATTACACATAAATTAAAACTCAACACGATAGCCCTGAAAGTTGTCTCCCGAACTACTAACACGCTAGCGTAAGCATTTCGGGAGCACGCATCCCCCGTATCGCCCCGCACGATTGCCCTGTCTAGACGTCTTCGTCGGACGAATGTATGATGTATAGACTGTGCTGACACTGAACTGCAAATTGAAAAAAACGTAAGAAAATTTGAATTTTGCGGGCTTGCCTGCGCATCCACCTTAAGTCACTGTTCAAGCAGGGGTTGTCAAAACTTGATTATATTTGCCGTCAAATAATTTTTTATTTGTTGTTTTGGGCTCCGCTAGGAGATAGTGTTCTGTGGTTTTGGTACAGGCAAACTAGGACATAAATATTTCATTGGTGTAGCGCTATAATACTATAGGGACGAGAAATACCGTACTCCGCGAAGATACCATAATATTATTATAATGTCCAGCGGAAAAATAGTTGTGTACGGAGGGCAAGGTGCCCTCGGAGCAGCGTGCGTCAAACACTTCAAATTAGCGAACTGGTGGGTCGCAAATGTTGACTTTAACCCTAATGAAATAGCTGATTTCAATATAGCAGTGCATAAAGATGCTTCATGGGAACAGCAAGAGAAACATGTTGTGTTCTCGCTGGGAACAACTTTGCAGGGTGAACAATTGAATGCTGTTATTTGTGTGGCTGGCGATTGGGCTGGCGGAAATGCAGCTAAGGACCTCAGCAAACAGGCGGATCTAATGTGGCGCAAGTCTGTATGGAGTTCCACTATCGCAGCCACTATTGCTTCCAAATACATGTCTCCAGGAGGAGTCCTAGCTTTAACTGGTGCCAAAAGTGCTTTAGAAAGCACACCTCATATGATTGGTTATGGTATGGCCAAAGCAGCAGTTCACCAACTCACAAAGTCTCTTGGTGGGAAAAATTCTGGTCTGCCAGAGAACTCGCTAGCTGTTGCCATTCTTCCTGAGACATTGGATACAGAGACGAACCGTAAATGGATGACTAAGGCTGACTTTAGCACTTGGACACCGCTGGCCTTTGTGGCCCAGTTATTAGAAACGTGGATCGAGGCCTCGTTTGTCAACCGTCCACCGAACGGTAGCCTAGTTGAGCTCGTCACAAAAGACAAGATCACGAAAGTGATTGTGCGTGCCCCAGTACCGAAACTTCATCCTGAAATT
The DNA here is from genome assembly GCA_905333075.3 of Atethmia centrago. NCBI lineage: Eukaryota > Metazoa > Arthropoda > Insecta > Lepidoptera > Noctuidae > Atethmia > Atethmia centrago. The sequence continues at coordinate 9,561,298 of HG995379.1, forward strand.
GATTAACGCTCGGCGACCTGCTATTAACATTTATATTAAATAAAAAAAAAATCTGTGTTCAGACTTTTATCATTGAAGTTGTGCTTTAATGTGGTTTTGTCGTTGTTTATTGTACCCAGAGGCCCTTAGAGGTATGGGATATGATCGTGATATGCTCGATCAACAAGTTTATAACAATGGTATAAAAGATCGATAGAAATGGATATCTACTATAAAAATGTTCTTGTAGATGTAGAACGAAAATAATAATAAATTATCAGCTAAGTTGAGCCAGGAAATCGGCTACTTCCGAAGTATGCATGGGAGATATTAACATATTAAAAAAATTACATCATAACGGTACGTTGTCAATACAGGGTGACATTGAAAACATGCGACAAATCAAAATGGGAGATTGTACTCATCATTATGAACAACTTTTACTAAGGGACCAAAGCTACAATCCCAAAAAAAAAAACTGCTGTCCCCAACATTTATGTTCGCAATACGTCATCAAAATGTAGGAAAAGCAGATTTTTTTTTTTGGGATTACAGCTTTGGTCCCTTAGTAAAAGTTGTTAATAATGATGTATACAATGTCCCATTTCAGTTTGTCGCAAGTTTTCAATTTCAACCTGTATATCTATGAAAACATCATGTACGTAAGAAATAAATTATATCTCTTTAGTAAAAGAGGTAAAAGACATAATTATAGTACTAGAAATAGGGACCTTTTAGCTCAACCAGGTTTCAGACTGACTAAAGTAGACTCGTGTTTCATGGGGTAATGTTTAAAATGTTACAATGAAATTCTTCCCCTTACATTTCAACCGAATGAGACGAAATTCAAATTTTCTATAAAACGCACACTATGCAGTCAGGCATATTATAAGTTGGGGAATTCATCGCTGATAAAAATGCTTGACTCAATGCTGGTCCTGCTCCACAACCACAACTAATTGATTAACATTTATTGAAAACACTGTTGGACTTGAGATTGTAAGACTGTCTGCATTGTATAAACTCAATCTCATTTGTATTATACTCGTACTCGTATAATTGCATAGCACAGATGTGTGTACTATGTACAATAGAGTATAGAGCTACCATTTTCCGGGTAATATATATTTCATTGACTTGAATGTGCCCTGGCGGCTGAGAATATCTCATGCACACTAAGAGGTCTCGCTGATGGTGGCGCGTGTGTTGGATCATTCAGCTCCCTTTAAAATGGTTGAGCTAAATGGTGCTTATCCATGCATCATATTTGTGAACGGGCGCTGTCAGTTGGGACTAGTCATCTCTTAGCTGCCACGGCTTTTTTTTTTTGTTTCAATTTGCTGTAATAAGGACGCTTGTTTTAGGGTTCCGTAGTAAACAAGGAACCCTTATAGTTTCGCCATGTCTGTCTGTCTGTCCCCGCTGTAGCTCAGAGACGCTTAGTACTAGAAAGCTGTAATTAGGCATAGGTATACATATTAATCACGCCGACAAAGTGCTAAAATAATATCATGAAAAAAATTGTTTGTGTACCTCCTTTGCACGTAATGTGGGAATGATTTATTTTTTCTCGTCTACCCCATGGTTTGGGATATCGTTGGATAGGCCGTTCAAAAATATTGCGGGTCTGTGAACACCATTTTTCGATTCAAGAACCCGCTTGCGTAATATTAAGCATTAAAATGCTACGCCGCCAGCTAAATGGTTGTTGGAGTTGTATGGAGATGTGAAGAAATTCATGGCAGTAGTACATACAATGAAATTAAAAGGACATCTATACGGCAAGTGGGCCTTACAAGTTAACGAGTAATAGTCGAACAACTCAAATTTGCAGTTGGAGAATTGATTGTGGCATATATCGTATGGGAGAACATGTTTTTCAAGTACAACGTTGTTTGTTTTTAGGGTAAATTCATACCAACTTCTCAACCACGGAACCATTCATAGTGCGTGGTCCGACACGCACCTGGGCGGTTTTTTTTAACATCGTCCTCACATTTTAGTTACAAATTCAAAATTAAGATGTAACAATATTTTTGTAACATTATAATTCAAAAGAGTGTCCATGGAGTTTCTTGCCCGTTCTTCTCCATAACTACTACGCTTTGGAATGGGCAACTATCTTCATATTTTTAACTGACCGACTCCTTGACAATTCAAGTGTTAATAATGATTATAATTTCGTAAATACATGATTATTTGTTACGGTCGCGAATCATATTTTGACAACACTGACCTGCATATTGCAAAAAACGTAAGAAATTTTGAATTTCGCGGGCTTTTGTAACAGTTTGCTTTGTATTGGGTACCTAGGGGTTGAATTTGTAACAGTTGGCTAGGACGATAATGACAGCATACTAGCTTGCTACATATTAGTAATCTGTGCAGCGTACTACAAAGATCTTGGGCGTTATAAACCTAATACCTCTAGACGTAGCCATGATTACAGTGTGAAGTGTGGAAGTGAGAGGCATAATAGGTACGAAATTAGTAGGAAAATTGAGCGAAAGTACGGCACGCTGTAAGGGACAGAAGATACGATATCTTCTGTCCCTTACGGCGTGCCGTATTTTTGTTTGGCGAACTTTTAAATGTTAGCTAAGCAAAGTGCTGTCACACTACTAGGCTACCTACTACGAGCCCCGATGCAAAATAGTTCGTCTAGTGTGAAATTTTCTCTGTGAGATTTTTTCTAACTTCATTATTTTTGTATATCTATATAAAATATTAAGCTGTTCTACTATCACATGTCGCGTTACTTATGCCATTTTTAAATATGACTATAAAGAAACTATTTTAGCTTTTTAAATTTAAACATATCCTGTTTTAAATTCGAAGAAGTTATAAGCAAAATAGTTCGTCTAATTGTTAATCGATGCAAAAGATTTCGTCTATCGGTGAGTTAAATAAGAGTATTCCTTCTTTGTACAATTATGTTGCATAATTTAAATTTGTAAAAATAATTCTGTGTCATTTGTCAAGTGAGACAGTATAAATTCTGAAAATTTCAGTTTTTTTCATTAGTTTTCAAATAACAATGGGTCGTGGCAAACACGTGTGTGAAGAGCTTCGAAAGCGAATAGTTTGTGGGGTCGAAAGGTTATCAATGCAATCCGTATGTATATTGTATATGATTTTGTTAGAATTGCTTAACATTCATATTAGGTACTATGTTAGATTATTAGAATTTCTAGGGGGGGCGGGTGTATGGAATTATGTATCTATGAAAAAACCAATTGTGATTTTATTATTTATATTATCTTACCAATACTCTCAACGTTTACCCCAAAACGGGTTCATAATGTCCGAACTAGCAACATTACGCGGGTGGAAGTGAGGCGGGCGCGGGACGCTTGTTTTGATTTTGGACACAGCGTGCGGCTTGCAATGACAGTTGAACGCGGATTCTGGTTCTTTCTATATTATAAGGGAAGGACATGATTAACAAAGACGTCTCAGTTGATACTTGCAAAAGAGTCCTAAAAAGAATAGGTTACGGACACCGCTAAGCAGAAACCACTGTTGACTGCTGTACAAAAGAAAAAGAGGTTGAAGTTTGCTCGTGATCATTTAAATTGGACTTCCGATCAGTGGCGTAGTATCATTTGGAGTGACGAGTCCAAATTTGAAGTGACAGTTGGCGATGAAAGGAAAAAAGTGATCGGAACAAAAATGAGCTCACGAGTCGTGAGGTGAATACGCCGTTGACCATTCCTCACCTCTAGTGAGGGGTGCCCCGTGAGGACCTGAGGACCTCACGAGGTAAAGTGAGGTCCTCCCTCAGCCACAAATAAAATTGATGAGTTACCCATCACTACCACGCAGTGGCTCGATCTATATAGATTATAGTATATAAAACCTTGTTAGATTTTTAGATCAAAATTGCAACATTGGTAATTATTGCCCAGTATAATGATTGATCGCTTTATAATATACATCAGCAGGCTTAGCATGACGTAAATCGCTTTCTCGATTTCTATTCTACAGACTACAGTAGAGTAGAAATAGAAAGCGTCATGGTAGTAGAGGTGGGTGCTAAATACCATAAATAGTTTTAATAACTATGTATTGGTGTAATACCTTAAATGTGGTACCTATTAGCTTCCACAATAACTATGTATTGCGTGAAACTATTTATTGGCTTGATACGCGTTGACGAATTACCGAGTACCTACTAGCGACAATACCCGATTGATACCGATACCGTCTACGGCAGTCCGCATGCGAACCGAGCCGAGCGCTGCCGAAATAATATGCACTGGAACTCAAGACTAAATTAATTTGTAGCCAGTCCTAAGCTTGGATGTAGTATGAAAAGTTCATTTGAGACGCTGACAACACCTAAACCGCGGTCACTGTCAGATTGCATAGAAAAGAAAGAGAAGCGCGATGACACCACGCTTGTAATTTATTGCAAAATATGAAGCAATTATCGATTTACTCAAAACTGAGTTGAGTAATCGTAACCAAGTGCTGCATTCAAATAAGACGTTCTTGTTATTAATTAAATACGTAACGTATGTTGACATTTAATACAGATATTTTGGATTAGAACGTAAGAGGTAAGGCAAGGTAAGAGGATAGTTTAACGTTAGTTTGTATCGAGATTTTTTTTCAAAACGTGTTTTGGTAACAACCAAGTTCTGGGAAATATGTTCAAAATTAACGTATATTTTTTCCGCTACCACAAACTATACAGATTTGGCAATTATTTATCTTAAGAGAAGCCTATTTTGGTCATTTGGGTCTTGTCAGCGTCTTAATCAAAAATGTTTATTTCAACTTATTTTTAATACCGACCAAACGTTCAAATATTGAACCCGGTCTCACCAATATATTATAGTTCTAATAATATTATAAACGCGAAAGTTTGTGAGTATGTATGTATGTATGGATGTTTCACGCAAAAACTACTGAATGGATTTCAGTGAAACTTTGCAATATATTTAGCTTATACATCATAATAACACAGGCTATAATTTATAAAGATATTGTGGGAATTGCCTAAAATATACTGATAAGTAACAAGTAAGTAGGAAAAAAATCTGCCATAAATACAATAAAATTGATACTTAATTTCTACGTAGGGTAGGCAGGGTAGGCAGAGTAGGCAAGGCAGGCACGGTAGGGTGGGTAGGCACTGTAGGCAGGCTATATTATGTAGTTTCAAAACCATTCCAATACCTATATAAAGCAAACTCAGTGCTCGGTAACTCGGTAGCACCAATACATAGTTATTAAAATAAATAGTTTCCAAACCTGGTATTGGTAATCATAACAATAAATAGTTTCGGTATTACGAATTCGCATACCGACCCATGTCTACATGGTAGCCTGCTGAGCACACTGTGACAGTGACAGCTGACAAAAGTCAGCTGTCTGCTGTCACGTCAAGGCAGGTCAAGTACTCATGCTGTCAAAGTCAATAGCAAAAACCGCAAAAACGTCAAACTTATGTCAAACATAAAATGGTACCTAGCATGTGAATCGATGGTAGCGAAGTTATAAATATATTTATAATAATTTAGGAAAAGATAATACATGCGACGCAACCAAGCAGCACCAGCAGATAGCGTAAATTCTAACCCAGAAAACATTGTCCTTCATTCATTGTATCTTGGATAATCAATCGACAAAAAGTAAGAGTCGAGGTTGCCGCGCCGCGCAAGCTATAGCTAGCATTACTTTTACTTTTACAGTTACACTTACAGTCATTCATTCAGTTAAGTCTACGCCTCGATAGTGGTTAGACGTTATAATGGCTAGTGGAAAGATCGTTGTTTATGGCGGGCGAGGCGCCCTCGGTGCTGCGTGCGTCAATTACTTCAAGTCAGCGAACTGGTGGGTCGCGAATATCGACTTAAACCCTAATGACAAAGCTGATTTCAATATCACAGTGCCTAAAGACGCTACGTGGGTCCAGCAAGAGGAACACGTCGTAAATGAACTAGCCAGCGCCCTGCAAGGTCAGAAAGTGAATGCTGTTATTTGTGTGGCCGGCGGTTGGGCCGGCGGAAACGCCGCTAAGGACCTCAGCAAACAGGCGGATCTTATGTGGCGCCAGTCTGTGTGGAGTTCCTCTATTGCAGCCACTGTTGCTTCTAAGTACCTCTCTGCAGGAGGACTGCTGGCTTTGACTGGTGCTAATGCTGCCTTGGAAGGTACACCTGGCATGATTGGTTATGGTATGGCCAAAGCTGCAGTTCACCAACTCACAAAGTCCCTGGGTGCCAAAGATTCTGGTCTGCCAGAGAACTCACTGGCTATTGCAATTCTTCCCGTGACATTGGATACAGAGATGAACCGTAAGTGGATGCCTAAAGCTGACTTTGGCACTTGGACACCGCTGACCTTCGTGGCCCAGTTGTTTGATAAGTGGATCAAGGGTGATGAGCGTCCTGCTAGTGGCAGTCTGGTTGCCCTCGTCACTAAGGACAGTGTCACTGAGCTGATTGTCCACTAAACTTGCCAACTTAGAAATAAGTGAATGTTGTCTCAAATATTATGTAGTTGATAAGTGAATTATAAAATTATTGCTCTGTTGTGAAAATCTTGGTTTCAAAAATACTTAATGTACACCATTATCATAATGTGTTTTGTTATGCTGCATTTTATTTATAATTAAACATGTTTTTTAAGCATTAAACTATATTTTTCCTTCCAATAAGTTCTAAAACTGAGTAATTTAAGACAATAAGATAGCAATCTAAAAGTGTGTGTGTATGTAGTAATGTCATCTCATTTAAAACATGTGAAATGTATCAGAGTATAATCTGTGTGATATTTAAAAATATACATATAATAAATGTGGAAGCATTGAACTTGTTTTTTAATTAATATCTGATGTAATGGTTCATTACTGATTGTGGAGGTCACATGGAACAAGTTATCTACTTAGTCAATTATACTTTATTGATAATGAATGACTACAATTATGAAAAAAAAAAAGAAGTAGAGGTATCTTGAATATAATTACTGTTGTATGATGGGAATAAGTAAGCTCTCTAGAAGTATTCATATAGTAATTCTGTATAGCCTTGTAAAATGCTTTTATAAAACACCGGCCTTTTTAATATTTTGTAGATATTATTGTGCTGATATTTTTTCTATCATAATATTAGTGGTGTGCAATAAACCATACCAGATCACCAATATCTTTATAAATAATTTGGGAAGCAATGTTTGCTCACAAAATATATATCTGAGTAAGGTAAATCCCACATGATGAAATTACCCTGAATTAGGTATGACATTTTGCATGAATCACTTTACTCATAGTGGTATTTCCCATGCTATGTTTTTCCTGTTCTTAGGTTGGTTTTTTTTGTAAATGTTGAGTTTTGTGAAGAACATCGTCTTTTTCAAGTATTTTTAAGATCAAAAGAATGATTTTCTCATAATTGAAAACATGATATACTTATGTTCTCATACTATTCGCGAATTGAGAAAAATACATAATTATTATGTAGATTACACTGCTTTATTTAGGTAGATGAGTATGGATTCTTCGTAGTATTGACGAATAATAAGTACTTACTTAAACTGTTATTGTTACGTAAAAGTAATTCAGGTTTAAAGACTGTTACAGATCCAGTTTTGGTTTAAGTAGGTATCTGTTGCGAAATAATTCGAAGCCGACTTTCACTTACCTACCAGCTCTTTGGAAAGTAACTTAAGTCGGTCTTATCGCTGCAAAAGTTGTTGGTAAAACAGTCTGGCAGAGAATTGACCTTTAGAGGTTTGATGTACCTACTTGTCTTTGGGTGCACTTGCATAGTGCATACAGGGATAATCGTCGGTTGATGCCTCATTTCACTAACGGTCGGGTAATCGCCGTTGACTTTGGCCATACATACATATGTGCGACCCGCACACGCCGCACAATGGTGCCGATTCCCTTGTTCACAAACTAAACTAAATTTAAGTTCAGTGCATCTTTTTCTTTCTATTTCAATAAGAAAAGGACAGAAGATACATTTTAGTTTAGTCCTGTCAAATTAATCAGCGATTGACGTAAATTGACGTAATTTTAGTAGGCAAGTCTTTAATCACGTCTAAACTTGTATAGAGTAGTGACAGGCGCTGATTAATCTGACAGGACTAAACTAAAATGTATCTTCTGTCCTTTTCTTATTGAAATAGAAAGAAAAAGATGCACTGAACTTAAATTTAGTTCAGTTTGTGAACAAGGGAATCGGCGCCAATATTTATTTTTAATAACTAAAATACGAATATATGAAAATAAAAACATAGAATAGATAAAATAGTCTGTTCATACAAAAAATCATGAAATAGGTATCTTAATTAGTTTGAAAATAATATCGTTTTTATGCTTTGGGTAGACATTACTTCCTGAATTTATTTCATAGAGTATTTTACTACAATGGTGCCGATTCCCTTGTTCACAAACTAAACTAAATTTAAGTTCAGTGCATCCTTTTCTTTCTATTTCATTAAGAAAAGGACAGATGATCAAATTTAGTTTAGTCCTGTCAAATTAATCAGCGCTTGACGTAAATTGACGTAATTTTAGTAGGCAAGTTTTTAATCACGTCTAAACTTGTATGGAGTATTGACAGGCGCTGATTAATTTGACAGGACTAAACTTAAATTTATCTTCTGTCCTCTTCTTAATGAAATAGAAAGAAAAAGATGCACTGAACTTAAATTTAGTTTAGTTTGTGAACAATTGAATCGGCGCCAATACCTACTTAACTTACATCAATTCTATATTCACAGAATTGATGTGTAGGCGTTCTAGTTCAACATACATTTTTTTGCATAACTTAGGTACTTGGATGAGGGCGTATTTAACAGATTTAAAAGTTACTAAAATCATATATCTGTGCCTTATGAGTGTATAGGGCCTCTGCGAGTTGGCTTCGGTCCCTCGTACACACGGCTACACATCAAGCTATACAGTTCCAGTTTACGCTGACGGAAATCGCGTTGTACCTACGGAAATCCTATACAATGCGAGATCAGCTTATTCTGGAAATGTATAGCTTGATGTGTAGCTGTGTATACGCTCGCTTTTGTTGCTAAGTTAGGTATATGCAAACAAGCACCTAATGCTCGTATTATTACCTAAATATTCTGGGTCAAATGATTGATAATACTGTGTGCGGGTTTAATGTATGCAAGCGCCTTTCGGAAAAGATTAGTAATCAAATGTCAATACGAGATTTGCGTTAATTGTTGGCGTCGGCGAACATCATTTACCACCCTGTAAACGTCCACTCACTACAGTACTTATCACTTCAGCATGGTCATTGTGATTATAAGTCACTTCGGTGAATGATTTTGGAAGTAGGTTAATTGCTGGACTCACGTCTTACTTTTTAACCGACTTAAAAAGGAGGTTCTATGTTCGTCTGGATGTAATTCGGTTTTTATTTTTTATGTAGGTATGTTCATTGATGTTTTCGTCAATTGTGGACCGATTTAGTTTATTTTTTTTCGTTTGGAGGAAGCTTGCGCGGTGGTCCCATATAAATTGTATTACCTTTGCTTGGGTAGTTCCCACTTAGTCTATGTGGATGATGTTATAATAACTTATTGACACTGTTATTTACATAGCCAGGTAGTGGTATTCGAATTTGAGTGGGGTAGAGAGACACCACTTTACAGATTGGTGATTGCAGCTTGCTATTATTTTTCACACAGGCGCTGTTGAATGGTAGGTACTAACAATGCTCTTCATACAATACAACTCCTTTATATTGATCTATCATTATTATCCTTTAAACGATAGGTAAGCATTTATTGTCGGCAGCTCATGATTTATTTTGTAAATTGATAGAGGCCATTTAAATGACTCGTGGGTGTACTTACGTACCCACTTCTCTGTCTTACCTTTCTGGGAGTACTGACGTGAGGTGGTTATGCTATAATAAAGGACATATTTTTTTAAAAAGCGAAATACTGATGTTATTAAAATGCCCTATTTATAAATATCGTCTAGTGTCACAATTAATTAGCGGATCGTATGTTCTAGTCTTCTGGTAAAGAAACAAAACGATTATAAATAAAAAGCATTTATTAAGCCATAGTTTGACTTATATAGTATAAAAGCTTAATGCATAATCACAATATGTAATCAGCTTAATTATTTATTCTATCGACCTAAGTATAAATAATTTAACACTTAAAATTAATGACAACATTACAGTAGGCTTACACCTAAGTTAAATCGTAATTATTACCTACATATGTACGGAGTATGGTACTTATGTGGTATATTTTATATTATAATCTCACAATAAAAGGCTGTTTAGGTGCATATTTTCTTTCTCTTGTTTTTCCACAACGACGTTTAGACCACTGTCTTATAACGATCTAATATATATTTTTGTAAGTTAACAACCAATTCGGTAGATACCTATGTTCGTAGTATAAAGGGTTCTGCAGACAGGCGCGACGCGACTATTAGAACAATTTATATGAAAACTTCATGAAAATTGTTTTATTAGAGTCGCGTCGCGCGCGACTGTCTGCGGAAGCCTTTACCATGATACTATTTTTTCCACATACAATTATGTACATATAATTTTACTAAAGGCTGGCACACACCAAATGCAGTTGCAGCATGCGTTCGTTACGATTTACGTTACAGCACATGCAGAGTTTTAAATTGTCCATAAACGGGAAGAATACAGATGTCTACGTTATAGATACCTAATTACATTTTGATCGCATATACATATATATACAGGGTGTTTGGTAGATGGGTGCAAAGCCTGAAGGGGGTGATATCTTAGACCATTTAGAACGTATTAAGCTAAACTTGTCTTAAACGAAGTCTGTTCCTTGTATTTTTTTTAACAATAAAACCCATTTTTTTTTCAATTAATTGTTAATAGTGTCCAGTAAAAGCTGTTATGTTATTATTTTTATTTATTTATGTAATGTGTGATTACTCAAACAAAATAATTCCCAAGCATCTGTGTCATCAGAGAAACATTCTACGCCATATTCAAGCTTAAGAAACTTTTAAAAATCAAGAAAATGTTTTGTTTACATCATAATAAAAAAAATAAAAAAATAGCTTCAGTTGTTCAAACCTTTTTAAAAACATGCTTGGTTATTGCCCTTTCTTTTGAGGTACTATTTACGTTTACGTGTACTATTTACGGTTTTATTGTTAAAAACCTTAGAGTTTCAAAAAAATACAAGGAATAGACTTCGTCTAAGACAAGTTTAGCTTAATACGTTCTAAATGGTCTAATATATCACCCCCTTCAGGCTTTGCACCCATCTACCAAACACCCTGTATAAGACAACTTACTGGAGAACTGCGTAACGCGGAGTGTTTAACGCCTTGCTTTAAGGCTGACAGGCGCGATGCGACAGCGTGACACGACACTAGTAGCACAATTTTTATGAAACCTTCATGGAAAGTGTCACGCTGCCTATCGCGCCGGTCTGCACGAGCCTTTACACTAACTTGATTTGCTGCAGTCTAACTGGACTAGTTGCAATAGTCATCAATATACAGATAGGTATGACTGGGCGTTGTTATTTCAAACTATATTTAGCAAATTAATAAGACTTAAATATGCCTTTTGAATAAATTCACATCGTAAATACCACACTGAAATATCGAATTTTGTTTCCAAAAAGTCGCTATACCACTGGCACTGTAAGCCAAATCTTGACACGTTTTATTGAGCAAAATGTAGTTTTCCACTGTTGTTCTATCGGCCGACGAAGGCCTTGACTTTGTTCTTTATTATAACGGTGATGAGTTCTGTAAACTTGCCAATCTGATCTAAAATTGTAAAGGCTGTGGAGTAAGGCTGCGGGAGGTCCGACACGGGAACCAGTGGAAAACGCGTCGGCTGCGTGTTGGATGCCGCAGCCGCCGATGTCGTCATAGTTGGTCTGGGAAGAATAAACATGAAAGTTCTATTAAATGCTACAATAATGATTTAAACGTGCTAGTTGGTTCAATTTTGCAACCAAAATGAAATGTTTCATTTTACGTGGTATGATGATACCAACAAAGCAGGCATGTAGAGCCGCTATCCAACTGTGTTCAGCTTTCAGCGTTAGGTATACTATATTTATATCTCACTTCTGAGCCATGTCTACAAGCTTTTTACAAGTCATCACGAACCGTGTCACGCGCAAATTTGACGACTTCCAGCCTCCCGAACAAGCCGGATTCCGTAAAGCCAAATTCCATACGCTGCGGCTGGTTATACAGAACATCGAAGAGTATAACCTGCCTCTCTGCTTAGCGTTTGTGGACTACGAGATCCGTCGAAGCCGTCGATTCGATCAAAACATGGGCTGTACTGCAGTCTCTTCAACGGTGCCAGATCGACTATCGGTACATCGAGGTGCTTAAGTGCCTGAACAAAAACGCCACTTTGTCAGTCCGACTCCAGGACCAGACCTCGAAACCTATCCTTCTGCAGCGAGTTGTGAGGCAGGGAGACGTTATCTCTCCGAAACTGTTCACCGCTGCACTGGAGGATGTCTTCATGGTTCTGGACTGTAAAGGGCCAGGCATCAACATCAACGGCGAGTACTTCACTCACCTTCGGTTTACCGACCATATAGTTGTCATGGCTGAGATTATGGAGGACCTCAACACTGCTCGATGACCTCAGTAGAGCTTCCATAAGAGTGGGTCTTAAAATGAACATGGAAAAGACAAAGGTCATGTCAAATGCCCATGTTACACTCACTCTCATGAAGATCGGAGACGCTACACTCGAAGTTGTGTGTTGTGTTTGTACCTAGGACAAACTGTCCAGTTAGGTAGGTCCAGCAACGAGAAAGAGGTCAATCGTCGAATCCGACTCGGCTGGGCAGCGTTCGGGAAACTACGCAATATCTTCTCGTCCCACATACCGCAGTGTCTCAAGACAGAAGTCTTTGGCCAGTGCGTATTGCCAGTCATGACCTATGGCACTGAAACGTGGTCGCTCACAATGGGCCATATTAGAAGGCTACAAGTCACCCAAAGGGCAATGGAGAGGGCTATGTTTGGAGTTTCCCTACATGAGCGAATCAGAAATGAAGAGATCCGCAGGCGAACCAAGGTAACCGACATAGCCCGAAGAATTGCCAAGCTTAAGTAGCAGTGGGCAGGGTATATTGCTCGCAGAACGGATGGCCGATGGGGCCGAAAGGTTCTGAGGTGGCGACCATGTACCGGAAGACGTAGCGTCGCTTCCAACGCTACCTCTTCCTACAAGGTGGACCGATGACCTTGTGAAGACCGGGGAACCAGGAATCTGCTGGATGCGGGAAGCACAGAACCGGTCGAAGAGGCGGTGCTTGGTGGAGGCCTATTTCCAGCAGTGGACGTCTTTCGGCTGAAATGATGATGAATGATGATGCATTTGGGCATGCACATTTATTGCAATACAATGTATGGTGTTAGAAATTATGTTTACCTGGGTGGCACAGGCCTTATGTTGGCTGGCTTCATGGTGGTCGTAGGCCTGGTGGTAGCCCGCGTCATCGGCCTCGGCGTCGTGCCCGCTAATGATGGACTGCTCTGCATCAGCTCACCATCTGCTCCGAACCTGGAACGTAGAGAAAAGGGGCTCAGTGCAAAGTGATAAATGAAACACTGGTGTTATAAAAACACCCTACATAAAACTACCGTCTAGTGTCACAATTAATTATTAACGTATCGTACGTTCTAGGCTTCTGGTAAAGGATTTGGAAAGAAACAAAACGATTATAAATAAAAAGCATTTATTAAGCCATAGTTTGACTTATACAGTATAAAAGCTTAATGCATAATCACAATATGTAATCAGCTTAATTATTTATTCTATCGACCTAAGTATAAATAATTTAACACTTAAAATTAATGACAAAATTACAGTAGGCTTACACTTAAGTTAGATCATAATTATTACGTACATATGTACGGAGTATGGTACTTATGTGGTATATTTCTTATTTTATGTAATCTCACAATAAAAAGCTGTTTAGGTGCATATTTTCTTTCTCTTGTTTTTCCACAACGACGTTTAGACCACTGTCTTATAACGATCTAATATATATTTTTTGTAAGTTAACAACCAATTCGGTAGATACCTATGTTCGTAGTATAAAGGGTTCTGCAGACAGGCGCGACGCGACTTTAGTAGAACAATTTATATAAAAAACTTCATGAAAATTGATCTACTAGAGTTGCGTCGCGCCTGTCTGCGGAAGCCCTTACCATGATACTATATTTTCCACATACAATTATGCACATATCATTTTACTACAGGCTGGCACACACCAATTGCTGTTGCAGCATGCGTGCGTTATGATTTACGTTACAGCACATGCAGAGTTTTAAATTGTCCATAAACGGGAAGAATCAAGAACTTGCAAAGTGTCTACGTTATAGATACCTGATTACATTTTGATCGTATATATATTAGACAGCTTTCTAGAACTGCGCAACGACGAAAGTGTTTAACGCGTTGCTTTAAGGCACCCGCAGACAGGCGCGACGCGACAGCGTGACACGACACTAGTAGCACATTTTTTATGAAACCTTCATGGAAAACGTCACGCTCGCCACATCGCGCCAGTCTGGACAAGCCTTTACACTAACTTGATTTGCTGCAGTGTAACTGCACTAGGTGCCCAGTCATCAATATACAGATAGTTATTACTGGGCGTTATTATTTCAAACACTATATTTAGCAAATTAATATGCCTTAAACACGCCTTTCAAATAAATTCACATCGTAAATTTCACACTGAAATATCGAATTTTATTTCCAAAAAGTCACTATATCACTGGCACTGTAAGCCAAATCTTGACACGTTTTATTGAGCAAAATGTAGTTTTCCACTGTTGTTCTATCGGCCGACGAAGGCCTTGACTGTGTTCTTTAGTATATCGGTGACGAGTTCTGTGGTTCTTATGAACTTGTAGCCAATCTGATCTATAATTGTAATGGCTGTGGAGTAAGGCTGCGGGAGGTCCGACACGGGAACCAGTGGAAAACGCGTCGGCTGCGTGTTGGATGCTGCACCCACCGTTGTCGTCATGGTTGGTCTGGGAAGAATAAATAGGAAAGTATGAATAATTGATACAATAATGATCTAATCGTGCGAGTTGGTTCAATTTTGCAACCAAAATGAAACGTTTAATTTTACGTGGTAATGGTACCAAGAAAACAGGCAGATGAAGAGCCGCTGTCCAACTATGGTCAGCTTTCAGCGTTAACTACATTGTCAGCTCTGACTCCTGAAAATCTGTAACACAGATAGCTGATATAGAAAAAATAAAAGTACCTTACTAATTAGGTAACTAAAATTGAGTCTATGTTGTTTCAAGATCATTCTTTACTCATTTATTGTCATTTGTATCACCCCTCTACAATTTATTATGCGATTGCGCATGCATAGGCACGTGAATCACCTTAATTAAATTATAAAAAATCAGCAGTCCCAGTGCATCATACATCGCATCGCACACATCACATCGCGTGACTTCATTTTGTACGTTATTGCATTGTGCACGTATAAAAAAGAGTTGAATAATGGAACACGGCGGTATAATAAGTTGTCTTATCTGCATTTTATTGTAATTAGTTGTAATCATTTGACGCATACCTATGGGTGTAATTTATTGTTTACTGCAACAAGGCGATCGGCTACAAATGGCTGCAAAACATAAATAATAGTACCTATAACTGTTATATTAAACATTCCTTATTATCTCATTGGATTCGCAATAATACAAGTGAAGGCTGTGAACATTATCGAGCTTGCTTTGCTCTTTTCTCGCTCTTGCATTCTAATCTTCTTAATTCTTAGGCTTCTTTGTATAAATCGACACAGTTAGTCCTCTTTCTTACATACGGTGCCGAAACGTGGACACTGACAGTCGGGCTGGTCCACAAATTAAAGGTCGCTCAGCGCGCCATGGAGCGGGCTATGCTCGGAGTTTCTTTGAAGGATAAGATCAGAAATGAAGTTATCTGCAGAGTCAGCAAGCTGAAGTGGCAGTGGGCTGGCCATGTGTGTCGAAGGACCGATGGCCGGTGGAGCAGACGAGTCCTGGAGTGGAGACCGCGTATCGGCAAGCGTAGTGTGAGACGCCCCCCAGCTAGATGGACCGACAGCCTTAAAAACGTGGCTGGGACAGACTGGATGTGGAAGACGGAGGACAGGGTGTTGTGGCGCAGCCTGAGAGACGCCTATGTTCAGCAGTGAACTGTTATTGGCCGAGTTGATTGATTGATTGAGTCCTCTTTCTGTATGAATGAACAAAATAAAACCTTTTCCATCCAAGGCGGATGCAAATAACATAAGCTTTCCTGCATATGTCGACTTAACTTAACTTAACTTTACTTTGACATATGCAGTTTTTTTACTTTACTTTGACTTATGCATATTTTACTACGATATATGCAGGAAGTAAAAGTAAAAGTACTGTGTTAAGGTTATCGTTTGTCCATTCATACATGAATATACATATCCGAGCTCGCTTCGTGGAGCTGAAGATGCACCCCCCTGAAAATAAACTTGCCGGCACCCATGGGTATCATGACGCGCTCTGTTCTCCAAGCCGAGTCTCAATTCTTTTCTAATCGTCTAGATTTGAGAGTCTCAGTATACATAATCAACCTATAATGTTCCCACTGCTGAGACACAGGCCTCCCCTCTGTGAGAGAGAGTGGGCAGTAATCCACCATGCGGGCCCAGTGCGGGTTGGTAGATGTCACATGTCTTCGAATTTTTGGTTCTAGGACATGCCGGTTTCCTCACGCAGATACAGTCGAATTTACATATTAAAAGCAAGAACGAAGTATTAGAAAAGTTTAAAGAGTTCAAGGAGTTAGCGGAGACGCACACTGGGAACAAAATTAAATTCATACAATCAGATAATGGTTCTGAGTATGTGAACAAAGAGTTCAACGCTTATCTGAAACGTTGCGGGATACAGAGACGTCTCACCGCACCCTACACCCCGAACCAAAACGGAGTTGCTGAAAGAAAGAATCGTACCCTTGTGGAGAAAGCGAGAGCAATGATGATTGACGCACAGGCACCATTAAAATTCTGGGGCGAAGCAGTATTCACTGCTAACTACCTATCAAACAGAAGTATAAACAACTGTATCTTAGCAACCACTGGCCTCACGGCGGCGCATCTTCATAGCATATATCTTACTTGCTCTGCTTGCGACTTAATGGCCTGTGGCATACTCGTACCATGCGCTGAAGCAACAATAAAAGTTGCACCGTCTAAACCAGGGATTCCCAAAGTGGTCCATATCGACCCCTTGGGGTCGAAATCGGTCTCCCAGGGGTCGACATAAACGAAAACTGATTTTGGGGGTCGACGAGGACTAAGAATCGACCCCTATTAATTAACACAAGTACTTATTTGAAAACTCAAACTCAAACTTAAACTCAAAGCATTTATTTAAAATAAACCAATTACAGGCACTTTTGAATTGTCAAGGGTTCGGTCAGTCAGTCAGTCAGAAAGATGAAGCTAGTTGCCCAATCCAAAGCGTAGTAGGTACCTATGGAGAAGAACGGGCAAGAAACTCCACGGACACTCTTTTAAATCAATGTATTATGGTTACAAAATATTGTTTACATCATTCATTTTGAAATTATACATGTGAGAATGATGCAAAACGTAAAAGCGTCCGTAATAAAAAAAATACAACAAAAAAAGCAATTCAAAAATTAAAATTTAAATAAGCCGTGGCAACAAAACTTTCAAAATACTGTATGAGTTGTGTTACGTGTACCAACTTGTTATAAGAATGACTAATATTTTAGTAGGATGTATCATTGTTGTACTTTTAAAAACTTAACAAGTCGATGAGCGTCCACAAGTTCGTACAATATGAAAAAAATTGGCTATGGGGGTCGGAGGTATCAG
This sequence comes from Atethmia centrago, assembly GCA_905333075.3. Lineage (NCBI taxonomy): Eukaryota > Metazoa > Arthropoda > Insecta > Lepidoptera > Noctuidae > Atethmia > Atethmia centrago. Next base: position 9,579,151 of record HG995379.1, read on the forward strand.
TTCATTTTGGAAAAGGGGTCTCTTGCCCAAAATAGTTTGGGAATCCCTGGTCTAAACAGTGCTTACTTTAGACGATGCAAGTTACTAGTTACTTAAATTTTAGGGCATTGTGTAAATGGAGCTTTACTTACAAATACTTAATTTGTGTGAAAATTGACCTTATAACCCATAGCAGGGCAATTTAATCTATTCTTGTTGTGTGTAAGTTCTAATGTCTCATGTCTCAACTTATGTCAAATCGGAATAACGCACCCGAAAGTCAAATTATTAATTCATTGGAGTAATGTGGCATGTGCTAGCTGTAAATAAAATGGTCATTTATTTATTGTTGTGGTGATCATTATGTATGTATGTATGTATGTATGTATGTATGTATGTATGTATGTATGTATGTATGTATGTATGTATGTATGTATGTATGTATGTATTTATGTATGTAAACTTATTTGGAACTTGAATGCCAAAAGCAAAAACAAGAAAATATGACATCCACGAACCCCCGTTTTACCCGCGCGGTGGAATTACGTCCCCCTCCCCTCAGAACATTAAAGGGTGATTATGCTATGCTATGCTGCTAGAAATTATATTTATATCGCTGAATATTATATACAAAATTGCATGAACATTTAATTTGAAAAGTATGATATTACTTTAACTATTGTGAATGTGCGCACTTTGCGGGTCATTTTTTTTTCTTTCTCAGTTAGTTTCAATGATGGTCTGGCATTTTGAGTACTTTTTGCGGCCTACCCAAATGTCCTTTCCTCGGTATTGTTCGTCGAATCGTTGAGCTCCATAAGTTCTGAGTTAAGCAACATGATTACTGATAAATGCTTGCACTGACTGGACAGGTCCACTCAAACTTGTATGGTTCTTTCCTCAAAAGACTATTTCAGACATGGATCTACACGGTCCTCATATGATCTGACCAAGATTATGTCTGGACTTTAAGAGACTACGACCGTTGAGTTTGTTTCGCCATTTCTTCTCAGGAGTAGTCAATTAGTAAATGTCGACTCCATCTTATTTTTTTATATATTTTTTTTAATATGACTTGTTAAACTGATTCCGATAATCTATTTACAGAAAAACGAATTCATTTCATTTGATTATGTTTACCTGGGTGGCGCAGGCCTTGTGTTGGCAGGCTTCATGGTGGTCGTAGGCCTGGTGGTGGCCTGCGTCATCGGCCTCGGCGTCATCGGCCTCGGCGTCATCGGCCTCGACGTCATCGGCCTCGGTGTCATCGGCCTCGGCGTCATGACCGCTAACGACGGACTGCCCTGCATCAGCTCACCATCATCTCCAAACCTGGAACGTAGAGTAAAAGGAGCTAAATAAAAAGTGTGGTGGAAAGCTATCCATACTTAATATGAATTGCTGTTCGTTAGTCTCGCTTAGAAACGGCTTGACCGATTTGAATCGTATCGAATCTTTTGTACTGTATAATTTTATTATTTTAATCTGGTATACAATTGTATAAAAATGTTTTTTTTTGGTTCGCTTCAATACAGGAGTGGTTTAAAAAGAAAAATAATACGGGAAATCCTAAATAAAGAAAAGCTAACAAATTACGGTTAATCTGTGTGCACAATTTCTGATCAGTAAACCTATCAAAAAGTACTAGGGTTGCATGAATTCACGATAGTATTTCAATAATTAGTAATAGAATTTGGATGAAATAGGGTAGGTAGGTAGGGTAGGGTAGATACTTAGTGCTACCCGTGCGAAGCCGGGCCGGGTAAAGCTAGTCTATTATAAATGCGAAAGTAGGTCTGGCTGTCGTCGGTCTATATTTTTTTTTTGATGGTAAATTATCAAATAACTTCTCCCGCTCTGGGCGGAGCGGGAGTGTGTGTGTCAGACTCTTACTGACTAAAACCTACCCGTGTTCCTTCCGTTGCCTGTGTTGCCAGGGGCCTCGGTAACCCTTTCGTACCTTTGCGCGACCCCGTCAATGTCTGTCGGTCTGTCTGTCCGTCTATCTGTCTGTCTGTTACTTTTTCAAGCCTTGGCACACAGGCAGACCAGACCATGGCAAGCAAGGTCTGGTCTGCATGTGTGTACATAGGATGCTTTTTGACGTGAATACATCTTTAAAATAGCTTCAGGCAGGCAATTCAAAAAAACGAACGATCACAAACTCGGGGGACACAGTTTGGTGTTGCAGCTACATATCTATCATCTCCATCTAAAATTCAATTCCATCACTGGGTAGCTAAAGGATCAAAGAATTTATTACGCTAAGTAAGGACTGTGACACGTCGCGCGCGGCGGAGGGGGAAACGCCGCATTTTGAGGTAATTTTGCTGCGTATCGAGATTTTCATTAGTATAAATTTGACTCGGAAAAGCTACGACATTCGTCAAGTTTCAATCGTTAAAATCTAACGATAATATATATAAAACATTCGTGTAAAATTGTGACTGTGAATATAATAAGGTGTAAAATAAAATAAAAAATACATAATGTCGGCCTATACGCGTCGAAAAGCCAAATCCAAATACATAGATCGTATACGGTTAGAAAGGGCTTCTCAAGAGCAATGGTACCAATATTACACGTTACGAGACGTATTCACGTACAACACACGGCCGTGTCCATGACACAGCCACACCCCATTTTTTTATTCGTGAACGAGATGCGCCCCGCGGTTTTACCCGCATAAGTCTCCAACCCGTGCGATTATCACGATAAAAAGTATCCTATGTCCTAATCCAGGTCATGGTCTACCCATGTGACAAATTTCATCCGAACCAATTCAGCCGTTTTAGCGTGAAAGCGTAACAAACAAACTCACTTTCGCATTTATAATATTAGTTACTCGTAGGATTATTATCCCATTTCTGATTTTTTTTTTCGTTCCGTCTAACTTTTCGGTGCAAACAGGTTGATTGTTGATGTTATGCTAAGAATATTTTGAAGTATTGTATATCAAAAATTTTGCCTAAAAACATTCTTCTGAGCATTTATGAGTTCCTACACTTGAATGTTGAAAAAAAAACATTCGATTCAAGGATCCGTTTGCTCAATATTAAGCTTTAAAGTGCTATTTTTGTTAGAATCAAGTGCCCCTGTCAGCTAAATGGTTGCTTATGGAGATGTGAAAAAATTCATAGCAGTCGTACATATACTAAAATTAAAAGGAAAACTATCACAGCTAAATAGGCTTTATAAGTAACGAGTAATATTCGACCAACTTAAATTTGCATTTGGAGAATTGACCGTAACGTATATCGATGTATGGGGGAGTACATGTTTTTCAACTACAATGTTATCTTGGTTTTTGGGATAAATTCATCCCAACTTCCCAACAACGGAACCCTTCATTGTGCGTGGTCCGACACACACATGGCCGGTTTTTTTCATATGTAACAAACTCCATTACAGGCATTTCTTCCACACACTTCTTCTAACAGAAAGAATTACAGTAGGTATGGCTGACTGGTGCACGGTGTCGAGTGCCCATTAAAAAGACACAAGTAGGCAAGTACTTACAAAATAAATAAGAAAGTTAATGATGTCACGATAATATGCGTAAGTTGGTACACAGTGTAATTGAGAAGGCCACTTAAGTACCCAGGGCCGGATTTATAGGTGTGGAGGCTCCGAAAAATTTGAGGAACAGATGGTAAAAAAAAACAATTTAAAAAAGGTATGTTGTGATTGTGAACTTTTTTCTTTGAAGGACACGAAGGATGTACATTTTCTTATCTTAAAAAAAAAAACAAATTGTGGAGGCCCAGGACCAGTGCCTACCCTAAATCCCTGTAAGTACCTACCTCTCTTCGAGATGTGATACTTCCTTCAACACAACTACGTAGGTAGGTACATACATAAATAACGGACGTGATATTATGAGCACTTTAAATATGACCCTCGTTATGATCTTAACCTTTAAGATCTTAACTCATGGACCAAGACAAAAGTTAAATTACGCAGAGCATTAAGGCTCCTTCAAACAGGCGCGACACGCGACGCGACACAAAGGCACCGCATGTAGCACTACAAGAGGTGCCTTTGTGTCGCGTCGCGTGTCGCGCTTGTTTGTAAGAGTCTTTACACAGTAACTCAAAAATCTGACACAATAATAATTGACGAAATGTGGGTGCATGGTCAAAACTGCGAAACTACGCAGAAGTGATGGGTATCGATATCTAAACACATAATCAGCCTATAATGTTCCCACTGGTGGGACACTGGCCTCCTCTCTGTGAGAGGGAGTGGGCCGTAATCCACCACGCGGGCACAGTGGAGTTGGTACCTAGATGTCACATGTCTTCCAATTTTTGGTTCTAGGACATGCCGGTTTCCTCAAGATGTTTTCCTTCACCGTTTTGAGAGCAGTGGTGATGAAATGATTTACACAAAGTAAAGCGCCTGTCTGGGTTCGAACTCACGACCTACAACTCGTAAGTCGGGGCAGTTACCGGCCACCACTGCAGCACTGCTCTCTAAAAACGTAAAAATGAAAATGATTTTACACTATTTTTTGGGGTCAACGACCGCTTGTAGTGTACTGGAAGTATAAGTTGAGAAAATCTGTTTAATTTTATTCCATCACGTTTGTGAAGTTTACACAAAAAGAACTGATTTTTAAATCTGATATTTTAAGTGACAACACTACCGGCGGTTGATGACCCCAAAAACAAAACTCATCAAATTAATATTTATTTTTTCTTTTATCATCACGGTTAAGCATAGAGTTAACACTGGATCGATGAAATGGCAGCAGGTCACGGGAACAATCTGCCACTCCCGCATTCCCCTTAAACTTAAGGGGAAGATATATAAAAAAAAATGGTAAGACCTGCTGTCTTGTATGGATCAGAATGTTGGGCCACAAAAGGGATGAATGAAAGGCAATTGCATTCAGTTGAGATGAGAATGCTAAGAGGGATGTGTGGTGTCACACGAATGCATAGAATAAGAAATGAGTACATGAGGGGAAGTCTGAAAGTGGCACCTGTAACGCACCGGTGACTGAAAAGTTGTGCGGAAATCGGTTGTCATGGTATGGGCATGTGATGCGGAGGAATGAGGAAAATGTCGTGAGGAAAGTCTTGAGTATGAATGTCGATGGCTATAAGAGTAGGGGAAGACCAAAGAAACGATGGATGGACTGTGTGAAAGATGATATGACTAGAAAGGGGGTGACTACCGAGATGACAACTAATAGTAGAAGTATGGAAGAAAGGGACATGTTGCGCCGACCACAAATATATTGGGATAAGGGCAGGAGAATGATGATCATGTTTAGATGTCGATACTCATCACGACTGCGAAGTTCCGCTAACTAATTTAATTTGACCCTGTATACTGTATACTACACCTCTGCCTAACCTTTCGGGGAAACAGGCGTGATGTTATGTGTGATAAACGTATGGAAAATAGTTACCCACTGCTACTTCATCATCTGCCTAGCCTTTTTCCTAACTATGTTGGGATCGACTTCCAGTCTTACCGGATAAAGCTGAATACCAGTATTTTTCATGGAGCGACTGCCTATCTGACCTCCACAACCCAGTTACTGGGTAACACGATGGTAAGACTGATTGTCAGACTTTCGAGCTTCTGACGACCCGTAACGACTGTCAAAGATCTACAGATGACAGTCGGAACCAACGGCTTAACGTGCTTTCCGAGGCACGGAGGGGTCTTGGTATGTAAAGATGGTCACCCATCTACGAACCAACCGCGGCAAGCGTAGGTTAACCTGATCGATCGACCCGTGCGGCTGTTATTACTTAGCCACTACTACTTATGGGCACATAAACACCAGTCAATAAAAACTTTAAAGGCCAAAATGAAAAGACCTACCTGTGATTTCAAACAAGAATAATTAAGGCGTAGAAGAACTCTACTAGGCACTTACAGGTACGTACCACATAATGAAGTAAAAATCAAAATATTTTGTCTCACATAAACCTACATGGGCACTTATGAAACGTCAGAAGCTAGGTGCATGGTTCCAATTGGTCGTTTCCTATGGAGAAGAGCGAGCAAGAAACTCCACGGTTACTCTTTAAAAATAATTGGCTTTTACAATGTTTTCAAATTAGTCTTAATGGTATGGGAGGACGGTGAAGCCAGTCGACAAGTACCAGGTACGTAAAAAAAATAAAAATGGTCTACAAATCTAGTCAAAACGTCGCTAGCTTAATAACCTACAACGTTCTCACATTCACAAATGTAAAAGAATCTATGTAAAATATTAATAAAATAATAAAAATCTATTTAAACCAAATAACATGCCTGCCAACACAACTGTAACAAATCTGAATTAATATCCTGTCCACAAAATCCACAAGTAATTAAGTAACTATTATATTATAATTGTCCATACTAAGACAGTAAATTTCATCAGGGATCGTCAAAAGTCACGACTGAAAACAGTAGGAATCAATGTATTGTGACGAAAGACTAAATAATTGTCGGTTGGTCAGTGACTCAGCCACAGAGCACGCCTCGCCGGCCGCTGTTAGAGACGGCATTGTTGTTCTTCTCTTCTTCGTAATTCCCTCAATGCTGAGGATCGCGACCATATACGACGCGTCTCCAAGCTATGCCGTCTTCTGCAGTGTCGACCGCTCGGTAAATGCTACGAGTACCTCTAACAGCCTTCTTGATCGCGTCTGACCATCTTGCCGGTGCTGGGCCTTGAGCGCGTTTTCCTTGCACCCGGCCCAGTATCATAAGCCTTTCCATACTATGCTTAGGTGGAGGCATAATATGCCCGAAAAAGCTGAGGGCACCCTCCTGGCATATTGTAGATAGTCTCTTGGTGACCCTATGTTCCTCATGTATTGCGCATCAGCGGAACAACTTTTTTTGCGTTGACTTAGAACCTTGATTTTTTTAGAGCTCCAAGGGACGTAGCGCTTTTGGTATAAATTTCAACTTGATACCACCACGTGTTCGTGAAAAAAAGGGCCTTGACAGACTGACTGTCAGACTGACACACAGACAGACAGACGGATAACGAAGTGATCCTATAAGGGTACCGTTTTTTTGAGGTATGGCACACCTTTATAGAACCCTAAAAATGGATGTTGGTATAATATCAATCAACTCAGCCTAAAACAGTCCATAGCTGGACATAGGCCTCTCCCAGGCTGCGCCACAACCCCCGTCCTCTGCCTTCTGCATCCAGTCTGTCCCAGCCACCTTTTTAAGGTCGTTGGTTCATATAGCTGGGGGGAGGCGTCCCATACTACGCTTGCCGATACGCGGTCTCCACTCCAGGACTCGTCTGCTCTACCGGCCATCTGTCCTTCGACAAACATGGCCACCCCACCGCTTGCTTACTCTGTAGGCTATGTCGGTAACTCAGGTTCTCTTCCGGATAACTTCATTAATAATAAATAATATATGACATTGATAAACTTCAACACCGTTTGACCAACCACCATGATACTTGCACAAATAATAATTATGTATTTTTTCATGAATACGGTTTTTATAAGTTTTTTTCTGGCCTCCGCGCGAGCGAAGCCGTAGGCAAAAGCTAATGACGTATAAAAACGGCGGCTATGAAGGTGGTTTGTGACAGAAGTGGTGCAATCAACGCAGTTTCGGCACCACGAATTATATTAGTAATGCCGCACACTGCACTGTTGCACTGCCGTCTCTAGACGCCGCCGGCGCGGCCATTCCGTGCTCTGTGGACTCAGCCAAAAGTGTCCTTATACACTTTAGTTAAGTAGTAAACGGAATAAGATTATCTTGTTAGATTTACGTGGAGAGATTTCGTGTTATTCTGTGTACTCGTCAATCTTTTTCTTTGCTGATGTACTGCTGCAAGTGTCCTTATACACTTCTAAAGTGTAAGGTACGTAGTAAACGATAGATGGACAGTTTGTAACCGCTTCTAATTATAAAACGAGGTTACTTTTAATATTTTAATCAAAACTGCATCTATTCCCTTTCTAAAGTCCCTCTTCTCATAGTTCTCCATTTTATTCGTTTACCATCAAAATAAAATGGATTTTGAAACCTTCGATTGCATCAGTCTTAACAACATCAATAATCTAAATATACAACAGCACCTTGAAATCCTAGTCCCGACTTTTTCAATCACCAGTCATGACCACTGTTGGCTAGACTTAATTCGTAACGGCATTTGAGCTAATATGCGTTAACCATTGAGAAAGAAGTCCACACGGTCGTGCGTAAGCGGTCATAAGGTTATTTACCATTTTAGAATTACTTTCATACTTGTGGCTCCTTAAGGTGGATCCGCAGTCGTAGCCCGCGAAATTAAAAAATTTCCACCCCCCCCTCCCCCACAAAAATTACAGAAAAAAAAAAAGTTACAGAAAATAGTTCTTTACTTATGATTACTGGAAAACCTATAAGAAGTCTATGGTCTTAAAATAACATGGCAAAACTCTCAATAGTGTGCGTACAAACTCACATTTGCAGTTGGAATGTACAAGGGAACATGTTTTTCAACTACATTGTTAAGTTTGTTCTTGGGATAAAATTCATCCCAACTACGAAACCCTTCATTGTACGTGGTCTGACACGCACTTGTTCGGTTTTTTGTCATTTGCATCTCTCTTAGTTAGACTTGTTCCATAAGAACAAATCTCTTATGGAAAACTTCATATGGAACAAATCTAACTTAGAGAGCTGTATTAATGATTTTAATTCTGTAAATAGAGATTTGATAAGTAGATTTACGCGAAATCTCTCCACGTAAATCTAACAAGATAATCTTAATCCGTATACATGGGAAAGTGGTAGTTGCTATGTGCATTGTTATAGACGATTAATCTGAGAAATATGCGATAATCATAAGATTACTCGGAACATAATTAAGAGGCTCATGCGACAATAAGTGGCGATTCAAAGTGGCCGATAATATATCGCTGTTTTGCGTTTTCTTTAATTCGATCAGCTATTGTTGGCATTCATTATGTGAATGACAGGCCATTCATTATGTGCTCGAATTAAACTATAATGGTGATCTCTGACAATGGTATCTATTAATAGGCATTCAGTGTTTTATTTTTATTTAGATGAAAATATTTACTAGGTACTTTTCGACTTTAACATCATATCGGTCGGGATTAGTTTCTTGCATGAATTTAGCATATAATCTTGTGGATGTAAAAGATGTAAAATAAAATAAAATAAATAAAAAATCTTCATTGTCGCCAGTTAATACAATCATCTTAGAGTAATCTAACATATGCATCGTTAATGTATTATCCAAGGAGTACTGCTACTGATTCCCAAACTAAGCTAGAGCTTGTATTTCGGGAAACAGTGTTCAGCTGCAGGAAGTATCACATAATAAGAAACGAATACATTGGTTTGAATGACGCTGCAGTAGACTTACAATGATCTTAGTATAAGATGAGAGTATAAGATGTAACTGTTCTTGATTGTTTAACGTTGTCTGTTCTATCTACTTCTTCATTATCGTCTCTAGCTCTTCTTTCTTACAATATTCACACATCCCATTTTGTTTTCGCCCATATTCACCATCACCAAGCCATTGAAGCCGTTTATTTTCTAAGGTACTTTTATGCTATTCTTCAATATTCCCATCGGGACTTATTAGACGAATCTATCAATTATACAATTTCATTCCACTAGGTCGTAATGGATCGATTACCATAAATCGTTGCAACACATGTAACCGATTGTTACCGAGCAATTAAGTCCGCAATCAGGTCTCAGACCGAACCAGTCCATCGGAAACCGTGTTTAGAGTTAACGAAACATCGATTATATTATTTGCGTGAACACGCGAACCAAGAGATTTAATGAACGTGTTACGCAATTTGGTACAACACCTTTTGTTGTCATTGCTTAGATTAGAATTCTTAAATATATTTTTTAAATGATTATAGGATCGTTAGATTGGCCGCTTAAATATGTATGGTGTCTGATAAGTTCAAAAATCAAATTTTACACTATGAGCATTTGAAACTTTAAAAAATGCTACAAAGCGGAATAAGTATATAATACAACGAATGGATGATATTTATATCTTTATTGTGCTAAAGTTTAAAGTACACACAAAATTATATTAAAACATGCTATAGTTTATGAGTTAGTGTAACATAAAAAACAGAAAAACAGAAAATGAAAACAGGAAATTACCAATTTTAGACTTATCTATGTTAAAATACCAAACCCCACAGGTGGTATGGATGTTATATTACTAGTGATGAAAGTTGTTTTAAGTTTATTGCACCGGCTTGCTATTATAGGCGAGAAGTATACCAAACAATAACTTAACTAACATCCATATGTAAAGTTACGTTGACAATTGGCTACACTCACAATTTAGCTTGCTTTATAGGCTGTATATCTATTTTTATTACATTTAGGTACTTTATTGTATCTAGTTCATGAATGTGGACACATTAAATTTATTATTGCCCAGTACCTATTTATTGAGCAGTGTTGGCCTAGTGGCAACGGCCGCGACTTACGAGTAGGTCGGTTCGAACCCTGACAGGCGCTTTACTTTGTGTAATTTATTTCATCACCACTGCTCTAAAAACGGTGAAGGAAAACATCGTGAGGAAACGGGCATGCCAACCTGCACTGGCCCCGCGTGGTGGATTACGGCCCACTCCCACTCAAAGAGAGGAGGCCTGTGTCTCATCAGTGGGAACATTATAGGCTGATTATGTATGTATGTATTAATTGATCAGCCCCTTCAGATTAACTATATTATTTGTGTAAGGGCCCCAGTAGACTAACTGCATTCACAAAGGTAGGATACACTTTCGTGCAGTATCGAACGTCAAATGTTATCGAAAACACTATTCACATGAAATTAATTCCTCCGACAGCAAATACTTGTGTATTTGCTGTCGTAAATGATATATGTATATCGATATATATAACAAATATTGTTTAAAAACGAACTAATTTAGGCACTATCTGAAGTATATATACATAGTGTATGTAGTGTTATTATTGTTTTGACCGCTATAATTTATTAAGACGTTTATACGCATAATTAAGTGTGATATTATTTATTGTAATTGTATAAGATTTTTTATGATAATAATATTTTAATTCCTATTTACCTACTACTTTATTTATTTTGAACCATGCTATAACTCATATTTGATTAAATTGTTGTGCCCGACAGCGAAGTCCATGTGAACTTTATAATTATTATTAAGACCTTGTAAACATATGTTATGCAATAAATATTTGAAATTTGAGTTTGATAGTATATTTATAATAATTTTAGGTGCTTGCATTCGTAATAATGGTTGGGTAGATGCAGTACGTGATTCTATTTTGATGACGGGATTCAATTTTTAAGTGGTTTGTCTAGCAGATAATTTTTTGTGCGGGCTGCGTCTGGTTGTGAGACACCGGCAACCTATTAGTACCAACCGGTCCTCATGCCCTTGCATGAATGCAATGAGCATCTGCCCACTTCTCCAATTCGACGCTCTTTTCTGCAGATATGTATGTATTTTCAATTTCTCGCCATCAAACGAATATGTTTGGCGAGTATATTAACCACGTGAAAAGTTTAATTTGTGTATATTGTGCATTGTTTAAATTGTGTTTTAGACAATCATTATTTTATTGAAGAGAAAACTGTTGTATGCGCGTTGAGCGATAAGTTTTCACGTCTGTCAGTAGTCCCCATGACTGCCTATGTTTATTTTTGTTAAAAGCTACTCGATGTAGGTATATATTCTATAGTTGCACTTAATGAAATACTCAATAAAAATAATTTAAGTACCACTTTAAATTTTCTACCACAACTATCTATTTACTACCATTTGGTAGCGTTCCTCCTAAATACACCTACAATCGGTAAAAAAACCCTTCCACGCGGATCTATGATAAGCAGTTTGCCAGTCCTTCGGTTCATAAATCAGGTTATCGAACAAGTGCCATTGTCGATACGGTAGCGAATCGTACCTTTGTGAATATGCTGGCAACCTTGAGACTGTCCCGATCTGCGTAATGTGTTCGATCAAAAACACATCAGCGCAGGTCGCAAAGATGAAGACCACTGCGCCACTTGGCTCTAGCTACCCACTGACCGATACGATGTCTTAGGTCCAAGGGGAAATTGACGAAATTGCAACGCTGCCAAACGACTGATGAATTACCATTTTGATGGTCGTTTCCTTGCTTGTCTTTCGTTTGAACCGGTTTTTTCTAACACTTCTGTTGTATTTCACGCCAAGAAACTTGCTTTTGCTATTTTTCAAGAGAATGTGCTTACCTGTTAAGTACAGCAGGTTCCGGTGGCGTTGGCTCCGTAGGTCTAGGAGCTGGGTTGGCGATGGTTGAAGGTATCGTGGGGATCCGAGGCGGCACCAGAGGCGATGATGTGGGGATTGCGCTCCCTGTGAGTTTACAAGATATTGGTTTAATAAATGTGCAGTTGGAGTTGAAAAAGTATTAAATTCCGACAGAACAGTAAGCTCAAATAGCTAAAAGAGAAGATGGCTTTCGATGTTACTGTTCATATTAAATATCCTTTCGAAAAGAGTCACTTTAGTTGTCAAATTGGGCACAAGGATCACAAGCATTTGTCGCAATGGCTTCGAATTCCACATCGAGCAAATATTATCATTTTAAATTCTATTTTCCTCGGCTTAAAGTATTACCGGATAGATATGTTACCTTGCAGCTATGCAAAACTAAATGTCTCTACTGACCTCTAAGCTCTAACTCGTAAGTTTTAAACCTTTACAAAGAACATAACGATCAATGCAAGTGACAACTCGTACAATACTTATTTATACACCAATACAGGTTGCTCAAGCTTCCTCAAGGGTAATCACGACAGGTCTCTTCGACAATAGGATCTCTATTCACAGATTTAAGATTGAATAGTCGTCATTTAAATCAAAAGACACATTTATATTTTATTTCTTTAGCTGGTCATTAGGAAGACGACACAGCAAAAAACTTAGCCAAAACCTTTTGAGAATGTTTCTTGAATATCTACAGCTAAATCTTTTTGTTTTTGCGTCCTTATGGCCTATTCAGATATTGTATGTAAGCGATAATGCTGTTGCGCTCGGTTGGGTAGCGATACTGGTCCAAAGTGACTAACCAGACGGCGGACATCGCTACCGAGAGCGACAGCGTTATCGCTTGTATCTGAATAAGCCTTTAGTTTTAGATTTTTGTCAGTTTAGGGTTCCGTACATCCGAATAAAAAAACGGAATTCTTTTAGGAAAACTCGTGTGTCTGTCTTTACTGGAACATAAAGATTTAACTGTAGATATTCAAGAACCATTTTCTTGAATATCGACAGGTAAATCTTTTTGTTTTTGCGTCATTACGACCTATTCAGATACATGTAAGCGATATCGCTGTCGCGCTTGGTAGCGATACTGGTCCAATGTGACTAACCAGAAGGCGGACATCGCTACCGAGAGCGACAGCGTTATCGCTTATAATCTGAATAGGCCTTTAGTTTTAGAAGATTTTTGGTTTTTTAGGGTCGTATGTCCGAATGAAACAACGGAAACCGTATAGTAAAACTCGTGTGCGTCTGTCTGTCTGTCCGTCTGACACAGATAATTTGGGAAATCATCAAATAAGTTCTCCCGCTCTGGGCGGAGCGGGAGGGTGTGTCAGACTTTTACTGACTAAAACCCACCCGTATTCCTTCTGTTGCCTGTGTTGCAGGGGCCTCGGTAACCCATTAGTACCTTCCCGCGACCCCGGCAGGCAAATTGTAAGAATTTGAAGTAAATATATTTTTTATAATTTTAAAATAAATATTTTTAAAGTTATTTAAGAAAATCGATGACCATTTACCATTATCCCTCTCCTTAACTCCGGAACTACCGAAAATTTTGCAAAATATACAGAAAATAGTCCTTCACTTATAATTTAGATTACAGGAAAACCTATAAGAAGTAGTGAATCTTAAAATAACGACTCAATCTACTAACATATCTCAACATAGTGCGTACCTACTAACTTACATTTGCAGATGGATTGTATCGGAGAACTTGTTTTTCAACAACAATGTTTAGTTTGTTCTTGATCCCAACCCAGCTACGGAACCTTTCATTGTGCGTAGTCCGACACGCACTTGGCCGGTTTTTTTATTGTTTTTCTGATGTCGTTATTCCTTCTATATGAAGGCTTTATTGTTTTTTATTTAGGATTTCAAAATGCTCTGTCGTTTTTTAAATATATTTTTTAAACTATTATCCTTGTTTGCTTAATGCCACTGATTTCAGGTTTTAAATGCCTACTGTCTCAATGTTATGAAAATCAGTACTAAGTCCACTTAACATATAATCAGCCTATAATGATCCCACTGCTGGGACACAGGCCTCCTCTCTATGAGACGGAGTGGGCCGTAATCCACCACGCGGGCCCAGTGCGTGTTGGTAAATGTACATGTCTTCGAAATTTTGTTTTCCTCACGATGTTTTCCTTCACCGTTTTGAGAGCAGTGGTGATGTATTAATTTACACAAAGTAAAGCGAACCTACGGCCTACAAACTCGTAAGTCGCGGCCGTTACCACTGGGCCACCACTGGTCTTAAGACCACTCAACAATTGAATCAATTTAAAGTAATCAATCTTTGTAGACATAAAAAAGTTTAACAGGTTGTTAAATTAGATCATCACTCGAGAAGTCTGTACAAATGTAAAAAAATAAATAATGACTAAGGTTTAAAGTTTTGGCTGTTTGGCAGATGGCCCGACTTGATGCATCGTGTTATCACAATTTATAATTTTTTCAAAGCCACATTTCCTCTAATAATATAGTTAGCTAGCATGGCTATAATAATATGGCAAGCTTACGTCCTCCATCAAAGTTAGAAATCTAGCGGCCAGACAGACGCAAATAAACATTTAAATTTAGCGGCCAGACAGACGCAAAGAAACTTTTAAATCTAACGGCCGAAAGACGCAAAGAAACATTTAAATCTAGCGGCCAGACAGACGCAAAGAAACATTGAAATCTAGCGGCCAGAGAGACGCAAATAAACATTTAAATTTAGCGGCCAGACAGACGCAAAGAAACATTTAAATCTAACGGCCGAAAGACGCAAAGAAACATTTAAATCTAGCGGCCAGACAGACGCAAATAAACATTGAAATCTAGCGGCCAGACGCAAAAGAATATTTAAATAGAGTCAGCCCAGAATTCGGCTCATAACGTGTTAATTACCTGATCCAGGGATAGTATTAAATTGTTCTTTAGCGAGGAACTCCTCGAAGTATCTGGTGAAGTCCCCGGTGGGGTCCCAGCGGGAGGATAGCTTGGCCCACTCGTTCGGGTACTCGTACTTCAGCCGTTTGATGACCTTCACCGCTGTCCTCTTCTGTTGCTCTGTGCATCTGATGCATTTCGTTCTTAATGCTTCGGGAAGTAGTTCTGGAAAGAAGAGATGTGTTTGTGAACTTTTTATAGCTTTTACTGTAGGTATCTCAAACCGTTTTATTGGTCTGGGTAGTGATCTGGGAGGGCACCATACACTCTTAAAGCGTCAATATTGGTCAATATTGGATATAATTAGAATAAAAAAACTGGCAAGTGCGTGTCGGACCTCGCCAAATAAAGGGTTGCGTAGTTGGGAATTTTGGGATGAATTTATCCCAAAAACAAACTTAGCATTGTAGTGTTCTCCCATACATTCCCTCGCGGTAGGTGCGAAAAGTAGAGTATTCTCCTCGGGGATAAAGGTGTCTTCGTCTTGGGCGAGCTCGAATTCCTCGCTACTCCTGAGCCAAGCGAAGGAGTTAAGACTTCCAGTCTTAACTCCCTCGCTTGGCCCTACAATCCATCTTTACGTTCTGGGTTCAAAATAGCGCCCGTGACCTAAGACACTGCTGTGTCCCCTTAGTGAATAACCTACGATTAAAGCTACCCAATTATTTCGAAAGAATATCGATCGTTTCAAGTAATTTTCAAGAGTAGGTAAAAATACATCATCAAAGATAGTGAGATATAATATACTTTTAGCTAATTTTATCTATGCATGCTGCTACTTAATACAGGTAACTGAATACAACTTATCTCTCAGCTTAAGGGTCGGGTAATCGCCGTTAACCTTGGCCTTACAAATGGGCGTTGCGCTCAAGCCGCGCCGCGCGCCAGTCGGTTTCTTAAGGAATATTTATTATTAGTAACGAAATATGAATATTTGAAAAAAATCACAGATATAATTACGGATAATAAAATAGTATGTTCATACAAAAAATAAATATCTTATGTAGTTGGAAAGTAATATCGTTTTTTATGCTTTGGATATACATTACACTTCCTGAATTAATTTCATAAAATATTTTACTACAATACTTAAATATTCACATAAAGAATTGATGTGTACGCGTTCTAGTTTAACATACATTTTTTGCATAACTTGATTGCATATTGCAAGCAAGTTATGCAAAAAATGAAGGCGTAATAGCAGATTTAAATGTCACTAAAATCATATATCTGCGCCTTAAGTACCCAAAATACATTTGATTATTAAGTATGAACCTCTAAAATAATGACCAATAAAAACACATTTCTCAAAAGTTCAAAACAATAATTAGGTTTTATAAAGTGCCTACATGGACATGTTATTAAGAATAAGGATATACCCTTAATGATTACAAAAATTAGCTTAAGTAAAAAATTTGCCTGCTTTAAGACCCTGCTTAAAAATTTCCATCTTTTTTACGCTATAAAAAGATTGTGAGATCAAATAGGTAGTGATTTAAATTTAAAAATAAATTAGCTTCACTTACGATTCGTCATATAAAAATGTAATTTAATGGACAGGGTTTAATGTATTAAAACAGTAAAGGCTCCCGCAGACAGGCGCGACGTAACAGTGCGACGCGACTCTAACTGAACAATTTCTACGAAAACTTCATGGAATTTGTTCTACTAGAGTCGAATCGCGCCTGTCTGCGGGAGCCTTAAGTATAAATAAATTCAAAATACGCTATTTTTTATAGCACTCCAAAATAATATAAAGCTGGATTTACATAAGTAATGAAACTAGTTGCAAACTTAGTTATTCAATTATAGTTTCACGTGTAAATAGATAATTATTTTTAGGTAACTACATAGACGGGCACTGCACCACATGATCATTAATGTGATGTTCATACTCTAATACAGTTTAATATTTATTTATTTACATAGCCAAATTACAAGATGATTATTAACATTGACTAAATTAAATTAAAACTAAGTTAAGCCTAAAAAAGGCCCTCGGGGCACTGTACCGAGGATGCGGGCGGCATTTCCTCGCTGAATTGCAATGCTGATGCGTTGCGCGAGAAAGCCGCCAGCTTTTCGGTCACCAGTTGCATCAACTAGACGTTTCGCGATTTCCGCAAATAACTTATGCGCACTGGGACCCCACGGACCGAGGGTCTCGACGCCAAAGGGCACAAAGTTGTACTCTCTGCCAAGGCCTCCATATAACTTTCAGATTTTCGGCATTTTCTGCCGCTGCATCCGCTTTAGAAGTAGTCCGTTGGAGGTGAGACGGTGCTAGTGTGTCTACACAGGTAGCGTCCCACACAAGCATTCGTCCCAAACTCCACGGGACCAAAGACACACCATCAGGTCTTTTGCCATCATCTCTGACAATGCCAGTCAGCTCAAGAAGAGCAGCCACATTGATGCTGGCAAGAGACCGGCGGATTATGTCATTAAGTGATAATACATACATAATAATAAATACTAATACATACCTATTTCTTTCACTATTATTTAACTTTTCAATGAACCGATAACATTTTTATTTTCACATTACCGCAGCTGTAAGTGGTGCCGATTCCCTTGTTCACAAACTAAACTAAATTTAAGTTCAGTGCATCTCTTTATTTCTATTTTATTAAGAAAAGGACAGAAGATAAATTTTAGTTTAGTCCTGTCAAATTAATCAGCGCTTGACGTAAATTGGCGTAATTTTAGTAGGCAATTTTTTAATCACGTCTAAACTTGTATGGAGTAATGACAGGCGCTGATTAATTTGACAGGACTAAACTAAAATTTATCTTCTGTCCTTTTCTTAATGAAATAGAAAGAAAAAGATGCACTGAACTTAAATTTAGTTTAGTTTGTGAACAAGGGAATCGGCACCAGTGTCAGATTATATCTTGATCAAATTAGGATTCGCGGCTATAACAGATATGTATTTACAGAATTATAGTCATTAAAATCATTAATGTAACATGTCTCTAAGTTAGACTTGTTCCAATGACATTGACATTGGGGAACAAATGCAAATGATCCACCTTAGAGGGAAGGGGAGGGCTGAATGATTTTAATGATTATGATTCTGTAAATATATAAGTAAGTATCTGTTATATTCGCGAATCATATTTTGATCAAGATACAACCTTATTTAAATTGGTCGACTATAACTCGTCAACTTGTAAAGCTGACTTAGCCGTAATAGTTTTCCTTCATCTTATACATCTCCATAAACGACCATTTAGCTGGCAGGGGAGGACACTTGACTTTAACAAAAATTAGCATATAATATGTATAATGCTTAATATTACGCAAGTGGATCCTTGAATTGAAAACTGGCGTTCACAGACCCGCAATAATTTTAAACGGCCAACGATACCCCACACCATGGGGTAAACGAGAAAAAAAAAATAGCATGCTCACATTACGTGTAAGGGAGGTACCCTTAAAAAAATCTTTTATTTCAGCACTTTGTCGTCGTGATTAATAAGCGCTGACTGTAAAACTAATAATAAGACTGGCGCGCGGCGCGGCTTGAGCGCAACGCCCATTTGTAAGGCCAAGGTTAACGGCGATTACCCGACCCTTAAGCTGAGAGATAAGTTGTATTCAGTTACCTGTATTAAGTAGCAGCATGCATAGATAAAATTAGCTAAAAGTATATTATATCTCACTATCTTTGATGATGTATTTTTACCTACTCTTGAAAATTACTTGAAACGATCGATATTTTTTCGAAATAATTGGGTAGCTTTAATCGTAGGTTATTCACTAAGGGGACACAGCAGTGTCTTAGGTCACGGGCGCTATTTTGAACCCAGAACGTAAAGATGGATTGTAGGGCCAAGCGAGGGAGTTAAGACTGGAAGTCTTAACTCCTTCGCTTGGCTCAGGAGTAGCGAGGAATTCGAGCTCGCCCAAGACGAAGACACCTTTATCCCCGAGGAGAATACTCTACTTTTCGCACCTACCGCGAGGGAATAAAAATCAGTCAAGTGCGTGTCGGACCACGCACAATGAAGAGTTACATAGTTGGGATGAATTTATCTCAAAAACAAACCTAACATTGTAGTTGTTGTAAAACATGTTCTCCCATACATCGATATACGAATATGTCACGGTCAATGTACCAAATTTCAACTTAATCGGTTCAGAAAATGAAACAGTCATAAAGTATATATATAACAGTATTCCATTGTTTTAGTTTAATCACTTTCACTGTTCAAAAATGTTGCAAAATTGAAGAAGAGAATAGCTAATTCCCGCCACGAAACTTTTAAAAAGTTTTAACTTACCTACAACATGTGTGTCATTCGACTTGGATACTTCATACAGCCAAGTCATAAAACGTTTCTTTGCGTTATTAAATAATAAATGACAACTATTTTACCTGGTTTTATTACATTAACGATAGAAAACACGGAAGTGATATAAATTAAAGCAAATGAAATAAAATAACGACTTTAATCTGCGACGTTTTATTGTGCATGTGGCTGTTGGGCCTGATTAACTTAATCTTAGAAAAAAAAATACTTTATACACTAGAGCACAAAGAGCGACTTTATGTCGCCTACGCACAACATTAAGACGAACTTTTAGAGCATGAGAAGTGAAAAATGTAATACATACTTTGGTTGTTTACAAAAATGAGTGATACAAGCTTTGATAACACACCACCAGATATTTCTAATGCAGCAAAGGACATTTCTAACCAATTATTACGAGAAACATTCCAACAATTTTCTCTGGAGTGATAAATGTTAAATGATTTTATTTCTGTTAGTAGGTTTTTACAAACACTTTTACACGTCAAACATATTTTTTTAAACTAGATGAGTTCGGCGTTTCCTTTCTGACTACTCTGAGAAGAAAGGCCGAAACAATCTCTTTTAAAGTCCAGACATAATCTTGGTCAGATCAGAGTAAAACCTTTCTTATTAGTCGTAGGTATAAGAGCAGTCGAAGAGGCCGCTTTTGGTTGGCCCCTCTTTTTGGGGTATTGGAATATCTACCAGGCGGTTTGTTTTACCAGCCGCATAACTTGGAGTTCGATATCGATGAGTACGTTTCGGTGTGTGATGCTATCAAGACGGGCTTCGTCTGAGGGTTTAGTTTGCTGTTTCTTGTGTCACCTATGGTGCGGTCGGGGCACAGGATGCAGTCCAACAGGAGTGGCTTATTTTATACCATCTCACTCGCTTATTGTAGTTATCAGTACTCGTAGAGTTTATATTTTAGCATTAGTTGTTTTTAAACGAAGACTGTTTAGACTGGGATAACTTAGGTTCGTCCTTATTAGATAATATTCACGTGTTGTTTACATATTTAGTGGTCGCGACCCTTAAGGCGCTGACAAGACCCAATTGACCAAAATAGGCTTCCCTTAAGAAAAAAAATTGCCAAATCTGTATAGTTTGTGGTAGCGGAAAAAATATATGTTAATTTTGAACATATTTCCCAGAACTTGATTGTTACCAAAACTCGTTTTGAAAAAAAGTCTCGATACAAACTAACGTTAAACTAACCTCTTACCTTGAGTTCCAATCCAAAATATCTGTATTAAATATCAACATACATTGCGGATTTAATTAATAAAATGAACGTCTTATTTGAATGCAGAACTTGGTTGTTTTTTATTTTTGATTACTCAACTCAATTTTGAGTAATTAGACAATTGCTTCATATTTTGCAATAAATTACAAGCGTTGTGTCATCTCGCTTCTCTTTCTTTTCTATGCAATCTGACAGTGACCGCGGTTTAGGTGTTGTCAGCGTCTTAAACCGATTGCAATCGATTCTCAGCATTTTAATCCAAATGCGTAACAAAAATTAACCATCAAATGTTCCTTAAGTTTTCTCGTAATCTAAGTGAGATTTTAGGCCATATTTCCCAAAACAATTATTTTTCTTATTTTACCCGACTGCCGCGAAGGGAGGATTATGTATTTCGCTTGTTCGATATTTTTAAATTGTAAATATTATTAATTTAATATCTACAAAAATATAATAATTTAATAAATACGTGGTTAAAGTGGGGATCCTCTTTTTTATTTTACTACATAATCAGCCTATAATGTTCCCACTGGTGGGACACAGGCCTCCTCTCTGTGAGAAGGAGTGGGCCGTAATCCACCACGCGGGCCCAGTAGATGTCACATATCTTCGAATTTTTGTTTCTAGGACGTGCCGGTTTCCTCACGATGTTTTCCTTCGCCGTTTTGAGAGCAGTGGTGATGAAATAATTTACACAAAGTAAAGCGCCTGTCCGGGTTGGAACAACTCGTAGGTCGCGGCCGCTACCACTGGGCCACCACTGCTCTCTCGCCTCCGACTCCTGCTCTTTTGCTTGTGATTAGGTATTAACCTAATCGCCGTAAGAAAATTAATGTTCAATGAATGAGCAGTTAGTTTACTACACTAAGCTTTAATAATGACTTGCTATAGGTAAGGTTTGCATGACTTATAATTTGACATTAGCAAGCGGGTGATGTGAAAATTATTTTTACCCGACTGCCTCAGGCGGGTAATGTTTTTCGAGAGTATGTATGTATGTATGTATGTATGTATGTATGTATGTATGTATGTATGTATGTATGTATGTATGTATGTATGTATGTATGTATGTATGTATGTATGTATGTATGTATGTATGTATGTATGTATGTATGTCTATTTCTTTGGCACGCTCTGTAGCCTAAACGGCTTGATGGATTTTAACGTATGAGGTGTCCTTAGATTCGTCTTAATTGTGGGAGTGACATAGGCTATATAATATTTATAAATTGCATCTGCAAATACAAAAAAAGGAGGGGAAGGGTTTTTTTTTTAATTAATTGCAACAATATTGGTATCAAATAAAAGCTAGTAATGAGTAATTTTCAAATATACAGGACAGTCGAATAACCTGAAATATGGTGTAACTTTTGATTGTCCCCGCCTGCGATACCAAAATTATATAGATTATAATGCTTGCTTTTCCCTTTTCAGTTATGTGTTTTTGCATTCGGGTTTTTGTTTTTTAAATAATTTATTTTTTACGTTTACGTTTTAAACCGTTGAAGAAACTGAGTTACCTAAACTTCCCAGCTTAACAATCTATTACATGTGTTACGATATCTTACGAATGTGGATCGCGAATTACGAACGTTATTTTAGTCAAAAATCGTGATTTCCGCATGCTTGCATAATTTTACCAGTTTATATAATAAAAACGTCGCAGAACTTCCATAGATAATAAAGAATTTGAACTTAATTAACGATTTGTATTCTATAGACTAAGGTCATTCGATCACGTTCGCTCGATGACGGTGTGAGCTTATTATTTCCTTGTTTATTTTAAACAAAAGAGTAACCCGGTTTCTTGAAGCAAAATGAATAAATATCGAGTTTTACGATGCCCTTGCAAGGGCAATTGCCATCAGATAAATGGTTATCTGATGGCAAATGAAGAACAAACAATAATTTGGAAAATCCTCACACTAAGGAAAAAATAACTTTTTTATCCTTAGTCTGAGGGTAAATCCAAAAGTCTACGCCTCATAGACATAAACATGTAGACGGTAATTTTAACGGAAAAAAATCTGAGAAAATTGATCGATTTTTGTTAATATCTTGAAATTATTTTATTTTTATTTTATTTTTGGGTGGGAATCATCAAATAACTTCTCACGATCTGGACGGAGCGGGAGGGTGTGTCAGACTCTTAATGACTAAACCCAGCCGTATTTCTTCCGTTGCCTGTGTTGCCAGGGGCCTCGGTAACCCTTTAGTACCTTCCCGCGACCCTGGCAGGCATTGGCCCTAGTGGACACCTACACTTGTGCTGACATCTCTTTGAGACGCGCGTGGAATACAACGCGCCGTCGACCCGGGCCTGGGGCCGACGGCCAGGGCCTTACCGGACGGTGAGCTACCTATTGCTCACCGTCCGCAAGCCCGCGCCTACCTTGAAGTTCCGTTTTGATGGCATCGATATCAAGTCTGTTTCGGCTATCCGTCCACGCATTGCCGCACAAGGAAAATATCCTTTCAACTGGACCGTTAGAAGCTGGATAAAACCGGTTGTAAAACATGAATAAATTTTGTTATGCTGCTGTTGTCTTTGCTTGCATTAATTAATTTTGTCCATATTTAGCTGCGCACGCCATGATGGAATTTATAAAAATATGGGAGCTTTGTTTACCCCGTATTTAATTTTAGTCATTACGGGTTCCCAAACTTTTGTAGCGCGAATAACGAGGTAACCCGTAAAATACGGAGCATCTGACCTCCCTGAGTGTCTGTGACGACGAGAATCATGACGATAAACAGATACACTTCCCAACGAAAAGTACTACACGTAATTGTTTAATTACACTATATAAAAACATATCAATCTTATATTGTCAAGTCTCTAGTTTTTAAAACTTCGCTGCTTATATGAATTCCGTGTACAATAATGAGTCATCGTCTGCCTAGCCTTTTCCCAACAACTTTGGGGTCGGCTTCCAGTCTAGTTAGACTGGAAGCATTCCTTATTATCTAATTGGATTCGCAATAAGACAAGTGAAGGCTCTTGCAGACAGGCGCGACGCGACACCAATAGAACAATTTATATGAAAACTTCATGGAAATTGTTCCAGCGGTCACCGGTCGCGCCCGTCCGCCCGAGTCTTGAATCTGTTAAGTTAAATTACTTCATCATCTGCCTGGTCTTTTCCCAACTACGTTGGGGTCGGCTTCCAGTCAGCCCGGATGCAGCTGAATGCCAGTATTTTACATGGAGCGACTGCCTATCTGGCCTCCACAACCCAGTTACTGGGTAATACGATACCCCTTGGTTGTAAGAATTTTGGACTTCTGACGACCCGTAACGACTGTCAAAGATCCACGAAGTGCAGCCGGGACCAACGGCTTAACGTGCTTTCCGAGACACAGAGGGGCTTGGTATGTAAAGATGGTCACCCATCCACGGACCAACCGCGGCAAGCGTAGCTTAACCTGATCGATTTACCCGTGCGGCTGTTATTATTTAGCCACAAGCCCCATAATAATGAGAATAGAAACGAATTCATGTTGGAAAATTTTAATAATTTTCAGACAACGCTTCAGCGTACAAGAGCAGAGTACTCTCGTACGCTGAAGCGCTGAGGCGTGTAAATTGATGGATGTGTTTTAAATAATTTCACGAAGAGTGAACAGTTTTCCAAAAATGAATTGCAAAGATTCTTTGTTTTGTTCACGGGTAGCAGACTCTTATGCAGCAACTCAAACTCAAAGTATTTATTTAAAATAAACCAATTACAGGCACTTTTGAATTGTCAAGGATTCGGTCGGTCAGTCAGAAAGATGAAGCTAGTTGCCCATTCCAAAGCGTAGTAGGTACCTATGGAGAAGAACTGGCAAGAAACTCCGCGGACACTCTTTTAAATCAATGAACATTGGCTGAGGAGACCTAAAGCGCTACCACTGTTGGACTGCATAGAAAAGAAAGAGAAGCGCGATGACACAACGCTTGTAATTTATTGCAAATTAAGAAGCAATTATCTATTTACAAAAAATCTATTGATTGGATAAAAAATGAAAACACTATTAAGCTAATATGTTGCTTGTAGAATAATCTGACAAAAAACCAGAATGATTGCATGTACATAATTATATTAGTATGGTTTTTAATCGTTAAAAGATTTTTTTAGAGGTATCTTCGTGATTTTTTTCTATCGTATCAAATTAGTTGATTTATGTTTTCAGCACACTATCTACCTAGCATATATCCTGAAGAATATCATATATTTCTTGATTTTGTTTACTGCAGTGGATCATATACTTTTAGGCATTATAAAACTTATAAAACTTGCGTTTAGGTCCTGTAGTCCCCTTAAGACGACGCAGATTAAGTAAAATAACCTGTGAGGTAGCTCCTAAAAAAGTAGATGCAATTCATCCCACAAAATTAAAAGCTAACGTTTACAGCTTTTACTTTTCTGGGATGAAATGACAGTGTACAAGTAGGCGTTACCTAGGACACGGACTGGCAGAGAATGAATTGTAACCGAAAGTTACGTAATGATACAAATAAGCCACAATTTCACTATTATGCATTGGTTTTAGCGAATTTTTACGACCACGGTGATGTAATAACTAATATCACTTTTTAGTTCCAATTAGGGAACGTAACAGTTTTCCAACAAATTATAAGAACGTTAGGTAGTTATGTACATACTTACATAACAAACAATATTGTTCGTAGATCATTCAAAATACCTACGTTGCAACTACTGAGCGTACCTAGGTATGTACTGGATGAGATTCCCAGGTCAGACAGTGTTATTGGGTGGGTTATTCCATTAAGAATTTAGTACATACCAAGGAACAGTTTTGCGTTTCTCATGGGTGAAGTTGCTTCACCAAATTGTTCTATTATATTGTGTATCTCTGCGTGAGAATTTATAGTTTTCGGTGTTTTCCTTTTCTTTTTTTTTTGTTGGTATAGTGGCATATGGCTGATAATTTAATGTGTTGTGTAGCACGTAATGTAAATTGTTTTGCATACTGTTGTATAGAATCCATTTCTTTTTCTCTAACTGAACAGACAGCTGTGCTGCTGGGGAGTTTGTTGACCACTTCTTCTTCCCAGCTAAAGCACTAGGAAGTGGTGAAGGGTGGGCGTTTTGAGGGACTGTCTTATGTAATTTTGACGTTCGAAAAGTGCTGATTCTCAGCCTAGTTTGAATAAATAAATTTTGATTTTGATTTGATTTTGTTCCGGGGTGTAATATAGTGGAAGACACATTATAGGTACTGATGGAGTGCGTCCGGAACGAGGCAGAAAGAATCACATTGTTATCCAAGTCACTGGATGGTGAAAGGTGTAATAGCATTCTTGCGTCCTCATTGGCAAAGGATGCAAGACTCATATATAAGATAGCAAAAATAGAATTTACACCATAAAGAATAATTGTTTGTACACACGGCTACATAATCAAGCTATACATTTCCAGTTTAAGCTGATCTTGCATTGTATAGGATTTCCGTACAATGAGAGGGTCAGCGTATGCTGGACATTTATAGCTTAATATGGAGCCGTGTGTACCGATGAGTGTGGCATAATCTATTTATGATTAAACTCTCTATAAATATAACAAAATAAAAAAGAATTTAGTAGATCAATGCGCCCGGTTAGCGGCAAAAGGGGATATGGGATTTCGACATAAATACTTAACGTGTGAAATATTGGTATACTAAACAACACCCCTGCGTCCCCCTTTGAGGAAACAGGCGTGACGTAATTTTGCCTAAGTTGTTATTGATAACTCAGATTAGGAACACGTGATTTAAACGAGTGCGTTGACCTTAAACAGCCTTAAACTGACCAATACCGCCTGCAGATTAAAAAAGGTTACATATTCGATAAAAAAAAGCATAAGATGTCTTCTTATTGTATTATAAATAATCGATATTTTATAATATATTATGGCTTTTTATAACGAGTTTACCTGGAATATTAAAAACCATTTTTTTTTTCTTTAGTCTCAGAGAAGTATGATCACTACAGTTGGGTACTCAAGTCAAGCAAAAAAAAAGCCAGAAATAAACAGAATAAAGTAAAGTAATTTAATGACTAAACTGGTATTTAAAAGGTAGGTAGGTTATTAATATGAAGCAGAGTAAAAATAAAATAATCGAGTGAATCTGGCCAATCAAGCAATGGAAGGTGCGAATCTTACACAGAACAGCAATATTTTTAAAGAATTTGCGAATGCAAGAAATCTCACAGAAAGCAAATTGCCAAGTGCACTCGCAACCCACGGCAATCGCAGCTACGGCAATGCTACATGAGTTATACGCATCAAGATCTATTTCTAATTACTTACATAGGAAAAAAAGACAATAAATCATTCAACTACGCACATACATTACAATCTCCTGCATATAATGGCGGCATTAGCCATGGAAAACAATCACCACGAGAAAGCATTGTATTAAAATTAGCAACGTCGCGAAAACTCCCATTGTTGTATGGCGTTGATTTTCCGTTGAAGTTTTTACTGACACACGTTAGGTTTGTCTATTTTTTTTTTGTGTGGGACATTATCAAATAACTTCTCCCGCTCTGGGCGGAAACGGGAGGGTGTGTCAGAGTCTTACTGACTAAAACCCACCCGTGTTCCTTCCGTTGCCTGTGTTGCCAGGGGCCTCGGTAACTCTTTCGGACTTTCCCGTGTCCCCGGCAGTCAGATAGGTAGCCTGGACCTGGGGCTGTAGTCCCCTCGTTACCCCTACCTAAAGTGTGGTAGACAAAATATATTGTCCCGCGATGTCATAGTTACTTTGAGTTTGGTTGTTTTGCTATTTGATTTTAGTCGCCGACTGAATTTTTTTTTACAGATAAATGACAAATTATAGATATAAAACTAAGGTCATTTTGGTACTTTAAGTTTTACATAATATGTATGTTATAAATAAGGAGTGTCTGTCTTATAGCCTCAAACAAGTCGTCAACTTATAAACTAGTTAGAAAAGATTTCAAACAGTTTTTGCCTGTTACATAATCAGCCTGTAATGTTCCCACTGCTGGGGCACCGGCCTCCTCTCTGTGAGAGGGAGTGGGCCGTAATCCACTACGCGGGCCTAGTGCGGGTTGGTAGATGTCACATGTATTTGAATTTTTGGTTCTAGGACAAGCCGGTTTCCTCACGATGTTTTCCTTCACTGTTTTGAGAGCAGTGGTGACGAAATAATTTACACAAAGTAAAGCGCCTGTCTGGGTTCGAACCTACGACTTACAACTCGTTAGTCGCGGCCGTTATCACTGGGCCACCACTGCTCCCTCAAAATCAAAATCAAAAAAATCAAAAGTCATTTTTACCTACTGACAGGTAACCTAATTCTGGAGAAAGAACATAAACATTGTCTTGAGTTAATCACAGCGACCAACTATTCTTATCGTTTAAGTAGTCATTGATACAATACTATATATATCTTTTGAACAGGGGGTGGATTTTACTTTAGTTTTAAACGCATTAAAAGGCAAATCTAGCAAAGAAGAGGGCAGCATGTTATAAAAAGTAATACCAAGCCCAACAAATGAGTTATGTACCTTATGAAGCCGGTGAAATGGAGCTCGTAATTTGTCCTTATTTCTGGTGTTATTATTGTGAATATCACTGTTTTTAGTGTATAAGTGTATATTTTGCCTAATATATAAGATGTTGGCGAAGATGAATTGTAATGCCACCGTGAGAATACCAACATCTTTGAAAAAATCTCTCAGAGAAACTCTGGCACCAAGCTGGAAAATAGCTCGAACAGCTCGTTTTTGAAGAACGAATATATTTTGAATGTCAGCGGCTTTGCCCCACAGCAGAATACCGTAGGACATAACGCTATGAAAATAACTAAAATAAACTAATCGACTTTTCTGACGGCGTAGGCAGCCGATCTGAGCCTGCCCGCTAGGCTTGATATATGTGGGCCCCACTGAAGTTTGGCATCTACTGTTATACCAAGAAAAACCGCCGAGTCTACAGTTTCAAGCAGCCCATTATCTAAGACCCTCGCCTCCGACTCCTGCTCTTTTGCCTGTGATTAATACCTAATCGCCGTAAGAAAATTAATGTTCAATTAATGAGCAGTAGTTTATTCCTTATATTTATGTTCTAATAACTCGTCAAAATAGTAAAAGTTATTCATAATGATGAACTCCATAACAGCTGATTAAGTGATCAATTGTGAAATATTTTTCAAGGGGACAATATTCTGAATAGACCCCCGGTTGATGGCAAAAGGCTCGCCCCCTGTTACATGGGACTTAAACATAACTGGCGAAATGTGGATGAACTATGGCGTTAGTGTTATGTTACGAGTTTGTGATAGAACCAATACTTACAATGTTTTTCGCAAGATAAATCTTTGCAAAACTGGTTACCTACTGACAAGAATATTATTCGAATAGAATAGAATAGAATTTGTTTATTTCGGACACCAAATATCCACATAGTGTTAGTAAAATACAATTATTGCCTAGTGTTAGTAAAAATCAACCTCCGCACAAACTGCTGTACAATCGGAGAGCCGAAGTCCCCGGCTACAGTTTTCAGGATGGTGTTCTGACTGCCCCTCGTTCTCCTCAGTAGCGACGCAGTTTTCTTGCGTACATAGAAGCCGTCGGAACGGGCTTGCGCAAACATTTCCGACGCGCTACTATAACGAGGCAGCCTCAACAACATCCAGAAAGCATTGTTATATTGGATGCGCAGGGCATCCAGCGATCTCTTGGTATGATTGACCCATAGATTGCCCGTGTACAAACTTTGGCAATAAGCCTTGAAAAGTGTTACTTTTACTTGGTCTGTACACCGCGTAAATCTACGGGACAACATATTGCCCCGGACCGCTAGAGCCCTGCGCTCCCTCTCTATGTCTTCATCGTCCCTGAGGTCAGCGGCAAGACAATGCCCTAGGTATATAAAAGTTGACACCCTACTAATTAGTGAACCATTCAACTCGGGTCCTTCTCCATTAGCTATGAAATGGTTTATTTTAAATTATATTTGCTTGTTAGAAAAACCTTAGATGCTGTTTCGCCATAATAACCAGAGGAAGCTACAGAGTGCTTATTGTAGGGTCAAATACCTACTAACGTATTCTTAGATTATTGCAATACCTACTTATATCTATTGTTACAGACTTACTTATAGTGTTGGTTAATACATCTAAAGGTCATCATGCAGAATGTGCAAGGTTTGAGAAGTACCTATGCAATAATGCATTCAATTAATATTGTTGTTTTTAACCGACTTAAAAAAAGGAGGAGGTTCTGTGTTCGTCTTTATAGGTTTCTGTAGTGAACATAGATGTCACATGTCTTCGAATTTTTGGTTCTAGGAACATGCCGGTTTCCTCACGATGCTTTCCTTCACCGTTTTGAAAGCAGTGGTGATGAAAAATTTACACAAAGTAAAGCGCCTGTCTGGGTTCGAACCAACGACATATACTCGTAAGTCGCTGCCGTTACCACTGGGCCACCACTGCTCACACTTGCATTATATGAAGGCGTATTATCAGATTTATAAGTCACTCAAATCATATCTCTGCGCCAAGTACCTACCTTTTCAAGCTTAAACCAGAAAAATACCGCATATTTAACTAAGACTCATCATATTGCATACCTTGTTATAATTAATTTTGTTCTTGAACTCCGTAATGAAGACTATCAGACATAAGTAATGCTGACAGCTGACCACAGACTATATTTAATGCAACCACAGAATGCGCATCGGCAACCGCAAAACCAAAGCAATATTGTTAGCCGACACAATAAACTATTAAAGTATGTACTTAAGTATAGTGATGAAACCGCGACATTTATCATAATAATTGTGATTTAGGTATTCAAGAGTTAATTCGTATTTGTTATTAAACTGGTTAATGTAATGATCTGGAAGAGGGACTCATGGCTAAGTAATAACAGCCGTACGGGTCAATCGATCAGGTTAAGCTACGCTTGCCGCGGTCGGTCCGGTGACGGATTTGCGATTTCAGTCTTATAAAAAAAGAACACACAAAAAACATTTTTTTTATACAAAAATATCGTCGTATTAATTAAATAAAACACCCTAAAAAGGTGTTTTCAGGCTGATGATAGAAAGCGCCTTTTTAGGGTGTTTCCATGTTCTTTTTTTATGTGGGAAAATATCAAATAACTTCTCCCGCTCTGGGCGGAGCGGGAGGGTGTGTCAGACTCTTGCTGACTAAAACCCATCCATGTCCCTTCTGTTACCTGTGTTGCCAGGGGCCTAGGTAACCCTTTTGTACCTTCCCGCGACCCCGGCAGGCATCGGCCCTAGTGGTCCACTAGGGCCGACACACCGTGCTGACGACATCTCTTTGAGGCGCGCGTGGAACACAACGCGCCGTCGACCCGGGCCTGGTCCTTACCGGACGGTGAGCTACCCATTGCTCACCGTCCGCAAACCCACGCTTACGGTGGCCGAAAATCCGCCCGGGATTCCCGACGCCCAGGTCATCTCCTGCGACGGCTAGGGCCGAGAGGGCGCGAAATTCGCCTTTCCCTCAACCGTCCCGCCTCCTCCTTCGCGAGCATTACTGCTTTGCAGAAGGAGGTGACGGCTGCCCATGCCCTCTCGCTCCGTACCATGGCCTGAACCAGGGCCGGACGCGAGAGATTTTCTTGTTTTGCGTTAAGCTTAGTATCTGCTTATTTAAGATTATGTTGTGACTTAAAGCGTTAAATTAAATTGATTAACAAAAAGAACCACTGATTGCATTAATTCAAAACATCGGTTTTCAAAAAAGGTATAATTACTTAATTACGGTAATATCCCCGAATCAGGGGCTATAAAATTAGATTACCTACCTATGATTGAATAATTATGTAACAATTTCCACGTCTGGCTTAACCGCACATTTGCATTTACTTAACATTTTAATATTCTTAAGGTCAACTCGGTCATGGATTCATAAATTCTTTTTGTATGAAACCGTTGATGTCTTATAACATTATGTGTACCTAATTAGGTGCACATAATTAAGTTAGTTATTGCATATTGCGGTGGCGAGCTTGTGGCTAAGAAATAACAGCCGCACGGGTCGTTGGTCCGTGGATTGGTGACCATCTTTACATACCGGGACTCCTCCGTGCTTCGGCTGTCATTTGTGGATCTTTGACAGTCGTTAGGGATAGTCAGAAGCCCGAAAGTCTGACAACCAGTCTTACCAAGGGTAACCGACTAATCGTATTACCCGGTATTACCAGTTACCTACGGGTTGTGGAGGTTAGGTTTTTATTTTTATTATTTGATTAATATTATACATAGATTCTTATGAACCTTGTGAATGTGAGAACGTATTAATAGACTAGATATTTTGTAGACCTTTTTCTTTTTTTTTTGTTAAGTACCTGATACATCTCGACTGGCCTACACTCTCCTCCCATACCTACCTTTTAACACTGTACTTTGAAAACATTGTAAAAGCCAATTATTTTTAAAAGAGTAACCGTTGAGTTTCTTGCCGGCTCTTCTCCATAGGAAACAACCAATTGGAACCGTGCACCTAGATTCTGACGTTTCATAAGTGCCCATGTAGGTTTATGTGAAATAAAAATATTTTATTATTTATTTATTTATTTAATACTTTAAGCACACAAATGTACAGAGGCGGACTTAATGCCGTAGGCATTTTCTACCAGTCAACCTTTGGGTGATGCAGAGACAAACAGTGGTAGGTGCAATAGCGAAAACTGTGGAATAAATATTTATTTAAATATAAGGATATACATACATATACCTATTAAAAACTTTAAATATATATACCTAATTATACATAAATATTAGACCTAATAAAAATAATTCTAATAATTCTAATTTTGTTTTTGATATTTTGATTTTGATAGATAGGCAATCGATTCATGTAAAATACTGGTGTTCAGCTGCATCCGGTCAGACAGGAAGCCTACCCCAACATAGTTGGGAAAAGGATAGGTAGATTGATTGCATACTGCGATAATTTTCTTGAATAACATTCTAAAGAGTGATAAAGTTCTATAAATGAAAAATCGGTCCACAATTGACGGAGAAATCGGCGAACACATATAAAACAAATATATATATAAATATACGGTCGAATTGAGAAACCTCCTCCTTTTTTGCAGTCGGTTTAAAACAAAGTTGATTTCTTAATCTGAATCTGATGATATTGTCATCATCTACTTGCTGCATAAGGCTGCATGGTTTATCAATTAGAATTTATTAGGAGACCAAACTGGCTGAGTCCGGAATAGGGTATTTTACTATATACGAGAAAAATCTATAAATAGATTATTGAGATAGTTTAGGCAAAAAGGATTCGGAAAATGTTACGTTTAGTTCATAAAATAACAAAATAAATTTTAAAATTCAATTCAACGTTTCCAGTTTTTCTAATCTGTTAAAAAACACCATGAAATATTAGCCGCCATGTTATTACGTCATACCGCTAGTAAACTAAAACGTTTCAACTGTCAACTGATAGTTAAATAATAGATCAGCGAATAGTCAAGTGACGTCATGACCACAGAGCAACATGCCGTCCACTGCGTCCAGCGTTTTTGTCAAACTACGCGCGAAATTTGAAAATGTAAAATTTAAAAGCATTTTTATGGCACTTATCGATTGAATAAAAATTTTGTGATTTTTTGAGGCATATAGAATAGGCACTATAGAATTTAATTAAGACACTTTTCAAAAATGGGTGTAAGACCCTATTCTGCGTGGGCGCAACGAAGGGTGGTGTGCGCAACGGAAAGTAATTGTTCACCGGTTAAGAAAATGGGAAAGATACGGTTGATGGGAGAACTCACATCACTGTGCGATACCCTATCTACGGTGTACCGCAAGGCACAAATAAACAGTTTTCTTCATAACCAACAGCCTTATATAACCAATGATAGGGTAGGCGTTTTTTAAACAGGGCGACCTTCCTTCCGCAATCAAGTTATTAAAGCTGGCTGGAGACAATAATGGCAGCCTTTTCAACTAAAGACTGACTCGAAAAAAGGTCTGTTTTGCTAAATGTAGTGATTCAAAAAATGGCACGTGTATACGAGCCACGTATTTTGACTTAAGGGTCGGGTAATCGCCGTTGACCTTGACCATACAAATGTGGGTAGCGCTCACGCCGCGCCGTCGCGTTGTTCGGTTTCATAGGGAATATTTTTTTTTAACGTAAATATAAATATATGAAAAAAATCACAGATAGAATTATAGATAAGTAATAAAATAAAATAACTTAATTAAATTACTTATTGCATTATATTTATGGCATAATATCATCTGTTATTACGCCTTAAATAATGCAATTAAGTTAAACGGCGTAGCATGAAAATGTTCGTTCTTAAGGCGCAGATTTTAGTGACTTTTAAATCTTTAAAAGTCACTAAAATCTGCGCCTTACGAACGAACATTTTCATACTACGCCATGTTACGCCTGCACTACGCACGTAGCACGCGAAGCTACGCACGATTTCCGTAATTTTCCTAAGTCACTACTACATCTAATTAGCAACAATAATCCTTTTTTTACTAAATAAATTATATTTACCCATCCTTTATTGTCATATTAACAATACTAAGCACTAGCTACGCCCCGCGGTTTCACCCGCATAAGTCTCGATCCCGCGGGAATATCGGGATAAAAAGTTTATATTTCCTAACCCAGATCATGGTCTACCCATGTGCCAAATTTCATCCAAATCCGTTCAGCCGTTTTAGCGTGAATGCATAACAAACAAATAAACAAAACTAAACTCACTTTCGCATTTATAATATTACTAGTTGCGCCCCGCGGTTTCCAGGCACGTATACAGAGGGGGGGATAGTTGGGATTTATCCCCCCCCGAAATCTGACTGAAAAAAAAAAAACGTTTTAAGCCATCTGTTTATTTATTCGCTTGCGTGTTCTTTCAATAAGTAGGTAAAATAAAAATATAGATAGATCTTGATCTGATTATGTAAGCGACGTTACTAGTAGCGCCATCTAACCTATTTAGAGAGAAACCGAGAACGAAAACAGTAATGAACGACATATATCGTCGAGTAGAAAAACTAATAGTAGAAAGATCGTCGCGTTGAGTAGCGAAATATCGAGAAGCTTCCATAACTTTCTGCTACCAGGTAGTAGATGGCGCAATATTCCACAGTGTTCCAGAATACGAAAATGTAGTATAAATACGGCGGGGGCGGGAGTCGGGAACCTGCATGTCAGTTTATTTCGAGAGCGATTCAAGTGAGAATCGAGAGCGACAAGCGAGAAGAAAAGTGAAATACCTCTGCAATAGTGACAGTATAGTGCAATAGACCAGTTTATTTTGATATTGGTTTCAGTTTCATAGAGAGTAGAGTAAATTCCTTCCGACGTGGTTCACCTGATACTTTGCCCGTGCCGTGAAATAAAGGAAAAAAACTTCAAAACCACTGTTTTCATTGGATTCGCCCAATCGCCAGTCCGTTACGTACGTGAGATAGTGTTGGACAATTTTGGACCTGCAGACGTCATAATTTGTTGGACCGTTCGCCCTATCCATCACAGATTACTTAAATAAAGTAAAGTAATGTGTGAAATGTGAGTGCTTCTTGATTTGTGCTTGTTTGAACGTATATAAATTGCTGCTGCTAAAATGAAGAGAATTGACAACTTTTTCAAGCCAGTGGCAAAAAAAATTGTTACTACTAGCGAGGAAAAAACTACTCTAAGCATGGCTTCTGCTGTTGATAGTAGACAACTAGAAACAACTTCGTCAAAATTTACAGAAAAAAAATGTGATTTCAGCCGAACCGGCTGGAAGATGTAGAGATGAAGGAGAATGTTCAACTTCAAAAACGTGCAGTTTAGATACAATGATTATAAGTGAAACTTTTCCTGATATCGGCGTGGTTTCTAATGCCATATATAACACACAGTATCCTCCTCTTGTACTCACAGATGAACAGAAAAAAAATATTATTACACAGCCGTTTGTCCCAGATGCGTCATTTTCGTTTCCGGCTAGTAGCTTTGGAAAGAGGAAACTTAGATTTCGAAGAGAATGGATGGGATCATGGGAATGGTTAACATATTCGCCGAGGAGGAATGGTGTGTTCTGCAAATATTGCGTTGTCTTTTCATCAGGCACCGCTGGAAAAGGTTCCCACCAAACACTTGGAAGTTTTGTCAGCAAACCATTTGATAATTGGAAAGATGCAACAGACAGATTTCGCGAACATTCTGCTGCTAAATATCACCAGTTTTCTAAGTTATGCGCAGAAAATTTCTTACGCGTAATGGATTCAGCAGCTATAGACGTTGCATCGCTGCTTAATGATCAAAGACTCAAAGAAAAGGAAAGAAATAGAACAGCACTAAAACCTATAATCGAAACTATCATCTTCTGTGGAGAGCAAGAGTTGCCGCTTCGTGGAGACAAAGACAGTGGACCATTGACTTTAGAAAAGCCACTTGGTAAAGATGGAAAATTCAGGGCTCTGCTACGATACCGAGCAAGCTATGATAATATCCTGAAAGATCATATCATTACAACCCCTAAAAATGCAACGTATTTTAGCCCTATTATTCAAAATGAGATAATAGATACTTGCGGAAAGATAATTCAGAAAAAAGTTGTGACACAAATAAATAGTTCAGAGTGTTTCGCGATTCTTGGCGATGAAACTTTAGATGTGAGTGGAACTGAGCAATTGTCTTTATGTGCGAGATACGTTTATAAAGGTATTTTGAGGGAGGACTTTCTCAGTTTCATTGAAATACACGACCTAAGTGCCGAAAATATAAGTGCAGAAATTTTAAAGAAATGTCATGAGATTGGTTTGAATCTCGATAAACTAGTTGGTCAGGGGTATGACGGAGCTGCTACCATGGGAGGACACATCAGTGGTGTGCAGACGAGAATCAGAAAATAATTTCCTAAGGCCACATACGTACATTGCTCAGCACATCGTCTGAACCTAGTTCTTTCAAAAGCTCTTTCAGTTCCCGAGGTGAGAAATTAATAGGCGTTGTGAAGGAAGTCTGCAATTTACTTCGCAACAATGCAATGGCCGGGAAACAGTTCAAGGAAAATGTGGAAAAGCTCACACCAGAAAGTAAGAAAAAAAGACTGGGAATGTGTGACACTAGATTTATAGAACGTCACGACTCTATAAATGTATTTGGTGAGTTACTCGAACCTATTGTCATTACATTAAGAGAACTATCCTACACAAACAGAACTGTCGCCCAAACTGCCTCTACACTCATAGCTGCGATGGAAAAGAGTAGTTTCTTGATTTCTCTAAAAACCTGTGAAAGATTTTTCAGTTATACTCTCCCACTGTCAGCATATTTGCAGAACCCTACACACGACCTGGCCTCTGCTATGAAATTTTCCGATGACATTATCGGAAAACTAAAAGAGATACGTGACGATGTTAACCCGGTATTCTCAGAAATATATAACGCATGCTGCAAAATAGCGGAAGATGTCTTGCAAATAGAAATTCAGCGTCCTCGAGTTACTGCCCACCAAACTGCACGAAGCAACCCTCCCAGCGATACTGCTGAAGAATACTTCAGAAGAACTATTTTTATACCGTGCTTGGACGATTTGATATCTGGCATGAATGATAGATTTGCGAATCAAAGAGAGCTGCTTTCTTCTTTAGAAATTATTCTTCCGAAAAATGTGGACGAGAGGAAAATAAGTGAATTAGAAAATATGAAAATTTATTGGGAAGAAAGTGTTGGAGAATCACTAATAAAAGCAGAGTACAGCATGTGGTGTGCCAAGTGGAAAAACACAGATAAGAAACCAGTCGAAATTATGGAAATTTTAGACACGTGTGACAAAGTTTTCTTTCCTACCATTAACAGGCTAAAACATATTCTGGCCACCCTTCCGGTTTCAACGGCATCTGTGGAGCGGTCATTTTCATGCCTAAAGAGAATAAAATCCTTCCTAAGGAATAGAATGGCGGGCGAGAGGCTTACTGGTCTCGCTCTATTGTCTATTCATTCCGCTTTGGCGCCAGATCCTGATATGGTACTAGACGTAATGGCTGCCAGCGGAAACAGAAAAATACTTATATAATTATAGTATAGTACAGTGAAAATTATAGTACAGTGATTACAGCGATTTTCACACAGTTCACATGGTTGTTTCAATGTTTGTCCCCCCCGAACCAAAAGTCTGGATACGTGCCTGGCGGTTTCACCCGCATAAGTCTCGATTCCGTAAGAATATCGGGATAAAAAGTTTCCATGTTCTAACCCGTGTCATGGTCTACCCATGTGCCAAATTTCACCCACATCCGTTCAGCCGTCTTAGCGTGAAAGCGTATCAAACAAACAAACAAAAACAATAATATTAAGTTAGAATTACATAAATTCGAATTACATATCCTTTATTGTTAAACAATCTATTGTCGTCTTTATGTGTCACACCTATGTAATGTATGTACCTGACGTGCATACTTGTAGACATGTATATCACCTTGTTTTTCCTTATTAGGACAACCGAACTTCCTGTTCATGGGAACTGCTTGATACAGCACAGTGGTAGAATCCATAATGTGTAAATACTTATTTAGCCGAGTTAACAACTCGGTATAATAAGTATACCCTAGGAAACAAAGGAAAGGAAACGAATTTGCTATTAAGTAAACAATGGTGCCGATTCCCTTGTTCTCAAACTAAATTAAATTTAAGTTCAGTGCATCTTTTTCTTTCTATTTCATTAAGAAAAGGACAGAAGATAAATTTTAGTTTAGTCCTGTCAAATTAATCAGCGCTTAACGTAAATTGACGTAATTTTAATAGGCAAGTTTTTAATCACGCCTAAACTTGTATGGAGTAGTGACAGGCGCTGATTAATTTGACAGGACTAAACTAAAATTTATCTTCTGTCCTTTTCTTAATGAAATAGAAAGAAAAAGATGCACTGAACTTAAATTTAGTTTAGTTTGTGAACAAGGGAATCGGCACCAGTGACTCTTGCGTCTTTTTTGTGCTTAATAAATTGTAAGAAAACGAAAAACTTTTTACAGTCAAGTTTAGCATTTACAGTCAAATTGAAGTGAATGAAAAGAGAAGGTGAAGCGGTGAAGTCCATTTCAATTAACCGCTAAATTTTCGACTCTACGTGATTGAATGACTAATTTGATGTTTTTGTAACTTTAAGCTTATATAAAATAATCGATATATTTTTTTTAAATCAATCAATTTGAATGAAGTACACAACACAAGTCACGCTGTAAAACAACTGTTTCATTCTTCATTCGATTATGGACGATTTTTCAATCCTCAGATAAACGACAGGCCGGGTTTATTCGATATATCGCAAAAAAACAGTTGTTCAATCGTCAAATAGGCTTTAACACACAGGCAGGACATTGCTGCCTGTCGTGCCCGCGATATCGCGCTAGTCTGCACGAATCTTTATTTGTCGAATAATTCACTTATCTGAAGAAACTTCTATTTGACCTGTTATAGCAGTATTATCATTCTGTAATTTTTATGGTGTACATAATAAAGAGTATTCTATTCTATTATTTTAATATTGCTTTACACTGGGAAATATATGGAGCTATACCCCTGTATAGCATCATCTCATTCTCACTCTGATGTAATATTAAAATAATATTGCCCCCCAGATAACCGCTTGTTGCGTAGATAAACGACGTTGACGTTACTAAAGGCTCGTGCAGACTAGCGCGATGTCGCGGGCGCGACAGGCAATAATGCTTGTTGTGCCCGCGGTATCGCCCCAGTTTGTAGAAGCCTTGAAATTGAGGTTAGTTTTCGTGCTTTGCAAGTGTACTCAATTAAAATGGTATTTTCGGTATTATTGATGACATGGCAAATGAGGAAGAAGCCGTAATAAATAAATATATGTGGATTCATATATTCATTTACTATGGCTTCTTCGTCCAGTGATAGAAAAGAAATATTTGTAAGACCGACAC
This sequence comes from Atethmia centrago, assembly GCA_905333075.3. NCBI lineage: Eukaryota > Metazoa > Arthropoda > Insecta > Lepidoptera > Noctuidae > Atethmia > Atethmia centrago. Next base: position 9,618,812 of record HG995379.1, read on the forward strand.
TTTTTTTTTTGTTTTTTGGGTGGGATATCAACAAATAACTTCTTCCGCTCTGGGCGCGGGAGGGTGTGTCAGACTCTTACTGACTAAAACCCACCCGTACGTTCTCGCGACCCCGGCAGGCATCGGCCCTAGTGGACCCATACTCTCTCGCGTCCGGCCCTGGTTCAGGCCATGGTACGGAGCGAGAGGGCATGGGCAGCCGTCACCTCCTTCTGCGAAGCAGTAATGCTCGCGAAGGAGGAGGCAGGACGGTTGAGGGAAAGGCATGTTTCGCGCCCTCTCGCTCCTAGCCGCCGCAGGAGACGCCCTGGGCGTTGGGATCCCGGGCAGATTTCCGGCCACCGTAGGCGCGGGCTTGCGGACGGTGAGCAATGGGTAGCTCACCGTCCGGTAAGGACCAGGCCCGAGTCGACAGCGCGTTGTATTCCACGCGCGCCTCAAAGAGATGTCGTCAGCACAAAGGTAGGGGCCCACTAGGGCCGATGCCTGCCGAGGTCGCGGGAAGGTACTTATGGGTCACCGAGGCCCCGCAACACAGGCAACAGGAAGGAATACGGGTGGGTTTTAGTCAGTAAGAGTCTGACACACTCTCCCGCTCCGCCCGGAGCGGGAGAAGTTACTGGAAGATTTCCCACCCTCAAAAAAAAAAAAAAAGTGGACCCATACACTTGTGCTGACGACATCTCGACCGCTAACGTGTGGGAATCAACAAAATTCCATCGTCGATTCAGACTTACTAGCAACACCAATAATAATGATACTATTGACTAATCTTAAGGCACTGACAAGACCCAATTGACCAAAATAGGCTTCTCTTAAGAAAGAAAATTGCCAAATCTGTATAGTTTGTGGTAGCGGAAAAAATATATGTTAATTTTGAACATATTTCCCAGAACTTGGTTGTCACCAAAACAAAAAAAAAAAATCTCGATACAAACTAACGTTAAACTAACCTCTTACCTTGAGTTCTAATCCAAAATATCTGTATTAAATATCAACATAAATTACGTATTTAATTAATAACAAGTACGTCTTATTCTAATGCAGAACTTGGTTGTTTTTTATTTTCGATTACTCAACTCAATTCTGAGTAAATAGATAATTACTTCATATTTTGCAATAAATTACAAGCGTTTTGTCGTCGCGCTTCTCTTTCTTTTCTATGCAATCTGACAGTGACCGCAGTTTAGGTGTTGTCAGCGTCTTAAATATAAAATCGAAAGCAAAACACAAAGGTGAATTATTATAAGTATAAACACACATATTTATATTGACTAGGACAACATAAAAAAAATGTATTTTATTGACTTCATTTGTACAATAAACACTTATCTAAAAATTATGCAGCGTTACAACTAGGCAAGAGTGTTTACGATGAGCTCTGGCAGCCAATGTAAGATTTAACGTGTGTTTAGGGTGCCAGCGTGCTCGCCTATGATTTGAACATGTAGCAGTAGTTGTAAGACGAGCATAGTATAAAGGCTCCTACATACTGGCGCGACGCGACACAAAGACACCGCGTGTAGCGCTACAAGCGGTGCCTTTGTGTCGCGACGCGTCGCGCGACAAGTCGCGCCAGTATGTAGGAGCCTTAACACTATAAAACACACACATAAAACGCTACCTCGAATAAACTACACTTGGCTCTAACAAAAAATAGCACTTTGATATTACGCAAACGAATCTCTGAATCGTGAAAAGGTGCTCACAGACCCGCAATATTTTTGAACGACCTATCCAACGAACGATACCCCACGCCACGGGATAAACGAGAAAAATAAATATCATCCCCCACATTACGTGCAAGTGAGGTACCATATTTTTTTGTCAATATTTTATTTTAACTCTTTTTTGGCGTGATTAATATGTATACCTATGCCAAATTACAGCTTTCTAGTACTAAGCGTCTCTGAGCTAAAGCTAGGACAGACAGACAGACAAACAAACAGACAATCAGATAGACAGACAGACAGACGGACATAGCGAAACTATAAGGGTTCCTTGTTTACTACGGAACCGTAAAAACTACGTTCTCGTCATAAATTAAAGAATTCGATTCTAAAGCAAGTGAAAATGAGTCACTCTTGTTTACATTCTTTAGCACCATACAGAAAAAACAAATCGGCCATTATGATGCTTAAATGTAGTGTTTACGTAACTGTAATACGAAACAATTTTATTGTTTTGAAAATTTCCATCAAATATTAAGGTAATGTTTTATTTGAGTAGGTACACGTAATTGAAATAGGTATTTATAGTATTATTTAGACATGCCTTAAAGCTGGGAAAACTATGAAAAAATATTAGAAACTTATGATATATGAATCAGTATTTGCCGAGATTAAACTTAAGAAGGAAGGCATGACATAGAAAATTCAATGAACTTACTTTTAGCGTGGTAAGGAATAAAGAAAGCTTCGAAACAGGAAATATCCTACCTAATATTATAAACGAGAAAGTGAGTTTGTTTGTTATAATACATACAAATACATACATATTTACTACAATATATACCTACTTTATAACATACAAATTCAAGGAAAAGAGATACATAATTGAGATGACTCTACGCTATTTGTTTTGAAAATAACTCTGCAATTTCCGCTTAAATGCATACCGACTGGTGGCCGTCCTGATATCAAGAGGAAGCTCATTCCAAAGAAGAATGGACTGAATATGAAAGGAAGAATGAACAAAGTCAGAAGTATGAGAAGGACAGAGTAGAAGAAGATTGTTGGAAGAACGCAGACTTTTAGCGTGCGAAGAACATAGATATTGGAAGTGAGACATAAGATAAGAAGGAGGGGTGGGAGAGTTGAGAAGGGAGAAAAGAGTGGTTAAAGCGCGCAAGCTTCTTCTTTGGTGAATGGACATCCATTCGAGCTCAGACCTGTAGCTCGAAACATGGTCATATTTCCTTAGGTTGAATATGAACCGGATACCATTGTTGAGTAGTCTGTCGAGCTTATCCAGCAAAACCGCGTTCAAGTCAAAGTAGCACACGTCACCATAGTCGATTATAGGGAAAATCAAAGTCTGCACAAGCACAGTCTTCGTCTTAGCGGGCAAAAAGCTCCTTAGATGATACAGGGATCGCAGAGTACCGTTGACCTTTTGACTAACACTAGACACCTGGCGATGCCAGCCCAGCGTTGAGTCAAAATGCAAACCGAGATCTTTGACTTTGACTTTGATTAGAAGCGCAAAAACTTTTAGGGGTCCATTAATTTAAACAAGCGTCCATCATTAGAAGTTCAATACGTTTTAAGAGGATCAATTTAATATTTCCCCAGTATAAATAAGTAGTTTAATACCTAGATTCTAAATAACCTATCCCACAGAAAACAATATGTGTTAGTATTCACAGTGTGGCGATCTTTGCGGGATTTCTTAGCACCACCGTTATGGCAGTATGATTCAGTCCACTAACGTCAAACTATCGTGACCTAATAAAAAAGTATTCACTGTTTCCGGCCAGCTTTGTGAGGTGACTGTGAAAATACTTGATATATTCCACTTGCGATTTTGGGCACTAAGTAGTTCAGGTTCTTATTAGGGTGTCCCCACAAAGGCGAACACGTAAAAGGAAATGTTTCAAAACGGGCCCAGTATATGTACAGTACCTCGAAAAATCGAGAACAATCCCTGAAATTCCGGAAAAATACAGATAAATTGCATAAATTCATATTTTTCTTGTAATCATTTGATATTTATCAATTATTTTTATCAACTTTCAATATGGCATCTCGCCAATTTAGGTACTCTGTGGTTAAAAACAATGACAGTATACCATAGATCGACCATTGATCGTGAACTGTCTACTGTCACTTCAGTCGCTTTCGTTGTCGATCGTGTTTTGATGTTCGGTTTGTTTGAATTTCTTGAGTTATTATTAACAACCTCGCTTTCGTTTCGTGTTGCAATTTCAAGTATACATTCTTGCGCTTTACTACCAAACAAAGTAAATTTATAGTAATTGGATGATTGAAAACTGTTTTAATTGTGTTTCCCCATTTTTAGTATGGTGTACAAAGACCTGGCCGGGGCTTCATACATTTTGAAACATCTCCTTTAACTCCGAAGTTTCAGAAAGTCCATACGATTTTTAATCTGTTGTCAAATGTTATCAATGACGTCGTGTACCTATTTGATAACATTAAGTAACATAACATCACGCCTGTAATGAGGCACGCCAGGGTGAGGCAGAGATGTAGGTGCCTATAGTAAACCCACATTTCACCAGTTATGTTTAAGTCCCATGTACTCGTAACAGGGGGTGAGCCTATTGCCCTCAAGCGGGCACAAATCCAGACTTCGGGCCGCTACTCAGAAATTCTTGGTGGAAAACCCCAATATCACTGCCCGGGTCGGGAATCCAAACCAGCAGGCTTTTTTAGAATAGAAATCGCTTGTCTAAATTTTTCGGTAGAAAACTGTCTACACGGAAACATCATTTTTGTCTACTCTTCCGTCGACAAAACGCTTCCCTACGGTTCTCGTGCTAAGCCTGCAGGACCTCATGTAGCGCTCGCGACCTTGAGACGCTTACAACACCTAAACCGCGGTCCCTGTCAGATTGCATAGAAAAGAAAGAGAAGAGCGATGACACAACGCTTGTAATTTATTGCATAATATGAAGTAATTATGTATTTACTCAAAATTGAGTTGAGTAATCGAAAATAAAAAACAACCAAGTTCTGCATTCAAATAAGGCGTTCTTGTTATTAATTAAATACGTAACGTATGTTGATATTTAATACTGATATTTTGGATTAGAACTCAAAGTAAGAGGTTAGTTTAACGTTAGTTTGTATCGAGATTTTGTTTTTAAAACGTGTTTTGGTAACAACCAAGTTCTGGGAAATATGTTCAAATATAACATATATTTTTTCCGCTACCACAAACTATACAGATTTGGCATTTTTTTTTCTTAAGAGAAGCCCATTTTTGTCAATTGGGTCTTGTCAGCGCCCTAAGCCGTTGATTTATCCGACGAGCCACAGATTGTGACCGCAGGCGCAGATTATCAAAAATCTAAATATTTTATTTCACATAAACCTACATGGGCACTTATGAAACGTCAGAAGCTAGGTGCCCTCTTCTAGGATCTCTTTCAAGATTTTCAGGCATTTCAGTACCTTACATCTAAATTACCTACATTAAAAAATACATTTACAATAATTTAATGTAGTCAATTAATAGTTATCAATAATACGAGGGCGGGTCAATAAGTCCGTGACTTTTGGAATAAAACACAGATTTTTTGATAAAAAAATAATTTTATTTTTCAACGTAGTCTCCCTTGAGCTCTATACTATACACTTTGTCCAACGCTTCTCCAATTTTTTTATCCCTTCCAAAAAAAATGATTTGTCGAGGTCCTCAAAATAGGCCTTTGTTTGCGAGATGACTTCATCATTGGAGTCAAATCTTTTTCCACCAAGCCATTTCTTCAGGTTTGGGAACAAGAAGTAGTCGCTCGAAGCCAAATCTGGAGAATAGGGCGGATGAGGGAGCAATTCATAGCCCAATTCATGGATTTTTGCCATGGCAACTGCACATGTGTGCACCCTTGCATTGTCTTGGTGGAAAACAACTTTTTTCTTGGCCAAATGAGGTCGGTTTTTTTTCAAATCGTCATTGAATCGGTCCAATAAATTGGCATAATATTCCCCATTGATTGTTCTTCCCTTTTGAAGGTAGTCAATGTGGATTATCCCGCGTGCATCCCAAAAAACAGTCGCCATAACTTTATTGGCTGACAAACCCACCTTGGCCTTCTTCGGCGCCGATTCACCCTTAGAAACCCACTGTTTTGACTGTTGTTTGCTCTGGTGTGTTGTGATGGATCCATGTTTCGTCCACGGTTACAAAACGGCGCAAAAACTCCTCCATATTGCGATTAAACAACGCCAAACCTTCCTGTGAAGTTGTTACACGATTGCGTTTGTGGTCGACTGTGAGCAAACGCGGCACCCATCTTGCGGAAAGCTTTCTCATGCCCAAGTGATCATTCAAAATTGAAACCACTGAGCCATGCGAGATCCCTATGGCTTCCACAATCTCTCGCACTTTCAATCTTCGGTCGGCCAACACCATATCGTGAATTTTTTCGATTGTTTCGGGTGTAGAGACCTCAACTGGGCGTCCAGGACGTTCGGCATCTTCAGTGCTTGTACGGCCACAACGAAATTCAGTAAACCACTTTTTTACCATTGAAATCGATGGTGAGTCCCCATAGTATTTATCAAGCTTAGCCTTGGTCTCGGTAATGGTTTTTTTTCGCAAGAAATAATGCTTAATAAGCACACGAAATTCACTTTTTTCCATTTTCTCCTCAAATTAGTGAGTAGTCTGATAAAAATAGCTGTCAAACACAAACTAACTGACGCAGCAAGTTTAAATTTTGACAGGAGTCAACTGACAGATGCCTGTTGACAGGAGCAGTGTTGCTGTTTCAGTAAAGAGGTCAGAAATTCAAAAAGTCACGGACTTATTGACCCGCCCTCGTACGTACTCTTTAATACAAAAGTTTATGACGTGCGTGTTATTGATAGGTACCACCTATTTTGATAAAGAATCGATTAAGGCAGCTTAATCGATTCTTTGTTCAAAATATGTACCTAAACTGTAGATATATCGATTTTATTTTCCTGTAGCCAGTGGCAAGCAAGCGTGTATTTCTGCCACCCGGGGCAAACAATAAATTTGCCGCCCCTCCCCCCCACCCTATTTTCGCAAATATGTTAGGTTAGGACTACAAAGTTGAAAATAAAGCTTCAATAAACCCAATGGGCTGGAATCAATAAGTTCTCTTTTGCAGTCTGTTCTACCTACGAACACCATTAGACGCGCGCACTTCTCTGTCGATATCTTGAGGAGCTTGGTCGTCATCAACGCCCAAAAATTATTAGAATACTGCAAGCTTTAAAGGCATATTTTTCTGCCCAATTCAGGAGCAGCTGGAATCTTTCCAATTTCAGCAGTTACTCTATCTACGAGTAATGGAGCACTTGAATTTTCGTTTAAAATTGTCTTTATACGATAAGCCAACACTTTCGTCGTAAAAAATGTTCTTATTCATCTTGGAGGTTCGATTTCAATGTCCATTCGTAAAATGAACTTTAGTTTAATAATTAATTTGAATAATTTACAAGCTTATTTAACTTCACATGATAGATGGAACTCTAATGTATTTTTTTGACGTCAAACCTTCAATTCTATTTTGAACAACTTCCACTAGTCCCACTGTCTTCATATTTTTCTTAAATAAGTATCTACTCGTATATAGTTCCGAAGTCAATACAGTTCATCTGATGATGACCTGACGCCGCCGGCGCCGCCCCTTTATACCTATCTGCGCCGCCCGGGGCTTTGGCCCCCTCTGTGCCCCCCACGGCCCCACGGTACGCTGCCTGTAGCTACTCAATAAAATCTGGTTAAAAATGTTCACTAGTCAATTCTCCTAATTATTTTACCGTTACTTCTAATATGATGAAAATACCATAAATTATGTTCAAGAAGGCCTACTGGCGCTTAAGCAAGTAGGTATAATAAGATATTTTCACACGTATCTGTAAATTAGTCCACGATTTATCTTCTTTTTTTTGGTCACAGCTTCGTGAGGCAATAATCATAAAACATTTAAATAATTAAGGTTTTATACCAACAGTATAATTAGATGTAGCTGATCAATATAGCGGTTCGATGATCCCCAAAGCTGAGATTAAGAAATACGATACCTTACGAATTTGTTCATTAGAGGTAGATAAACAAGTTATTACTTCTGTTTTATTTAGAGTAGTTTTTGTTTATGTATTTATTCCACAGGTTTATTTTGTTGAAACGATGTTTATTTCTGTAAGTACCTGCTTAGATTTTTTAAGACACTTTTAACACTTAAATGTTTTGGTCAATTTTTTAAAAAGTAGATGGCCGCGGCAATTCCTATCTGACGGATCTCTGAGAAGAAATGTTAAAACAAACTCACAGTCATCGTGTTCTCATTTTTAGGGTTCCGTAGTCAACAAGGAGGTATGGTTTCGCCATGCCCGTCTGTCAGTCTGTCTGTCTGTCACTTTAGACATTTTTTTTTTTTATTAATCTTGAAAAACATTTTTTTTGCACGTAATGTGAAGATGTTATTTTTTAGTCGTCTATCCAATGGTGTGGGATATCGTTGGATAGGCCGTTCAAAAATATTGCGGGTCTATGAACACCTTTTTTCGACGCAGGGATCCGTTTGCGTAATATTAAGCATTAAAGTGCAAATTTTTGTTAGGAGTCAAGTGTGTGTCAGCTAAATGGTTAGGTTAGGTTAGGTTAGTAGGTACATATAACGAAAGTAAAAGAAAAACTGTCACAGCTAAGTAGCGTTTACAAGGTCCACCAACTTACATTTACAGTTGGAGAATTAACCGAGACGTATATCGATGTATGGGAGGACATGTTTTTATTTTTCAACTACAATATTAAGTTTGTTTTTGGTATAAATTCATCCCTAATACGGATACGGTTTTTACCCGACTGCCCCAGAAGGAGGGTAATTTTTTTCGAGAGTATGTATGTATATATGTATGTATGTATGTATGCATGTATGTATGTATGTCTATTTCTTTGGCACGCTCTGTAGCCTAAACGGCTTGATGGATTTAACGTATGAGGTGTCCTTAGATTCGTCTTAATTGTGGAAGTGACATAGGCTATAGAATATTTATAAATTGCATCTGCAAATACAAAAAAAGGAGGGGAAGTTTTTTTTAAATTAATTGCAACAATATTGGTATCAAATAAAAGCTAGTAATGAGTAATTTTCAAATATATATATTAATAAAACTAAAAAGCTTGAAATAAAATAAATTATTTAAAAAAACAAAATACCCGACTGCAAAAACACATAACTGAAAAGGGAAAAACAAGCAATAAAATCTATATAATTTTGGTCTTGCAGGCGGGGACAGTCGAATAAAGGCTCCTACATACTGGCGCGACTTGTCGCGCGACGCGTCGCGACACAAAGGCACCGCTTGTAGCGCTACACGCGGTGTCTTTGTGTCGCGTCGCGTCGCGCGACAAGTCGCGCCTGTATGTAGGAGCCTTTACCTGAAATATGGTGAAATTTTTTATTGTCCCCGCCTGCGATACCAAAATTATATAGATTATAATGCTTGTTTTTCCCTTTTCAGTTATGTGTTTTTGCAGTCGGGTATTTTGTTTTTTAAATAATTTATTTTTTTATTTTTTCGAAGGACCATAAGTTAAATATTTCTAACGGCAACATAGGTACAACAAACCCACATAGGTACCTAATAAGTTACATAAATAAATTACAGATAAGCAGCGTATAATAAATTCCTATGTATTTTAAACGTCAACATTTAGATAACTTGTATACAGGGTCAAATTAAATTAGCTAACGAAAATCTGCAGACGTCATGGGTATTGATATCTAAACACAATAAAATGAAAATAATAAAAAAGACTTTTTTTTTGGGCGTCATCTGATAGTGTTGTTACTTGAAATATGAGTTTTGAAAATCTGTTAAGGCACTGACAAGAGAGAGAGAGAGAAAAAAAAAAGCCAAATCTGTATAGTTTGTGGTAGCGGAAAAATATATGTTAAATTTGAACATATTTCCCAGAACTTGGTTGTTACTAAAACACGTTTTGAAAAAAAATCTCGATACAAACTAACGTTAAACTAACCTCTTACCTTGAGTTCTAATCCAAAATATTTGTATTAAATGTTACGTACGTTACGTTACGTTATACGTTATGTATTTAATAAATAACAAGAACCTCATAATTGAATGCAGAGCTTGGTTGTTTTTTATTTTCGATTACTCAACTCAATTTTGAGTAAATCGATAATGACTTCATATTTTGCAATAAATTACAAGCGTTGAAATTTATTGCAAAATATGCGTCCTGTACAGCTCCATCTCTTTCCCACTGTGAAGTAATATTATAATAGAGGTGATGGTTAGCCCACAGCTCTGCGGAGTCTCGCTAGATAGTTTATTTTGACCCTATATACCTAAGTGGTTGCTTCACAGGTCAAACAGGTACACACGGCTACACATCAAGTTATACATTTCCACTATAAACTGATCTCGCATTGTATAGGATTTCCGTACAGTGCGAGATCAGCATAAACTGGAAATGTATAGCTTGATGTGTAGCCGTGTGTACCTACATAAATTGTACATACTAGGGTTTATTTAAATAATGATTACCAATATACCCAATGAAGCGTTGTAAGTTCCCTCCTAATTTGTTCCAAGGACGACTACATTCAATAACCTTTTCATTCTACATGTGTTATTTATTAAATAATTTGCTTATTTATGAATGTTTGCACACATTTTCTTAGTATTTAGTAGCTGGCGCCAAATATTAAAATAGACCACTGTGAGTGGTGTATTTTAATATTTGGCGCCCCGGGCCAGTAACGTTGCTGACCCGAAATTTAGCCAAAAAAATAAAATGGAAAAGACTTGCTACCACATGCCCAGCAGGTCTATTCTGTACAAATCTCACTGTGAAACCTTGGGTGAAGTGAGCGTGAAGTAAGCTCTAATTCCACGTGGTGCTAGAGATGGCACTATTGACAGCTCACTTTAAGCTCACTTCACTTGAGTTTTCACGGTGTTATTATTACAGAATAGCTCTGCTGGACTAGTAATATGCGAGAACGATCGAAATGAGCTCGAAAATATTTGCACCTCGGATAAAAATTTCTTCAGACCACAAGATACATAAGAATACAGACATAGAATATAGAATACAGATAGATAAGTTTCTTTGTCTACTTACTTATGCATAAAAGCTTGATAATTAAGTGTATTTAGGATACAAGAGCGAGCAGAATTAAGCGAAGTGAGCTCGAAAATGTAAGAACCCTGCCTGGGATAGGTTAACTTTTCTTTTGACTATTCATACATATGATACTGATGTTACTTTGTCGACTTATACATAAAAGCTCCAGGATAATTAAGGTTTTTCTAATGCAAGAGCAAGCGAAGCGAGCTCGAAAATTGTAGCACGGGCCTGAAGTACGGGATGGCAGGCTAGAATAGTATAGTGCTTGTACAAAAAAATATGGCGGCACTGCAGCGTACGTCTGGCAACGCTGCAGTGCCGCCATATTTTCTCCCGTCCCGATTTTTAACCCAAAATGGAAAGTCCCGCGCGGGACAGCCTCGTTCCCAGGCTTCGGGGATATAAAAAATAAATACCTAATTCATAAGTAATGTATTACTTGTTTTAATTATATTCCTCTGAAGACTTAACTGTCACACAGGGTAAACCAGACACTTATTGATATTAGCATAGTAAGTTTTTTCAATAAAAAACATTTTCTATGGATACTTCTCTAACATCATTGTAAACTTAATTTGCAACTGAAATAAAAGTATAAGTAGTAAAAAATAAAAATACGTAAATACTCGGTGTATTTACGAATGTTTAATATGTATGTCCCGCTTTCGGCGAAATAATCCCGCTTTTTTACTCAAAACGTTTCAAAATCCCGCTGTGCCCGATATTAATTTGGCAACGTTGGGCGGCAGGGTAGAAGATAGGTCAGTAGTGCTTGTACTATACTTACGATAAATTGTGGACGAAATAATGGATGATCTGTGTTGGATGCATACCTACCTATCTACGGATGAAGAAATCGTTACATTATGCAAAAATAATCGATCTTAGAAATAAAAAAATGTTGGATGAAGACTTGTTGACCTTCACTCATTGACCTGAAGAAGACATGTTTCAAATGTATGCAAATTGTAAGATTACTCAAGTAATTCTTGTTATGCCTTACTGTAATTTTCTAAAAAACAACATTGCAAATAATGTCATCCTTGCCCCAGTTTTGTTAGGTCCAGTTCCAATTATTCATAAGGAGGACAGCTTGCTAGAAAATATTTACTTATATGTTGAAACTTAAATGCAACATCTAAAAATAATAATTTCGCCTGTTTGCTACTACAACGTGTTAGGGCAAAAAAACTATTTTTAGGTTTTAACACGTTTTTGTCGCAAACAGGCGATTTATGTAATTGAGCATGTTTCGTGGCGGAAATTCCTGATGTATGTCTCCCGCCCTGGGGCGGGCGGCGAGGTCTGTCAGACTCTAACTGACTAAAAACCACCCCGTTGTTCCCTTCCGACACTCGGACCGGGATCATGGGAATTTGTGCGCCTTCCACGATCCCTGGCCGGGCCCGCCTTTGCTGGCCACTTCATGTAGTCTGTTAGTCTGTGAAGTTTATAACAATCATAGATAACTACAATAACCAATGTCTTTAGCATATTAGCTCCTACTAAAAAATATTGTTGAAGAATCTATCAGAAAAAATATCAGTCTTGGTATGCATCCTTTAAAAACATGATAAGTATTTTATTTGTGAATATTTATTTATTCTGATTACCAAAATAAGAAAAAAATTGATTAAATAATTTTTTAATAACAAAAAACTGTTTGTGCCTCAATTCAAATCTTTTCTTTGGCAGGTTAAATTAAATATTTTGGAACATCTTTACCATTAAATTAGTAATTAATTTTCCTTTACAAATTGTGATTTTTTGTACCTACCCACGAAACGTTCGATAGGTACCTAATATACCTACCTATAATTAACTACCTAAATGATAATTGCTTTGAAAAACCCCGGCCTAGGTATCAAGTTGGGAAACTGCTATCAATTAATGACCTACAGCTGCAAACAAATACCTACATACGAACATACAATTAAGTTTTAAGTTTTTACGCGTATCACGTCATTGTCCTAAGTTAAACTTTTCCTTTAACGGCGGCAATGTCGACTTGACCAAAATATAATCCAGCGACCTTGGCTAATGATACCCTTTCCTTTTTTTATGGGAAATTATCAAATAACTTCTCCAGCTCTGGGCGGAGCGGGAGGGTGTTTCAGACTCTTACTGAATAAAACCGACCCGTGTTCCTTCCGTTGCCTGTGTTGCCAGGGCCTTCGGTAACCCTTTTGGACTGCCACGCTACCCCGGCAGGCATCGGCCCTAGTGGACCCCTACACTTGTGCTGACGACATCTCTTTGAGGCGCGCGTGGAACACAACGCGCCGTCGACCCGGGCCTGGTCCTCGGACGGCGAACTACCCATTGGTCACCGTGGGCAAGCCCGCGCCTACGGTGGCCGGAAATCCACCCGAGATTTCCGACGCCTAGGACGTCTCCTGCGGCGGCTAGGGGCGAGAAGGCGCGAAATTTGCCTCTACCTCAACCCTCCCGCCTCCTCCTTCGCAAGCATTACTGCTTCGCAGAATCGCAGAAGGAGGTGACGGTTGCCCATGCCCTCTCGCTCCGTTCCAGGGCCGGACGCGAGAGATCTACGCCGCCGATCGCATCCACGAGGACACGCACCGCCGTCGCACCGTCCTTGTGGAGGCGTAGGGTGGCCGGAAATCCGCCTGGGATTCCCGACGCCCAGGGCGTCTCCTGCGGCGGCTAGGGCCGAGAGGGCGCGAAATTTGCCTTTCCCTCAACCGTCCTGCCGAGCATTACTGCTTCGCAGAAGGAGGTGACGGCTGCCCATGCCCTCTCGCTCCGTATCATGGTCTGAACCAGGGCCGGACGCGAGCGATCTCTGCCGCCGATCGCGTCCACGAGGACACGGCGGTGCTCTGCCCAAGCCGGGCAGACCTCCACCGTATGCTCCACCGTGTCCTCCGGCCGATCCACACAGTGGTGACACCCGGGCGTTTCCTCCCGCCGTATCCGACACAGGAACCTCCCGAAGCTGCCGTATCCGGTGAGGACCTGCGTCAGGCGGAAGGTGAGGACGCCGTGGCGCCTCTCTAGCTACTTCTCAAAGAGGGGACTTATCGCCGCAATTGTGGCGTGCCCAGCACTGGGTTGCAACAACCGTACTCTCCATGTCGCCATGAGATCGCGCCGGAGCTCCGTCCGCTGGTGGTAGGGTTGGCAAAAGCATTACTAAAAGAGAAGAATTTTATTATGTCGCAAATCTTTGTCGTTTCCTAACTTGCTCGAAAAGTGGCTCTTGTTGCTTCACTTTTAGGTTCACAATGCCGTGTATTGAACACACGCGCTTTTTACCTACTTTGCATTCCCGCACTATAGTGGGAAAGTGGGCCAGAACACGCGCGTGTACTAATCAGAGATATGCGATATTTTTTAAATGTCAGCACAGACCCTTCCTTTAAATGCTTAATTAATTTAATTTTGTGAATTTATAAAATAATTATGTTTGTGAAATATTATTTAAATATTTTTCCTTTGTAAGCGTGTTGAAAATCGTTGTCTGATATGCGTTTGCATTGCCGCACTTGTCACTGCATCAGAATGTACTATTTTGGTCCAACTTAAGTTATGTAATGAGTAAAGTAATAATAATAAACTTAAGTTCTGTAAGGAGATGAAACAAAATTCATACTAGAACGAACGAATTTTGTGGAGCCGGTTTGTAATTATTCTAATTTAATTTATTATGTAGACAAGAATATTTTTGCTGTGAAGTATAATTATTTTTTTTTTTTTTTTATTTGTGATGGGTTTGCTCTTGACCTTAGTCTATGTCAGAGGCGACAGAAACAAAGTCGACGATGGAGCGAGCTTACCCAGAAGAAGCCTGTTCACTCTCACTTTGAAGAGATTAGGGTTATATGCGTTCGGAAACACAGACGCAGGCAGAGAGTTCCATTCCTTTGCTGTGCGCATTATAAAAGAAGTTTGGAAACGCTTAGTGCGAGTTGGTGGGATAGCCACCAGGAAGGGATGGTAACCTGAAGTGCGCCTAGATGACCGATAATAGAAGGGGGCCGGTGGAATGAGGTCGTGGAGTTCTTGAGCACACTCTCCGAAGTACAATCTATAGAAGACCGACAAGCAGGCAACCTTGCGACGATGGGCCAAACTGTGAAGCTTGGCATCCACCAGATTTACGTCGCCAATAAGCCTCTTAGCTCTGCGTTCCACCGAGTTTATTTTAGATAAAAATCATAATAAAAAGCTAATTAGCTGTTAATGCAATTTTAGCATATTTATAAGATTTATAGCTCTCAAAGAAAAATAAAATAAACAATAATTAGATACCACCCTAGTTGTAGCAAAAAATTAGAGGAAGTCTAGAATATGCACTAAAGTGTAAAAATATGGCTCTTTATAGAGAGACATATAGTTAAAAATACAATTAAGTAGTATTCATGATTCATAAATTAAAAGGTCAAGACTACATTAACTTGCAATAAAATGTATAAATAGAGATACTGAAATAGATCAAAAGTATTTTATTTTATACTAATTATGTGCAGTCATTTATTCACAAGGCAACTACAACAGGTAACAATCACAGGATATCAGTAGGATCACATTATAGGTTTCGTCCTGATTATCACCCAAAGTGTAATCATAATCACACAACATGACTAGCAACAATAATAATAATGATACTATTGACTAATCTTAAGAGTCGGGTAATCGCCGTTGACCTTGGCCGCACAAATGTGCGTAGTGCTCACGCCGCCGCACTATGGGACCAAACAGTATTTTCCATCTCAAAAATGGTTTTGTCGAAAGTCGTAAATCCATAGATTGTTTTATGGTTTTATACTCTCAAAAGATGGAACTTACGAATAAATTACAAAATATAAAAAAATATAAAGTTTTACGTTTATAAAATGAACCTCAAACATTGGGCATAAATATTTTCATGCCAATTAAATTACCGTTAAGGGAGTTCAACACATAATTATTCGGAAGTTTTCCAAGGAAACATATTAGTGTTATACATCATTAGATAGCTTAGAATATACACTTTGCAACCACGTTCAGTTTTTGTAAAAAAAATATTTTTATTTAATTTTTTAATATTTTTTTAGTGAAGTAAAGAAAATTTAGTTTTTGTTAATTTCAATTGGAGTTTTCGTTGTTGCCGAAAGCAGCCGGTGTCAAGTTAATTACTCTATTAGAGACCTTATCTACTCAGTAATATGAGGATTTAAAAAAAAACTTGCGCGTTTTTTGCGCCAGAGGTGATTTTGAAGCAATAATGTCAATCGGGGAAAAATCCTCGAAAATTACGGTTCTTCTTTTTTATTATAAAATATTATATTTAGTTATTATCCTTTGATGTCTATATTGTGTTTTTCTATTTCTATGATAAAAACATACATTTGCAAATTAAAAAACTGCTATTATATTTGAAAGAATCTTCCCATGGCAATTTTGTTTGGGGTGGTCACCTTAACCACAAGTATGATAAACTATATTGCTGCGGAAGTTCTATTTATCTGTTGTGGTAAATAATTACAATCAGTACAGATTACACTATTTCGATGAGAACTGTTATAATCAATTGTCCCATGGTTTTTGCACAAGGCACTAAAATATTAGTCCTTTAAATACCCGTGTATGTTCAGCATACGATTCATCAAAGTGTTCAGATACTTCTTTTCAATAACAATTAACGCATAAAAAACATTATTATCTAACAATGAGTGAATTCGTTTGTGTTCGACGCGATCTTTGTGATCAAATAATAAAAGGGAAAAGTACTTCAGACCTCAAAAAATATTTATTGGAAAATTTTCAACTATCGGAAACTGACGTTAATGCTGTAATAGAGAGTATTCAAAAAAATCTAACATCGAGTTGCAACCAGAAATGGACCAAAGCTCAAAGAAAGCCGGACCGGTTCGAGAGCCTATACTCAAATTGGTTAAATGGTGAGTTTAAAGTATCATTGAATTCTTGCAGTACCTCAACCACTGTAAATTCTGGTTTGAATACTTCTGGTGAACGTGGAAGACCAACAAAACAATATGACGAGTGCTCGGAAAACACAAAGAAACGAAAAACTATGGAGCTGGTCCAGGAGTATGGAATGGGACATGTCCGTAACGCTTATGTGCAAGGTTTAAGATCCATGGGGGAAAATGACGAAGCGTCGATTGTGACTATTATCAGAAATAAGGAAAAAGAAGAGAAAAAAGTTATTCTACAAAACATACTCAATCCAGATAACGCACTTTCCTTTACAAAAGAGGAAGCATTGAGTATATGCATTGAAACTGATTTAACCAAAGCACAATATGCGTACCTAAGAAAAAGGCTCGTTGATAAGAATTTAAGTTCTGTATTGCCTTCGTATCAAACACTAAGTGAAGCAAAAAAGGCTTGCTATCCGCCTGCATCCAGCATTACGGTGACAAATATAAGCGCAAAAATCAACCTGCAAGATCTCTTAGACCATACAGTCTGCCGTATTATAAGGATAAAGTCAGGATCGACTTACAATCGTCTCAAGCTTTTCACTAAATGGGGATGTGATGGATCCTCCGGGCAAAGTGAGTATAAACAAACTCTACCGGAAGAAAACGAACAAATATCGGACGCTAATTTGTTTATAGTGTCCCTTGTACCACTGCGACTAGTAGACGAAGAAACTTCTACGGTCATATGGAAAAACCCTACTTGCTCATCTGTTAGATATTGCAGACCAATTTCATTAGAATTTGCAAAAGAAACTCCCGAAAAAACTACAGCGGTTGTCAGTGAAATTGAAGCCAAAATTAATCAATTGATTCCAACTCTTGTGTATTGACACAAGAGTTGGAATCAATTGATTAATTTATTTTTAAATAGAAGACAAAGTCATTTTTAAATAGAAGACAAAGTCATTCGATGACTTTGTCTTCTATTTACAATAGAAGACAAAGTCATCGAAGTTAAACATCAACTGTTTATGACAATGATTGATGGGAAAGTTGCTCAAGTGTTGACAAACACATCATCCAGTGCTACCTGCACTGTTTGTGGAGCAACTCCCAGACAAATGAATGATCTTTTAAAAGTTACAACGAGAGTTGAAAATGAAAATGCGTTTAAATACGGATTGTCGACGCTACACGCATGGATATGATTTATGGAAATGATCCTCCATATTTCTTACAATTTAGGTTTTGAGAAGTGGTCTGCAACAACTCCAGAAAACAAGCAACTTAAAGAAGACAAGAAAAAATTTGTCCAAAAACGTTTCCGAGAAGTGCTTGGCTTGCATATTGATAAACCACGTCAAGGTTCCGGTAATAGCAATGACGGTAATACGGCAAGGAGATTTTTCCAAAATTACCAATGTTCTGCAGAGATAACCGGAATTGATGAAGAATTAATCAAGAGACTATATGTAATTCTTCAAACTATGTCATCGGGATTTCCTATAAACGCAGAAAAATTTGGTCAGTATACATTGGTAACCGCGCAATTATATGTAAGCAAATATAACTGGTACTACATGCCATCTTCGGTCCATAAAGTACTTATACATGGTGCTAAAATAATAGAGCATTATGCAGTTTTGCCTATAGGACAATTATCCGAAGATGCCCAGGAAGCTCGAAATAAAGATTATAAGAAATATAGGTTACATCACGCTAGGAAGTGTTCCAGATCAGCAACAAACGAAGACGTTCTGCATATTTTGTTATATACATCTGATCCTTATATATCTAGCTTAAATAAACCAAGTTTTCTAATATCCAAAGAATTATTTGACGAAGCTAAAGAATTGTTGGAAATAGAAAGTGATGAGTAGGATAAGTTTAAGTAATATTTTTTTTTTGTCATGTAACTGTTTGTTTAATAATAATAATTTAGTTTTAAACTTATTTTAAGCATAAGTGTAACTTTTATTGCTATTTTAATATAACTGTATGATTTTTTGTATGAAATTTCGTATAACTTTATCTTTGTCATTTTTTTTTCGGAAAAAATATTTTTTTTAGAATGATGATGTTTGATTTCTTTTATTGCCTAGATATTCACAAATACGTGAAAAAAAAATCAAGGAGATAAATCACAAAACAACAGAGTTATCGATTTTAGAGATGGAAAATACCGGTTGGTCCCATAGTGCGCCGCGCCGCCATTTGGTTTCATAGGAAATACTTTTTAGAGACGAAAATATCAATATTTGAAAAAATACAGGTAAAATTATAGATTATAAAATAGTCTCTTCATACAAAAAAAAGCATGAAAATATCTTAAGTAGTTTGAAAGTAATATCGTTTTTTTATGCTTTGAGTAGATATTATTTCCTGAATTAAATATTCACATACAGAATTGATGTGTACGCGTTCTAGTTTAACATACAGTTTTTGCATAACTTACTTGCATTATATGAAGGCGTAATAACAGATTTAAAAGTCATTCCTTAAGGCCATAATATATAATATACCATATTCACAAATAAATGATTATGATTATGATAACTAGAGTAAAAAGCTAAGTTCACCTCTGCCTGCCCGCCGACACACTACCAGCTTATATAGACTTGAAATGTGTAGGAGATCAAACACGCCAGGTAAAATATATAATTGAAAAAAAAAACACTGTTTATAGCGTTACAAAATTACTTTTCAACACACTTGCTTGTAAAGTGACTTTTAAGACAAGGCATTTAGGTTCGTAATTCAGCTTATTATACACTAGTGTTTTTTTATTTTACATTTTTTTTTCAATCTCCAAAAACAGTTTTTATGTGTAAAAACAATGAATATTTATGTGAATAAATAAACAATTTGAGGTTACATCATCATTTCAACAAAATATATATATTTTTTACTGCTTATTAACCTTAATTTACTAACTTTGTATTCAAAACATTATTTTGTGTTTATGATATGTTTTTATACTAATATACTAATAATAATATTATAAAGAGAAAAGGTTTGATTTTTGAAATCCGGTTGATAAGTTCACAACGTGTTCATAACGTTCAACGTGTGTGTGTGTGTGTTGGGGGACTGCCAACAGGATCCACTTTCCACTGTATGTAACATTTACCTCGTTGGAAAATTCACTTCCATGGCACGTTCTTGTCACTTTCATTTTATAGCTGTTTTTTGGTATTTGATATAAACACTACACTGATGTTTTGAAAAGTGGGTTAGGTAGGTAAAAGATAAATCAGGCGGAGCCTGAATTTGTGCCCGGCTAGTGGCAATAGGCTCGCCCCCTATTACATAGCAAAATGTGGGTGTTAATAGGGCCTTACCCTTCGGGGAGGCCCCTGGCAACACAGGCAACCGTCCGGTAAGGACCAGGTCCGGGTCGACGGTGCGTTGTATTCCACGCGCGCCTCAAAGAGATGTCATCAGCACAATTGTAGGGGTCCACTAGCGGACGGTGAGCAATGGGTAGCTCACCGTCCGGTAAGGACCAGGCCCGGGTCGACGGCGCGTTGTATTCCACGTGCGCCTCAGAGAGATGTCGTCAGCACAAATGTAGGGGTCCACTAGCGCCGATGCCTGCCGGGGTCGCGGGAAGGTACTAATGGGTCACCGAGGCCCCCGCAACACAGGCAACGGAAGGAATACGGGTGGGTTTTAGTCAGTAAGAGTCTGACACACCCTCCCGCTCCGCCCAGAGCGGGAGAAGTTATTTGATGATTTCCCATCCAAAAAAAAAAAGGTTCCACTAGGGACGATGCCTGCCGGGGTCGCAGGAAAGATCGAAAGGGTTACCGAGGCCCCTGGCAACACAGGCAACGGAAGGAACACGGCTGGGTTTTAGTTAGTAAGAGTCTGACACACCCTCCCACTCCAGCCAGAGCGGGAGAAGTTATTTGATAATTTCCCACCCAAAAAAAAAACCTTTCGGGGATTACAGGCTGTCGCCTGTAGTCCTGTAGTGTAGTGAGTTGTGTTATATAAAAAATGAAGTGACTTTGTTCGACTGTTTTCACGCTAAACTAGATACAAGACTAACATTTTTGTAAACGTATTTTCATAAAAAAATAGCCGGAGATGTAGAAAGGCACATAGAGCAATGCCCTTTAAGACGCTGACAACACCTTAACCGCGGTCACTGTCAGACTGCATAGAGAAGAAAGAGACACGCGATGAAACAACGCTTGTAATTTATTGCAAAATATGAAGCAATTATCTATTTACTATACATTGAGTTGTGTAGTCGAAAATAAAAAACAACCAAGTTCTGCATTCAAATAAGACGTTCTTCTTATTAATTAAATACGGCCCGTACATTGATATTTAATACAGATATTTTTGTTTGGAACTCAAGGTAAAGGGTTAGTTTACCGTTAATTTGTATCGAGATTTTGTTTTCAAAACGTGTTTTGGTAACAACCAAGTTCTGAGAAATATGTTCAAAATTAACATATATTTTTTCCACTACCACAAACAATACAGATTCGGCAAAAAAATGTCTTAAGATAAGCCTACTTTGGTCATTTGCCAGCGCCTTAAGGGCCTTACAGACTGGGGCGATATCGTGGGAGCCTTTATTTACATTTAACAGATGTTATCAATTTATAATTAACAACGCTAGTTTAGGTATATATATGCAGTGTTTACCTACGTGATGCTGTGAATGTGATCGAAAGTGTCAAAAAGCATTATGTAAATCCTGTTTTATACTTATTAGTAGTTTTAGTACGTCGCCAGTCACGCCTTTTTACGGTCATTTGAATTATTAATGGGCACCTATTAATTATTTTGCCATTTCATTCAACAGTTATAAAGGCGACCTTACATTCTTAGTTCATGAGAGCACTTTAGGATGAATAGATTGTTCTATGCTGATTGACTGCATGCTTTGATGCTTTATGTCAAACACATGAACGAATCGTCCATGAGTTTGACTTAAGCATCAAAGCATGCAGTCAATCATTTTAACAATTTGGCCATATTTTACATACCACAAAGCCCCTTAAAAAAAAACTTAAACAAATCATTAATCACAAAATTCTTCAACAGAAAGCGAAAGTATTCTTTAAGGTCGATCAATCAATCAACTCAGCCTATAACAGTCCACTGCTGGACATAGGCCTCTCCCAGGCTGCGTCACAACACCCTGTCCTCCACCTTGTGCATCCAGTCTGTCCCAGCCACCTTTTTAAGAGGCTGACAACACCTAAAGCGCGGTCACTGTCGGACTGCATAAAAAAGAAAGAGAAGCGCGATGACACAACGCTGGTAATTTATTACAAAATATGAAACAATTATGGATTTACAAAAAGTCTATAGAATGTATAAAAAAATAAAACACTATTAGGCTAATATGTTGCTTGTAGAAATCAGAATGATTGCATGTAATATATATTAGTATGGTTTTTAATCGTTAAAAGAAATTTATAGAGGTACCTTCGTGATTTTTTTCTATCGTATCAAATTAGTTATATTATGTTTTTAACACACTATCTACAGCTAGCATATATAATCCTTAAGAATATCATATATTTTTCTGATTTTGTTTACTGCAGTGGATCATATACTTTAAGGCATTATAAAACTTATAAAAGTTGCGTTTAGGTCCTGTAGTTCCCTTAAGGTCGTCGGTCCAACTAGCTCGGGGGCGTCCCACACTATCACACTACGCTTGCCGATACGCTGACTCCACTCCAGGACTCGTCTGCTCCACCGACCATCAGTCCTTCGACAAAAATCAAAGGTTGACTGGTAGAAAATGCCTACGGCATTAGGTCCGCCTCTGTACATTTGTGTGCTTAAAGTATTAAATGAATAAAAATGGCCAGCCCATGCAACTTTAGCTTGCTTACTCTGCAGGCTATGTCGGTAACTCCAGTTCTCTTCCGGATATATTCATTTCTGATTTTATCCTTCAAAGTAACTCCGAGGATGGCCCGCTCCATGGCACAACCAGCGCATCCTTAGCCGGTAGCAGCCCTCGCGGGAAGGTACTTATGGGTCACCGAGGCCCCCGCAACACAGGCAACAGGAAGGAATACGGGTGGGTTTTAGTCAGTAAGAGTCTGACACACCCTCCCGCTCCGCCCAGAGCGGGAGAAGTTATTTGATGATTTGGGAACCCTCAAAAAAAAAAAAAGCCGGTAGCAGCCCTAATCTAATAAGCACATTAGACATCCGCCTGCGATCAATGGTCGGCTCCAATGATCGGGCAGCGTGACGCGTATTCGTAACACGTCTGTGGCGACCTTACGCGCAAGTGTGTCATGCAACGGTCGCTTTAGGATCGGTGGAAATGTTAACAAAGGATTATTTGGACGAGTTAGACACAACGGAATGTGATACTTATCATTTAAAAAACCGGCTAAGTGCGTTTCAGACCCCGCACAATGAAGGGTTTCGTAGTTGGGAAGTTGGGATTAATTTATCCAAAAAACAAACTTAACATTGTAGTTGAAAAACATGTTCTCCCATACATCGATATATGCGACGGACAATTCTCCAACTGCAAATTTAAGTTGGTCGACTATTAGTCGTTAACTTGTGAAGCCCACTTAGCTGTGATAGTTGTCCTTTTAATTTAATTATATATACTACTGCCATGGTTTTTTTCACATCTCCATTTACAACCATTTAGCTGGCAGGGGGGGACACTTGACTCTAAAAAAAATTAGCACTTTAATGCTTAATATTACCAAGCAAATCCTTGAATCGAAAAGTGGTGTTCATAGACCCGTAATATTTTTGAACGGCCTATCCAACGCACCACATCATGGGGTAGACGAGAAAAAAAATGTCATCCCCTAAAAAGACGTTTATCTAAATTTTATTTTAGCACTTTGTCGGCGTGATTAATATGTATACCTATGCCAAATTACAGCTTTCTAGTACTAAGCGTCTCGACAGACAGACAGACGGACATGGCGAAATTATAAGGGTTCCCAGTTTATTACGGAACCCTAAAAACGCTTCTTAGAGTCGAGTTTCCGTGCGGAAAGCACGTTAAACTGTTTGGTCCCGGCTGTCATTCGTAGATCTTTGACAGTCGTTACGGGTTGTCAGAGACCTGAAAGTGCGACCACCAAGGTTACCTCAAAAGGACCATTTCAGACACCAATCTACGTGGCCTTCACATGATCTGACCAAGATTATGCCTGGACTTTAAAAGAGACTGTGAGTGACCTCTGAGGTTGTTACGGCCTTTCTTCTCAGAGTAGTCAAATAGGAAACGCCAACCTCATCTAGCTTTATTTTAAAAGTATGATTGATGTGTAAAAGTGTTTGTACAAACCTACTTACAGAAATACAAATCATTTATCATCATTTATCATTACCAAGGGGTATAGTGTAACCAAGTAATTGGGTTGTAGAGGTCAGATACGCAGTCGCTCCATTCAGCTGCATCCGGTAAGACTGGAAGGCGACATCAACATAGTTGGGAAAAGGTTAGGTTGAATCTGATTTGCTTAAAATTGGCTGAAATGGGTGCTTCATAAACTTTACCGAACAAGGCGATACAAAAACAGCCCTAACTAAGAAATTGGTTGTCTGTAAAGTCGGTTTACGGACGATAATTTTACGTGATAATGAGAGAGAGATGCATCACAAGCCGAACGCATAGGCCGATCGTGCCTCCCTATCGCTAGTTCCGCGCTCTCGCTTGCACGCACGGCTCAGGCGGAACGTGACAATTAGTCATGCTTTTTCGTGCGTGCAGCCGGCGTTCATCGATTTATAAGACGTTATCACGTCAAAAGTGTAAGATAGCTTTATAATCTTCCAAGACCACCACGGTTCTTGATTCTATATGTTACGGTTCTATACCGCCTCAACCGTTAGGTACGCAAGCTGATTCAGTTCGATAACAATCAAAAATTCTATTGTGTCTCGTTAGTTACAGTCGAACTCATAAGGTAATGGTAAATGCTGTGTAGATAACCAAACCATAATGGCAAATCGCGTAGCCAAGTGACATTAACCATCTCATAGAAGCTTCCCACGTGATTAAAAGTGACATTTATCATGCTATAGAAGACTCCCATACATAATAGTTGAACAAATAGTCCTTGAGAAATCGCCCACAAACATGGAAGTGAGTGGTGCCGATTCTCTAGTCACAAATTTCTCTAAACTAGACCAAAAATCACCAAAATTCGTTTATTCCTGTCAGACGACGTTTCCCATTCTGAAATTAACTAAAGTGACATAAATTAACTAT
The DNA here is from genome assembly GCA_905333075.3 of Atethmia centrago. Taxonomy (NCBI): domain Eukaryota; kingdom Metazoa; phylum Arthropoda; class Insecta; order Lepidoptera; family Noctuidae; genus Atethmia; species Atethmia centrago. The sequence goes on from HG995379.1 coordinate 9,643,760, forward strand.
ATTATAGTTTGACAGCACTAATGTCATTTTAGTTATTCAATTTAGTGAAAATGGCAATTATGCTATTCTGAATGTGACGTTTTTCACCTAAAATTGTAATTTTCAAACTAAATCAGATTATTTTTAATCGCGATTAAAAAGGTGTGGAATAAAATTAGTTGTCATGAACTAAAATTTACAAACCATATTTCTCTTAGATTTCTTGAAAGTTTGGATGCTTGTGGGTTTGGAAAATCTTAGATCAGTAAGGACGCTTATGTGATTGCAGCTGTTGTCGATGCGGCAGAAAGAAATAATAAAATTAATGATATTAGAAATTCATTCGTGATAACTTAGAGGTATTTTTGTACTGAACATCTAATGACTTAGTTATAATTTGGAAAAAGCATGAAAGTAGAGTAAATGCTGTGGAAATGCGTTCCTTGAGAAGCATGTGTGGTGTGACTATAAATGATAGGCTGAAAATTGATGTGATAAGGCAACGATGCGGTTTAAAAGAAGATGTAGTGACAAAAATTGAAAAGAGTATGCTTAGATGGTTTGGTCATGTTGAGAGGATGAATGAACAAAAGGTATTTACAAGGCAGATGTGAGTGGAAATGCCAGGAGGGGCCCCAGAAAGACTTAGTGACCTCATTAATGATGTTTGTCAAAAAGGTCAGGTGCGTAGTACTCGCAACCGGCGTGGGTGTATGACCAAACTTAAATGTATGAACGTAAACGAAGCAGAAGGAGCATGTAAGGAGTGTAGCAGGTGGCATTCTATAGTTTCTGCCTACCCCCATGGGAAGAAGGCGTGAGTTTATGTATGTGTGTGTATGTGTATAATTTGGAAAACAAGTGGATAAATCCATTTCCAGATTCTGTGAAATAAGAAACTATTTTTTTTTAACTATCAAGAAAGAGTTCAGTTATTAGAGTTCAACTATCAGTTGGAAACATTACAAGACCGTTCCAACCCATTCCAAATGGCTGAAAAAAGATTTTTGTACTTACTCCCTAGATTGGGACAGACGAACAAGATGTCCTTGATAGGGCTTTCCTATGGCGACGAGAATACCAGAGACTTTATTGAACGATAAACCGGATTTATAGAGAAAGCTCAATCAGGAGGAGGCTCAGTAGGCGCTCAGGTTTGAATGGAATGAGTTAGTGAAAAAGCTCATCGGAGATAGTGATTATCCAATGTGTTATCCCATGTACCCATATTATGACGCCAGCTCAACAGAACAGCAGGACTAAAGCCACGTTGTGGTAGTTACACACAAATAACGAGACATTTTTCTAGAAAACAATATATTTTTATAAATAATAAAGCTACATTTTCGTTTATTCATTAAGTTTTTGTTTCCTATATTCTTCCTATAAAGACATGGGTGCTATTCTTTTCTCATGCCACCCTCATTCCTCATCTTTTTCACATAGAATGGTCTCCTCCCTCGCTGTCTTTGCGAGGTTAAATAGTATTGGTGCTTGGTGTGGCTTTCATAGCAGCCGTCAAACTCGTACCTGTAAACAAGTATAATTTGTTATTAAAAAACACTGAAACCCTGGTGCAAAAGCAATAGGAAGTAATATAAAATATGCATTAGTACCTACATATATTTCTAAATGGTATATTTGTGTGAACAAGCTCTTAAAGGACATGAAAATACATAGCTATTATCAGCTACCGCTTTAACTTGATTTGGTCAGTTTACATTAAGTAAGACAGTTCTAGTAAGTAGATATAAAATCAGAGATAAATACCTTTCATGTTGGACAATTTCTTTATGTCACCTTTTTCTTACAATCTGCCACTATGTATTAGGACATTCAGTATTTTTTATGACATGTTCTGTCTTGCTTGTTAAGTGTCCTTTGACACATCCAAGGTTATGAAACAATCCACACAGTTATGAAACAACAAGCTAAGTTTGTCCGATGAAATCCTGTGAAATTTTGTGTTTTAGCCTGTGTATTCCTTTTTTATCCATTAGGTTGTTAGCCTGGATATATGGGTACCGAGTAATTCTTTCTTTGTACGACTTGAGATAGCTTTTTATTTCCTCTTTACTGTCGGTATTTTTATATCATGGTGTAGAGCTTCATTTGGTACAACAATGGGGCGTTTGTGATTGTTCTTAGAAGCTTGGTCTGAAATCGCTGTGTGATCTCTATATTAGAGTATGATGCTGTAGCTGAATGCCATAGGGATAAAGGCTCGATTATAGCTTTGTTTTATTTTCCAGGTCAAATAGTGACCAGTAGAACTTTCTTAGTGAAAATGTGTTTTCCAAGGAAGACGTCTGTCGAGGTTTATACCAAGATCTTTCACATGGTCAGCTTGAGGCCCTTGTATTCTATTTAATGGAGCTTCGATTTATTGGAGCTTATTATTTTCATTGCTACCATCGCAAACACATTGAAATAAACTTTATTTAATAATAAAATCAAATACGAATTTTCCAATAAAATATTTTACTTTTGCCTGTCGAAGTTACGACAGATACAAAAATCATGGATTTGACAAATTTATTGTTCTTTATTCGACTATTTTGAATATAATCTGTGTCGAACGCATTTTGTCACCTTTATTTTGGCCTATGGTTTACTCAACTTACGATTGTCAAACTCGAATATAATTGTGTCAAAATTGTTTCTAATTTTAGTGAAACTTATTTGCAGAATAGCTTTTAGGATTCTCTTAACCAAAAATAAGAAGTTTTAGTGATAGTTTAGTTAAGTTCGGTGAACAACAGAATCGGCACCAGTGTCTTATAAGATGCAAGCATACACTGAAAAAATAATCGGTGAACCCAATCGATTTTTTGGGAATATTCACCGCTTTGGTCCGTAAAATAGAGCCTATTGTCCAAAGAAGTAAAACTAACTGAAAAAAAAAAACAGTTGAGTTATAACAGTAGATTTTACTGTGCATCTGCAACTGCACACACACACAATATCACGCCTCGTTTCCCCGAAGGGTTAGGCAGGTAGACCCATATTTCGCCAGTTATGTTTAAGTCCCGTGTAATAGGGGGCGAGCCTATGGCCATTGGGGCACCAATCCAGACTCCGGACTGGAAAAACCCAATAACTCTTTGCCCGACCTGAGAATCGAACCCAGGACCTCATGTTTAGCAGTAGCGCTTGCGGCCACTAGACCAACGAGGCGGTCAAAGCATATCAGTAGTGCTATTTCGTAAAAACTTCACCGTGAAAACATAGGTGAAGTGAGTTTGAAGTGAGTGGTGTGTCCTGGGTACAATTCCGTCTGACGCGCAATTGCGTGTCGAATTGACAGCTCATTTCAAGGTCATTTGACCTAAGTTCTCACGGTGAGATTTGTACAGAATAAACAGGCTGGTGTTTGTAACTACGTATTTTTTAGGTATTGTTCCGTACTTGAAAGGGTTAAACGACACCCTATTACTAAGAGTCCGCTCTCCGTCTGTCTGTCCGTCTGTCACCAGGCTGTATCTCATGAACCGTGATAGTTAGACAGTTGAAATTTTCACAGACGATGTATTTTCGTTGCCGCTGTAACAACAAATACAAAAAAAAAAATATTGAAGGGGGCTCCCCTACAACAGACATGATTATTTTGCCATTTTTATAGATAATGGTACGGAACCCTTCGTGCGCGAGTCCGACTCGCACTTGGCCGGTTGTTTATGAATTGTCAGGCACGTCTACTGTCATGCTATTAAAAAAAAAATGTATGTTTGTTGTGTGAGTGCCAGGAGGCAACACAGTGTCGGATGGCTGAATTTTGTGATTTACAAAATATATTAATAAGATTGTAGTGATTTAAAACACAAAATATAAAATTGAAAGAATGTGATTTGCTTCATATGATTTTTGTATCAAGGTAGTCATGAAGTTTAAAACTATCTAATGTGACAGTTAACGTAAAAGTAGGTACTGTTATTTTTTTTTAACAAAACTGAATAGAAAACTTGATATAGGTATTTGGTGTGCGGCGTAGTTGCAAGTTAGTTCTCTTCGAGCCTCTGAATCTAAAGGTTGTCTTCAAGAAGTCTAAAGTCTACACTGATATTATATTGAGTACAGTAAAACGGGGTGAATAGAAATGCAGGGGTGAATCGGGACGAAACTTTAAAATGGATTTTAACGTTGAAATAATATAATTTGTTGCCAAAAAGGGCTCTAATGTGTTTATTGAATAATAATTAACGACTAACTTTCCTAGTTGGCAGCAAACTGTATTATTTCAACGTTTCGTCCCGATTCACCCCTGCATTTCAATTCACCCCGTTTTACGGTACCTACCTAATTAAATAGTTTGTTAAATATTGCTGTATACCAAGTTTATATGTGTACAAGAATATAAATACAGAAATAAATACACTACCATATTTGAAGCGGAAGAAACTAAGAGCTTCCGAACAACGGTGCTTAGTCGGATAGACCGATTTCACTTTGCCGAAATTCGCAGGTCGCACCTGTGTGGCACATTGTTCGTTCATTAGGTGCGTATGCGTTCATGGTATGTCATTGTTTGATTTGGCACTTTCTTGCCGACTTTTCTGGCAATTCGGTTTTGTACGTTATATTCTTATCTTGGTCTTTAAATCTCCAGCTTTTTACGACTAACGTTAAAATTAAGGAAATCATTAATCAAGATTTCAGTTACAAAACGCAAGGATGTTATGATATTTGTCTCGTGGACTTTGCAAGAACATTGACCACTAATCAATAGCCCTTAAGAATGAAATTGCGTTGTACAGTCGCCAGCACAAACTGTCAAATTTCTCCAAATGATTTTATACCTTAAAATGTTACTGGTTTCATTTCAAAATCGAATGAGAAAATTTGACAGTTTGTAGTAACTTGATGTACCTACTAGCGACTGTATTTTACTGCATATCTCAATCTGGCCTATGATAGGAGGATAGGAGAAAACCTCAATTAAATAGGTATAAAGAAATTTCTGCACATAATTATTGGAATACCTACAGCTTAAGGCTTCCACAGAAGGGCGCGACTTGCTACACGACGTGTCAGATATAATTTTTATCTGTATTTTTTTAACCGTAACACAAAAGTTGCCTTTATTTGTGTCATAGTGTCATTTAAAGTTTTTGAACAACGTTCGAATGATGATTTTTTTTTGTTTTTTTTTTAGTTTCATTTGTTTTCGATATCGATACCCAACACGTGGATAAAGTTTCTCTAAATAATTTAATTTGACACTGTATATAGGGCAGAATCGCGTCTCACTGTCGCGTCGCGCTTGTCCCAGACAAGCACGACGCGACAGTGTGACGCGATTCTTAGGCCTTTAATTTTCGATTTTGCGAAATCTGTGCGTACATTATCATATTCATGACCATCAATGTGAGAAATGAAGACACGTTAGTGACACAATGTATGTAGTGAACCTGTTATTAATTATCATACAGACACAGGAAGCAGCAACTTCAATAAAAATTCTAGTAGGTATAGTCGCCCGAAGATGACCAGTTTTTGTTGACGTTTTTACGCCAGACATAATAAAATTGTAACTGCTGTTTTAAATATGGACGAGCAGACAGTGGGTTTGTTATGTTTTTATATAATGACGATCTATTAAAATAATAATGCCTAAATGATAATAAAATCAGACAGGTTTTTATCCAATTTTGGCAACCAAAACAAACACCTTTATTGGAATTTTCCTTTGAATGTTTATTGTGTTGTAACTTTTGGTTAAGCGCTTAGGCTCGTGCAGACTGGCGCGATATCGCGGGTGCGACAGGCATCGCGACACTTTTTCATAGAAATTATGCTACGACAGTCGCGTCGCGCTGTTGCGTCGCGCCTGTCTGCGGGAGCCTTTCGGTATTTACGTAATGTCAGCGCTGGAGGTGTTTATTAAAAATTAACAAACCTATACATATAAGAACAATTACCTAACACCAGAAATTAAATTAACAAAGTATGTGTCTTGAAATAGAACCGCGGTAACCTAATACCAAGCATCTGTCAAGTTCGGGGTCAAGTTATAAATTAATGGGCTCACTTTGTCATGGGGGTCAAGGTCGTCATGCTTAAACCTCGTCGCACCAAAACTGGTGAAAAAGGTACAACACAGCCTCCTAAGAGCAAACAAAATTGATGTGACAGTTTACATCGGCCCAGGGGGGTAACCATCACCTCTTACAGCAGTATTATTATAATGTTACTTCACAGTGGGAAAGTGATGGAGCTATACAGGACTTATAGCTCCATCTCTTTCTCACGCTAAGTAATATTGAAATAATACTACTATAAGAGGTGATGGTTACCCCCCAGGTATTTTAGGTGGGGTAACAAAATAAAACTCATACAACAATGGCTTAAACTTCATCGAACGTTATGGAGTCAGAGGAAGGGAAAGTCAGAACTGTGTAAGATTATCACACGGTTAAGATTACGTGCGTAATACTGGTAGGCCGGTGCCTACCAGTATTAAAAACAGTGGTAATTAATAATACTGTCAATGTTTGAAATATTCAATTAATTTAAAATAAGATGTTATAGAATACTTATTGATAATAATTTATCTAAGTACCTCAACAGTAGCACCTTAACACAGTAACTATTTATATCTTTCGAAAATTGATAAAAATTTCATTGTTATTTCCGAAGCTATTTTAACCGCTATTATACTAACCCTTATCCAATAAAATATGTTATTTAAATTGGGCATTTGATTTAGATTAAAATATGACATCATATCATTCGAATGAATACTTTAAAAGATATCACAGATTCAAAATTACGCGTAACCAAATAATTATGGTTAACGGCGGCGGGTGCAGCGCTAGGAGTCAATGATCTTTTCCTCGGCTATGAGGTATGGGATCGCTTCGTACTATCCATGAGTACTGTACTTAATTATCTCTCGATTACTAAAAATATGATAAGTACGAATAGTTGATTTTTCTACTTTTGTATCTCTTTGATGTTAAATGGCGGAAACAGATTTTTAGTAATCGAGAGATATTTAAGTACCTACACTACTCACGGGTAAAGTTGTTTAAGACGCTGACAACACCTAAACCGCGGTCACTGTCAAATACCATAGAAAAGAAAGAGAAGCGCGATGACACAACGCTTGTAATTTATTGCAAAATATGAAGTAATTATCTATTTACTCAAAATTGAGTTGAGTAATCGAAAATAAAAAACAACCAAGTTCTGCATTCAAATAAGACGTTCTTGTTATTAATTAAATACGTAACGTATGTTGATATTTGATACAGATATTTTGGATTAGAACTCAAAGTAAGAGGTTAGTTTAACGTTAGTTTGTATCGAGATTTTGTTTTCAAAACGTGTTTTGGTAACAACCAAGTTCTGGGAAATATGTTCAAAATTGACATATATTTTTTCCGCTACCACAAACTATACAGATTTGGCAATATTTTTTCTTAAGCGAAGCCTATTTTGGTCAATTGGGTCTTGTCAGCGCCTTAAGGAAAGTAAAGATGCTACTGTTGACTGTACCTACATTTTATTATTATTAATTATTGAAACCTAATTCTTACTTAGGTACCAACCTACCAATAAAATAAAGAATAACTTTTGAAAGTTAACCTATATCAATAAATTACTGCTATCCGTTATACGCGTGCGGGTAACATCGCCATTGCATTTTTACAAAAGTATTTAATTTTATCTGCACTAATAACAGACTACACCTACATTTGCATCAATTATTATCTAATTTATTACAGCTACGGGCTGTCAATAAACATTAAAATGTGTAAAATACAAAACCATTTTGTGTGCATTCAATTATATTATTATATAAATATTATTTTGTACTAATATTAAATTGAAATTATTCTTAAATTATTTGACAGTTAAGATATTTTTGTAAGTATAGATAACTATCCGGAGATGTAAAAATGATTGATTATGATCACATAGTGACTTATTACTTGTAAAATTATAGAAAATTTTCTACTTTTACAGTGTTTGTAAAAACATGTATCTATCACATAATTAATTTATCTGTCATATCTTGATTTTTTATTCTTTTTATAAACCTTTTGTGGTATAGTAATTTTATATATTTTTTTTATTATATTTTTTTTTTAGGTGTCTTCACATCTATATCTATATACAGCTAAATAAAATTGGAGTGTCTGTTTGTAATATTAAAATAACCGCTTTTTACTAAATGCATATATGGATGTATACACGGTACATACATCAAAATAACATTTTTTACAATTTTTGTCTGTCTGATTGTTTTGGCTAATCTCTGAAACGGCTGGACCGATTTTGGACGGGGCTTTCACTGGCAGATAGCTGATGTAATAAGGAGTAACGAGGCTATTTTTAGAAAAAAGCCACATGGGCGAAGCCGCGAGCAAAAGCTAGTATAATTATATAATTAATGTCATACAAAATATTGTAAAATGGGCCCGAAACTCAAACGATACTCCGTTTGAGTTTCTTGCCCATTTTTCTCCATACGAAATTACCTTTTGGAAGGGGCAACTAGAATCAGTTCTATTTTTCTGTAAATTTTGACGTTAAAAAATGCCTTGTGTGTGACTATTTGAAATAAATGTTTTGACTTTATAACATAATATTGTGTAAAAAATGTATAAAACATGTTTATTGTGAATTCATTACAAATCTAATTTAGTAGAGATTGTAATCTACCAACCGAAACTATAATTTCAACACAGACCTAATTATTTTACAACGAATTACCAATTCTATTTTATACACGTAAATCAAAAGCTTGGCTACGGAAGGCGTAAGTATTCAATAACACTTACCTTGACAATTCGAGATATTACAATCTATTAAAATTCCCAAAAAAGCAGAACTTATTTTGACCTTTGTCAAAAACAAGACGTTTTACTTAATAAAAAAATTGTTTTGAATTTGGAACATCCTTACAATGTCAGTCACGTAGGACCACACTATGTGGCCTGTGAATATAAAATACTGGTTTTACGTTTTTTTATTGATGGTAATCTACAAATGTGTACTGTTGAAGATATTTTTAGATGTTTTTAATTTTATAGTCATCCGTTGACGTACGTACACACGGCTACACATCAAGCTATACATTTCCAGTATAAGTTGATCTCGCATTATAAAGGATTTCCGTACAATGAGAGGTCAGCTTATACTGGACATTAATTGCTTGATATGTAGCCGTGTGTACACGTTGGTTTAATTTGCTAGTTACGAATTTACGAATCCAAATTTAGTTTTTAATTAGAACACGATTATCGCCAGTTATATATTATAACCATTGTCCAAAGGTATCTCGTGGTCACGATTCCAATTAAAACAAACTATTTGTCAACAATGGAATAATGTACCTACGGTCTACTTCTTTCGCAACGCATTCCATGTGGTACATTTGGATTTCAGTTACAAATGAAATAATATAAGAATTTAGGTACTTACGTATGTAAAATTAGGTAGATATAGAATAAAATTTTGATAACGCTGGTTACCCGAATGGTTAGAATAAGAAATTAGTAGATAAGAGGAAGTCTGAAAGTGACACCGGTGACTGAAAAGTTGTGTGGAAAAAGGTTGTCATGGTATGGCCATGTGATGCGGAGGAATGAGGGAAATGTCGCCAGGAAAGTTTTGAGTATGCTTGTGGATGGCTATACGAGTAGGGGAAGACCAAAGAAACGATGGATGGACTGTGTGAAAGATGATATGGCTAGAAAGGGAAAGACATGTTGCGCCGACCACAAATATATTGGGATGATGGCAGGAGAATGACTTTGGTTGCATGATTGAAATGTTTATGCGGAAATCTATTCAAAGAATTAGTATTAAGGCTCCCGCGGACAGGCGCGAAGAGACGGTGCGACGCGATTCTGGTAAGTACAACAATTTTCATGAAGTTTTCATTGACATTGTTCTACGAGAGTCGAGTCGCGCTGTCACGTAGCGGTTTTCTGCGGGAGCCTTTATGTTTAACTTTTTGGTGTAGGTATAAATTTTTCTCTATCCATTTATTAATATTGACCCATCAATTTTTGTACTATTGCAGGAAAGTATTTTTCAGGCTCGTTTACACGTTTAGTCTTTCGCTCTGTTTAGTTCAACAAATGTCATCTATACAAGAGGTAGTGTACCGTGTAATCAGGCCCTTCTAAAGGCCGCAGACAGGTGCTACGCGACAGTGCGATGAGATTCTGGCAAAAGAATTTCCATGAAGTTTCCATAGAAATTGTTGACTAGAGTCGCGTCGCCTTGTCTGCGGGAGCCTTAAGGCTCTTACAAACAAGCGCGACACGCGACGCGACACAAAGGCACCGCTTGTAGCGCTACACGCGGTGTCTTTGTGTTGCGTCGCGTGCCGCGCCTGTTTGAAGGAGCCTTTAATGCCTTCTATTCGTATAGTATTATACATATTTTAGTATAATTCGTAACAATTGCCTCCTGTCTATTCTGTTTAAATCTTACCGTCAAAACTTGGTCGAAGTGAGCTTCCACGGCTTCTACCTATTTTTTTATGAGTGGCTAGATACTATAGCGTGGACAATTACTATAGCAGTTACCCTACTTACATACTGACATACAAACATACTTCTAAAATAAATCATATTAATATCACTAGAATATTAAAAATAAAAACATATATATATTTATCATCATCTGCCTAGCCTTTTCCCAACTATGTTGGGGTCGGCTTCCAGTCTAACCGGATGCAGCTGAATACCAGTATTTTACATGGAGCGACTGCATGTCTGACTCCACAACCCAGTTACTGGGCAACACAATACCCCTTGGTAAGACTGGTTGTCCGACTTTCGGGCTTCTGACGACCCGTAACGACTGTCAAAGATCTACAATTGACAGCCGGGACCAACGGCTTGACCTGCTTTCCGAGGCACGAAGGGGGCTTGGTATGTAAAGATGGTCACCCATCCACGGACAAACCACGGCAAGCGTAGCTTAAGTTGATCAATCGACCCGTACGGCTGTTATTACTTATATTTAGGTATGCCAGATAAAATATTGTGGAATGCGGACTCTTAAGTAGGTATTAATTCCACCAAGAAAGCCAATGCGCCAAAAGACAAGCCAGTCTGTTGTAGGCTTGTAGATAATTGCAAACTTTTTGTTAAATATTATCTCTTCACAAGGAAATAACTATGAAGTACACATGGCTACACATCAAGCTATACATTTCCAGTATAAGCTGATCTCGCATTGTATAGGATTTCCGTACAATACGAGGTTAGCGTGGAAACTGGAAATGTATAGCTTGATGTGTAGCCGTGTGAACTGTATGTGTCATTTTATAACAAAAAATTAAGCGAAGGGCACAACAGTCTTTTGTCTACAAACAATTATTGTTAATTTTTATCACAGGCATTATTAATGAACAAACCACAATAGATGAAACCTATTTAAATATTTCACATTTTTAGGGTTCCGTAGTAAACAAGGAACCCTTATAGTTTCGCAATGTATGTCCGTCTGTCTGTCTGACGCTTAGTACTAGAAAGCTGTAATTTGGCATAAGTATTCATACTAATCACGCCGATAGTGCTAAAATAAAATCGATATACCTATATATGTATGATATTTTTTTCTCGTCTGTCCTATGGTATATACCTACAGGTATCGTTGGATAGGCCGTTCAAAAATAATGCGGGTCTGTGAACACCACTTTTTGATTCAAGGATCTGCTTGCGTAATATTTATCATTAAAGTGATCATTTTTGTTAGTCCCCCCCCCCCCCCCCCCTGCCAGCTAAATGGTTGTAAATGGAGATTTGAAAAAAATCATGGCAGTAGTATAAATATAATTAAATTAAAAGGAAAACTGTCACAGCTAAGTGGGCTTTACAGATTAATGAGTTATAGTCGACCAACTTAAATTTTCAGTTGGAGAATTGAGCGTGGCATATATCGATGTATGGGAGAGCAGGTTTTTCAACTAAAATATTAAGTTTGTTTTTGTAATAAATTCGTCCCAAGTAATCCCAACTACGGAATTCTTCATTGTGCGTGGTCCGACACGCACTTGGCCGGTTTTTTTTATTACATTCCTAGCGCCATCATCTGTCAGTTTTTACATAGGATTTTACCATAGATATGTTTTTTTTTAATATTTCTATGGATTTTACAAAAACAAGAGAGAGTGAGACAAGCGAGTTTAAAATATTGAGAAAACGTGGCGAACACGTTGCGCATTCGAGGCGATCACGTTCCGCACTTTTGGCGAGCTCGTCAATCAATCGCCTCGCTGACAAGACGCTCGAAAATCGTCATTAGGATAAGGCCATAAAACAGATTTTATTATTTTTTAAGAACCGTGTACACCTGTTGTTTATTGTTCGTTTAAACATAAACGATAAAACATACGTCTGTCCTGTTTACCTACACAACCTAGGTATTAGTAATTAAAATCTAGAATGTTTTCCATTGCTACAAAGCCATGATTAAAAGCAGCGAGTTATGTATCAATGACTATTTATAGCGTCTCTAGCAAATTACCATACATAACCATCAGAGCGCAATATCGGAAGTCTATCATTAAGTTATCAAGCGGCCTGTAAGTGCTAATATCTAAGCGACCGTGTTGGCTTCCTTCACGAACAAAACTTCATTTATTTTTTGCATCAACGACAGCCCCACTTTATGTCCAGGCAAATCACTATCCATTCCATGGTTACCAGCAGGTTTAGCATGACACTCTCTATTTCCTCGAAGAATAGACACGGCTCTTTCTATACAAGTGACATTTCGTTTCTCAGTTTTTGACATCTCACCGTAGAAATCCTTCTACAATCTGTCATCTTGTCTTTCGTTTCTAACGATCTTTGTCTAGGTCCTTTTTTATGCAGAAAGATTTCTACGGTGGGATGTCAAAAAAGGAGAAACGAAATTTCACCTTGTATGGAAAGATTCCTGTCTATTCTTCGAAGAAATAGAGTGTCATGCTAAGTCTGCTAGAAGAGATCGCAGAAAGCGATAAGGCCGCCCATTGTATATTTTGTAGTATTTGATTTAATTTTTGTTATGAATTTTTGTGGTGTACAATAAAGTATATATAAATAAATAAATAATAAAACAGAATAGAATTCGTACACTCTATGCTGAGTTAAAAAAAAACCCGCCCAAAGGCTAGTCGGACTAGAACACGAAGGGTTCTGTACCACTTTACAATATTTAGTAAAAAAACGCCGAAAAAAACACGGTTCTTCCTTTAATTTCTAACTATTAAATTTCTATTATTTGTTGTTATAGCGGCAATAGAAGTATACCATCTGTGATTTCAACTGTCTACCTGTTGCGGTTCAATAGATATAGCCCGCTGACAGACAGATGGACGAATAGACGGACGGACAGCGGAGGCTTAGTAATAGAGTTCCGTCTGGCACCCTTCGGGTACGAAACCCAAAAAAATATTTAGCTGTCAAAAACATTTTTATTTATTATTTTTAAAGTGGCCACACTTTAAAAATAATAATAGGAATAAAGGAATTATAAAATAAAAACTAGTTTCTTAATGGTCTCTTCTTCTGTTTTTTAACCAAGAACATTGACTCTCAGACTTCCTAATGATTAATGTTTTGTTGTTGACTTTTTAGTCTACTTTTCGTTGTTATTGAGGCTTTTAAATTAAATTAGGTTATTCCACTTTTAAAGTACTATAGTGTTTGTTTTAATCATATTAGCTTCAAATGGAGAATTTAATTACATTCCAACAAAAGAGTACGTTAACTGAACTTTTTTTTTGGGTGGGAAATCATCAAATAACTTCTCCCGCTCTGGGCGGAGCGGGAGGGTGTGTCAGACTCTTACTGACTAAAACCCACCCGTATTCCTGCCTGTTGCCTGTGTTGCCAGGGGCCTCGGTGACCCTTTAGTACCTTCCCGCGACCCCGGCAGGCATCGGCCCTAGTGGACCCCTACATTTGTGCTGACGACATCTCTTTGAGGCGCGCGGCGCGCGTGGAATACAACGCGCCGTCGACCCGGGACGTTAACTGACCTAAGATTCGATTAAACTTCGGCTTCAGTAAGATCAGTGAAATAATATCAAACTTAACTTACTCACACTATACGTACCTACATTATAAGTTCTTGAATTGAGAATCGTGCTTGAGCATCATTCTAGAATACAAAACCTAACATTTTTTTAAAAACAAAAGCAGATTTTAATTGGCATTAAAACTTAATTACAAGTTATCTGAATTTAAGAGACCTTGAAATGCAAATCAAAAGATTCAATTATATTCAATTAGCAACACAAAAGTAGTTATGTTCAAGACTTAAGAGGCTGACAACACCTAAAGCGCGGTCACTGTCGGATTGCAAACAAAAGAAAGAGAAGCGCGATGACACAACGCTGGTAATTTATTTCAAAATATGAAGCAATTATCAATTTACAAAAAAACTATAGATTGTATAAAAAAAATAAAACACTATTATGCTAACATGTTGCTTGTAGAATAATCTGACAAAAATCAGAATGATTGCATGTATCTATGTTATGTGTATTAGTATGGTTTTTAATCGTTAAAAGAAATTTGAGGTATCTTCGTGATTTTTTTCTATCGTATCAAATTAGTTATATTATGTTTTCAACACACTATCTACCTAGCATATATCCTTAAGAATATCATATATTTTTTCTGAGTTTGTTTACTGCAGTAGATTATATACTTTAAGGCATTATAAAACTAATAAAATTTGCGTTTAGGTCCCCTCAGAAAATATTTGAGTTACCGTGACATACTCGTAATATCGGTGAAGGGAAGCTATGGAATACTGGCCGTTGAGACTCATACAGACTTCGGAAAATTGCACACTTACCGCAAAATATTACTCCGTTTCTAGTAAAGAATGCTTGAAAGCCCGATAGCCTATCCTGAATAAGCTTTCTCTAGTTAAGGCTCATGCAGACTGGCGCGATATCGCGGGCGCAACAGGGAGCGCGACACGAAGTTTTAATATAAATTGTGCTACTAGTGTCGTGTCGCACTGTCGCGTCGCGCCTGTCTGCGAGCCTTTATTCAGATGGACGAAAATGTTGTGGCTTTTTTTTTTGGGTGGGAAATCATCAAATAACTTCTTCCGCTCTGGGCGGAGCGGGAGGATGTGTCAGACTCTTACTGACTAAAACTCACCCGTATTCCTTCTGTTGCCTGTGTTGCCAGGGTCTTCGGTAACCCTTTAGTACCTTCCCGCGACCTCGGCAGGCTTCGGCCCTAGTGGACCCCTACACTTGTGCTGACGACATCTCTTTGAGGCGCGCGTGGAATACAAAAAATGCTGTGGCTGATGATGTCGATGATATGTCTCAGAATTGCAATTATTTCAAAGGAGAATCCAGTTGGTAGACCTGCGTTCTTAATTTTAAAAAAAGTAAGAAGAAAAAGAACACAGATAGTCTCTGTAACGTTATTTCAAATCACGGACTTAACGTGGATTTTACCAAATGAGACAATTTCAAAAAATTGTCGAACTTAATTAACTTCCGCTGTGATATGATTCTTTGTGACGTAAAACCACTGTTTGATGACGTAAGCCCTACCCCGGTCAAGTTAGACATGCAAGGTTACATTAATAATTACCCATTCAATAAGGAAGTTCTTTCTCATCTTCAAAACAAAATTCCTATGTTAAGTCACCAAAATTAATGTAAAATGGCCGCTGGCCTTTGTGTAGCTAAACCAACCACTTAAGTATTCAATAAGTACATCATTATATCTCTAACTTATGCAAAACTCACGCAATTCATTAAATAAATACTTGTGCTCTCATGCTATGCGTGTGCGACGACAGATAACACCTGCTAAGACTTGCACGTGTAGATTATTTATATATATATTGCTATAAAAACTTCGAAATTGACGAGGAATATACTTATAAGTATCTTCACACATTATCATAATTATCTGGTTCCTTTGTTTACATCAGATTACTCTTATGGCCATTTTTTTTGTGTGGACTGTATTTTTTTTAAATTGTGAGTTTTTGTTTTTAATATTGCACGATTGCACCATACCTACAAACTCTACACCTCCCTGCCCTTGTCTCATGTTACTTGGGATTATCTCAATAGTCTGGCTTGTATGGTAGTCTCAAAAATAATTAAATTGACTGAAACATTTGCAATCAATGCACTCTACCTATAATATTTAAAACTCTTTTGCCAAAAGCGGCTGGTCTTTCGCCCATACAGTTTTATCAAAGCTTTTCGGTTTTTTTTCCGCTCGATGGTTCCGAAATGTGTAAGCGCAAGCGCGGTCTATGTACCTATGTCTTGTATTCAATGATTTTACAGATTTTATTTTAGGGCTTTTTATCAATTGGGTGGATTTTGAGGCAAAGTTATGACCAAATTCAATAAAGTGTAATGTCCGATTGTCGCGTTTACTACTCCTACGACTTATTAATATGCCAATTACATACACATAAAACAAAATAAACTAAAAATGTTGAATTCAGCGCCATCTAGCGGAAAATAGCAGGGAACAGATTCTAAGTTCCGCCTTAAGGCTTATGCAGACTAGCGCGATAGCGCCCTGGTCTCTAGGAGCCTATATGGCAGCTGCATGTTAAATGTTTCACTGAATCTTATTAAGTAGTAATTATAATAATAACTAATTAATAGTGGAAACTTTATAACAACGCATAAAGATACCTAGCATAGCAAATTCTAATAAACTATTTCTTATGTTGATCACGTTGTGCCCATAATGTTTTTTTCATAGGTGATAAAATCTGGAAGCAGTGGCGGCCCAGTGGTAACGGCCGCGACTTACGAATTGTAAGACGTAGGTTCGAACCCTGACAGTCGCTTTACTTTGTGTAAATTATTTCATCACCACTGCTTTCAAAATGGCGAAGGAAAACATCGTGAGGAAACCGGCTTGTCCTAGAAGACGTGACGTCTATCATCCCTTACTTGGTCCGCGTGTTGGATTACGGCCCACTCCCTCTCACAGAGAGGAGGCCTGTGTCCCAGCAGTGGGAACATTATAGGCTGATAATGTGATACAATCTTTACTATAAAAATAGTATTAAACACTGTTTTTAGAAAGCTCTGGACACCCTGAGCCGGTGTTTGTATGTTTTTAAGGTTGGTTAAATTAATTGGAATACTAACTGATTATTCAGAGTCCTCGCTTACCTATACGACTCTGTGTACCTTACCGAAAGATTCTCTATGTACACACGGCTACACATCGGGCTATACATTTCCAGTATAAGGTGATCTCGCATTGTGTAGGATTTCCGTACAATGCGAGGTCAGCGTAAACTGGTTATGTATAGCTTGATGTGTAGCCGTGTGTACCCTCTGCAACGACTATTTATTTAAATAATACTTATCTATGATATTTATATGTTACGAAATAAGGTTTTCTTATTTCTGTAGTGCCAATAATAGTAAAAACAAAAAAAAGTTGACAGATTCGCTCGTGCAATTTGAAATGGCAATTTTAAAGTGCTGGACAGATTTAAGTCAAACTTTCACTCTTATCTCATTATCTGACAGAAGTGACAGTGTGCTGAGAGAATATGATGTTACGTAATGACTGCCAAAAGTAGAGGAAGGTTATGAGATGATATAGCAAGAAATACTATTGGAAACTATTTGATTAGCTACTACGTAGTACGTTTCTTTTATCTGCATATTTTGTGGTATTATCATTTTTCATACATTTCAAGGCCCGTGCATAGCGCGGGCGCGACAGACAGCGCGACACCAGGGGCGTGCCGTCCATAAAGGCAATTAGGACTATCCTAACCTACCAACAACGCCGAATGCATTTATTTTACAGCGACACCTTCCTTTTACAAATGTCGAGTCACGCCTGTCTGCAGGAGCCTTCATACGTTTCGAGGGGCTCGTAGCTAAATAATAACAGCTGCATTACTCTTACCGAGGTCTGTCGATGGATGGGTGACCGTTCTTTACATATCGAGATCTCGTTGGTCCCGGCTGTCATTTCTAGATCTTTGACAGTTGTCATGGGTAGGCAGAATCCCGAAAGTCTGACAACCTGCAGGCTTACTAAGAGGTATAGTATGGCATTACCCAGTAACTAGTTACTGGGTATTGCCATACTATACCTTATAGTAAAGGGTTGTGGAGGTCAGATAAATGATAAATGGTTTTTATTTCTGTAAGTAGGTTTGTACAAACACTTTTACACGTCAATCATATTTTTAAAATAAAGCTAGATGAGATCGGCGTTTCCTATCTGACTACTCTGAGAAGAAAGGCCGAAACAAACTCAGAGGTCACAGTCTCTTTTAAAGTCTAGACATAATCTTGGTCAGATCATGTGAAGGCCGTGTAGATTGGTGTCTGAAATGGTCCTTTTGAGGAAAGATCCACACAGATTGAGTGGTACGAGTATGCAGTCGCTCCATGTAAAATACTGGTATTCAGCTGCATCCTTTTCCCAACATAGTTGCACCTGACCTTTCTGAAGAACAACACCAATTAGGTCACTATAACTTCCTACTAGGGCGTCCCCTCCCGACGTTTCCCCTCACTTCTGCTTTATAAATAACTTTTTTCAGTCGCCTTTCATTCATGCTCTCAATATGACAAATCCAAACCATCTAATATAAAAAAAGGCTAGATCAATTTTTCATACGTTTAAAAAAGTCACTTTACGTCACACATAAAATAAGTTCACCCTTTAAAAACGGTACATTTTTGGTTTTGAAACCGTTACTTACAACAACTAACATGGTGACATATAGACAACCGTAGACAACTAAGAAAAGTAGAATGTTTAAAAGTAACCTTCCCACGCAAGTTGCTAAAGTTAACAATACAAATAGAGTACAAACGAGAATTCTTGTCGCCGATGAACTAGTAAGCCGATACCTACTTATGCTCCGCTTCATAGGTATTTGAAGTATTTAGGTGAGTGAAACTTGTACTTAGGTAGACAAATAAAGCAGAAATGTAAATTGGAAATTTTAAGAAGAATAATAAACTTGTTTCTTGCAAATGGGAATAGATACAATCGGTATTTAATTAACCTAACTTACTGTTAGACAAATAACACAGAAGTGTAAATTGGAAATATTAAGAAGAATAATATTTGTCTCTTACAAATAAGAATAGATACAATTGGTATTTTGTGTACCTAACTTACTTTAAACAATAAAGGCTCCTACATACTGGCGCGACTTGTCGCGCGACGCGACGAGACACAAAGACACCGCGTGTAGCGCTACAAGCGGTGCCTTTGTGTCGCGACAAGTCGCGCCAGTATGTAGGAGCCTTTATACCACGTTTATTTTTAACAGACTTTCAAAATAGAGGAGGTTCATCCGTATGTTTTTTTTTTTAATTATGTACCTATCTTTGTTCACCAATTTCTCCGTCAATTATGGACCGATTTTGAAAATTCTTTTTTTGTATACAAATATCCAGGATGAAAAGTGACCTTCTCCAGGTCCCAGGCTACCTATCTGTCAAATTTCATAACGATCCGTCCGTTTACTCAAGCGTGAAAGGTAACAGACAGACACAGAGTTACTTTCACATTAACAATATTAAGTATGGATACAGGTGCCATATTTGAAAGTGGAAATCGTTGCCATTCCAGGAAATATCACAAATTGTGAATATATATTTATTCACAAATAGCAATCGGAAGAGATTTTGAAGGGCGAGGAAAAGCGCGTGAAAAGCCACGTAGGTATCTATAAACTTACTTTTATTGGTATCTGTTTTTAAAAAAACCGGCCAAGTGCGCGTCGGACCACAATGAAGGGTTCCGTAGTTGGGAAGTTGGGATAAATTTATCCCAAAATCAAACTTAACATTGTAGTTGAAAAACATGTTCTCCCATACATCGATATATCATTTAAGGGGGATCTTTGAAACGAAAAGTGGTGTTCACAGACCCGCAATATTTTTGAACTGCCTATCCAACGATACCCCACACCACGGGGTAGACGAGAAAAAAAAATATCATCACCACGTTACGCGTTTTTTTTCAGGATTTTGTTTAAGCTCTTTATCGGCGGGATTAATATGTATGTGTATACCTATGCCAAATTAGAGCTTTCTAGTACTAAGCGTCACTGAGCTACAGTGGGGACAGACAGACAGACAGACAGACGGACATGGCGAAACTATAAGAGTTCCTTGTTTACTACCTAACCCTAAAAACATGAATGGTTTCGTAATTCACAAGAATCTATGAGTATTAGGTACCTGTCGATCTATTGTGTAATAATCTCATCGTGAAAACGTAGGTGAAGTGAGCTGTTAATAGTGTCAATCAGCCGGTCTATTCTGTACAAATCTCACCGTGAAAACTTAGGTGAAGTGAACGTGAAGTGAGTTGTAATTTCGCCTAATGCTAGGGATGTCACTATTGACAGCTCACTTTAAGCTCACTTCACTTAAGTTTTCATGGTGTTATTATTACAGAATAGCACTGAAGGCTTAGCGCGAGAACCGTAGAGAAGCGTTTTGTTGACGGAAGAGTAAACAAAAATGGCATTTAGGTACCTATTTTGATTAAGAATCGATTAAGCTTCCTTAAAGGCTCCTACATACTGGCGCGACTTGTCGCGCGACGCGACGCGACACAAAGGTCGTGAGTTCGAACCTAGGCAGACACTTTGCTTTGTGTAGGTATTTAATTTCATCACGGCTCTCAAAACGGGAAACATCGTGAGAAAACGCACGGCATGTCCTAGAACCAAAAATTTTAAGACATGTGACATCTACCAACCCGCACTGGGCCCGCGTGGTGGATTACGGCCCACTCCCTCTCATAAAGAAGAGGCCTGTGTCCCAACAGTGGGAATATTATAGGCTGATTGTGAGGCTCGTGCAGACTGGGGCGATATTGCGGGCGTCTTTAATCGATTCGTTATCAAAATAGGAAACTATCAATAACACGAACGTCGTAAACTTTTGTAATAAAGATCTACG
Organism: Atethmia centrago; assembly: GCA_905333075.3. NCBI lineage: Eukaryota > Metazoa > Arthropoda > Insecta > Lepidoptera > Noctuidae > Atethmia > Atethmia centrago. The sequence continues at coordinate 9,664,665 of HG995379.1, forward strand.
TATTATTAATGGCGCCGATTCCCTTGTTCACAAACAAAACTAAACTTAAGTTCAGTGCATCTTTTTCTTTCTATTTCATTAAGAAAAGGACAGAAGATAAATTTTAGTTTAGTCCTGTCAAATTAATCAGCGCCTGTCACTACTCCATACAAGTTTAGACGTGATTAAAAACTTGCCTACTAAAATTACGTCAAGCGCTGATTAATTTGACAGGGCTAAACAAAAATTTATCTTCTGTCCTTTTCTTAACGAAATAGAAAGAAAAAGATGCACTGAACTTAAATTTAGTTTAGTTTGTGAACAAGGGAATCGGCACCAGTAACTATTAATTTAGTACATTCAATGATTTTAAATGTATTTTTGCATAATGTAGGTAATGTAGCTTTTAGGTACTGAAATGCCTGCAAATCTTAAAACAGATCTAATCTGCGTGTGCGGTCACAATCTGTGGCTCGTTCGACTAATCAACGACTAATGGTCGCGAGCGCTACATGAGGTCCTGCAGGCTTAGCACGATAACCGTAGATAAGCGTTTTTTCGACGAAAGAGTAGACAAATGCGTTTCCGTGTTAACAGTTGACAGTTTTCTACCGAGAAATGAAGAAAAGCGATTTCTATTCTACAGTAGAATAGAAATAAAAAGCGTCTTGCTAAGCCTGCAGCAGGTTTAGCACGAGCATCGTTTTGTCTACGGAAGAATAGACAAAAATGACGTTCCGTGTAGAAAGTAGGCGGCAGCTAAATAAAAGAGTCAATTGCACTTTTACGATATTCACTCTTTTACATAATTCGACTCAGAATTTTTTGTTTTGTCATACGATTTTTTTCTGTTTGATTCTCAATGTTTACTGATATTAAGTCACGTATATAAAGGCAATTACAACAATTTTTCTCAAAGTGTCGAAGTACCGTAGATTGGAACAAAAAAATATTATAGTAATATTGGCCTTCACCATTTCCTTGGTAATGCCCTGTTAACTAAATGATGTAAAATAGGAGAAGATAGCCTTGTTCTTCTATTAATTACCACAGTTTTGCGTTCAAAACGCTCTCTTGTAAAATCATGATTTTGTAGATAACCGTGTATACCTTGTGGCCGTCGAGTAGAAAAATGCAAATTGTCTTCACTAGCATATACAAGTGTCAGTTGTCAGTGTGATTTTGACAGTTTGGCATAGAAAACTTTCTTCTGAAATAGTCTACATAAAAAGGACCTAGACAAAGATCGTTAGAAACGAAAGACAAAATGACAGATTGCAGATGGATTTCTATGGTGCGATGTCAAAAATGGAGAAAAGTAATATCACTTTGTATAGAAAGAGCTATGTCTATTCTTCGAAGAAATAGAAAGCGCCATGCTAAGCCTGCAGATGGAAGAACAACGCACTTCAAGCTCACTTCATCTAAGTTTTCGCGGTGCAATTTCTACAGAACACACCGGCTAGACAATTTGGTTACAAGTTCATTAATTTTGATGTGTCATCTTTCCTCTCGTTTGTGTGATTTCATGAAAAGGGACGGAAGTGTATAGACAGGAAGTGACAACTTGAGCATGGAATTAGCAAGTACTTTATAATAGCATGGAATTAGTAACTACTATATAGATTGTAAGTAGAGGGGGTCGAATTTCGACCAGTGGGCGACCACTAGAAATGAATAAATTATTCGAATAAATATTTTAGTATTTAGCTTTTTAAATGCTGAGGTTAATTTCTGTCGCTGCTCAGTTGCTTATTTCCAAGGTGAGCTGTCAGATGTTACAGATCATATGGGACTATTGTAAGGTTTGCTCGGTTTTAAAGAAAGGGCAGTGACCCGTGATTGTGAAAAAAATAATTAGGTAAGTATATAAAGATACTTATATATAAAGTTTTAAATATATCTTCAATAGGTACTGCTCTTTGTTCTATTATGTATTCTAATTGCATAGCGTGTCTCATATAAGTTAATAGAATAACTAGCTCTTATTACCACCAGTTTCTTACATCACAACATATGTATAATCGGAGGTCAAGCGTTATGACGTGGAAAACTGGCGTTTTGTTGATAACAAGATTTTTTTTTTTTTTTTTTTAATATAATTAAGCTGGCGTGGTGTCTTGTCGTAATTAAAATAATTAATATTTATGTTTGTAGATGAATCATAAATATTAACATAAAACTATTTTTCCCGGTTTGACAGATTCTATAAGATATGTTGAATTAAGTAGGTAATTCGCTTACCAATTTAATTGATTTTAATTCCAATTCAATTCAATTTATAAGAGCTATCCAAATATTTCAAATATATGAAAAATGTAACCTTCCAGTTTTTAATAAAACATCGTGTTGCTCGTTTCGTACCAAAATTGCGATTTTCACCTTGTAATTACTAAATTCATAATTCAAACTATAAATTCATTTGATTGACCTTTCAAATAATGTTAAGGTGAATCGCCCACTTACATGCACCAGATGAGATGCACTAAATAATTTAAAAGTGAATGGTACACCACATAGTTCTAAACAAGACATTAACGATGATGAACGTCTGTGACTGCCACCAGGACTGTTCTTAAATTGACCTGACCTAAATATGTCTAGCTTACAAATTTCTAACAAGAAAATGTCAACTTACTTTTCAGCGCTTTTCCTTCAGGCGTGCACCGGACAGCATTGATCAAACAATCCACATAGTTCCTAACTAGCCTTTTATTCGTGAAAACTGCGTCCAAGTCCAAGTAATCATATCTCTGGTCGTATTTCGGCATGTTTCCCATATCATTGACATCTTGTCCCACTACTGCATACACAAAAACACACATGAATAACACTGCACGCATTTTTAATTATTAATTTACTATTCAAAAAACTCATTCACATAATCGAATCTCGAAAGGAAATGGCGCGAATTCGTGTGCGGAGGCGTGCGCGTGCGCCGAACTGGCGTGTTGTTGTGATCCGCGCGGGAGATTCGCCGCTGTTATAAGGTAAAGCTGCGCGCACGACGATCTAAACGCTTTCTTTGGTGCACTTCTGAAACAAACGAGTTCTTTTTTAACATGTGCCTTAGAAGTTTTTGAAGATATTAGTGTTTATAAAAATAAAATGATTATTGCGCCTCTCTTATTTTCTGTTCGAGTTTTACGTTTTCTTAAGAGAAATAGGTCATCTCGACTAGATGTTCGTAAGCTTGAGGGATGTGAATGCCGTCCGGGAAAGGCAAGAAGATGAAACTAAATTTCGACATTGTAATCATAATTTTATTTTAAATTTCGAAATTGTAATCATAATTTTATTTTAAATTTCGACATTGTAATCATAATATTATTTAAAATTTCGACATTGTAATCATAATTTTATTTTAAATTTCGACATTGTAATCATAGTTTGGTTATGGTTTTTATTTTGCCTAGTGCGACTAATTTTGTACGCCATATGGCAAAACATAAAGCTGCCTCATATTAGTTGTAAGACCTGTATACTGTACTCATGTTTTACAAAATGTATATATATCTTATATTATCTTATAACCAGCTAAAGCCGCCAAACAGATTAACTTACTGTGATCACCAGTCACAATCAAGCCTGGTGATATTATTTCAATTTCACAATTTCATATTACAGTTCTTCATTGTCGAGCAGTATTTTGGGAAGCTCATAAAGTTATTGGCAAATGAAATCTGCACTCAAGCTTATAGGGAATTAAAATCATAATTAAAACTTCTATCCATACTAAGTAACTCAATCAATCTACCTAGCTTTTCCCACCTGTTGAGATCGGCTTCCAGTCTAAACCTGAAGCTGAATACCAGTATTTTACATGGAGCGACTGCCTACATAACCTCCACAACTCAGTAACTGGGTAAATACGATACCCTTGGTAAGACTGGTTGTCAGACTTTTGAGTTTCTGACTACCCGTAACGACTGTCAAACGATTTACAAACGACAGCCGGGAGTAACGGTTTAACGTGATTTCCGAGGCACGGAGGGGTCTCAATAAGTAATGTATGGTAACCCATCCACTAACCATCCTCGGCAAGCGTAGCTTAACCTTCGATCAACCCGTGCGGCTGTTATTATTTAACCAAGAGCCCCCTATAAATAATAGGTAAGTATCTAAGCCAATTATTCAAATTCAAAGAAAACGTTGACTCAGTTTCGAATTATTTCAAGAGCAAATAAAAAGGTCAATAAATAAAGATTTCTCTTTTTTCTGCGTATACGTGTACATCGTTGTTTACAGAAAGGATTTCCGCCGGAAATGACATTTAATAAAAGTTTTAAATTCACATCTTTTTGTCAATTTATTCCAAATCAGTGTCATTGTCCGCTTATATGGGGCGGTGAGTTTTGAGAAATGTTTAATTTGTAATTAAATACCCTCAGTTTTGCTCATTAAATGTTCCGTTAATTTCTTATTTCCTTTCGAAGCTTTTACGGAGAGGTATCTTTCGTACAATATGGTAACTGACACGGAGATGTAGGTAATGATGCTGATTCACAGAAATCAATTTAATTTTCAATGCAAGGTTTTGTCATGACTTCCAATAATATTAATAAGATTTGTAGTGATTTTAAACACTAAATATAAAAATAAAAGTATGATTTTTGCATGTTGGTTTTTTAACAGAACGGAATGGAAAAATGATATTTGGGGAGTCGCGTAGTAGTTAAGTTAGTTCTCTTAGAGCCTCGGAACCGAAAGGTTGCCTTTAAGAAGTCTAAAGTCTATACAGATAATGGTGCCGATTCCCTTGTTCACAAATTAAACTAAATTTAAGTTCAGTGCATCTTTTTCTTTAAATTTCATTAAGTAAAGGACAGAAGATAAATTTTAGTTTAGTCCTGTCAAATTAGTCAGCGCTTGACGTTAATTGACGTAATTTTAGTGGGCAAGTTTTTAATCACGTCTAAACTTGTATGGAGTAGTGACAGGCGCTGATTAATTTGACATGGCTAAACTAAAATGTATCTTCTGTCCTTTTCTTAATGAAATAGAAAGAAAAAGATGCACTGAATTTAAATTTAATTTAGTTTGTGAACAAGGAAATCGGCACCAATATTATTTTAAGTACCTAATTAAATAGTTAGTTAAATATTGCTATATACCAAGTTTGTGTGCAAGAATACAGGGTGACATTGAAAACATGCGACAAATCGAAATGGGAGATTGTACTCATCATTATGAACAACTTTTACTAAGGGACCAAAGCTACAATCCCAAAAAAAAACTGCTGTCCCCTACATTTATGTTCGCAATACCTCATCAAAATGTAGGAAAAGCAGATTTTTTTTTTTTGGGATTACAGCTTTGGTCCCTTAGTAAAAGTTGTTAATAATGATGTATACAATGTCCCATTTCAGTTTGTCGCAAGTTTTCAATTTCAACCTGTATAAATACAGGGTATTTATTCCTACTGAAAAGGCGTTTCACGGGAACTGTGACGTCAGCCAAAGTGTGGGTACCCTGCCACAGAGTAAGGGGTGATCAGTGGTGGGTGCGGAGGGCCTAAGCAAAGTGACATTCTATCAGCGATAACAATGATGGGAAAGTCAAAAGTGTTTTGCATTGACATAGCTACCGAAAAGCATAATATATCAATCCCGTTGAATGTTGTTGTAGAAATACAAAACGCTTTGAAAGCGGTTGCCAGGTGTCCATGTCTTGCTTGAAGATTCTGCCGTCAGTTCTTAAGTCGCGGGAAAACTTGTGATTGAGATAAAGTTAAAATATTTGAAGAAACGAAAAAACCTAAAATTCTCTTAGATCTGAAAAATCTTAGATATGGAAAATGATGAAGGTTTGAAGCTTTAAATAACTTTCTGGATTTTTGTCAAACATATCTATTTGAGGGACTTGAAGATCTAGATACATAGATAGATAGAATACTCTTTAATAACCTAGAGGAGAAAGACTTGCATAATCTACCAACAGAAGCTAATACTAGCTAACGACAGCACATCAAAAAAGATTGCAACAATCCAATCTCAGCTAATTATTTATCGCTAAATCGCAGTTGCGTCTGCGCACCGTTTTCAAAACACCGAGGAAGCTCCATTGTCCGCGACCAGCGGTACGGAACCCGCATGTATTTACATAAATTAGACTAGTACCTATGGCTTATGTATGGACGTTTCGACAGATCCTTACATTATGATGGAAAATTGCCTGAACGTCAGATGTATACATAATCAGCCTATAATGTTCCCACTGCTGGGACACAGGCCTCCTCTCTTCGAGAGGGAGTGGGCTGTAATCTACCATGCGGGCCCAGTGCGGGTTGGTAGATGTCACATGTCTTCGAATTTTTGGTTCTAGGACATGCCGGTTTCCTCACGATGTTTTACTTCACAGTTTTGAGAGCAGTGGTGATGAAATTATTTACACAAAGTGATGCACCTTTCGGGGTTCGAACCTACGAGCTACAACTCGTAAGTCGCGGTCGTTACCACTGGGCCACCACTGCTCCGGATGGAAGATGGTCAGATGTATGGTGCTTGGAAATGGGGGCATCCCATCACAGTGGCTGACGTAAGGCAAAAGAGTTGTTGGTTCTGGCTACCTGGGTGTTTTGTATGTGCCCTGGAAGGCACTTGTTGGTCTAATTACACTTGAATATCTGTGCCGTATATGAAAACTAGGATCTCGTTTTCGGAAGGACATCCATCATTTTTAAAAGAGGAGTCGGCAACGCATTTTTTTTGGTTCCTCCTGTAATTAATATAATGTCATGATATTCTACGGTGCGAGTAAGTACAAAAATGGCCAATTTGGAATGTATACAGCTTTAAATTGAGATTATTTTTATTAAAAAAGAAAATTATCAGATTTTTTGTATAAATATATTATTCAGGCTTAGCAGTTTTATACGGTAAATAAAATATATCTACCTAATCTCCTCCTTTTTATAGTTCCGTAGTAAACTAGGAACCCATATAGTTTCGCAATGACCGTCTGTCTGTCTGTCTGACCCCACTGTAGCTCAGAGACGCTTAGTACTAGAAAGCTGTAATTTGGCATGGGTATGTATATTAATCACACCGACAAAGTGCTAAAATAAAGTTGGGATGATCTTTTTTTTCTCGTCTGTCTATCCCATGGTGTGGGGTATCGTTGGATAGGCCGTTAAAAATATTGCAGGTCTGTGAACACCACTTTTCGATTCTAGGATCTACTTACGTAATATTAAGCATTAAAGTGCTTCTCCTCCCCCCCCCCTCACCCCCGGCAGCTAAATGGTTGTTTTCATGGTAGTAGTAGGTTTTGTATACTTAAAAAAGCGATCGTTTTTGGTCGTACTTTTCATAACATTTTCGCATACTTCGCTTATTAGGTATCACAATAACAAAGTCACAGATATTCTGCTTTTCGTATTCAAGGTTGACCAAGACACGTCCCTTTATAAAAAAAAACCAGCACGTGTCGCAAAATCCTCAGTGACCAAAATGGTATTCGTTACTTACTCTAATCTAAATGATAAATGATTTGTTGGAGAAATTGGGTCCTTTTGAAATTGGTGTAAGAACTTCAGGATAAAATAACTACCCTACTAAGAGATGTCAGCACAACTGGAGGAGTCCGCCAGGGCCGATGCTTGTCGGGGTCGCGGGAAAGTCCAAAAGGGATACCGTGGCCTCTGGCAACGCACAAGCAACGGACGGAACACGGGTGAGATTTAGTTAAAGAGTCTGATACGCCCCCCGCTCCACCCAGAGCGGGAGAAGTTATTTAATAGTACATACCATGACCACCCAAAAAAATAAATTAAAAGGATAAAATTACTGAAAGTATTGCGGTGGGCATGGTCTTATTTAAAACTGTGCTTAACGAATTTGCCGAATTTTAACCAAATAATAGACATCAAACAACTGCAACATTTGGCATCAAAACAGAATGGGGGCTAGAAAAGTTCTATACGTCCGAACTGCAAGAGCCTTCTTGAAATAATTTAGTAGTAGGGTGGCCCCAACTACTAAATTATTTCAAGAATCAAAACCATTGAGCATTAATAAGTGACAATAAATATTGAATGCTCGTCTGTAGACCTTCAAGGCTCTTGCAGACTGGGACGATATCGTGGGCGCGACAGGCATATTGCTGCCTGTCGCGCACGCGATATCGCGCTAGTCTGCCCACCACCGCCTCTAATAGCAGTATTATTTTATTATTACATAAGTGTGAGAATGAGATGAAGCTGTACAGGGGGTATCCTTCATCTCTTTCCCACTGTGAAGCAATATTAATATAATACTGCTTTAACAGGTGGTGGTTGCCCCCCAGCAGGTCTCAGTCAGAATTATAATGTCGTAACAATCGGCTAAGACATTCATATAAAGAATGTGTAATTTGGTGCAAATATAAAATAATACTGCTATAAGAGGCGGTGATTGGTCCCCTGTTGGTTGGTGCCAATGATGTTGACATGGGAGTGCTGCTGATAAACATCTGTGAAATTGTTTAGAAAAAAACCGGCCAAGTTCTAGACGGAGTCGCACTCGAAGGGTATTAAGGTCGAGCAAAAAACGCCGAAAAAACACGTTTCTTGAATACATAAATTAGACTAGTAGTAAAGGGCCCCCCCCCTTTATTTATTTATTTAACAGTTTATGTACACATATTTAAACAGTCAAGAAGAAAGGAACAGAAATATACGTACAAAGGTGATGCTTATTTCTAAAGAAATCTCTTCCAGCATACCTGCGACAGGACAGTAGACAAAGAGATGTAGAGACCGTGTGTAAGAGTAGTAGAGAAAACAAAATACATAAAAACAACAAAAAAAAACTATTCCTATTAAAGTCAAGTTCAAGTAGTTAGTAAAAGTTATTAACTTTATTTAATTTTTATTATTTGTCATTACAGCGGCAATGGAAATACATAATCTGTGTAAATTTCAATTGTCTACCTATTATGGTTCCAAAAAAACAAGATGGCGACGTTAGATCCTATTTTGGCCACGCGCCAAATTAATCTCGTAGCGCTATATTTGCAGTGCACCCTCAGACCTTCAGCGTCCCTAATGCTCTCCACCTCGTGATCAAAGATATCAAGGAAGAGAGAATTAATCCATAATCGTCCAAGAAAGCCTGTCATGTTCACATACATACAATTAATGTTATAAATTAACCAATAGGAAATCTAGGTTCTACACTTTAATAAAACGAGTTGTGGGCTTTTTAAAATGTATAGATTATTATTAGCTAATTAAAATTTACTTGGAAGGTTATACATCCGTCTCCGTTAAAGCGCAAACAAGAAGAAAATGTAAGAATGATAATGGGTAGTAAGGGATGCAGGCTTCCGTTTTTCCTTTTAAACAAGTACCTACGATATATCGATTATTACAGAATCGATTAAAGATTTATTTTTGTAAATATGTAAATCAAATAAATCAACATTACCTAAGACTGTCACGTCACTGTCTGTCACTTTTTCACAGCTCATATTTATTTAAATTTACATATTTTACGTGGCCCTAGATGTCCAAATTTGATCGTTTTCTTGTTAATCAAGGCTTAACTGCTGTGCCAAAGTGTAGGCAGCTCCCAATTTCGAACAAATAATAAAATATCTTTTTGTTTCAGACGTTGCGGTCCTCCTTGGCAACGTTATGGCGTGTCGTCCTGACGTCCGACGTCAACGCTTCTGAAAGACTTTAAAATAGTTATATTTTAGTGATAATTTCTATTTTGTGTTTAGTTGAGTGTTTTTCTCTATTCAAGTGTTGTTTTCTGGTAAGTGGATGCATACCGCAACCCAATCCGGTGATGGCACGTTAAATCAAAATTACATTTGTTTACATTGCGATAGATCTTTTCAATCAAAAAGGGGTCTTAACATTCATATTTCAAAAAAACATCGTCTTTGTATTAGCCAGAACGGCCCTGCTCTAAATTTAGACCCAGTTTCTTTACCGGCACCTGTTTCCGACAGTCCAAATTCTACCCCATTCCATTTGTACCTTAGTTACCTAAAAAATAATGTGCCTGTTATCAAACGAGTCCCGCGCGGCGCCAGGATCTCCGTCGCAAACCACCTTTCAGGCTTGATTAAAAAATGTGTGGAGAGCAACCAAATTGTAGACTGGCATAATCTCTTCTTTTTTTCGTATACCACTTTGCATGTCAAAAAAGATGAGGCTACTATTTCTCTAACCCAAAAAATCAAAAATAACTGTTTAACAAAAACATCTTCACCTTTTGATTCTCCCAAGAGGGAAACATTATCTAGAATTAAATTAATTGAAGGCAAAATTGCCGACGGGGATCTCAAAGGCGCCGCACGTCTTCTTTTTACTAACGACGTGTTGTCGCCTGATACTCCTGATACCCTTTCGGCTTTGCATTCGAAATTCGTGATCTCGTATTTTTTCGACTCTCCTACAGCAGACCAGGCCTGCCTCGAAATCGAAGGCAAAGACGTTATTGACGCAATAATTTCTTTTAAAACCGGTTCAGCCGGCCTGGACGGAATCTCACCCCAACATTTAAAAGATTTAACTTCTTATTCTGTGGGTGATGCAGGTGTGCAGTTTATTTGCTCTATTACAAAATTAATAAATTTTATGTTTTCAGGCAAAATCAACGCTGATATTGCCTCACTTTTATTTGGTGCTAATTTGATCGCCCTAACTAAAAAGGACGGAGGGGTGTGACCCATTGCTGTGGGGTCAACTTTAAGACGTTTGGCATCCAAAATTGCGGTGAGACATATCAAATCTAAATTACAGTCTGTTTTCGAACCTATACAATTAGGATTTGGCACGAAAGGTGGGTGTGAGGCAGCCGTCCATGCCTTAAGAACCTACCTTTCGTATGATGATTGCGAAATTGTAGTCAAAATTGACGTTAAAAATGCTTTCAATTCAGTAAACAGGGATGCCATGCTGACAGAAGTTAAGAACAAAATTCCGGAACTCTATCAATACCTGCTTACCTGCTACGCAGAACCTTCAAAATTAATTTACCGTTCCCATGAACTTTCTTCGGAGGTCGGCTGTCAGCAGGGCGATCCCCTCGGGCCAGCAATTTTTAGCTTGGCTATAAATCCGATTATTCAAAACTTAAAATCAAAATTTAACGTTTGGTATTTGGATGACGGAACCCTGGGAGGCGATGTGGACACTGTGCTATCTGACTTATCAGATATTAAAACAAATTTCGAAAATATTGGTTTAGAATTAAATTTTAGCAAATGTGAACTCTTCATTCAAAAAACTTCTTACGGTTTGGATAATTTAAAATCCAAATTAAATTTTCTGGCACCGAATATCAAAATAGTAGACAGAAAGTCACTTTGCCTCCTGGGTTCTCCCATCTTTGAAGAATCTTTTCCTGATTATATTACTAACACTATTTCTAAATTCCAAAGTCACGCAAATTGTTTACTCGAAATCAGTCCTCATTATGCTCTTATAATTCTAAAGTTTTGCCTTTTTGTCCCTAAATTTACTTATGTGCTTCGCTGTAGCCCTTTTTGGAAACATCCAAATTTGCTTTCACCAATAGACGATTTAGTCAAAACTAGTTTAGAAACGATTTTAAATATTCAGCTCAATGAACCATCTTGGTTACAAGCATCCCTCCCTATTCGCTTTGGCGGTTTAGGAATCCGCAAAATTTCGAGTGTTGCTTCCCCAGCCTTTTTGTCGTCCACCCATAGCACGTCACGTCTCATAGGTAATGTCCTAAGGGCTTTGCCCACAAACTGTGAGACTGCGGGCTTGGAGGATGCCAAGAATGCTTTTCAAAGTGCTTGCCCGGGTAAAGAATTTCCAGACAACCTAAAATCTCAGAGGAGCTGGGACGATATTTATTGCGATTTAACATACAAATCGAGTCTGAGCCGCAGTTCAGGTCCGGATCGCGCAAGACTTTTGGCGGTCGGAACCAGAGAGGCCGGTCATTGGCTACATGCCCATCCTTCTCCATATACCGGTACCTTCCTGGATCCGACCTCGCTTCGTCTGGCGACTGGTCTGCGGCTTGGGGTCACGGTATGCACTCCACACACATGCCCTTGTGGCACGGACGTGGACCGACTGGGTCACCACGGACTTTGTTGTCAAAAAAGTGCAGGCCGCTTTTCAAGACATGCAACGCTTAATGACATAATCCGCCGGTCTCTTGCCAGCATCAATGTGCCTGCTCTTCTTGAGCCGACTGGCATTGTCAGAGATGATGGCAAAAGACCTGATGGTGTGTCTTTGGTCCCGTGGAGTTTGGGACGGATGCTTGTGTGGGACGCTACCTGTGTAGACACACTGGCACCGTCCCACCTCCAACGGACTACTTCTAAAGCGGGTGCAGCGGCAGAAAATGCCGAAAATCTGAAAGTTATTAAATATGGAGGCCTTGGCAGAGAGTACAACTTTGTGCCCTTTGGCATCGAGACCCTCGGTCCGTGGGGTCCCAGTGCGCATAAGTTATTTGCGGAAATCGCGAAACGTCTAGTTGATGTAACTGGTGACCGAAAAGCTGGCGGCTTTCTCGCGCAACGCATCAGCATTGCAATTCAGCGAGGAAATGCCGCCAGCATCCTCGGTACAATGCCCCGAGGGCCTTTTTTAAGCTTAACTTAGTTTTAATTTAATTTAGTTAATGTTAATAATCATCTTGTAATTTGGTTATGTAAATAATTACCTAATTAATATATATTTATATAAATATAAATATAAAATAATATATAAAATAAACATAAAATGGCTGATTTTTGCGTTATGCTCGTGAACGGGCGCTGCTTGTGGTGACTGGTCGTCTTGCTGACCATTGTTTTGTTTTGTTATTAGTGATTAACTGTTTATTTATTTTACTTTGATGGTCCTAGTTCATCATTTGTGACTGTTACGGCTGTAGATATATGTCAGCGGGCACGTCCTTTATACTTGGAGGCTTTTAGATTTAGCTTTGATTTAGGTTTTAAGTTCTGCTTACGTTTTTATCTCTGCTTGAGAATAGTTTTCGGTCTTTTTCTTTTCTTTTTTTTTTTGGTATAGTGGTGTGCTAGCTGACATATGGCTAATAATTTAATGTTTTGTGTAGGTATCACGTGGTGTAAATTGTTTTGCATACTATTGTATAGAATACATTTTTTTCTCTAACTGAACAGAGAGCTGTGCTGCTGGGGAGTTTGTTGGCCACTTCTTCTTCCCAGCTAAAGCACTAGGAAGTGGCGAAGGGTGGTCGTTTTGAGGGACTGTCTTATGTAATTTTGACGTTCGAAGTGCTGATCCTCAGCCTAGTTTGAATAAATGACTTTTGATTTTTTTATTTAATAGATTTGTATATCCGGGATCCGCACAAATCTGTGGAAATTGCGAAAATAAGGACCCTTGCAGTAAATTTTAATAATAATATGGATTTCTGGAAAACTGGTATTGGTTAACCGATATTCCTGGTCTTCGTTGAGTCTCCAGCCAAATAAATGCTCTCAATCATAATTTGTCTCAATTTATCTCAATTGATTTTGACTTATGATGTCATTATAATATGTAGGTATCAAGTGACAGATTAATTGTTTGTGTCATGATGATCATGATAATGATAGATTATGTTTCATATTAGTCTTTCAAATGGTGCAAGTGCAGTATTTACGAGTATAGGTGCAAAATGAGTGCTATTTTAGCGAATCAAATAAATGAACTTTAAGATTTTTGGTCGACATGTCGGTAGGTATTGGGTAACAGTTTTTTTACACGGGTTAGTAAATCTATGTGACGTGTGGGTTTTCTAATATTTTCCTTAAAATCCAAGTTATTTTGGTTTTTGTTATTAATTTTATTTTTTCAATAAAATTAATAACAGATGTAATTCTTAGGTAAATTATTAATAATATGCAGGTATAAACTGCACCATCCAGTTTGACTGGAAATCGACAACATTGAGTATGTAAATTATTTAATGCAAACACATAAATATATTTTTTATACCTCATCGTAGGTCAGGTATAGATACTATTGATGAACACTTCTGAAAAGTCGCCCTAAACCCTAAAAACGTTTTTAAACAGAACAAGAAGCTGAAAATAATTATGACCTCTGTTGGCTCAAAAAGTCGGCCACATTTTCAACCGGGAACCGGTTGAAAATGTTTCCATCGTGGGCGATTTTAAGGATTTACGATTTACGGCGACTTGCGATTTTAAGGATTTTTCGCGCTACTAATATGGCGCGAAAAATCCTTAAAATAGTAAGTACGATTCGCACTTGACATTTTCGCTAGCAGCGAGTTAAGGCTTGTGCAGACTAGCGCGATATCGCGGGCGCGACAAGCAGCAATATGCCTGTAATTTTAAGGATTTTTCGCGATGTCGCCCCAGCCTGCACGAGCCTTTATTCAACTTGGCAAGCCGACAACATTTAGCACTTGGTCGTAAATGACGAGTTCCGTTCTTTAGAAAGTTGGTGACACATGACAAGAAGGCTTGTTTACCAAAATATTTATAGCGTACTCGTTTTGACTTGCAAACGCAATTATTTTGCACTAGCTTCTACCCGCGACTTCGCCTCCGTGAAATTTCTTGTTTGAATATAAAATATATCCTAAGACAAGATTAATTGAAATAAATGCTTTGAGTTTCAGGTCAAACTCAAAGCATTTATTTCAATTAATCCATTTACAGGCACTTTTTAATTGTCAGGGAGTCGGTCAGTTAGAAATATGAAGCTAGTTGCCCATTCCAAAGCGTAGGAGGTACCTATGGAGAAGAACGGGCAAGAAACTCCCAGCACACTCTTTTAAATTATATTTTTACATAAAGAGTAGTATAAATAATGTTAAATTACACATACATAAACTCACGCCTTCTTCCCATGAGGTAAGCAGAAACTATAGAACGCCACCTGCTACGCTCCTTACATACTCCTTTTGCTTTTTTTTCTTAAATTATAACTAAAAAAAAACGCGTCCAAAATAAATAAATTACAGATAAGGCGAGGCAGCTAAGAGCTGACCAGTCCACACTCTCAGCAATACTGTAGCTTCCCATTAGTGAAAGAAATTTCGGAATCGAATCACCTCTACAGAGAAACTCACACCTCTTTATAATATTAGTATAAATAGATTGATTACAAAGCGTAGGAAATAGCGATTTTTCTGATTGCATTATTTTTCGGTTTAGATAATTCTAATTAAGTATTAAGATTACCTTTCATGGGGTTCGGGGTGGACCACATGGGCTTAAAATGCAATTGAAAGGTCTGTATTTGTCTATGGTGGTCTGTATTTGTCTATGGTGGTGGCAGTTTATAACTGCAAAAAGCAAAAATGTAAAACTAACTGGCTATAATTGTCGAAATAATATACAATGCCATAATAGTAGATTGTGTCCAGAGCGAAGCAGAGAGACAATTTTAATTTTATTTAAATTTGTAATTTGGTTATGTAAATATAAATATTCGTCACTACTAAAAGCATCTCTTATTTATTTTTCTCAAAGAGGGGGATGAAAAGCGGAGTGTGCCACACGGTACCAACATTATTTAACCTCGGGCGACGTACTTTGGATCCCTCGCTACGCTTAGGATTCTACTCTAGAGTCTTTTTTGCTCTGGATTCAAACAACCGCTCTCGCCCTCAATACATTATGTTCGTCCCTTGTGACACAATCTACTACACTCGGCGTCACAAAAATCGCACCTCTTTCAAAGTCCCCTTCAAATTATTTTAAACCATATTTATTAGATAGTAAGATTATGACTATGGTACACCATTTGAAAGGCAATTTATTCAGCTTTCAGAAAAAGTTGACGAGTTTTTGGTGTAATTTACATAGGCATGAAATAAAACGGGTTAATTGTAAAGAAGGAAAAATAAATTTTATTACAAAATCAAAAATTTACAATTACAACAGAAAAAAATACAATTAAATTCTTCAAAACAACTTAAAACCTAGTGTTGCCCCCATTGCCCTGATGGCAGCTGCCATGCGGTCCCTCATGGACCTAATTAATTTGACAACAATTTCTTGAGGAATATTGTCCCATTCCTCAAGCCATGGAGGTCATCATGGAGGTCTTGAAGAGTGGTAGGGGCAGGATCTCGGACCCGTACTCGCCGTTTTAGCTCGTCCCAAAGGTGTTCGATAGAGCTGGCCAGTGCATAACAGGGATCGTAACCTCTTGCAAGTAGTCCCTTACAATTAATGCGGTGTGACAGCGGGCGTTATCATGCATTAACATGAACCCACTGCCAACAAAACCCACATAAGGGACCACATGCTCTTCCAGGATCTCTGTTATGTACCGAGCAGCAGTCAACGACCCTTGCCCGCGAGCACCTCCAGTCCGGGAAACGCACACAAGATTAGTTTTCCCGACAATTGACATACCGCCCCAGAACATGCATGAACCACCCCTTATTCCACTGTCTCTTCTATACAGGCTTGCGCGAATCGTTCTCCCTGCCTCCTGTACACCCTTCTACGCCTATCGTTGCAGAAAAAACTCACCCTTGTCTCATCCGAGAAGAGCACAGCCCTCTATCGTCCAATCAACATGGTCGCGGGCAAATTGCAACCGATCTCTCCTATGCTGTGCAGTCAATTTTGGCCCCGTAACAGCTCGATGGGCAGCAATTTTCTTCTCATGCAGCCTTCTCCTAACCGTGGAGATGCTTACTGAAGTTCTGCGTACTGATCGGAACCGTTGTTAAACTTCAACAGCATTGGAGAATCGATTGCGTAATGAAGTCGACACAATGAAACGATCGTCTCTTTCGGATGTGCAGCGTTGTCTGCCAGATCCACGTCTTCGGATATAGCCACCAGTCTCTTGGAATCGTTGGAACACTCGTCGAACGGAAAAACGACTTAAATTAAGTTGCCGAGCAACATCACACTGTCGCATCCCTGATTAATAGTGAAATCACTTGAGCGGCTTCATCTGCGGTGGTATCCATTTTCAGGGTTATTTTTCTTGCTGGAGTTGTTCACTTATGTTCACTTCAAAGTCTGGATGTGAATGACTCACATTTGACCTTGATCGGCCCTTTTTTACACTTCTAGGGTGGTGCAATTAAAGGCTCCTGTAATGCGTATTTTAACAACAGTTATTTAACGGCTTGTGCTCTGAAGAAATGTATTATTTATGAAATCTAACTGTTGTTAATTTAAAGATAAATAAACATACTTTCAGTAGATACCAATATTAACTGGGTTTAATGTATGCGTTGATGGCTGGACAGGCTTGAATGCTATTTTCGGAGAGGTGCGACTTTTGTGACGCTGAGTGTATTATTTAGTTGTTTAATTTTTATGCTTTTTTGATGGCATATGCTTTATTTAGTTGTCAAGATTACTTAGTTGGTAAATTATTTGTTTTATTGATAAAGTAAAATCGATTTACTATACTTAGGATCTAGATACTTTTATAAGGTGCTTATACCTAATGCCGGATTTAGATTGGTAAAACGTAGCATTAAATGTAACAAAAATGTTGAAATAAATTCGACTAAGTAGTTGTTGTGTTACATTTCATGAATTGCATGTACTACAGTCTGCCCGTTGAGAGTATGCGTTTCTGATACACGACAGTTGGATAATTTCTAGTAGTAATATGGATCAAATTCGTAAAACACATTCGTATGAAAGTGACAGGGGTTAAGAACGGAGTCTCTCAACGGCCGGACTGTAGGACGGCTAATTTATGTTACATTTCATGTCGTGTGTTTAGTGCGATATAAAATAGGTACAAACCTACTTAATCTTTGGGTTTCGCAAAGCGGTGAATGGTCACACAATAACAGCTATTTAAATACATTGTTGGACACGTTATTGTCAAATACAAGCGAAAATGACAGATTTTCATGAGAGAGCCGCTTTCCTAGGAAAGCCAAGCTTTAGGTACGGTACTGGCATTATGCTGGCCCTTTAATTACATGAGCTAATAATATTGTGTTCCTTAGTAAATTGCTCTTAATTTATTTTGATTGCAACAGTCAACATTCATTATTAGGATTTATGAGTCGTTATTATTTTTATTCCAATGATGAATTTTTAAATGGGTGCGTATGTTTAAGGTTATTACATACTTACTTACTTATTGAGTGTTATTTATTTTATGCAACTGGATATTATATTAACTTATGTACTAGCATTTCCCAGCGGCTTCGCCCGCGTGTATGTCGGAAATTATTCCACGAGAAAGTACTACTTACCGAGATAAAAAGTATCCTAAGTGTTAATCCAGATCCGAATATAAAATCAGAATATAAAATATATGTGCGCCAAATTTCTTTTAAATCCAATAGGATTTAAATTTTGATGAAAAATTAAATAATATTATTTATTATTATTATTTTTTTATAGTTTATTATTATTATTTATATATATTTTTTTATTTTGATGAATGGATGTTACTAATAAGTAGCATGATACTAATGATTGAAATACTATTTTGAATTCATGCAAGCAAGCATGTAAGCCTAGTACCTTTTGATAGGTTACTGCTCAGAAATTGTGCTCAACGTGTCGTGAACAGAATACCGACTTGTATGCATGCAACATACTATCGAGATAAAAAGTATTCTGTGTTAATCCAGTGGGCCAAATATCACCACAGCAGTATTATTATAATATTACTTCACAGTGGGAAAGTGATGGAGCTATAAGTCATGTATAGCTCCATCTCTTTCTCACTCTTTCTTATCGAAAAACCAAACAACAATAATTTGAAATGTCAAATTAGTCTCTGGGATTAAGGATAGGAATTTAGGTATACAGGCCGACCCAAAAAAATTGTATTAAAAAATGCGAATGTCCTTTTTGAATCTGAGAATCCATAAAATGCTCGGGCCAATGTGCTAGGTATCAAGTCATAAAAAATAAATCTTTCCGATACGTCAAGTTTATGGAAGATTATGGAAGGACAGCAAATACACAAAGAACGAAATACAACAATTTTTGTAATCACTTTGTCTAAATTAAAACACACAATTATTGAACTCTACGTTATACCGTACCTAGCGGACGTAGGTACCTACTACAAGAAAATCTGTCTACAGTAGACAGCCAGGCAATCTTACCTATCTATAGGCTCGTGCAGACTAGGGCGATATCGCGGGCGCGAAAGGCATATTGCTACCTGTCGTGCCCGCGATATCGCGCTAGTTTGCACGACCCTTTAATCATCCCCAAAAATTAATGACTTTCGGATTATCCTCCCTATCCCTTCATTTTTATTCTTGCATTTTTTTTTCATTCAAGTCGTTTAAAATTCGTATCTAGGTAATTTATTATTAACAAAACTGTCTGACACATACTTTAATTTAGGACATTCGAAATAACACAATCTAATGTTACTCACCTGAGACCTGTTTCAAATTAAAAACATGTTTTACTGAGTTATGTTATGGTGGAGGAGGGTAAAAGGACTTATAATTATAATAAAAACCAGTCAAGTGCGTGTCGGACCTCGTACAATGAAGGGTTCCGTAGTTGGGATAAATTTATCCCAAAAACAAACTTAAGACGCTGACAACACCTAAACCGCGGTCCCTGTCTGATTGCATAGAAAAGAAAGAGAAGCGCGATGACACAACGCTTGTAATTTATTGCAAAATATGAAGTAGTTATCTATTTACTCAAAATTGAGTTGTAACGTTAGTTTGTATCGAGATTTTGTTTTCAAAACGTGTTTTGGTAACAACCAAGTTCTGGGAAATATGTTCAAAATAAACATATATTTTTTCCGCTACCACAAACTATACAGATTTGGCAATTTTTTTTCTTAAGAGAAGCCTATTTTTGTCAATTGGGTCTTGTCAGCCCCTTAACATTGTAGTGGAAAAACATGTTCTCCCATCCAAGTTGGGCGACGATTACTCGTTAACTTATAAAGCCTACTTAGCTGTGATAGTGTTCCTTTTCATTTCTTCATTTCGTTACATGTACTACTGCCATTCATTTTTTCACATATCCAAAAACAACCATTTAGCTACCAAAGGGGGGGGGGGGGGGGACAACTTGACTCTAACAAAGAGCTTTTTATAAAAAAAAAACAACCGACTTCAAAAAAAAAACACTACAAAGTGGAAAATAGCTTTAATTTCGGAAGTCGGTGTCTTTGGATCTGTATTTTAGTTGTTTGCAATCGACTTCCGAAATTAAAGTTATTTTTCACTTTGTAGTGTTTTTTTGGAAGTCGGTTGTTTTTTTTTGTAAAAGTTTTTTATTTTTCACTTTTTAGCGGGTCAGTTTGTAATTTATCTAACTTACAATACGTTCTCTTACTATCGTCTTATTGCTATGGGTTGTGTATCTTATTCTTAGAACAGTTGTTTTCAATTTTTTTTACTGTAAACATGGCCAGTAAAAGAAAAAAATGTGTGACGAATATTAAAACCACTTATTCGTAAAATTATTTTGTTTTCTTTTACTCTCCATTTAACGAAAACTCTTTATAACACAATAAAATACCTAGTCCTTTCAATTTCGCTATATAGAGTTTACTACATTTAAATCTCTTCGTCATATTGCGGACACTTCCATAATTAACACTGTTTATCTCGCATTGTGCCAGTCCTTACTGTCTTATTGTATAACTTCTTGTAGTGGAGCCGCTAAAATGTACCTACTGAAACTGGAGGGAGCCCAAAGAGCCATATTAAAAGTAAGTTCTTTAACAATCCCAGAGCACTTACTGAAATACTTCCTGCCTCGGAGCACAGTTGCTCTTGCGAATCTCCACTCTAGCCGGCCAATGAAGGCAAGCCAGAGTGAGGAACAAGACTTCTCCCGGGGGGTCCGTGGGGTCGCTACTGCCCAATAGCTCGCCACATGCTGCCCTGCGGGTTTCTGTATCAGTCTTGGTCCAGCTCCTTACCCTAGACCTGTTCCGGCAAAATAAACTCTCTCGACCTAGAGTTCGGAGCTCGCGACGTCAACGCAGAGATACGGCGGTGGAGTTATTATTATTATTAGTCATAAAAATGATCATAAAATCAAATAAAATAAATTAATTAATAATAATGCAGTCAAATAAATCAAATAAAATAAAATAATTACATTCATTAAAAAGTTTAAGTTGTAACATATAATACAGAATAACAAATTAATGATTTAATTCAAACAAGAAGTTGCAAAAGATGATTGCGAAATTGAGCTAGGGTGTTGGAGAAGATGTCAATGCTATTGGTGCGAGAGTGGCTTTCATTATAAGTCCTCATTAAACGGTTCAATGGCGCAGATGGCCAGAGGTTGGTTCGATCTGTAAATGGTGCAAACACATTTAATTTGCAGTCGGGCCCGAGTTGACTGCAACGTGGAACAAATACATTAATATCTTCCAGAAGTTTTGGAACATGGATCAGGCCATTGACAATTTTGAAGAGCATAATTTTATCTATTATATTTCTGCGGTTTTTGAGGGATGTAAGTTTGAAGTGACTCAATCTTTCAGGGTAATTAGTTCTGTTGGGGCAGCTGTTCGATTTATTTACCAATTTATCAATTTGGACATGCACCAAAGCTGCGTTTTAATTTTGGAACATCAGATGGTTAGATCGTATGGACATAACACTTCTCTATGCGCAAAATTATTATAATTAATATGCAAAGTAGTGTATTGACCCGATGAGTGACCAAGAATATAAGATTATATCAATCATGGGTTCGTTAAAGGTTCTCATCTCAATCTCAAAGTGACATGTCGATATATTTGTGGCTATAGTCGACCTCGTCACTGAAAGAAAGAAAGAAAATACATTTATTTAGCACAGACCAAAGGGCACACAATATAATATATAGCAGATATTATTTTTAATAAAATCAAATAAAAAGTGTAAAGTACGATGTAAGAAATTGGCCAAAAAGGCCCAGTTCAGCAAAAATGCCAGACAATTCACTAGTTGTCAACTCACTGATTGCTTTACCCCCTAAGTTTAACTTCCCTTGCATGTCATAAAACGTCAAGATTTATTTTTGATTTTAGTTGACGAGACAGTTATATAGTTTCGACGATAATGAAGTTTCTATTTACTGGGAGTTTTTGTCAGTCGGGGATATCTGTTTACATAGAAAAAAGCTCACAATTCAAACAAAATAATGGGGAACCATGGATACGTTCTCGTAATTATAAAGTTAGGAAGATTTCGTTAAGTTTAGCGGCTGTGCTAGTGCCTTCAGGTACATACAGGATGGCTCTTGAAACGAGGTCCAAAGCAAAATTTTAGAAGCCTCTCTCCAAAGGCTTCCCGAAACACCGTGGGGGTGTTTTTTGTATGTTCATCAATTATTTATAGTTTAGGAGCTAGACGGTTTTTAATATTTTAGGGAAATTTTAGAAATTTGAGAGCTGACTTTTTATTTTTGAAACGAAATTCTGTAACGCGGCACGTAAGGAAAAAGCGTTATGCCCCTTCCATGCAACTTTCTCTCTCTCTCTCTCCTTCTTTTTATAATTTATATAATAGAATTCGACGTACGTAGGCAATGACTAAAGGATTTACAATTAAAACAAAACACAATAACTGCGACACATATAGAGAAAAATAAAAAAGTCTGGAGTCAAGTGAGAGTTTCCTTAAAAATAAAAATAATATTAAAAACCGTCTAACTCCTAAACTATTAATAATTGTTGATACTACATAGGGATGTTTTGCGAAGCCAATGGAGCAAGGCTTCTAAAATTTTGCTTTGGTCCTAGTTTTACGGGCCACCCTGTCTCAAGTGACGGTAGGACATTATCAACAGAGTATACCTACAATGCAAAAAAAGACCAAGATGGCGCCGAACTGTCAACGCGTCAAAACTTCAAAAACTCAAAGTCACATATTGATTTTATTTAATACAAAAGCGGTGTGGGAGGAAAGTTGCTAAGTGTCGCTAAAAACATTCAAATAACAAACATCCGAAGAATGCGCATCGTAAAAAGATGTTTGCCTTTTTAGGAGTTTTCTTTTCTTTTTTGAGTGGATACTTTGACCCGAGGCTGCAGTCTCGACATAGATAGCGATCGCTATATGTCGAGACTGCATTTGACTTGAATCTGCATAATTATTTTCTCTTTATAAATTTCTCTTCAAACAACAATTTAATTTTGCGATCGTAGATTGGTTCTTGCAGAAAAAAATGTTGCTTTATATCTGACTAGATGCGCCCCGCGGTTTCACTCGCATAAGTTTTGACCCCGTGGGTATATCGGGATAAAAAGTATCCTATATATATGTTATTCCTGGTTATAAACTATCTGTGTGCCAAATCCGTTCAGTACTTTTTGCGTGAAAGAGTAACAAACATCCATCCATCCAACCATCCATCCATCCATTCTTACAAACTTTCGCATTTATAATATTATTATTACCTACTAAGTACCTATGTACATAAGTATGATAAGAAGCTTTATACTGATGAGATGTTTTCGCTGGGACACTCCTTGCTATCAAGATTACTGGCTGCAACGAATGCTTTAACGACCATAGATAATAAACAAAGAAAAACCTACCTAATTATTTAATTAATAAAAAGGTTATCAGGTAATAGAATTAAACAGATTGGCAGTATTTTTAGTGAAAATTCTACGCTAGCCTTTTGTCGTAAAAAAAATATGAAAAACCGGCCAAGTGTGTCTCGGACCACGCACAATGAAGGGTTCCGTCGTTGGGATTACTTGGGATGAATTTATCCCAAAAACAAACTATACTCTCCAACTGCAAATTTATGTTGGTCGACTATTACTCGTTAAATTGTAAACCCTACTCAGCTGTGTTGATAGTTTTCCTTTTAATTTCATTATTTAAACTACAAACGGATCCGTGAATTGAAACATGGTGTTAGCAGACTCGCAATATTTTTAAACGGCCTATCCAACGATACCCCACACCATGGGATAGGCGAGAAAAAAAATATCAACCCCACATTACGTGCTAGGTAGTAAAAGCGGCGTATATGAAAACAAATAAAATAAAATTTTAATAATAGGTACCTATATTATATGAATATTCAAAAATTTCCATTTAGTTGGACTTTTTGACAGCTTTTTTTTTAATTTTGTATCGAGCATTCTAGTAACTCAATTTCATTCTGTCAGATCCAAGCACGATGCAAGTAGGTCATCACTGTGTTTGCGGCTAAAGAGTTTTTTAGGGTTCCGTATACAAAGGGGGGCCCTATTACTAAGGCTCCGCTGTCCGTCCGTCCGTCCGTCACAGGGCTGTATCTTTTGAATCGTAATAGACACTTGAAATATTCACAGTGTGTGTGCTACTATGGCCGCTATAAGAACAAATAATAAAATAAAATAAAATAAAATAAAGGTCAAAATTAAAGAGCCATACAAGGAACGTTTTTCATAGTTTTTTCGAGAAATACTATGAAATACAAACTTATTGTGCATGCACAGAAAAACAAAATTCTTATTACCGACACCACATTAAAGTGATTTCATTAAGATTTACAGACTTCATACAGTAAGAAGAAATGTTTGTAAAACAATAAAAGACAAAACACTAACGTTCAATGATTGGACATACCTACTATTTACAGAAAAAAAAACAAAAACAGTTTTAAACAGTATTTTTTTTACTGTTTAAACAGTTTTTTTTTTACTGGTTTTCAATTATATTTTGTGACCTTCAAAATAGTAATAATTTTAGCCACTTAAAACGTTTAAGTACGCCATGACGGTAGTAACATTTTCCTCAAGCTTTACCTTTTTTTTTGATCATTTTAAAATACTGTTTTGAACATTAGGCTCATATAGAACTGTTTAAAGCAGTTCAGATCAATGTTTTTTAATTTTTATTTACTGCTTATTTCTTTCAGTGTGCGTCAATATATTCATTCAAACTACGGAACCCTTCAATGTACGTGGTCCGACACGCATTTGGCCGGTTTTTTAGAAAACTTACGTGATCACACAAAGTATGTAGGTACGACATTTTCCAGCTAGAGATAAATCCAATGTAATTATCTGAAATAATAGAAAAGGATTGTCTATTGTTCCAGTAGTCAGGAATTTTAATGATGTACTATATAATAAATTCTTTATAATGCATTCTTGAGCCCAATTAAAAAAAAAATGGACAAGTGTGAGTTGAACTCGCGTAGTGAGGGTTCTTAGCATTGTAGTTGAAAAAAGAAGAGAAAAAAAAGAAAGAAAACTTGTTTATTCTGCACAAACAAAACGCACATTATAAAAAATTACGTAAAATAGACACATATACAAAGTAGCTAAAAGCCTCGTAATCAACCCATATAATTTTGACAATCCTGTCGATTACGTAATATTTACTCTGTTGTGCCACTGGCAGATGACAACCAATGACAACATAACATACAATCAAAACAAAAACAGAATGCCCATTGCAGTGGGGAAATAACTACTTTTATAACAAATAAACAATTAAAACTAGAACAATTAAACAATGCGTCGCATCTGTGCAAGAAAAGGTCGTTGCTCAGCGAAATGCTGTGACTTCGGACAAGCCTATCGTCAACAGCGCTGATTTTCAGCAATTACCTACTTGTCGAATGACGTAATGACGTCCCCTGTGTGAAGTAATAAATCAGGTAAGTGAAAATTTTCCACAGAAATATTTGTAATTCAAGCTGAATAAAAAAAAAAAATATATATATATATATATATATATGTGTATCAATGCGCAACTTTAACTTAAAAACGTGTTCTCCCATACATTCCAACTGCAAATGTAAGTTTGTACTCACAATATTGAGAGATTAACCATGTTATTTTAACACCAAAGACTTTTTATAGGTTTTCGTGTAATCTTTATAGAACGATTTTATGTATTTTTTTTTTAATTTAGGCTTAGTAGTTTTAGAGATAAGAGGGGAATGAAACAAAGAAAGAAAACGTATTAAACGTAGGGAATCGCACAGGAGATCACAAATTAAACTAAAAGACACTCAACACACACAGGAAACAAAAAAAAAACAAAGTAAAATGAAAATAAAACCAAAAAGGTCACTGAATGGGTATAGTCAATTTTCATAAATTTTCTTAAATAACTTTTTAACTATTTATTTTAAAATTGTAAAAAATATATTTTTGAGACCCTCACAACAACCCTTTTATTTGATATGTCCCACGGTACAGTTTGCAAAACCTTTTGTTTTTATTTTTTAATTACCCCCCCCCGGGTATTTTTTCCCCCCCAAAGTGACCGCATATTCAAAATTAATTAATTTATGTTACACGTCTGTGTTTGGGTCACAGAATGATATGTGTACCAAACAACTTATCGGTCCAGTAGTTTCGAAGCAAATCGGCTGTGACAGACGGACAGACAGACACACGAGTGATCCTATAGGGTCGGTTCCATTTTTTCCTATTGAGGTACGGAACCCTAAAAATTGTTATAAGTAGGTACCTACCGACTTATAATTTATCACATTATTATCTCGCACATTATTATTTTGTCTAGTAGTTGCAATCGCGACTGCTGAGTGCGAAGTCCTGAGTTCGATTCCCAGGTCGGGAAAAGTGTTGTTTTCCATAAGGAGGTTTCCCAGGAGCAGCCCGGAGTCTGGATATGTGCCTATTGCTATCAAAGCAATAGGCTCGTCCCCTATTAGATACATGGGACTTAAACGAAACTGGTGAAATGTGGGTGACACCATACCTACACCTCCACCCATACTAACCCTTCGGGGAAAACAGGCGTGATGTTATATCATAAGAAGGTATATCTATACACATTATAAATTCAAGTCGCTTCTCGTGTCTGTCTGTATGAGCGCGTTGTTCTTCTAAACTACGCAACGGATTTAGATGCGGTTTTCACTATCAATTAGAGAATTGATTCCAGAAGGATTATGTGTAAGTATAATACATTGATAATAAACTTACATTCTTAGCACTCCCTGCCTCACCGTAGCTTTGACCGCTACAGTAGCCAAGGTTAGGCGGGCCGCCGGGTACTAGTGGCCGTATTTTTTACTTTTAGTTATAGTTTTTTTAGTTTAGATCGCAGTATGGTGTTAAAATGCATAGAGAACGCTGCTGCCCATTCTAGAGTAAGTCCCTTAGTCGTCTTTTACGACACCCACGGGAAGAAATAGGATGGTGCTATTATTTATGTCCGGTAAACTTACATATAGTAAAGAAATCTTGATGTTTTGTCAAGTCGTAAAAACAAGTCGTGTCTACGTCAATACGGGCCCTTCCGAAAGTAGTTCGATACTTCGGAGTGAACCCACCTCCTGATTCATAAACTATTTTAACGACGAACAAAAACACATCGGAAATAAGGACCAGCACCATAATTGCACACAATCATCTTATATATAAAATATTCTCGTGTCACAATGTTCGTTCCCGCACTCCTCCGAAACGGCTTGACCGCTTCTCATGAAATTTTGTGAGCATATTGAGTAGGTCTGAGAATCGGCTAACATCTATTTTTCATACTAGAAATTACTTAAAAATTATTTATATGGCAAAACAACGTTTGCCGGGTCAGCTAGTAATCTATATAAATTTGAAGGATATTGCTAATCCATTGACAACGTAAATAATGCAATGAATGGACTGGCAAAATGAAACACATTGCTACTTATAATGTGTTACGCAGTTACCCCACAGTTCTGTAAATTGTTCGAGCCCCGAACTATCCGTATCCGGAGTATGAAACGCCGGTAACTTCGTAAACTACGGATATCGTGCTCACGCAGTAGACGACGTCCAGCGACGGGTCGCTAGAAAATTTAAAAATCGAACTGCTATGTCAGTTGCAAACCAATTCAGTTTACATAAACGCTGAGGCGCGCAGTTCGATAACTTGCATCGTAACATAAACGCGCATAATTTGCGTTTACGTATACTACGCAACAAACTGCAATCGAGTTTCTTTATTAACGTTACGAAAACGTTACCATTTCCATAGATACACGATATAGAAATGGTATTATTTTTATCTTGTTTCTAGATCGTACTAATGCAGCGATGCACAGACCGCGGCCCGCGGGCTGCATGCGGCCCGCTGTCGGTACGCGTGCAGCCCGCCAACAAATTAAAAAATGCGGAAAATAAAAGAAAATTATAAAATAAATATTCAATTGTTTCGATTTTATGTTTTCTATTTCTCTTCTACTCTTACACACGGTGTCTACATCTCTTTATCTACTCTTCAATCGCAGGTATGCTGGAAGAGATTTCTTTAGAAATAAGCATCACTTTTGTACATATTTTTCTGTTCTGTTCTTCTTTTCTGTTTTTATATGTTGTGTGTACATAAATGGTTAAATAAATAATGTTGTATAACTAATTACCTACATTATCGAGCGTTGTGGCGAGCTTGCGATCGGAACTATTCGGGAAGCGCTTGGGCAGTAACTATTTAGTAATCTGTGGCTTGGGTGAGTTGGGGCGAGAGAGAGATTTTTTGCACGCCGCGCTATGAATACATGAATACATTTACAGGCACTTTTGAATTGTCAAGGTGTCAGTCAGTTAGAAATATGAAGCTAGTTGCCCATTCCAAAGCGTAGTAGGTTCATAAGGAGAAGAACGCGCAAGAAACTCCATGGATACTCTTTTCAATTATACCTACTGTTACTAGTTACCGAGGTATATCATTAATTCCTAAACTTTACTGCCTTTCGTTACATGGAGTTCACAGCGATTCAGATCAAATTAATGGTGTTTCTGTTTTAATAGTATAGTGTATATTTTAACGAGAGCAGTTGTAGCCGGTTGTAACGGCCCTGACTAACGAGTTGTAGGTTGTAGGTTCGAACCCAGGCAGGCGCTTTACTTTGTGTAAATTATTTAATCACCACTGCTCTCAAAACGGTAAAGGAAAACGTCGTGAGGAAACCGGCATGTCCTAGAACCAAAAATTCGAAGTCATGTGACATCTACCAACCCGCACAGGGCCCGCGTGGTGGATTACGGCCCACTCCCTCTTACAGATAGGAGGCCTGTGTCCCAGCAGTGGAAACATTATAGGCCGATTTTGGCTTACTATGGTATATTTTAACGACAGGTTTATTGTTTATTTAGGGAGTTTGTTGATAGCCATTGGCGCCGATTCCCTTGTTCACAAACTAAACTAAATTTAAGTTCAGTGCATCTTTTTCTTTCCATTTCATTAAGAAAAGGACAGAAGATACATTTTAGTTTAGTCCTGTCAAATTAATCAGCGGTTGACGTAAATTGACGTAATTTTAGTAGGCAAGTTTTTAATCACGTCTAAACTTGTATAGAGTAGTGACAGGTGCTGATTCATTTGTCAGGACTAAACTAAAATGTATCTTCTGTCCTATTCTTAATGAAATAGAAAGAAAAAGATGCACTGAACTTAAATTTAGTTTAGTTTGTGAACAAGGGAATCGGCACCAGTGTTGCCTGTTTGTTCAAAGGTACTTTAACTTTCACCATTGTTGTCAGCCACTTTAAAAAATATCCACCAGAAGGTCTCTCTAAACTTGGCACAGACATTTTTCAACATATTCAATTGGTAGCTAAATACATACGCGTTCCCTTGTCGCAGTGCTGGATGAGTTTGTGACAAAGTTTTGGACGCAGAATCAATTTTTTGTTATAATCAATGAGGAGTTTGATATAACAAATGTATAGAAGTTAGAAGAAATTTATATGATTACATTTTTTTTTATCTTTAATTAATTATGCGTGCAAGTTATCAATTTATTTTTGAAAAATACAATACAAACTGTCAAATTTTTGCTAACTTTTCTATCATACGTGGGAGATATTTGCGAGTTACAGTACGTCGATCAATGGTATTATTTTAAAACACGGCCTGAATGCTGCGACCCGGTATTTTATTTTGATGGCCCGGTACCGGGTCGCGACCCACCAGATGGGAAACGCTGATCTATGCTCTTAAGGCGCTGACAAGACCCAATTGACCAAAATAGGCTTCTCTTAAGAAAAAAAATTGCCAAATCTGTATAGCTTGTGGTAGCGGAAAAAATGTATGTTAATTTTGAACATATTTCCCAGAACTTGGTTGTTACCAAAACACGTTTTGAAAAAAAAATCTCGATACAAGCTAACGTTAAACTAACCTCATACCTTGAGTTCTAATCCAAAATATCTGCATTAAATATCAACATACGTTACGTACTTAATTAATAACAAGAACGTCTTATTTGAATACAGAACTTGATTGTTTTTTTATTTTCGATTACTCAACTCAATTTTGAGTAAATAGAGAATTGCTTCATATTTTGCAATAAATTACAAGCGTTGTGTCATCGCGCTTCTCTTTCTTCTCTATGCAATCTGACAATGACCGCGGTTTAGGTGTTGTCAGCGTCTTAATTGGTCAAGGACGGCTATTCAGACGCAATTGATTTTATATTGTTTGACTACGAATCGGTGTCGCGCGGGGAACAGGTTAAATAAAAAACCGGCCAAGTGTGTGTCGAACCACGCACAATGAAGGGTTCCGGGAGGTACGGTAAATATTTTTTTCTTGATTTTTTTAGCACTTGGTTGGCGTGGTTAATAAGTATACCTATGCCAAATTACAGCTTTCTAGTACTAAGCTTCTCTGAGCTACAGTGGGGTCAGACAGACAGATGGACGTGGTGAAACTGTAAGGGTTACTTGTTTACTACGGAACCCGAAAAGGAAATTATGTAAGGTATACATTAAATTAATTACTAAGGTAAATCTGTAATACGAAACTATGGAAAATGGGTTATCCAGTTTGTATTTTTGAACTGCCTCATTGGTCTGGGATCAATTCCTGGGTCGGGATTTTCAATCTGGAATTTCTTAGTAGCAGCGCGGAGTGTATACTTCTATACAAATATTATGAAGAGGTATTTTTATTTGTTTGTATAACATAATATCACGCCTTGTTTCGCCGAAGGGTTGGGCAGAGGTGTACCTGTAGTACACCCACATTTCGCCAGTTATGTTTCAGTCCCATGTAATAGGGGGCGAGCCTATTGCCATCAACCGGGCACACATCCAGACTCCGTGCTACTGAGAAATTCCAGATAGAAAATCTCAATAACACTTTGCCCGACCTGGGAATCGAACCCAGAACCTCATGCTCAGCAGTAGCGCTTGCGACCTCTAGACCAACGAGGCAGTCAAGTTTTGTTTGTATGTAGGGGGTAATCTAGGGAACTACTGATCCGATTCCGAAAATTCTTTCAGTAATGGGAAGCTAAATTATTGCTGAGTGTCATACATAGGTCATAGGATATATTTTACATTATTAAATAGAAATATTATTAAATATGGAGGCCTTGGCAGAGAGTAGAACTTTGTGCCCTTTGGCGTCGAGACCCTCGGTCCGTGGGGTCCCAGTGCGCATAAGTTATTTGCGGAAATCGCGAAACGTCTAGTTGATGTAACTGGTGGCCGAAAAGCTGGCGGCTTTCTCACGCAACGCATCAGTTTAGTTTAGTTAGGGGTAGTTTAGTTTTTTAATTTATTTTAGTTAATGTTAATAATCATCTTGTAATTTGGTTGTGTAAATAAATACAATAATTTTACATTAAAACAAGGAATTCAACACGGACGTAGTCGCGAGCAGAAACTAGTGAAAAATTAAATGATTATAAAGTAATTGTGATTACAGTTACAACTGTCAACAAAGAAAAAAAAACATCAAGATTTATGTAATAAAATAGCAAAGAACGCACTGGCATGAACTTGAAACAGGCAATGTTTACTCAAGCGCGATGGTCGGAAGCGGCGATTTGTTAACATTATCTCGACGCAAACGTCACCTGTCAGTGTTGCCTAACAATTTATTGTGTTGCTACTGCAATTAACTGGTTCTATGACGTCACAACTAATCTAGTAGTACTCATTACCTTGTTGGACTGTGGATGGTAGATATAGCATACCTACTGGTCCTCAAGTCTGCTATTACAATAGTGTCAGAATGGTCAAAATCATTGATTTCTTAATTGTTTTTTTGACAAGTTTGGTAATCTATTAATATAATGGCGCCATTAATGAGGATCGGAACAGATCATTCTGACACTATTGTAATAGCAGACTTGAGGCCCTGTTAAACTGTGGATACTTCATCATCAATAATTTTGCCGTAACTACAGGGTGAGTAACGCAATATCGAGTGTAATCATTGGAAAGTCCACTTTTTATTAGGAAGTTCCCATTAGGCACCGAGGGAAATTCGTGATCATACCCAATCATCTATGCTCTTAAATAATAGGAAAATATTGAAATATAAATTGTTAACCTACAACATTACTAGACAATGGTGCCGATTCCCTTGTTCACAAGCTAAACTAAATTTAAGTTCAGTGCATCTTTTTCTTTCTATTTCATTAAGAAAAGGACAGAAGATAAATTTTAGTTTAGTCCTGTCAAATTATGATTAATTTGACCGGACGTAAATTGACGTAATTTTAGTAGGCAAGTTTTTAATCACATCTAAACTTGTATGGAGTAGTGACAGTTAACTATGACTTTAACTTTGACTTTAACTTTGACTTTAACTTCGACTTGAACTTTGACTTTAACTTTGACTTTGACATTTCTCGTAATTAATTACTAAGGTAAGAGCGTAATATAAAACTATGGAACATGGGTTATCCAGTTTGTAATTTTGAACTGCCTCATTGGTCGCCAGCGCTACTACTGAGCCTGAGGTCCTGGGTTCGACTCCCGGGTCGGGATTTTCAATCTGTAATTTCTTAGTAGCAGCCCGGAGTCTCGATTAATTGTGCCCGGTTTATGACTTAAACATAATTGGCGAAATGTGGGTGTACTATTGATACACCTGTGGCTACCTAACCCCTTCGGAGATTACCGGCGTGAAGTTATGCAATAGATTTTTGCCAAGCAGGGAGGTTGGTACACATACTATCTTGGAGAATAGGATAGAAGAGATTACTCATTATTATGTCATCATCTGCCTAGCCTTTTACAAGAAAAGCAAAATTGAAAGCTGTCAAATTTTACAATATATCACAGCAACTCAGAAACTTACTTAGGTAATAGCAGTGTTATTATATTCCATGTACTTAGGTAATAGCAGTGTTATTATATTATACGTCCTCGGCTTATTTGTAATTATTTTCTTTAGAAATTGTTTTTGTTTCTCTTTCTACAATGGACGCGTTTTTTTTATTTTACATCGTCCTCACATTTGGTTATAATTTCAACATTATTTTTGTACTAATCTTTATGTATCCATTTAATTTAAAAGAGTGTCCATGGAGTTTCTTGCCCGTTCTTCTCCATAGGTACCTACTACTCTTTGGAATGGGCAACTAGCTTCATATTTCTAACTGACCGACTCCTTGACA
The DNA here is from genome assembly GCA_905333075.3 of Atethmia centrago. Lineage (NCBI taxonomy): Eukaryota > Metazoa > Arthropoda > Insecta > Lepidoptera > Noctuidae > Atethmia > Atethmia centrago. The sequence continues at coordinate 9,697,869 of HG995379.1, forward strand.
ATTCAAAAGTGCCTGTAAATGGTTTAATTGAAGTAAATGCTTTGAGTTTGAGTTTGATTTATTGAAAATCAGCATCTTAAGGTCTCATCCACATAAGAGGTACTATCTCAGCTCAGCAACTACTTAATACTAGAGTGTCCTAAATTTTTTTCAAATTAATGACCCTAATAATAATAATAATGATCGTTAAAACATTGGTCAGGCAGGGGCCTTTCCATAGTTCTAGATAATCAGTTCACTTTAGCCACCCAAACCCATAATCCTTAATAAAATATATTTGTTTTCGTGCCTCGTTTCATTAAAAAAACGTCGAACGATTCGATTTAAAAGGGAGCTAAAATAAATTTTAATTTTTTCAACTATGTTGGGGTTTAATTAATAACAATTATTTAATTAATAAACAACAACAATTTAATGAAATATGAGTAGTAGCGTGATTTAAAATAAGTCAAGTGAATAGAAATAAAAATAATCATTCATATTCATCATCATCTGCCTAGCCTTTTCCCACCGGATGCAGCTGAATACCAGTATTTTACATGGAGTGACTGCCTATCTGACCTCCACAACTCAGTTACTGGATAACACGATACCCCTTGGTAAGACTGGTTGTCAGACTTTCGAGCTTTTGACGACCCGTAATGACTGTCAAAGATCTGCAAACGACAGCCGGGACCTATGGCTTAACGTGCTTTCCGAGGCACGGAGGGATCTGGGCATGCAAAGATGGTCACCCATCCACGGACCAACCGCGGCAAGCGTAACTTAACCTGATTGATCGACCCGTGCTGCTGTTATTACTTAGCCACATAGATATAAATGTAGAAATTTTACATTTGGTGACACCATGGGCGATCTTATCGCTAAGAGCGATCTTTTAAAGACAACCATTGGATGGATTAAGGGGGAAGGACAGACGATACTCAAAATCAAAATTCATTTATTCAAATTAGACTGTGAATAAGCACTTTTCGAACGTCAAAATTACATAAGACAGTCCCCCAAAACGCCAACCCTTCACCATACTGCAGGGGTAGTTTGTGGTGTCCACATATGTATACAATAAATACATACATACATAAAACATGTTAAACTTATTTATATAATATATTCAATAATAATCATAAAACAAATGCAAAGAACAAAAAAAAATAAAAAAAAAATTTAGGGGGGGGCCCGGGGGTGGGAGTTTTGTATGTAGAATAGCAACAAAAGGACAAACCTCACAATTCCCTTTAAGCGGTAACAAAGACGGTCTGTTGAAATTCATGTCGAGCCATTGCCTGATTCAGCACCCTGATAAGGGATTGACATTAGTGGAAATATCTGGCACTTGCAGTAATTTGTATAAATAGAGTAGGTATGAGCTCGAAAGTATGAGTATCCGTTTTGAATTTTTCTGGTAGATAATAGGTAAATGGGTAAACATGTGAATTGTTTTTGATTCTATTTTACTTTATTTATGTATTTAAGGATTACCAACGAGATATATTGTTACAATTATTTTTTACTCTAATAAGAATTTGTAATATACATTACCCTACACTCAATTACATCATACTACAACCTGACTAAATAATTAAAATTAATAATATATAAAAAAATTGCAACGAAATAATGAATAAATAAAAAAGTCTAAATGAATTAACAAAAAATGTAAATAAAAAAATTGGAATAAAGGAGAATAGTATAAAATAGAATTATAAATTTAATTTGATAAAAATTGAAAGTGGTAAATTATTAAATTATTGGAATAATAAGTCAAATATCCTCAACTAGCACACTAGTGGAAATAGCAGCCTATTTTGCAACTATTAGCTGTACAGTAGCGCTTTAGTGGTTCAGAAAGTGGTTTTAAGTTTTACTATTGCTTCCGTAACTGCTCATAGCTGTAAATATCACTAGGGGTAGCAGAAACTGAACCAAATGCCACTCTAGGTTTTACAAGAGTTCATTTTACAACCCATTTGCCGTCTATAGCTTTAAAAGAGAGTTAAAACATGTATGTTAAAGCTTAAAGCTGCAAAAAAGCTTCTATTGCCGCTGCTGTACGCTTCGAAACTGCATAAAGACATTAATTGCAGACTTTTTAATGAAACTGTATAAAAGATATATTTATCACTGTTCTGCCACTGATAGTTTAATTGCAGAAATGATTTGTACTTTTGCGCAGACTTAAGTAAGAATTTGATCTACTGTTTTACTAATAGCGACATTGAGGCTTCACAATAGAAGCAGGAGAGTAATGGACATTGCCATTTGGATACATTCTGTTATTTTTATTGGAGAAATCACATTTTATAAAATATTTGAGCCAGTTTAAAAGGAATATGGATCTGAAAGCTTGGAAGTTCAAACAAAGAACTGGTGGATATCGCAAAAAAGTACGGAGAGTTTATCAGAATATGCAGAAATTAAAAAAGGCAACTGTGTGTGAGAATTCTGTAATTAAAATATTAAATAACACGTAAGTTTTTTTTTTTTAATTCTAAAATAACAACAGTATAAACAATATTTGCACAATATTGTGTCTTTTCATGTGTCTGACATGGTGAATCGAAATATATCAAATATTTGAATCAAAATCAACATGTTCACACTATTTTCAAGTTGGTTGGTTGGGCCAATAAGGTGTAGCAAGAGCGCTGGTAAGAGTTCTGTGGCTTCTGGTTCTGTTGTCGAACAATATAACATTTCTGTCAACTGCATGTCAGCAATTTCGTACGACATAATATTGTTCCTTTTAACAATGCAGTTTATTTTAGTCCAGTTTGGTTGTGGAGTTGAATCCTCTATTTTACATCAATTTTTACTTTTTTTGTTCGGCCAGTGTAACACTCCATGTTTTTCCCACTTAGATGGACAGATGCAAAGTTCTTGTTTATGTTGTTGTTCATTATAAGTTTGAATTATTTTGAAAGGCATTCTGAAATCATGGTAAGACATAGTGTTAAACAATTGAAAGAGCGAAAAATATAAAAGCAGCTACAAACGATCATCGTATTTTAGGGTTTTCAACGAGTTCTACGGATCTCTAAACAAATAACCATTAGTGTGGTTCGATATCTGCAGTAAGTACGAAATAAAAGTGATTGTAAATACTTGAACTGCATTAGTGGTACAGGTATTACTTGGACCTTCAGAAGAGTGAAACTTAACGCTTTGACGCGCAGAGAGGAAGTATTAAGGTTGAAGTTGCAAGTTAAAGCTGCTTCTCATAGACGCCATGTTTACAAGACAATTATTTATCATTACTTGAGAAATTTATAGGTTTTTTTTTATAGGACTCAGGAACAACAGATGTATTTAACAAATGAGAGGCAAAGTGAATGATCAGTGATTCTTTATTCGTTCAGTTAAACCTGTCATTCGTTTAATAAGCGCCACAAGAGCTTTAGTGTGGTGTTAATTATTAGTTGCAGCTCCTGTAGCGCTTTTATGCCACTATTATGAAGTTCTAATGGAACTGTAGATTGCAAAAAGTTGTGCACCTTTAGCTGCAAAGCGGCTGCATAAGGTCTGCAGTGCACGCTCCGGCGCTTGAGCTTGGCGCATTTGGGAATAATCGGATTAGCTCCAAAGCTCTTAAGCAACAGTTTGTGCTAGTTGGGATATAACCGAAAGAGCTTAATCATTTCTTTTTAAAAGTGGTAAGACTGTCATGATTGATATCGGTCTCAGCTTTGGGGCATGTTGTACTTATATTAATTTCCCTTCATCTCGTACAGATGGTGTCCATATCTCTTTTTACCCTAATTTCTTTATAAATAAGCAGCATGCACGTAAGTGTACATATTATTTTGTTATTTTCTTCTTGCGTGTTTATGTAAGTGTATACATAAATGGTTAAATAAATTGAAAATTCACTTTGAAACCTTTGATTTAAATTAATTATTTAAGGGACCATGTTGATGATGGTCATTAGCACCCGGGGACTACTTGATCATGTCTAATGATTAAGAATACACTTTTATGTTCTTACATTATTAAGACGCTGACAATACCTAAACCGCGGTCACTGTTAGATTGCATACAAAAGAAAGAGAAGCGCGATGAGACAACGCTTGTAATTTATTGCAAAATATGAAGCAATTATCTATTTACTCAACATTGAGTTAAATAATCGAAAATAAAAAACAACCAAGTTCTGCATTCAAGTAAGACGTTCTTGTTATTAATTAAATACGTAACGTATGTTGATATTTATTTAATACAGATATTTTGGATTTGAACTCAAGGTAAGAGGTTAGTTTGACGTTAGATTTTTTTCAAAATGTGTTTTGGTAACAACCAAGTTTTGGGAAATGTGTTCAAAATTAACATATATTTTTTCAGCTACCACAAACTATACAGATTTGGCATTTTTTTTCGTATTGTCAGCGCCTTAATTGTTTTAATATGTATGAGATTATTTATCAATAGCAGGTAGGTGCAGACATATTAATTTACACAAGCATTGTGTAATTTATTATCCTTGGCGAATTACTTTCATAATATTATTCGAAAGGACATCCTAAACTGGTCGCTATATTGGAAAGTTGCTACTTTTCTTTTTTTTTTGTTGTTTAAATAGGTATTACGAAGATAAAAGTTTGTGTTCCTAAATTTGTGATACCTATCTCTGTTTACCGTTATTATTATTTACCTACAGAATCAGCCTATAATGTTCCCAATGCTGGGACACAGGCCAACTCTTTGTAATAGGGAGTGGGCCGTAATCCACCACGCGGGCCCAGTGCAGGTTGGTAGATGTCACATGTCTTCGAATTTTTGGTTCTAGGACACGCCGGTTTCCTCACGATGTTTTCCTTCACCGCTTTGAGAGCAGTGGTGAAAAAATGTTCATTAGGTTCAGTGAACCAAAACCATCTAAGAAAAGGATAACAAGAAATAATAGTGATAAAGAGATTAAAAAACCGTTTTTTCATTCGGACATAAGGAACCCGAAAAAAGAAAAATTACAGTGTATACGAAAATGAAAACTTGTTTTTAGGATCACGTGGGGGATAGGTTCTTTGTCTAGAGTTACGGCTATGGGCACATTGTGCTTGTGCTGGTTGTGTTGAAGATGATGATGAGACAGTGATTATCTGTGAACAAAATATTCTATTTTCTGCAAGTCTATTTTGCCTTCTTGTGTGGTCCGTTATGCCTCGCTTATGAAGGAAGAACGGACCAATTTAAGCTTTTAGAAATCATCAATATCTTAATTATCTACGAATATTTTGTAGTTAGTAGGTATAATAATAAGTTGTTGTAGTTTTACTGTGAAAAATCCTGAATACACCGATTATTTTTTTTTTTCAACATTGGTTCATGCTTAAGTGATCCGTTCTTCCTTCCCTTCCCCTACATACCTAAAAAAAAACTGTGTCGGTCAAATTGAGGAATTTGGCGTACAATTACAGTTTTAAATACAAGTAACAACCTCATACCATTTCTTGACATAATAAATGACACAGCCGATAAGTCCCGTTACAAAGTAATGTTACACACGAATGCAATGTACCTATAGCTCTGAGGATGCATGTACCTATGTGGTTTTTTCGCTACCTTCAAAATGATTGATTTAACTACTTATAATAGATGTAATTAAATTATGAATACTTTTTAGGGTTCCGTAGTAAACAAGGAACCCATATAGTTTCGCCATCTCCGTCTGTCTGTCTGTCTGTCCCCGCTGTAGCTCAGAGACGCTTAGTACTAGAAAGCCGTTATATTAATCACGCCGACAAATTGCTAGAATAAAATCTTAAAAAATTATAGTACCTCCCTTGCACGTAATGTGGGGATGATATTTCTTCTCCTCTATCCCATGATGTGGGGTATCGTTGGATAGGCCGTTCAAAAATATTGCAGGTCTGTGAACACCATTTTTCGATTCCAGGATCCGTTTCGGTACTATTAAGCTTTAAAGTGCAAATTTTTGTTAGAGTCAAGTGCCCCCCCCCCCCCTGCCAACTAAATGGTTGTTAATGGAGATGTGAAAAAAATCATGGCACTAGTACATTTGATGAAATTAAAAGTATAACTATCACAGCTAAGTAGGCTTTACAAATTAACAAGTAATAGTCGACCAACTTACATTTTCAGTTCAAGAATTGACCGACCGTATCGATGTATGGGAGAACATGTTTTTCAACAACAATGTTAAGTTTGTTTTAGGTATAAATTCATCCCAAGTAATCCCACCTACGGAACCCTTCATTGTGCGTGGTCCGACACTTACTTGGCCGGTTTTTGTTTTTAGCATATAAATGTTTGATGGCAATTTAGCCATTTATGCTTGAGGTTAATAACCTTAATGTTTTTTAAGCATAAATAAATATCTTGTATTTAAAGTATGACATTCAAATCAATTTGTTATAATGATTGAACAAGATTTAGCTGAACACAAAAAAGATATCTGCAAGCAAATGGCCACTATTTCGGGCCCCGTTTCTTTTGTTGCAAGTCCTATAATCGTATTTCAGTAAAATGCAAAGACTTGACCGGTTTGTTGTCTGTACTGTTAGCAACATGAGCCGTGCAGACAGCCTTGTGCCGTCAAGCAGGGAAGAGCAGCCGCAGTGTGTGCCCGCGAGCCGACCGCGGGTCCGCGACAGTGGTGTGAACTGTCGGGTCGCGGGCGCACACCGCGCACTTTCTATATAGTGTACGCTCGCGACCCGACGGTTAAGGCGCTGACAAGAGGCAAATGACCAAAACAGGCTTGTCTTAAGAAAAAAATTTGCCAAAACTGTATAGTTTGTGGCAGCGGAAAAAATATATGTTGATTTTGAACATATTTCTAAGAACTTGGTTGTTACCAAAGCACGATTTGATTAAAAATCTCGATACAAACTAACGTTAAACTAACCCCTTGAGTTTAAAACCAAAATATCTGTTTTAAATATCAACATACTTAAAGTATTTAATTAATAACAAGAACTTCTTATTTGAATGCAGAACTTGGTTGTTTTTTATTTTCGAGTACTCAACTCAATTTTGAGTAGGGGGAAGTCCCCTAGTGGCGGACACTTAAGGTTTTTTAGAAATAAAATAAAAAATATTTTAAGGAATGTTTATTTATTTATGACTTACAATAGATAACTAAGTTAGAAATCAAATTAAACTAAAAAAAACACAACCTCTGCTTAAAAATAATTAACACCATTAATCAGACTTCGGTAACAAAAAATGTAATTTATAAAAGTGGCACCTAGTAACGGACGGATATTTGTGCCATACCAAAAGCACTGGACATCTCAGAATAGCTTGCATCGATCACATATGTAGCCATCTCCAGCCTCTGGGACGTCTGCACATGCTTCATGTGCCCACCCAAGACAGGATGAGCTCTGGATCCAGTCTTCCTCAGTGTCTTCTAAGCAAACCACGCAAATTGTTGTGTTTGTGTTAGATGTTTCAGTTAATGGTTCCACTTTATTTCCATATTTTTCTTTGGGCTCCACGTCTTTCGCTTCTTTTCCTTTGGGTGTAATTCCTTTGGTTTGCTTTCCTTTGCCAACAATTGCTGCTTTAAACTTAGATCCTAATTCCTTCTTTTTGTCTCTCATGTTCTTTTCATTTTCTTTTTCTTCTGCCACTTTTTTGTACGGCGTTTCTTCTTCTCCTCGATTTAGCGCCTTTATTTTGTCATATACAGTGCTTTTAGGAATATTGTATCGCATTGCAGCTTGTCTTACACTCAGTTCTTTGGAAAAAAAATATCGATAGCAGTTTGTAAGCTTTCCACCGTTTGTAAGCCCACGATCCTTTCTTTTGCTTCTCTTCCATTTCAATGCTATTCATTCTTCTATGTTCTAAAACAAAATTCAACAATTAGAATAAATAACGTTAATTCTCACGAGAAATATCAATATGTTTACTGTCCGGTGCTAAGGGATGACTTAGTGTCCGGTACTAAGGGACAGATGCACAGTGGAACGAATGTATGGGAGCGGTTGGACGTAGACATGTCCGAAAAAAAAGAGTAAAATTATGCCAAACTAATGATGCCATCTTATTCGATTACTTAATGCCTTCATAACTTGTGGTGATGAATTTCTTCATAACTCCCATATTTCGGGAGTAATTTGAGAAAATGTGAAATTTTACTATGAAAATGAGTGTATCGAGCTCTCTCCCTCCTGATTCCGGGCTTGTTTCAAGTAGCGGTCTCTAATATCATAATGCTAATACTAAGAGCTATATTTAATACTAAGACACATAGTGCGCCAAATGTGCACTTTCTGGGATAAAGAGTGATGTTTATTTTATAACACAATTTTTTTATTTTTTGTTTATTTTGTTGATTAAAACCGTTTTTCTAAAGGTTTACCTTATTACAATAACATTTCTGAGCAGCCAATTAGAGAAGATATAAGCTAATTAGGATATATAATTAGGGACTTAAGGTTTACATATAAAACTGATGCACTAATGATTACTGATAAGAACATTGCTATTATTTAATTACTAAATGGCTCTTAATACACTAATTTAGCATGCATCATTTACTAATTATCACAATAACTAATTACCTTGCAATATTTAACAAAGGATACCTGGGATACCTGGATTTTATATAAATAGGTCACTATTAGTAACTTTAAAATCAGTGTTGATTTACACCTCGTTGTATCCAAGCTAATCTCGCAATGTATTTTCCAAATTTTAATACAAATCTTGATATTCACGTTGCTTTATGCGCACGCGCACATAAAGATTTACGCGACTTTAACTATTTGTTCAGTGTTTTAAAAGATAACAGTTGTGTTCAGTTATGTGAAAGTGCTGAAACAAGTTTAAAAGACTGGTGTCGTCGATTTTGCTACCGCATTTATGCAAAATGGACACAGTCTGGAAGAAGCACAGATAAGTTTCGGAAGAAACATGAGATTTGGCTACAGGCTGCAATTCAATGGCCGGAATTACAGAATGAAAATATGGAACCTTCTACAGAAAATATAAGTGACGTCATCGAGCCCATAATTTCTCCTGCTAAATCTGATGCTTCAACTTGTACACATCCTAGTCCTCGTAAATCTTTTGAGGACCTTAGTAACCGGCAAAAAAGAAGACGCACTGAAGATAGTCTTTCATGCAGCAGTAGCAGCGCTGAAATTATGTTTTCGGCCGAAAGGGCGCTTCAAAAGGCAGGACAAAGCGATACAGCTTATGTTATGAAATACTTGACGGAGAATCCAGAAGAGGCCTCAAAAATCAAAGCCTTCATTGAAGGTAAATCAATTCAGGTACGGGAAATATCCCCTTTGAAGGCATTGGCTCTTTATGTATCGATGAACTTATCGAAATGGCGCTATAACACTCTTCGGGATTTCAACACTCAAGAAGGAGCTCTTCAATACCCGAGTTACTACATGTTGGTTAAAGAAAAAATTAAGTGCTATCCGGCCAAAGAAGATCTCACAGTTACAGAGAGCTCTGCAAAAATCAAATTACAAGCCTTGATGGATTTAACCTCAAGAAGACTTATTAGGTCGTTAGAAACCCCTGTTGATCCCAATCAACAGCTCGTATTGACCAGCAAATGGGGTTTTGACGGATCATCTAGCCAAAGCATTTATCATCAAAGGACGAGTGAAGATGAGCAAATCGATCTTGCTAGTAATTTTATGATTAGTCTTGTACCACTGCGGCTCGTCTCAAAAGGTGTAACAATTTGGGAAAACGAGCGACCATCTTCCACTTCATTTTGCCGGCCAATATTGTTTAAGTTTATAAAGGAAACCAAAGAAAATGTGCAGAGAGAGATGGCTGAAATCGAAGCAGAGATTGAAGCCTTAACTCCATCCACCATCACTGATGGAATTAGTGTCAAACACCAACTGCTGTTGACAATGATTGATGGTAAAATTCATTCCATTATATCCAATACAGCAGCTTCAGTGTGTGACATATGCAAGGCTTGTCCTAAAGAAATGAATAATTTAGAGTTAATCAAAGATAAACACGCAAACGAGGACATGTATAAATATAGCTTAAGCACCCTTCACGCTTGGATTCGCTCAATGGAATGCTTATTACACATTTCCTACAAATTAGACATAAAATCATGGCAAGTAAGGGGTGATATAGCAAAAAGGCAAGTTGATGACAGGAAGAAAAGAGTTCAAGAGGCTGTAAGAAGAGAAACGGGCTTACTTCTCGATGTTGTGAAACAAGGCAGTGGATCCACCAACAATGGCAACTCGGCAAGGAGATTTTTTGAAAACTACACTAAATCTGCTGAACTGACCGGAATAGATGCTATGCTTTTAAGAAAAATCTGTGTGATCTTGCAGTGTATTTCATCAGGAGAGAAGATCAACGTAACTAAATTCCGAGAGTTCTGCTTTGATACTGCTAAGCTTTACGTGGAGTTATACCCATGGTATTATATGCCTTCTTCACTTCATAAAATTTTAATGCATGGGCCAGACATAGTTCAGAACATGTCAATTGTGCCCATTGGTTTTCTATCCGAAGAGGCATCTGAGGCTAGAAATAAAGATTTTAGAAAATATAGAGAGGGGCATTCTCGAAAGCATAGCAGTATCTCATGCAATGAAGATATTATGCACAATCTTTTACTGTCTTCTGATCCACTTGTTACAAGTATCCGTCCAAAAGGAAATAAGTTTGTAAAAAAATCTTCTTTTAAGGAATTTTATGAGCTTACGGATTCTGAGAAAAGTGATATCGAATTTGTTAACATAAATGATTTAGCGGACATCGATTCTGAATTTGAATTAATTGATGATGATGATGATGACGAAGATAATTAAATGATGTTATTGTTTTAAAATGTGTAACTTAGTAAATTAGAGCTTACATCTTAATTATTTATTGTACTTTTAATGAAACTAGGTAATTTATTATCAACTTACTTAAAAGTCATACTCTCATCAGTTCTTGTGAATATTTTTGTTAATATATATTTCTGTATATATATAATATATTTATAGACCTCTTAATAAGTCTGTCTGCGGTTTAAAGTAAATACAAATGGGGAAAAAACGTTTTTTTTTTTAATTTTCATTTCCTTTTATCCCAGAAAGTGCACATTTGGCGCACTATGTGTCTTAGTATTAAATATAGCTCTTAGTAATAGCATTACGATATTAGAGACCGCTACTTGAAACAAGCCCGGAATCAGGAGGGAGAGAGCTCGATACACTCATTTTCATAGTAAAATTTCACATTTTCTCAAATTACTCCCGAAATATGGGAGTTATGAAGAAATTCATCACCACAATTTATGAAGGCATTAAGTAATCGAATAAGATGGCATCATTAGTTTGTCATAATTTTACTCTTATTTTTCGGACATGTCTACGTCCAACCGCTCCCATACATTCGTTCCACTGTGAGATGATTTCGTACATTAGGTGGTACCTACTATAATTAGTTAAAAAATCTAATAATATTCTATCAGTTTACGGGTAACAATTAAGTACTACTTTTATTTTTGAATACCATTAAAATGTAAATGCAGAAATGTGCCAGAATTACTTACATCGATTTTTACGTGACGCCGTGATTTCCCGCCAAAAGCAGCAAACGCCCGCTCCCGCCGTGGCCTTGCGCGTCACTCGCGAGCCACGGCGCGTGATCCTGTTGCTGTGTGCCCCCCGCGCCCCTTTCACTTGTACTATGAATCGAACCGGTTTATACTTGCTTGAATAGTACGAGTGTCCGGCGGTAGGTGCCGTCCGGCGCTACGGGACTTCCCCTAAATAGATAATTGCTTCATATTTTGCAATAAATTACAAGCGTTGTGTCATCGCGCTTCTCTTTCTTTTCTATGCAATCTGACAGTGACCGCGGTTTAGGTATTGTCAGCGTCTTAAAAGAAGGTAATAAAGCATAAGCGACATTGTGGTCAAAACTGAGTTATGAATGCCATCCTACTTAAAAATAGAGATTAAGTAGCGTGGCATTCATAACTCATTTTCGACCAAAATGTCGCTTATGTATAATATCTTATCCTTTTAACGGTCGATATGAGCACAGAGTACCTACTTTTATTATAAGAAGAAAGAAAGAAAGAAAAAGTAGGTACTTACTTATTAGGACTCGCACAGGAGATCACAAATTAAACTAAAAAACACTCATAGAAACATAAAAAAATTAAAGCAATGTAAAATTAAAATAAAAACAAAAATGTATGAAGCCAAAAGGCTCCTATCTCAGCATAATGCTGCAGTACTTACTTAAGAAATAAGTGTGGCAGCGCTGGTATTCTGATAGGGCTCAATAACTGACATCTATGAGTGAAGGACGTGGTATATGTGACTTGTAGTATTTGTAATTAAACGTGCTGATTTATAAGTATAGAGAATATTTATTAATAACAGTACATAGTGTGCATTGGAAAGGAAGAAATACTATGGACAAAAGAAATATCACCTACTTACTAGCTTTTTCGTAAATAAGAAAGCATTGTAATCTATCTGCATTTATCTAAAACTTCAACAATGTATGACATCTTGACAATACAAGCATGTACAGTCGCCACAGCACATCAAGTTACCACAGACTGTCACTGACTTAAATTTCATCAAATGATTTTAAACCTTAAAATGTTGAAGGTCAAGTCCAAAATCGAATGCGAAAATTTGACAGTTTGAAAGATTAAGGACATGATGAATGTTCGTCAAGGTGTAGGAGAAAGCTGTGAGCCTAGCCTTTACCGTTTCTATTTTTTGTTAGAAATGCTTATTCCTTGTCACACAAGTTATGCAAATATAATTTATCATCAATATTTCTTTATTATTGAGGGGCTCGTCGCTAAATAATAACAGCCGCACAGGTCAATCGATCAGGTTAAGCTACGCTTGCCGCGGTTGGTCCGTAGATGAGTGACCATCTTTACATACCAAGACCCCTCCGTGCCTCGGAAAGCACGTTAAGCCGTTGGTCCCGGCTGCCATTTGTCGATCTTTGACAGTCGTTACAAGCCCGGAAGTCTGACAACCAGTGTTACTAAGGGGTATTGTATGACCCAGTAACTGTGTTGTGGGGGTCAGGTCATCCGGGTAGACTGGAAACTGGGGAGTTTGTTGGCCACTTCTTCTTCCCAGCTAAAGCACTAGGAAGTGGTGAAGGGTGGGCGTTTTGGGGGACTGTCTTATGTAATTTTGACGTTCGAAAAGTGCTGATTCTCAGCCTAGTTTGAATAAATGACTTTTGATTTTGATTTTGATTTAGACCCCAACGTAGTTAGGGAAAAGCCTAGACAGATGATGATGATAGTGATTTATTTTTTATTTGCATACCTAGAATACTAATGTGGATTTCACTTTCAATTTTACCGACTTACTACGCTACTGCTACTGCTGAGTATCCTGGGAGGTCCTGTGTTCGATTCCCAGGTCGGGAAAAGTGGTATTGCGTTTTTATATCTAGAATTTCTCAGTAGCAGCCCGGAGTCTAGATTTGTGACCGGTTGATGGCAATAGGCTCGCCTCCTATTACATGGGACTTAAACATAACTGGAGAAATGTGGGTTTACTACAGGTACACGTCTGCCCGACACTTCGGGGAAACAAGGCGTGATGTTATTTTTTACCGATTTATAGTGTTATGGCTACTTTGGTGCATTTTTAAGCTTTCTCAACTGGTATTCAGCTGCATCCGGTTAGACTGGAAGCCGACCCCGACATAGTTGGGAAAAGGCTAGGCAGATGATGATGATGTATTTATATTATTTGCATAGCTAGAATACTAATGTATTCTAGCTATGCAAATAATAGTAGAATACGGGTCTCCCTTGCTTCATCGAAAAGAAATTGCCAAATTATCACTTTCCAAACAATTTTCCACATAATTTCATTTGCCAAAATTATTACTTATCAAATAATCTCTACACAAATAATTGTAACGCAAACCTAAGGTTTGGCAAGTGAACGTTTAAACAATAACTTATTTACCAACTAGTACATTTACCAATTTTTATGTCGTCAAATTTTTCAGTAGGTATTAATTTATTATTACATTTATTCATTTTTTGCAAAATTAAATTTCTACCTCGTGTAACTAGTTCGGTTCTTTTTTCTATATAATCTATTCGTTTCTGGAACTCGCCGGCCGCTGCCGCGGCACCGCTCGCTTCGCACGCTCGGCTCGTGCGTAGGAGGTCACAGTTTTAACCTAACCTAACCATTATTTAAAATAATTAACCTACTCTAACTAGTTCCATAAGAAACCATACATTTGACTTGTTTCAGACAAATTCAAGCACATCTCATTCACACATCACATTCTCTAACGTTTATTGTCTAAAGATTGTTTGCTGTAATAAATCATTTGATTAAAGACCAAATGCCTAAATGACATTATCCTTGATAATATTCTGCCAAGTAAAAAATTGACCAAATGAAAATGTTCGTAATAAAATCATTCCAAACATTGCATTGGTATAAAAAAAGGTTGCTTAAATTTGTTTGGGTAGTGAAATTTTGGCTAAATCTTTTCGGCAAAACGGCAGGATCCCGTAGAATACATTAGTATTCTACGAGTAGCTATGCAAATAATATAAATACATCATCATCATATAATTAGTATTTTGCAAAAATCTCACCATGAAAACTTAGCTAAACAGAGCTTGAAGTGAGTTTGAAGTGAGCTGTCATTTCACCTGATGACATGATTGACACTATTGGCAGCAGCACTTCACCTTAGTTTTGAAGGTGAGATTTTTACAGAATATGTCGGCTCCTGCCTAGAAACTACAACTCAACCCTCATTTTGTATAAGACTGGACTTGCATTTATGGAACTGACAATAATTTCAGTCATAAAGGGCTTTCAGTTTTCGAGGGTTAACTTAGCAGATGACATGATAATGGTGGGATGTGCCGATTTGTTAGAGATGTAGAGACAATTTAAAAAACGTACTGAATTTACCTAGTTTCTTGCTGATTTTATTTTGTTTGGAAGTCGTAAATGTTATCTTAAAAGGTACATCCACACCAAAGTTACTTTTTGTAGGGCAACATTTTGCAACATGCGTTTGCAACGTTGCTCCACAAAAAATAACTTCGGTGTGGATGCACCTTAAAATAACATTTCCGACTTCCAACCAAAATAAAATCAGGAAGAAACTAGGTAAGCTCAGCGCTTAACTATTATAAAAAAAGAAGACATTAATACTATTCCTCGATCGAGGTGATTTTGCAAATAATTTGCCGAACACAACGCTAGTCGTGACGTAACATGTCATGTCATCGGGTGCAGTGGACTGATCCGCGAACTTTCCCCTGTTCGGATGTCCGCTATGACGTAATTATCCGCTAACTATGCGATTATCTAACTTATATCCGTGTACCTAGTTCCTATAGCAATTCTGGTGCAAAAGAAATATGTTTTTGATGGAAACGGTGTTATGCTTGTAAAGTGTTCCACTAATAAGCGAGTTCCGTTTAGTTTTATTAAGGCGCAGATATATGATTTTAGTGACTTTTAAATCTGTTATTACGCCTTCATAATAAATATAATAATATAATGAAATATGCAAAAAATACATGTGAAACTAGAACGCTTTCACATCAATTCTATATGTGAATATTTAAGTATTGTAGTAAAATACTTCATGAAACAAATTCAGGGAGTAATGTCTACTCAAAGCATAAAAAACGATGTTTCTTTCAAACTACTTAGGATATTTTAATGTTTTTTTTTTTTTTTGTATGTACAGACGATTTTACTATCTGTAATGATGTCTGTGATTTATTTCAAATATTTATATTTTCGTAACTCATAATGAATATTCCCTAAGAAACCGAACGGCGCGAGCGCGACGCGCATTTGTATATCCAATGTCAGCGGCGATTACACGACCCTTAATTTCCCACTGTGTCTGTGTGATTCACAGACACAGTGGGAATTTACGACTTTAGAATCAATTTACTCTGTTTTTGGTATGAAACATTTGGAGAGCAGGCCCATGTCCCAGAACCAAAGATTCAAAGACATGGTTCTGACATCCACCAAACGGCACTGGGGCTGAGGCTACATTAGACCGCGACGCGACCTGCGACACATGAGCGATTAAAACAAATAAGTGAATGCTCACGTATATGGCTACACCGTACATCAAATATTACTAGCGATCTTTGATTTGTTTAAGCCAGGGATTCCCAAACTATTTTGGGCAAAACACCCCTTTTCCAAAATGAACTGATACCTCAGACCCCCAGAGCCAATTTTTGTCATATTGTACGAACTTGTGGACGCTCATCGACTTGTTAAGTTTTTAAAAGTACAACAATGCGAGCGTGTCGCGGCAGCGACCGCCGAGCGCCAGATCCCCTCTATTACTCTCGTCGAAAGTGACGCATATGAAAGGTTCTGTCGGCGAATCGTTCGCCGTTGAAAAGTTCTATAGGTGAAAAAATTAAAAGTGAATCGTTCTGTAGGTGAACCGTTCAACGGCGAAACGAATGTCAGAGAAATGTTTCAGTATCTTTAAAATCATTTGGAGAAATTTGACAGTTTGTGCTAACTTGATGTGCTGGCGACTGTAGGTACCAACATAACACGCATGAAACTAATAAAATCAAGTAATATTCACTACATACCTATTTTATAACAGGTAGTCGCTTATTTAAAAGCAAGGGAGCTAAGTAATAACAGCCGCACGGGTCGATCGATCAGGTTAAGCTACCCTTGCCGCGGTTGGTCCGTGGATGGGTGACCATCTTTACATACCAAAAACCCCTCCGTGCCTCGGAAAGCACGTTAAGCCGTTGGTCCCGGCTGTCATTTGTAGATCTTTGACAGTCGTTATGGGTCGTCAGAAGCTCGAAAGTCTGACAACCAGTCTTACCAAGGGGTATCGTGTTACCCAGTAACGGGGTTGTGGAGGTCAGATAGGCAGTCGCTCCATGTAAAATACTGGTATTCAGCTGTATCCGGTAAGACTGGAAGCTGACCCCAACATAGTTGGGAGAAGGCTAGGCAGATGATGAGTCGCTAATGTAAAAATAGGTACTACGTCATTCTATCCATGATTAAGTATCTAGTGTCCAGTATGAAATTAAATATCTAATTATCTGCGTACAAGTTTATAATCTACTGAAGGAAAACTGGTCACTGGTCAGGAACACGACTCATGCATAATATAATAATTGGCTGGCAACATTTCCACTTTCTACATTTTGTAATATACGGAAGATAAATTACTTATTTATGTTAGTTTTCTATTAATCTTGGTATTGGCTTTCAATATTCCATGACAGGTAAATTATTAGGTATACTGCCATAATATATTGCGGTGCGGTTTTTAGGGTTCCGTACCCGAAGGGTGCCAAACGGAACCCTATTAAGCCTACTAAGTCTCCGCTGTCCATCACAACAAATACTGAAAATAAAATAAAGGTAAAAATTAAAGGGCAGCCCTTTAATTTAATATTCAGCACGTGTTTTATTACATTACGGGCCGGCCCACTCCCACTCACAGAGAGGAGGCCTGTGTCCCAGCAGTGGGAACATTATAGGCTGATTATATATGTGTGTATTCATGAACATGGTTATCTATCTACATCTCAAAGGCCAAGGTCCTTTTCCACACCCGATGACCGAGAAACCTAAAACCCTATCGCTGTAAGCTTTAAGTTAGATCGTGACAAAACTCCCAACTGCTTGGCTTAACATCAATCCTAACGGAACTGAGAGAAAATCCGTAGATTGCATTCTAACCTAAGCTGTTGTTTTATTAATAAAATAACAAAATGTTTACAAGAAAAACCGTTTTAAAAAAAAATGTTTAGATATTGTAACAGCAATTAAGGTACGGGTAATCGCCGTGGACCTTGGCCATACAAATGTGCGTCGCCCTTACGCCACGCCGCCGTTTGGTTTCATAGGGAAAACTTATGTTTAGTAACGAAAACATGAATAATTATTTGAAAATCATCACAGATAACATAGTCTCTGTTCATACAAAAAAAAAATCATGAAAATATCATAAGTAGTTTCAAATTAATATCGTTTATTTATGCTTTGGGTTGATATTAATTCCTGAATTTATTTCAACCTATTTTACATTTTTATACTTTTCACATAAAGAATTGACGTGTATACGTTCTAGTTTAACATACAGTTTTTTCGTAACTTACTTGCATTATATGAAGGTGTAATAACAGATTTAAAAATCACTAAAATCATATATCTGCGCCTTAACAGCATGATAATTATCATACTGCCACGCTTTTGTATCAGAAATTGCAGAAAGGTAACACAGGTGCCTAGATCAAGAGTAGCAGTCACTTTAGAAGAGTTTCGTATTTTTAAAACGGTTTTTAACAGGATTGTCATAAGCTTTTCGGTAACCTAAGCCAATCTAATACATTATTGACTTTTCAACTATACTGTTGAAAAGTCAATAAAGTATTAGATTATTTAGATTAATGTATTAGATTACTAATTCCATGCTTTTCCATCATCGTTATCGCTGCTAAAATGACACTTTGTCGTTTAAAATCCCAGATAGTAATTTACATAATCAGCCTATAATGTTCCCACCGTTGGGACACAGGCCTCCTCTCTGTGAGAGGGAGTGAGCTTTCCACCATGCGGGCCCAGTGCGGCTTGGTAGATGTCACATGCCTTCGAATTTTTGGTTCTAGGACATGCCGGTTTCATCACGATGTTTTCCTTCACCGTTTTGAGAGCAGTGGTGATGAATTAAATTACACAAAGTAAAGCGCCTGTCTGGGTTCGAACCTACGACTTAACTCGTAAGTCGCGGCCGTTACTACTGGGCGACCACTGCTCTGATAGTAATTTGACAGGTGCGAATCAGCAAATGTCAATCTCCAAAATGAAAACATAATCAACTGAGATTCGAATGTCGAATTACTAGCTGGGATTAAAAAACGAACTTTAGGCCTTCAGATAGGTATTACATAAGGGGTTTACTGATTACAGATTGCTATCATATTATCAAAATCCTGTATGTTTTATTAAATTGACATAGCTGGGTATTAATCGATTATTGGCCCCACCAAGTCCTCTTACACGACCGATCTAATTGTCTTGTTAATGTGTTAAGCGAATTTTAACTTCAAAATGTCAAGACTTGTTCCAAACAGGATATCAGTTTTTATCTAATTTATCATCTCTCACTTCGAGCTACAGCAATAACCTTATGTAAGCGGGCACGCCCTTTAGGCCTGGAGGCTTTTATTTAGGTATTAATTTCTATTTACGTTTTTTTATGTTGTAATTTTTATCTGCTTGAGTACAGTTTGTTTATTGTTTTGTTGGTATACTGGCGTGTGCTAGCTAACATATGGCAAGTGTGTAATTTAATCAAATGTTTTGTGTTTCGTAATGTTAATTACTTTGCATACGATTTGTACCTATAGAATCAAGTTTATATAACTTAACAGACAGACGTGCTGCTGGGGAGTTTGTTCCACCACTT
This sequence comes from Atethmia centrago, assembly GCA_905333075.3. Taxonomy (NCBI): domain Eukaryota; kingdom Metazoa; phylum Arthropoda; class Insecta; order Lepidoptera; family Noctuidae; genus Atethmia; species Atethmia centrago. The sequence continues at coordinate 9,717,285 of HG995379.1, forward strand.
CTTCTTCCCAGTTAAAGCACTAGGAAGTGGTGAAGGGCGGGCATTTTTGGGGGACTGTCTTATGTAACTTTGACGTTCGAAAAGTGCTGATTTTCAGCCTAGTTTGAATAAATGACTTTTGATTTGATTTGATTTATCACTTTATGTCTGTAATCAAATCAACTTTTAACATTGCAGTAAGAATTAAAAGATCTATACCTTTGAATAGAGAAAGTATCAGAAGCCGCGAACACGTCTAATATCGAAGCGTCAAAAACTACTCCTAAATAGAGTAGTTTGACGCGCAGCCGATCAGTTACTCTGTGAACGTCGTATCGCGTAACGTGTTTTACCGGTGTGCAATTTTATTTAATTATCGGCATAATTGCAATTTTATTTAGTTATCGGCATAAAAAGACGGCTCTTGTGTCGTTCATACCTGTAAAAATGCAGCGGGGCTAAAACATAAACAGGATGGGATCACATTTCACGTGTAAATAGCGCATTTAAATATCGTCTTATTGAATTACTGAATAAATTGTTCATTTTTTAATTATCCTAGAGAATGATGCATCCATCTTGTTAGTGTTGCCAGTATAAGAGTTTTGATTTTCCCTTGTTTTTATTACCTACTGAGCGCATTTATTCGTTGTAGTGTTAAATTAATAACAACTTAAAAAGAAACCCGACTTGAAAAAGAAAGCTTATCAATGCAACCCGTATGGGTAATGCGATACCCCTTGGTAAGACTGGTTGTCAGACTTTCGGGCTTCTCGCGACCCGTAACGACTGTCAAAGATCCACGAATGACAGCCGGGACCAACGGCTTAACGTGCTTTGCGAGGCACGGAGGGGTCTTGGTATGTCAAGATGGTCACCCATCTACGGACCAACCGCGGCAACCTGATCGATTGACCCGTGCGGCTGTTATTACTTAGTCACAAGCCCCACAAAAATTGGTTTACACAATCGATCTATTTGACGAAGAAGAACAAATCGATTCATTTTGGAATAAATCAACTATTATTACGAGCAACATTTTTGAAACACGGTTTTATTAATAAACCACAGATTTGATTTGATTTGATTTTTTTTAAATTTGTATTGTATACAATACAAATCGAACCATCTGCACGCGAATTTTTCTGAGCAATATATTGTTCAGAAAAAATCGCGCGCGCTTTACCCGATGTTTTCCATTAACTGCTTACAATCTGTGGTTAGTTAGGTAAGATCGCGTGCAAGTCAATTGTGTATATTCCATAATTACTTTATTCTCTTCATCTATTTGTTCTTTTGGTACCTACCTACTGATTTGATCACATAAGGAAGTTTGTTGATTACCTAGTTTCCTGGTTTGACACTGATATTTTAATTGGGGTTTTAATAACTACGTGTGTCTATTTACAGAACTGCAAACGCTATTCAATTAGTTGAATTGTTTCCGTATTTTTAGCTGCAGAAACAAGCAACCAACTGCCTTTGCAATATCGCAATTATTTCAATTTAAAAGTCATACCCAATCATATTATCCTACTAATATTATAAATGCGAAAGTTTGTAAGGATGGATGGATGGATGGATGGATGGATGGATGTTTGTTACTCTTTCACGCAAAAAGTACTGAACGGATTTGGATGAAACACACAGATAGTTTATAACCAGGAATAACACAGGATACTTTTTATCCCGATATACCCACGGGGTTAAAATTTATGCGGGTGAAACCGCGGGGCGCATCTAGTTACTTATAAAGTAAAAAGAGGTAGATAGCTTGCATACACATTTCATTAAGTGGTACGTCAAAACTTTGCTAATTAGCCTCGTTTTCTTCGTCTTGTCTCATTTTCGATCCTGATAATTACGTCATGCCATCCTACTTCACGTGTCATCTCATAGTGTGACATTGTGTCGTTTTTAAAGATTGTATGATGACGTGTAGGTGACCTAATCTACCTACGTCTTTTTACATAAAATAATTATTATCAGTTATAACAGAACTAATTACCTATAAGTACATTTATTTACATAACCAAATTACAAGATGATTATTAACATTAACTAAATTAAATTAAAACTAAGTTAAGCCTAAAAAAGGCCCTCGGGCATTGTACCGACGATGCTGGCGGCATTTCCTCGCTAAATTGCAATGCTGATGCGTTGCGCGAGAAAGCCGCCAGCTTTTCGGTCACCAGTTACATCAACTAGACGTTTCGCGATTTCCGCAAATAACTTATGCGCACTGGGACCCCACGGACCGAGGGTCTCGACGCCAAAGGGCACAAAGTTGTACTCTCTGCCAAGGCCTCCATATTAAATGACTTTCCGATTTTCGGCATTTTCTGCCGCTGCACCCGCTTTAGAAGTAGTCCGTTGGAGGTGGGACGGTGCCAGTGTGTCTACACAGGTAGCGTCCCCCACAAGCATCCGTCCCAAACTCCACGGGACCAAAGACACACCATCAGGTCTTTTGCCATCATCTCTGACACAAGAGCAGGCACATTGATGCTGGCAAGAGACCGGCGGATTATGTCATTAAGTGTCTCATGTCTTGAAAAGCGGCCCACGGCCAAGAAAATTCCACCTCTTCTGCATCTATGGGTAATATAGATATGACATCATTGATCTCAATTTATAGGCTAGTGATGTAGATACTATAATGGAGTTTTCCGGTAAAATTACTTCCGTAACATCCCTACTAATGACAACGTGCTAAGCAAAGTAATTGAAGTGTAGCTAGCATATTAAATACAATAAATAATGCAGGTTTACTTATAACTTTCTTCGGACATTTTAACGCCTATAAGAAACACATGACCACAATGATTTATCTCTGCATTCAAGATAGGTACATACAAGTTATAAAAATAGACTTAAACCAGAATACAGCATTGCTACTTGATCGCAGATATGGTCTGTCCTTGGACAAAGCCAGGGAATGCAAACTCGATCTCGCGTGAACTCGTGCCTTTTTCAAGGTTCTGTCTCTTGTTAAAAGATTTCGGGACTGAGCGAGCTGGCACGCTATGCTTCCATTGAAGCCATTTTCAATATAATAATTAGGTACTTAATGGATTTGTAGTGTGCGTGATACTGTGTGTGTGATGTCGATTAATGTTTTTTATTTCCAAAATATAGCACGACAAGCTGCGCCCCGCTGTTTCACCCGCATTAAGGCTCGTGCAGACTGGCGCGATATTGCGGGCGCGACAGGCAGCGCGACGCGCAGCATGACACTTTACCACCATAAAGTCATGCTACTAGTGTCTGTGGGGAGCCTTAAGTCTCGATCCCGTGGGAATATCGGGATAAAAAGTATCCTATGTTCTAAACCTGGATTAGGACATGACACATGGTCTACCCATGTGCCAATTTTATCCAAATCCGTTTTGCCGATTTAGCGTGAAAGCACATAATAACTAATAAAACTAACGTACAGAAGATGCACTCATTTGATCTTGAAGAAAGCCGCTTTTATAATAGCCTACAAAATCACACCCCCCCCCCCCTTCCCCGCGCAAGCTAAATTGCACTCAAGGCTCCGGAGGCGCGACGCGACTCTGGTCGTACAATTTCTATGAAAACTTAACGGAAATTGTTTATCGCGCTGTCGCGTCACGCCTGTCTGCACGGGCCTTTAATCACCGCGGTTAAGGCTCCTACATACTGGCGCGACTTGTCGCGACACAAAGGCACCGCTTGTAGCGCTACACGCGGTGTCTTTGTGTCGCGCCAGTATGTAGGAGCCTTTAAGAGTTGTTATTAAGACGCAGATATATGATTTTAAATCTGTTATTACGCTTTCATATAATGCAAGTAAGTTCTGCAAAAAAATAGTGTTAAACTAGAACGCGTACACATTAATTCTTTAGGTGAATATTTAAGTATTGTAGTAAAATACTTTATTTATGAAGTAAATTCAGGAAGTAATGTCTACCCAAAGCTTATAAAAACGGTATTAAGGCTCCTACATACTGGCGCGACTTGTCGCGCGACGCGTCGCGACACAAAGGCACCGCTTGTAGCGCTACACGCGGTGTCTTTGTGTCGCGTCGCGTCGCGCGACAAGTCGCGCCAGTATGTAGAAGCCTTTACTTTCAAACTGCCTAAAATATTTTCATGTTTTTTTTTTGTATGAACATAATATATTATTATTATTTATTTATTTAACCATTTAGGTACACATAAGTATAGAAACAAATACGTACAAAGGTGATGCTTATTTCTAAAGAAATCTCTTCCAGCATACCTTCGAATATGATGATGATGTACCTATGTGATTATTTGTAATTCTATCTGTGATTTTTTTCAAATATATTTTCGTTACTAAAAATAAATATTCCCTATGAAATTGAACGGGCGCGACGTGGCGTGAGCGGGACGCGCATTTGTATGGCCAAGGTCAACAGCGATTAACCTAACCTTAAGTAATTTGTGTCCTTTCTCGTTCCCTCGTCCCATTCTCGTTCGTACCTACACCGCCGGCCGGTTGACCGAGTAGGTACTAAAGAAAAATAAAATACGGTACCTTTTTATATTTTAATTGTATTTATGTATTTCTAGAGTTCACTTTACTGTAATGTCTTATACCTACATTTTTTCCCTTGTCTGAAGTACCTACTAATAAATATTAATGTTGCAAAAATTTCGCAATTATAATATTATTTTCTATAGGTATATAGATAGTATTAGGATTACCCTAAGTAGGTGTAGTGCTCATATTAATTTAGTTTTTGATTAAATAACTGGTTGTTTCAAAAAGAAAGTGAAATCTCGATTTTGAAAACGAGATCTCGCCCGGCAATCAAGAGATCAGAATGGCCGATCTAGACATCTCGAGTTATCAATCTCTACCCGAGATCGCATTCCCTTAGCTGACCAAGTCTGGGGCTGCTTTGGGGCACTCCAGTGATTATGACATTACTACGCACATCAAAAGTGTTTAGGGATCAAGGTTTTTTAAATATACATATTTTATTACTTACCCTATTTAAATTAATAAAAAATATATATTTAGATTGATTAAATAAAATGTTTTCGTATGTGTAGATCGACGAAGTACTCTCTGCTTTTGCATTAATATAGACTTCGCGTTTTTTGCTTATGCTGGATTTTTCACCTTAGTTAATCCTTGTTTTTTTTTGGGTGGGAAATTATCAAATAACTTCTCCCGCTCTGGGCGGAGCGGGATGGTGAGTCAGACTCTTGCTGACTAAAACCCACCCGTGTTCCTTCTGTTGCCTGTGTGTTGCCAGGTGCCAGTTAGTTAGTTAGTTAGTTAATACTGGCATTAAAATGTGATAAAAATAAAAGTTTTTAAAGGTTTTTATTGCATAAAATAAACAATTAGTAGGTAGTCTGTATTTCCGCCGTTAACGCGTATAACACAATTGCAGCGATTCGGATACTCAATATGAGTTCGTACAAATCACGTTGCGGTTCTCGGTAACGTGCTGTGGCAATCGCTCTGGGCGCTACGCAGAGTATTATTAGTCGACTTTGGACACGTTATCGGCAATAAAATATATTTAAAAAATACCTTGATCCCTAGACACTTTTGATGTGTGTATAAGAACCAGTTCCCAAGCTCTTCGCTGTACACGCTTATCAGTTGCTATTGATGCTCGTCACTTGATAGTGACGAGCATCAATAGCAACTGATAAGCGATCAACCCTTAGGTCATGTTGAACTTATTGCAAAAATAAATCATAATATATATTCCGAACACCTGCATTTTATTAACGCATTGCTGCATTAGGTATACGATTAATTAATCATTATTATTCCTATAATGTACTTCGGTAGTTACTATGAAACTCCATACATAACACTGAATCATCACGGCAGTACCTTCTGGTCTAAGTTTCCTGCGTTCAGTCACGTAAGCACGGTATTATAGAAAATGTTCTAAAAATTCTTTTTCTAAATGTAACGGTATGATTATGCATATTATGCTGATTAATTAAAATACAGAACCAGCGGGGTACTTGCGGCGGAGATCTTTCGCGTCCGGCCCTGGTCCAGGCCATGATACGGAGCGAGAGGGTATGGGGCCGTCACCGCCTTTTGCGAAGCAGTAATGCTCGCGAAGGAGGTGGCGGGACGGGTGAGGGAGAGACAAATTTCGCGCCCTCACGCCCCTAGCCGCCGCAGGAGACGCCCTGGGCGTCGGGAATCCCGGGCGGATTTCCAGCCACCGTAGGCGCGGGCTTGCGGACGGTGAGCAATGGGTAGCTCAACGTCCGATAAGAACCAGGCCCGGGTCGACGGCGCGTTGTGTTCCACGCGCGCCTCAAAGAGATGTCAGCAGGGGTCCACTAGGGCCGATGCCTGCCGGGTTCACGGGAAGGTACAAAATGGTTACCGAGGGCCCTGGCAATACAGGCAACGGAAGGAACACGGGTGGGTTTTAGACAGTAAGAGTCTGACATACTCTTCCGCTCCGCCCAGAGCGGGAGAAGTTATTTGATAAAATCTCACCCAACAAAAAAAAAGTGGGGTAATTGTGTAACACACTACCTATCAGTAGCAATGTGTTTCATTTTGACAGTCCAACAACATTCATCGCGCTGTCTACGTTGTTGAGCAGACACATTTGTCGAACATAAGAAGCAATGGATTAGCAATACCTTTCAAAATCATTCAGATTGTGATTGATAGTGTGCTTCGCAGTTAGGGTGCTGCTTAGTATTTTTAGCTTTTAGGTATAAATGGATAATTTAAATAATACCTGCTTTTAAAGGTTGGATTCCGACCAAACGAGTAAATGCACATTCTATATCTACTCTTTTAAATCCTTTTTGTGTCAACAGGAGATACCGCATTCTTTCTCTGGTCTTTCCGTTCTAAAATGTCAAGAATATCAATAAAATAGTGCTTTTGTTTGGTTTTTATGTTGGTTTGGTCCAAAACTCTAAACCCACCTTTAGATATATGAAAGATTTTCATACATTCGGATTACTTGGATTACTTAAGCAATCAATCTGTATTCGTGAACACAGGTATTATGATAAAGGTCTTATGTATACATTTTAGTCGAGTGCTATGTCCTACCAATGAAATTGCTGTACAAATATATGTATCTCTATAAATCTCTTGTGTTTGCTAACTGCGAAAAGTTAAGCTAATCACGTAAGATTGTGGATTTTCAACTTGTGGTGCTAAGCTCAGCGTAGAAACACTGAGCACGCACGTTTTTATTTACATTCAGGCGTCGCTTAATGTTGGCGAAAATGGGCTTACTTCCTGACGTGCACAGAACCTATATATGAAATTAACTATCACTCATAATGGCTCTTGTTCCGCAGCTTTCAACTCTACATCCATATCCATACTACTTAAAATAATATATTTAAACTAGCTGTTGCCCGCGGCTTCGCCCGCGTGGCTTTTTCTAAAAACAGTCTACGTTACTCCTTATAACATCAGCTATCTCCCGTCAAAATCGGTCCAGTCGTTTCGGAAATTAGCCGGAACAAACAGATAGACCGACAGACAAAAATTAAAAAGAATGTTATTTTGGTATATGTACCGTGTATACATCCATATAATATGCATTTAGTAAAAAGCGGTTATTTTAATATTACAAACAGACACTACAATTTTATTTATGTGTATAGATGTATAGAAAATGCATAGATAAATGCCAAAGTAACTGCCTGCCTCTTACTTTTTCACGGCTGAACGGATTTGGACGAAATTTGGCACACAAGTAGACCTAATGGTCTACTTGTGTGCCAAATTTCGTCCAAATCCGAATTAAGACATAATCATGATGCTTCTTATCCCGGTTGTACGTTCCTGTGAGATAATTTCTAACCTCCAATCGGACGAAGCCGCGGGCAAAAGCCAGTCACACTTAATTGCTCTTGTTCTGCAGTTTTCAACTCTACATAGGTATTTATAAGTAGGTAATTATGAGTTAATGACTCTTAAGCAGTGGCTCTCAAACTTTTTAGCGACAGAACCCTTTTGGAAAACGAAATATTTGACGGAGCCCCAAAATGATCAAAAATGGTGTATTCTTTATTAATAATCACATTACTAGATATTAAACAATTGTATATTTTTTTACTTTATGTATTTAGATAGATTTTATTTTACTAAAGTTGCAGAGTAAAATAAAATACAGTACCCCTAAGTATTTTTTTATACATTCATACATAAACTCACGCCTTATTCCTATGGGGGTAGACAGAAACTATAGAACGCCACCTGCTACGCTCCTTACATACTCCTTTTGCTTCGTTAACGCACGCACGCCGGTTGCGAGTACTACGTACCTGACCTTTTTGAAGAACATCACCAATGAGGTCACTTATGTCATTCTGGGGCGTCCCCTCCCGGCATTTCCACTCACATCTGCATTGTAAATACCTTTTGTTAGTTGCCTTTCATTAATCCTCTCAACATGACCAAACCATCTAAGCATACTATTTTCTATTTGTGTTACTACATCTTCCTTTAAACCGCGCCGTTACCTCATCACATCATATTTCAGCCTATCATTTATAGTCACACCACATATGCTCATGGAACGCATTTCCACAGCATTTACTCTACTTTTTTCATTAGGGACAGTATTTTCCCCACAGAGGCTATGAGGGCCCCGCGGAGCACACTTTGAGTATGGCTGCTCTAAAGTATAACAATCTTTCCGCCTATAGGCGGATCGTTAACCTTTCCTACCATGGAAACCATTTCCACATAATGTATATGATTATGACGTCAAACAACTCCGTAAGACTTATCTATCTGTACATCTAAAACTATTTCTTAACTTGTTTTCTTTTACCTAGTAGCAAAAACATAAAATATATGATGTAGGTCAATAAATCTTTGTCACCACGCCATCTTATTTGATAAACATCTTCCCTTTAAGCCATGATAGACATATCTACTTATATTTAAACCACTCTGTATATATTTCGTAAGTAAATATAAAGTTTCTCACGATTGCCCTGGTGGTTACAAACTCTTGATGAAATTCTTGCTAATGATGATCGCATCCAAGAAGTTCAATAAAGGTATGATAGTGCAATAAGATTCCTTATTACAGTGTGTCTATTATCTTAATGTCTCTCGGCAGTCATCACATTACCGAATACAAACGAATGCTAATTTCCATGTCCATCAATTATTAGATTTATCGTGTATTAATTTGAATTCAGAACTAAGAACTTCTGAATTTTGAAATCCGACGACTGACAAAACACGAAGTTTGCCGAGAGACATTAAGAAAATAGAAACACCTGGAGCTCTCCTTTTAAAGCATTTTGATATTTTGTTGTGAGTTCACGTTGATGGCATTTGTTTTCAGCTCAAATTATCTACTTCTGCTGCTCACTGGTCGTTGATCTAATGGTCGAAAGCACTACTGCTGAGTATTAGGTCCTGGGTTTGCTGTCTGGGTCGGGCAACGTGTTATTGGGTTTTTTCATCGGGAATTTCTCAGTAGCAGCTCAGAGTCTGGATTTGTGCCCGGTCGTTTGCTATAGGCTCGCCCTCTATTACATGGGACTTATTGGCGAAATTTGGGTGACTTAATATATGATCTTTATGTTATGTTAATATCCACATTATCTACTTCTCAGCTTGCAAGTTAAGGTATTCCTGTTACATGTCTCTTGTCTTGTATTTAATTTCTAAGAACCTAACTCCGGCCAAATCAGTCCTTTCCAGAATCCAGTTAGCCTTACAATATTGCCTGCCCAATGATCTTCGCCCCAGTCAATACCAACATTATCTAAGGTCTCCATCTCAGTGCCCAAAACTGTCTACGAACGCCTGAGTAGGAAATGCACAAAATTAGACAGTCTACTTCACAACACATATTCCAGCTAGATTGTATTATTTAGTACTAGCTGCACCCGCGGTTTCGCCAGTATTAGTCTCGATCCTGTGGGAATATCGGGATACAATGTATCCTATGTCTTAAACTAGATCATGGTCTACCCACGCGCCAAATTTCATCCAAATCCGTTCAGCAGTTTTAGCGTGAAAGCGTAACAAACAAACCAACTCACTTTCGCATTTATAATATTAGTTAGGATTTGTTTTGTTCTAACAATGAAGGTCGCTTTAAACAAAAGTACTGTAATTATGTCTAAATTGCATACAGCATCGTAGTGTTAAACAATAAAAACTATTTTATTACGTTTGTTCAAAAATAGCAATGATTAAGACTTGGTAAGTACACACGGCTACATATCAAGCATCATTTCCAGTATAAACTGATCTCGCATTGCATAGGATTTCCGTACAATGCGAGGTCAGCGTTAACTAGAAATGTGTAGCTTGATGTGTAGCCGTGTGTACGACTACGTACCGTCTGAAAAAAAAAAGTTTATTACTTGACAGTTTTTATCATAATAGTCATGGGTAATAAATAATGGTCTATGAACACAATGGGTCCCATTCATAGACTTCTTTATGTGAAGAAGTTAGATGTTTTTAGGGTTTAGTAAATAAGGAACATAGCTTCGCCATGTTCGTCTGTCTGTCTGTCCCTGCTGTAGCTCAGACACAATTAGTACTAGAAAGCTGTAATTTGGCATTGGTATACATATTATTATTCACGCCAAGAAAGTGCTAAAATAAAATATTGATTTTTTTTAGGGCATAACCTCCCTTGCACGTAATGTGGGCATGATATTTTTTTTCTCGTCTGGTTATGGTGTGGTTTTTAATTCATGGCAGTAGTACATGTAATGAAATTAAAAGGAATACTATCACAGTTATCTGTGATAGTTTACACCCACCACCACCCACCACTTATGTGGGCTTTACAAGTTAACGAGTAATAGTCGACCAATTTAAATTTGCAGTTGGAGAATTAATTGTGGCATATTTCGATGTATGGGAGAACATGGTTTTTCAACTACAATGTTAAGTTTTTTTTTGGATAAATTCATACCAACTTCCCAACCACAGAATCCTTCATTGTGCGAGGTCCGACACGCACTTGGCCTGTTCTTAAAACATCGACTTGATTTCCACAGCAAAGTCTATTTATTCCTGGGTAACAGCCTCGTTAGCTGTTCCTATTGAAATAGTTCTTCTTCCACCAGCCAGCTTCTTCTTCTTTTAGAGTCGACAGTACTTTTTAAATTAGTTATGCCCAATAAGGTGCCCACGTTAATAGCAGCGTCAGTGGCCTTCAGTAGGTGCTCAAAAGTGCAGGTGTACACTTGGGACATTGCACCAAGTGATTCATGTTCTGGACATCACCGCACTCACATTGGGTGTCGCACGGACCCTTAATCCTCCGTTTTGCCAAATTGTAGGTATTTTTAGCGGCCAGCTGCCAGCCAGCTTGTAAGCTTGAAAGATTTGATGCTGGTGGAAGAACATCCTACAGCAACCTGACTTTTAACAAGTTTTACTCCAATCCAATGTGTGTGCCCAATCAAGGTTGCATCCTGATGCTTGATGAGTCCGATATCGGTACCCTGGGACGATCACCCCGCTCCCTAACACAGCTTGACTTATAATCAAGATGTCTCGTACTTTTAATCAAGAGAACATACAAAATGCCAAAGATCTAAAGGTTCACGTGCAAAATTGGCAATGTAAACATTTGCAGTGAAAGTACAGAGGCGCGTGCGCACTCAAGCGGCTTTCTCTGTTCCGGTCGCCGGCGATGACGTGTACGCATACCGTGCAGTCCTAGAACACTATCGTAAATTCATTGAATGGTGTTATATATGTATATGACGGATAGTCAGTCAGGATGGTTCGAGCTACCATCAGTCATCAGGCGGGTTTATGTGGGTATCGTACAAATAAATAAAAATTACTTAGGCAAATAATAACTTTATCCTTGAATAACTCGTTACAATTAACTACTATTTATGCACATAACGTAGGACAGTTCCGAAGCGTCTTCACTGCTTGATCACCAGGGTAAGAAGAATGCCTGACTTAGCGCGTTCTCTTCAACCTCGTAACCGACCGGAAACGCTCCGACTCTGTCGGAGCGCGCCAACTCTAGTCTTGATAGTTGCCACTAGGTGGCGTGCTTTGTTTTGTTGTAAACATCAATTGCCGGATGCGACATTTATATATAGACGCTTGAAAGGCAAAATTTACTAAGCGACATAGGGCAAATTTGACTTTACATTATTGAAGTCAATTTTTCAGAAAAAAAATCATATAAATTCTTGTAATCATCCTACAGGCGTAAATATTACTGTTTTGGAAATCTTATTTATCTAATCATCTGAATCAGAATTTAGATGATTTTTTTCTGAAAAATTGATTTTAATAATGTAAAGTCAAATTTGCCCTATGTCGCTTAGTAAATTTTGCCTTTTAAGCGTCGATATGTTTTTTTTGTTTTATGGAAGGAAGGGATATTGGCAACTTGCGGTAATATTTTCACAGCAACATATTCTCCAACACGAGCGAACAATACAGGGTCAAATTAAGTTAGCTCGCGAGACTCTGTAGATGCGATGGGTAAACAAGATAGTAAAATAAATGTATTTTTTGTTGTATCTAGATATGTATTTAGATATCACGTCTGCGGAGTCTCGTAATTTGACCCTGTATTTTCCGTGTGGTGCCGGACGTAAAGAATAGCACCATCCTATTTCTTCCCATAGGTGTCGTAGAAAGGCGACTAAGGGAGTTACTTGAGAATGGGCAGCAGCGTTCTCTATGCCTTTTAACACCATAATGCGATCACCAACCCGCCTGTATCTATATCCCTTCGCATCGCCCCTGGGGCTAAAAGATATCCATCAGGATTTCCCCCTCGTTAAAATGCCTATGAAACAACTGGTAGATGATAACTACTCCGGATAATAGAGTTTATAATATATACCGGAAACTAGGCCGGTAGATAGGTAAGTACTATAGTCCTTCTGAGCCATTTCTAAGGTCGATTTGCTGAAAAGAATAAAGAACTCTCTTGAGAGCAGTGGTGGCCCAGTGGTAACGGCCGTGACTTACGAGTTGTAGGGCGTAGGTTCGAACCCGGACAGGCTCCTTACTTTGTGTAAATTATTTCATCACCACTGTTCTCAAAGCGGAAAACATCGTGAGGAAACCGTCATGTCCTAGAACCTAAAATTCGAAGATATATGACAACTACCAACCCGCACTGGGCCCGCGTGGTGGATTACGGCCCACTCCCTCTAACATAAACGAGGCCTGTGTTCCCAGCAGTGGGAACATTAAAGGCTGATTATGTATGATGTGTATAAAGAACTCGATTACAACGAGAACAATTAAGCTGGATCAAAATGTAGATCCAGCATCCGAATTACCGAGGCCCCTGGCAACACAGGCAACGGAAGGAATACGGGTGGGTTTTAGTCAGTAAGAGTCTGACACACCCTCCCGCTCCGCCCAGAGCGGGAGAAGTTATTTGATGATTTTCCACGCAAAAAAAAATCACACGATCAATCACAATCTGAAGGATTTTGAAGGATCTTGCTTATCCATTGCTTCTTATGTTTGAAAAATTTGTGTGCATAACAATATAAATAATTCAATGAATGTTGTTGAACTGACAAAATAAAACCCTTTGCTACTGTGTGTTACGTAATTAACCTGCTAATGGTGCCGATTCCCTTGTTCACAAACTAAACTAAATTTAAGTTCAGTGCATCTTTTTCTTTCTATTTCATTAAGAAAAGGAAAGAAGATACATTTTAGTTTAGTCCTGTCAAATTAATCAGCGTCTGTCACTACTCCATACAAGTTTAGACGTGATTAAAAACTTGCCTACTAAAATTACGTCAATTTACGTCAAGCGCTGATTAATTTGACAGGACTAAACTAAAATTTATCTTTTGTCTTTTTCTTAATGAAATAGAAAGAAAAAGATGCACTGAACTTAAATTTAGTTTAGTTTGTGAACAAGGGAATCGGCGCCATTATTTACTAAAGCAAATGTTTTGGTATTTCCAAGATCTTAGCTCTTTTTGTTGCCGACCAAGAAATAATGTTAGATATTCGTCTTACTTACCTAACCGTGAATTTACCACTTTTTGCTCATATTAAACTATTATTATCCACAATTATTATTACATAGTTACACGAGTAATATTTACGAGTATCTACATGATAAACAACTTATTACAATGCAAACGTTTACTTAAGACGCTGACAACACCTAAACCGCGGTCACTGTCAAATTCCATAGAAAAGAAAGAGAAGCGCGATGACACAACGCTTCTAATTTATTGCAAAATATGAAGAAATTATCTATTTACTCAAAATTGAGTTGAGTAATCGAAAATAAAAAAAACAACCAAGTTCTGCACTCAAATTAGACGCTCTAGTTATTAATTAAATAAGTAATAAAAAAAAAAAAAAAAAACGATTTATTTCAGACCCACGAGAGTCCATAGAATGTTGTTAGTATTTCAGCATGAAAAACTTAAAAAAAAAACTTAAAAATAGTGTTAGTAACAACTGATAAAAGAACACATTTGATACAGATATTTTGGATTAGAACTCAAAGTAAGAGGTTAGTTTAACGTTAGTTTGTATCGAGATTTTGTTTTCAAAACGTGTTTTGGTAACAACCAGATTCTGGGAAATATGTTCAAAATTAACATATATTTTTTCCGCTACCACAAACTATACAGATTTGGCATTTTTTTTTCTTAAGCGAAGCCTATTTTGGTCAATTGGGTCTTGTCAGCGCCTTAATTATTTAATAATATTATAGCGACAAGGAAACTCCTGCGCATGTTTTAGCGTTAGATCTGCGACAATAATACTAATAAATTCTAGTTGTAATCTAGTACGGTAATAAAAGAGGAGTTATTTTTAATACTATAGGATATATTATATTATTATCGAGAAGATGCGCATCTGTAACTTGATAATTATGCGGGTCTAGGTACTACTTACTTATGAAATCCAATAAGTTTCCTTATGAATTACTAAGTTGGTGTTTCTACGATGGCAACACAATTTGTGATACCCTATATCAAATAATTATTATTATCTGTGTAATATAAAATCGGCCTGTCGTCTCATCCCCAAAGAGTGTTGTGACTTTGTGAGTTATTACCTATTATTGGGGAATTAAATGTAAAATCAAAACCATTTATTTGCTTATGTCGATACCATGCCTACCTGCACCCTAATAGGGTATTTTACTATATACGAGAAAAAATCTATAAATATATTATTGAGATAGTTTAGGCAAAAAGGAGTCGGAAAATGTTACTTTTAGTTCATAAAATAACAAAATAAATTTAAAATTCAATTCAACGTTTTCACATTTTCTAATCTGTTAAAGAACACCATGAAATAGTAGCCGCCATGTTATTACGTCATACGGCTATGTAAATTAAAACTTGTCAACTGTCAGCTGATAATTAGTTAATAGATCAGGGCATTTGTTTACATAGCCAAGTGACGTCATGGCCACAGAGCTACTTGGCGTCCACTGCGTCCAGCGTTTTCGTCAAACTACGCGGGAAATTTGAAAATGTAAAATTTAAATGCATTTTTATGGCACTTATCGATTGAATAAAAAAATTGTGATTTAGTTTGGGGCATATTAGCACTATAGAATTTAATTAAACACTTTTCAAAAATGGGTGTAAGACCCTATTGCGTGACATAGTTTGAATAATAATCCGAAAGTTTTGAAGCATGTTGCTAATCAATTGCTACATAGGTTTGAAAAATTCGTCTGCTCAGCAACGTAAATAACACAAGAAACGTGGGTGAACTGTCAAAAAGAAACCGATTACGATCAATTGTCAGTTTATGTGTGTTACGCTGTTACGCAATTGCCCCGCTGCTTTAAGTAGTATTAAGGCTCGTGCAGACTGGCGCGACAGGCATATTGCTGCATGTCGCGCCCGCGATATCGCGCTGGTCAGCACGAGCGACAGAGGGGACGCTCACGCGATTAAGGCGCTGACAAGACCCAATTGACCAAAATAGGCTTCTCTTAAGAAAAAAAATTGCCAAATCTGTATAGTTTGTGGTAGTGGAAAAAATATATGTTAATTTTGAACATATTTCCCAGAACTTGGTTGTTACCAAAACACGTTTTGAAAAAAAAATCTCGATACAAACTAACATTAAACTAACCTCTTACCTTGAGTTCTAATCCAAAATATCTGCATTAAATATCAACATACGTTACGTATTTAATTAATAACAAGAACGTCTTATTTGAATGCAGAACTTGGTTGTTTTTTATTTTCGATTACTCAACTCAATTTTGAGTAAATAGAGAATTGCTTCATATTTTGCAATAAATTATAAGCGTTGTGTCATCGCGCGTCTCTTTCTTTTCTATGCAATCTGAGAGTGACCGCGGTTTAGGTGTTGTCAGCGTCTTAAGTGTCGATTTATGTTAAAAATAATGACTATAAGTAATTAGAAAAGTTATTAAAAAAAAAACCAAACATTCCTTAGGTATTGTATTGTGTTATATCATGATGATTATAAAAAAAACCTAGCTATTAATAGTTTAGGAGAAAAAAGGTTTTATATTTCTAAAACAGGGGTGCACTGTATATTAATGCATGTATATTAATGATATTTTAAATCATTTATTATTTTTTTTAAAGTGAAGAGGACATTTTTTGTATTGTGTAGATTAACATATATATTAACATACATAATTAAATTTTTTTTTGATCATTTCGGTACGGGTTGTGGAGAAAAACTCCTCTTCTTCTTCAGTTCCTGCCCAATTCAGGTATATCACAGCCTTAAGGGTCTATTTTTCAATCTTCCGATAAGTCTTTTATTTGAGGAATAGTAATTGCAGTTTGACATCGCGGTTATAGAAAATATTTATTCTTCCACTAAAAATCAGCCCTAATTTGAATTCAAACCTTTTAGTAATAAAGTATGTGAGTCCTACTTAAATGTTGAAGTTACTGGCCGTTTTTGGTCAAAATAATAACGTGATGCCGTTTTTTTTTTCTTTTGGTGTTTTTTCTTCATCACAAATTTATGACTACTTTATCAAGTTTTTCTTGTGCCTATTTCTGTATTTGAATGTGGTTTAAACTTCTTTAATTGAATATGCAGAAAACTATTCTGTGGACTTGATTCTTAGAATTCCGTACCCAATGGGTAAATATGTAGGTACCTATATTGAAGAAATCTTATCAGTTTCCTTATTAGGTACCATTTAGAAGCTCCTTGTAAATTACTAAGAAGGTGTATGTAGGTACATACGATGGCAACACAATGGTGAAACCCTATATCTAATAATAATTATTTATTACCTATAATAACATGAAATGGGCCTGAATTCCCCGAAGAGTTTATGTTGGGGTTATTACCTATTTTAGGGGAATTAAATGTAAAATCAAAATATTTGCCTTTTGATTTTTCAATCTTCAGTTAAGTTTTATCTGAGAAATAGAAATTGTAGTTGGACAGCTTTTCTATAGAAAATATATTAGGTCAAACCGCCATATTTATTAAATCCAAACTTTTTAATAATTAATTATTTAAGTAGTTACTGAGCCTTTGTGGTCAAAATAAAAACCTATCTCAATGGAAGCTTCTTTTTTTGTTTTTTCTTCACGGCAAATGGCAATTCAATTTATCTTAAAATATAGCCAGTTTTTTTTATTTCAGTAATTAATTGTGGTTTAACCTTCTTACTTGAATATGTTGAACATATTCTGTGGATTTGATTTTTAGGATTCCGTACCCAGTGGATGTCAACAGGACAGGAATTAAAAGTTATCTGTATATCTGTCTGTCACAGCCTAGGTCAGTAAACTTTTTAATCGTAATCAGTTGCAATTCTTAGCCAGGTTTCGGTAGCCTTTTCAATTTCTCATACGTGTTCGTTATTTGATGATTTCCCATCAAAAAAAAAAAATACGTGTTCGTAGCCTAGTTAATATATTTACCTACACACAAATAGGTATAAGACGTTAAAATTAGGATAAAATAGTTTAAGATAAGACCCTATCTGTGCATTAGGGCACAAGTAGCGGCGGGACCGCGTAAAACACGCCGTCGTTACAAGCAAGGGAAGTCTTCGAAAGAGACTTCAGTTAGAGTTTAAGATAAGTTAATTTAGTGTTTAATAACCTAATTAGCATAGTTTTGTAATAATAAATGTAATTTAGGCCGTCAGGACCATGTAAGAACCCATCGTATTCTGCCGCCACAGCTGCCACGGCCAAACCGGGGTCATCGGGGCAGGCAAAGGGCGGGGCGAATGCGCGGGCCGCGAAGGCTCCAGCCCCAGAGGCAAGGATTCCGGCCCCAGCAGCGAGGGCCCCAGCCCTGGCGGCGAGTGCTCCGGCCCTGGTGGCAAGACGGACGCCCCCGCCTCCTAAATCTCTTCCGGCCGATGCCAAATGGCAAGTAGCCGGGGAGAAGAAGAAGGCGGCTAAGGCAAAAAGGGCGGCCAAAAAGAGGGAGAGGTGGCAGCGCCGCAAGGAGCGCACCGCCGCGGCTAGGCTCCGCGCCCCGAATTCCGCAGCTGTACTGATCACACTACATTTCAGTTAATGGTTCTGCAACCTTCAGTGAATGGGCAACTAAAGGGATATTTAATAGTAGAATCAAACTTTTTGAACTTTATGAGGAAAGAAATTATAATAAAAGTAAAGAATTTTATCAATATGTTAAGAACTATTCCAAATTATTTAAACAAGTTTGTAGCGAAGCTAAGAGTCGATATTTAAGTTTAAAAATTAAAAGGAGTCAAAATAAAATAAAAACGACTTGGGAAATTATAAACAATGAGACTGGAAGGGATAGGAAGCGTAATTGTGAATACAGCCTTAATATTAACAATACAGTTATTAACACGGATTTAGAGGTTGCCACAGTTTTTGAAAATTTCTTTGCAGATATCCCAGTCTCAACCACTAAATCTTTAAATTCATCACCCACTGTTGCTGAGTCCATATTGAATGAAAATGTTGATATTTGTAACCATGAATTTAATTTCGACTATGTTAGTGCTCGGGATATTATTAAAACTTTCAATACACTCAATGTTAAAAAAACAGCTGATCTATGGGGAAATTCTGTGGAGGTTGCAAAATGCATAATTAACACTGTAGCGCCTGAATTGGCAATTATTTTTAATAAATGTATTGACTGTGGTGTAATTCCTGACTTAATGAAGAGTAGTAAAATAATACCTTTGTTTAAATCGGGCAGCACATCAGACCCCACAAACTTTAGACCGATTTCTGTGCTTCCCACCTTTAGTAAAATATTTGAAAAATTGATGCTAGATCAATTGCAAAGACATTTTAATAAACATAAATTATTAAACAGTAAACAATTCGGTTTCACAAAGGGTCGATCGACTACCGACGCTGGTGTGGAACTTCTTGCACATATTTTTGAGGCTTGGGAGAAGTCACATGATGCCCAAGGTATTTTTTGTGACTTATCTAAGGCTTTCGATTGTGTTTCTCATGATACATTGGTCAGGAAATTGCATCACTATGGTGTTAGAAACACTGCCTTGGATCTTCTTATTTCTTATTTGGATAATAGGATCCAAAGAGTGGACGTTAACGGTAAGCGATCGCCGGGTTCTATTGTCACTATGGGAGTTCCGCAGGGCTCAATTCTTGGCCCTTTTTTTTTTTTTTTTTTTTTTTTTTTTAATTTCTCGTATATATTAATGACCTACCTTGCCTTATAAAGAACAGTCATGAAATAGTGTTATTTGCAGATGACACATCACTTTTATTTAAGCTTAAACGACAACAGACAGTTACTGACGATGTAAATAATGCTCTCTCTAAAATAGTACATTGGTTTAGTGTTAATAATTTACTTTTAAACGAGAAAAAGACCAAATGTATTAGATTTCTGACACCTAACGTTAAGCAGGTAAAAACCAATATACTAGTATGGACACCACTGTGTTCTTAGGTATTACTTTGGACTCAAAGCTACAGTGGGGCCCACATATAACCAAATTGTCGAAGCGGCTAAGCTCTGCAGCCTACGCGGTGTATAAAATCCGTCATTTGACTGATGTAGAAACAGCTCGATTAGTATATTTTAGTTATTTCCATAGTGTAATGTCGTACGGCATTTTGCTGTGGGGAAATGCAGCCGACATTCAGGCTATATTTGTGCTGCAGAAACGAGCCATTCGAGCAATTTATAACCTAAGTTGTAGGCATTCACTGAGGGATACATTTAAGGATATAAACATAATGACAGTCGCATCTCAATATGTATATGAGAACCTGATTTATGTCAAAAAGAATATTAACCTATATTCTAGGCACAGCGACATTCATAGCATAAATACTAGAAACAAAGACTTACTTATTGTGCCCAAGACTAGGCTCCAAAAAATTAGTAATTCATTTAAGTGCCAAAGTATACGTTTTTACAACAAACTCCCAAGCCATGTCAAAGAACTGAGCCTCAATAAATTTAAATCATTTATTAAACAGAAACTCTGTCAAAAAGGTTTCTATAAAGTTAAAGATTACTTGGACGACAAAAAGGCTTGGGATTAATTAAGCTACTCCAATGTACCCCCAGGCAACAAACTAATTTTATTTTTATACTAAGTGTGACATTGATGATTTTGTTATACTTATACACTATGACATTAATATTTACTTTTTGAAGTATTATATTATTTTTTTAAATTATTGTGAATGTGAAGACTATGTGGATTATTGTTTTTATTATTTCTCTCATTTAGTTTTCATCTTAGTCTGGCAGTTTGAATCATTTATGCGGCCTACTCAAATGTCCTTTCTTTGGTATTGTTCGTCGAATCGTTGAGCTCCTTAAGTTCTGAGTTGAGCTGCACGATTACTGACAAATGCGTGCACTGACTGGATAGGTCCACTCAATCAGTGTGGTTTTTTCCTCAAAAGACCATTTCAGACTCCAATCTACATGGCCTTCACATGATCTGACCAAGATTATGTCTGGACTTTAAAAGAGACTGTGACCTCTGAGTTTGTTTCGGCCTTTCTTCTCAGAGTAGTCAGATAGGAAACGCCGAGCTCATCTAGTTTTTTTCTAAGTATGATTGACGTGTAAAAGTGTTTGTATAAACCTACTTACAGAAAATAAAATCATTTCATCATCATTTCATTTCATTTCATTACATCATTTCAATCATTTCAATCATTTCAAAATCATTTCATTTCATTTCATTACAGCCGGATGCGGAAAAGAAGGGCGCGTCCTATAGGACAGTTATGGCGAAGGTGGGTGAGGTGGTGCGCCTCGAGGAGCTCGGCGCAGCAAAAGGCCTCAAAATGAAGATAACGGCGACTGGGGCCCGAATGGTGGAGCCATTCGGGCCCCAGTAGCCGTTATCTTCATTCCCCGGTGCGGCCAGTGGCCCGGCCGCTGACGCTCTGGCCGAAAGGCTTAGGGCGTCCCTAAATGCGGACGAAGTCCGAGTGTCCAGGCCCACCAAGTGCACTAGCATGCGTATCATGGGCCTGGACGACTCCGTGACGGAGGACAAGGTGGTCGCCGCAGTAGTTAGGACTGTGGGGTGCTCTGACGAGCAGATGAGGGTGGGCACCATCCATCCAGACTCCGAGGGGCTGCAAACCGTTACGGTGAGCTGCCCTGTGTCGGCGGCCAAAAATATTGCCAGAGAGGGCCAAAGGTTATTGGTGGGCTGGGTGTCCGCACAGGTTAAACTGCTGTTGCTCCAGAGCATGGCGCAGTGGTCGATTAACATCGCCGTGGTCGCTGAGCCGTACTTTGTCCCGCCCAGGGATGACTGGGTGGAGGACCTGAGCGGCTCAGGGACCCTAATTTCGTCGGCCGCCACCGGTACTCCGTCCCTCGAGGCCGTCAAGAGAGGACGGGGTTGCGTAGCAGCACGGTTCGGGGAGATTGTCGTAGTGGGGGTCTACTTCTCTCCGAACCGAACTCTTGCACAACTCCCTTGCGGAGTTGAGAGACGTCGTCGTCGGGTTTGGTTCCTTCCCCGTGTTTGTCCTCGGGGACTTCAATGCAAAGAACTTGGCTTGGGGTTCCCGGTTAACGGACACATGGGGCAGGATGGTGGAGGACTGGGCTCTGGAGACAGGCCTGGTCGTCCTAAACCGGGGTTCTGTCCCCACGTGTGTGCGGATGCGGGGTGAATCAGTGGTGGACATCTCGTTTGCCAGCCCCGCTCTGTCGCCGCGTGTAGTTGACTGGCGCGTCATGGACGGGGTGAAGACCTATTCCGATCACCGGTATATCCAATTTCACGTCTCCGGCCAGACCTCGGACGCGCCGGTCCGACGGGCCCCGAGTGGTCCGCGGTGGGCGCTGAAGCAGCTGGAGCCAGGAGCTCCTCCTCGAAGCCTCGATCGTGCAGGCCTGGGTGTCACCACCGGACAGGCCTGCTGACATCAACGACGAGGTGGAGTGGTTCCGGGAGGCCATGTCCGACATATATGTGACGTGGCAATGCACCGGGTCCAGCCTGGACGTGCCTCGCGCCAGGTGTACTGGTGGTCGCAGGAGCTGACGGCTGTGCGCACTGCGTGCGTGGCTGCGTGACGCCGGTACACCAGGCACCGCAGGCTCCGTATCAAACCTCCGGATACGGAAGCCATTCAGGCGGAGCTGTACGAGGGGTACAGAGCGGCGAAGACCGCCCTCCAAGCTGAGATCCTGCGGGCCAGGGGTTCGGCCCGCGAGGAGTCGCTGGGGACTCTGGACAGGGACCCGTGGGGACGCCCGTACAAAGTGGTGCGTGATAAACTCCGCCAATGGGCTCCCCCGCTGACGCAGAGTCTCCGGCCCCAGCTTGTGGAGGACGTGGTGAGCGCTCTGTTCCCTTCGCGAAGGGAACACACCTCCCCGCCTATTGCTCCGCCTACTGCGGTGCCCAATGTGGACCACACCGCCGACGACGACGACGACGACGACGACGACGACGATGCTCCGGAGGTGACCGAGGTAGAAATGAGAGCGGTGGTACGCGGGCTTAATGCCAAAATACCGCCCCAGGACCCGACGGCATACCAGGGAAGGCCTGGGTCCTGGCCTTGGAGGCTCTCGGGCCTCGACTTAGGGGGCTCCGAAGCCCATGCTTGGAGAGGGGCCAGTTCCCGCTTCGTTGGAAGATGGGGAAACTGGTCCTCATAAAGAAGGCAGGGCGCCCTGCGGACTCTCCGTCCGCTTATCGGCCCATCGTGCTGCTCGACGAGGTGGGCAAGCTCTTCGAAAGAGTCATTGCAGACCGCCTCGTCGACCAGCTGGTGCGGGTGGGGCCGGACTTGGCGGAGAGCCAGTTTGGTTTCCGCAGGGGGCGCTCTACGATGGACGCCATCATGCGTGTGCGAGCCCTGACGACGGGGAATGCTGTTGCCCAGGGTGGGGTCCTCTTGGCGGTGTCTCTAGACATCGCCAATGCGTTTAATACCCTGCCCTGGAGTTGCATCAGGGAGGCACTCCGGTACCACCGGATGCCGACCTACCTCTGCCGTGTGGTCGAGGCCTATCTGACGGACAGGGCCGTCATCTACCCCGGTCACCAGGGAGTGTGGAACCAGCAAGAGATGTCGTGCGGTGTCCCACAGGGATCGGTCCTGGGGCCGCATCTGTGGGACATCGGATACGACTGGGTGCTGCGCGCCGACCTCCCTAGCAGCGTCAGCGTAGTGTGCTACGCTGACGACACGTTGGTCCTGGCGCAGGGGAGGTCGCATCAGGCGGCGGCCGAATTAGCGGCATGTGGGGTTGCGACAATCGTCGAAAGGATCCGGCAATTGGGACTCGAGTTGGCCCTGCACAAGTCCGAAGCCATGTGTATTCATGGTCCTCGGAACGCGCCACCGTTAGGGTCCCAAATAACGGTAGGAGGGGTTTCCATCGGCGTTGAGTCAACGATGAAGTACCTGGGACTCGTCCTCGACAGCCGGTGGAACTTCGTGGAGCATTTCCGACGTTTGGCTCCCGAACTGGAGCGGGCAGGCGCTGCATTGAAGCGGCTCCTGCCCAATCTAGGGGGTCCAAACGCCTCCTGCCGGAGGCTCTACGCGGGGGTCGTGCGGTCCATGGCCCTCTACGGGGCTCCTGTATGGGCGCGCTCTATGGCGCTGCGGCCAGTCCGCATGTTCAGCGCGGCCCAAAGGGTCATGGCCTTCCGGATGGTCCGGGGATACCGCACGGTCTCCTGTGAGTCAGCGAGCCTCCTTGCCGGATTGCCGCCATGGGATCTGGAGGCAAAAGTCCTCGCGCTCGTATGGGAGTGGCACGAGGAGACGAAACGCCGGGGCGTAAGTCCGCTGCCACGAGAAATCGCGGCACAGTGGACGGAGCTCCGGCGGGATCTCATGGCGTCATGAAGGGTACGGTTGTCGCAACCCAGTGCTGGGCACGCCACAATTGCGGCAATAAGTCCCTTCTTTGAGGAGTGGCTAGAGAGGCGCCACGGCGTCCTCACCTTCCGCCTGACGCAGGTCCTCACCGGACACGGCAGCTTCGGGAGGTACCTGTGTCGGATAAGGCGGGAGGAAACGCCCGGGTGTCACCACTGTGTGGATCGCCCGGAGGACACGGTGGAGCATACGGTGGAGGTCTGCCCGGCTTGGGCAGAGCACCGCCGTGTCCTCGTGGAGGCGATCGGCGGCAGAGATCTCTCGCGTCCGGCCCTGGTTGGAAAGGCAAATTTCGCGCCCTCTCGCCCCTAGCCGCCGCAGGAGACGCCCTGGGCGTCGGGAATCCCGGGCGGATTTCCGGCCACCGTAGGCGTGGGCTTGCGGACGGTGAGCAATGGGTAGCTCACTGTCCGGTAAGGACCAGGCCCGGGTCGACGGCGCGTTGTATTCCACGCACGCCTCAAAGAGATGTCGTCAGCACAAAGGTAGGGATCCACTAGGGCCGATGCCTGCCGGGGTCGCGGGAAGGTACTTATGGATCACCGGGGCCCCCGCAACACAGGCAACAGGAAGAAATACGGGTGGGTTTTAGTCAGTAAGAGTCTGACATACCCTCCGGCTCCGCCCAGAGCGGGAGAAGTTATTTGATGATTTCACACCCAAAAAAAAAAAAACGGCCATGTAAGAGTCACTTAGAGATAATAAATGTAAACAGGAGTACCTATCAAACTGTGTGACTCGGTCCGCCCGCTCCCGAAACATAGGGAGAATTGTATAAAAGACGGTCCATTGTAAAGCTGGGACACCTATAGTCCGGTTAAGTAGTCACGACCTCTCAAGGTCAACTACGAGACGCCATATCAAAAAAAAAAAAAGCTGTGACACAGTCGGTCTCCAGCTCCCGAAAAAGCAACACCTCCGAAAATAAATACGAAGAAAATTGGGAACAAGTTTTATTCCTCCTTCAAAAATATATACAGTCCATGACACAACCTATCAACGTATTCTTAGTAAAATATTGGTCATACGAGGGTGGCACTGAAAAATTCGGGAATCAAGGAAGTGACACAACATTACTATTTAAAAATGTATTTATTGCTTTTCGAAGTATTCTCCGCGAAATTTGACACATTTTTCCATACGATGGAACCAATCATTGAAGCAACCATTCCATTCGGAAGTTGGGGTCTCCAAAATGGCCATTTTGTAGGCGTGGTAGCTTCTTCAGGTGATGAAAATCTCTGTCCACGCAATTTATTCTTTATAAGTGTAGAAATCATTAGGGCTTAGGTCGGGGCTGTACGGCGGATGGTCTAATAATTCTATGTTTTCTTGCTCTAAAAACTCTTTTGTTCTGTGCGCGGTGTGAGAACTCGCATTGTCGTGATGGAGGATGATGCGGCGGTTGCAATTCTCTTTACGGAGTTCAGAAACGACCTGTGGCAAACAAATGCTAGCATACCATTCTGCCTTAACCGTTCTTTGTCCCTCAAGAGGAATAGTCGCAACGTGGCCGGTTTTGGAGACAAAAGTGGCCACCATTTTTTTGCAACACTCCGTGAACGAACAATTTTTGTTGGCTTTAACTCATTTTCGAACACCCAAACTCGTGACTGGTTTTTTGTTTCGGGTTCGTACGCGTATATTCAGGATTCGTCACCTGCTACGATGTTGTATACAGCATTTGAGGATCCTGCGTGGAATCTTTCGAGAGTTCTGACGCACCAATTAACGCGAGCCGATTTTTGCTCTTCACAGAGCGAATGCGGTATCCATCGGGAAAACAACTTGTTTAAACCTAATTGTTCATGCAAGATTATTTGTATTTGACTCATGCCAATGTCTAAAGTTGCCTGAATTTCGCGGTATGTCACATGTCGATCTTCCTCAATCAGCTTACGCACAGCATCAACGTTTTCTTGGGTGACTGCAGTTTTTGGACGACCTTGACGGGGATCATCACTGAGCATCGCTTGACACGTACACGTTGAAATTCAGCAAACCAGCGATAAATTGTGGTTTTGGATGGGGGTTCATCACCAAATGCAGAAATCATCCGGTCAACACACTGTT
Organism: Atethmia centrago; assembly: GCA_905333075.3. Classification (NCBI taxonomy): domain Eukaryota; kingdom Metazoa; phylum Arthropoda; class Insecta; order Lepidoptera; family Noctuidae; genus Atethmia; species Atethmia centrago. The sequence goes on from HG995379.1 coordinate 9,743,637, forward strand.
TTTGTGTTATACCACTTCGAAAGTCAAAATAAATCATCGCTCTTGAATTTTCTCGAGTCAATTCCATTTTCTCAACGACTAAACAAGTTTGACAAAACCTTGTGACAAGACCGAGAATCTTTTTATAAATAAATAAATGGTATTCGATTTTTAAAACCAAGGAGTTTTCAATTAAAAAGATTTTAATATGACAGGAACAGTGGAAATATTCCATTCCCGATACTTTTAGTGCAGCCCTCGTAATGACGATTATGAAAACTACCAGAAACATCCAGGGCTTTCAGTAGCGCTAATTATTATTCGACGGATTTTCGACTTTACGTAAGTGTAAATGTTTTTACTACTTCAAACCAAAATAATTTAGACGTGGAGTTTCTTAACGTAAACCGTGCTTCTGACGGTTCATAAGTACCCATGTAGGTATACGGGTGTTTAAAAATTTAAATTGAAAAGTTATTAACACGAACCAGACAATTTGACCTTTCATAAAAAAACTGCAGTATTTATAAATAAAAAAGTATTTAGAGTTCGTTTTTCTGGGATTAAAATTGATTAATTTGACAAGACTAAACTTAAATTTATCTTCTGTCCTTTTCTTAATGAAATAGAAAGAAAAAGATGCACTGAACTTAAATTTAGTTTAGTTTGTGAACAAGGGAATCGGCACCATTGGCACCTGTCAAATTACTATCTATTTACACTACATTATTACATAAATAAAATAAAATAAATCTAGAAATAAGTAGTTTAACTCCTGAACAAAATTTCCTTTTTTAAATACCTAAAAGTGATGTACAGTCGCCAGCACATGAGGTTATACTAAACTGTCAAATTTCTCCAAATGATATTTAAACCTTAAAATGTTAATAATTAAGTCCAAATCAATTGAGAAAATTTGACAGTTTGTGGTAACTTGATGTGCTGGCGACTGTACCTATCTTGAATATAGCGATGAGTTTTCATTATTATCGGATCATATCCTTCTTTTGACAAGTTTACAAGTTTATTACAGTCAGCCACAAAAAGATGTAAGCATACACGAAAAAATAGTAAGAATACAATTTATTTTACCAAAACAAAAACATTTTGTTCCAAAACCTTTATAAACCCTGCGTAAAATAAATGTTATACTGTTTTGTACCTATACGGTGGATATAACGTTATGGAACAAAGCCTGTTGACAATAAACTGGTTCCTTGTCCGAGTATACATCTTTGTAGGTCTGAATGTACCTACAGTCATGTTTATTAAAATACGTACGTTTATGAGTTGACATACCAAGGTCGACCTATTTTAAAATCCTCCCATTTGCTGTTTAAAATGTTTTACACTTACTCTTGTACAAGTTTTTATTCCAGCCGGACATCTATTTATAGAATTATAATCACAAAAATCATCAATATAACTCTATAAGTTCATATTATCCTACTGAATGACTATTTGATGAAATCATAACATTTGAGGCCAATTGTAATATAAGGAGGTGTATTGCTGATTCTAATCAATATAATTCGTAAAGCCATATTTGTTACGGTCGCGAATCATATATTAATCAACATACAACCTGACACTGACCTGCGAATTGCAAAAAACGAAAGTAAATTTGAATTTCGCGGGCTACCTTAGATATATAGATAAAACATTTATTCAGTGCACACAAAAGACAGCACAAACTTAATAGCACAATTAATAGATAAAAAAATACAGGAATATATACCAAAACAAGATGCCAATACCAATATACAAAAAAAGAAAAACATATTTAAAGAAATAGGTTAACACTATGACATACTTCAAATCAATTTTCGAATACAAGTTGCGGTGTGCGTCTCAAGGTTGCACCAAATGGGAGTCCAGCTCAGCATGTGTCAGGCAGATATCCTGACGCTGATATTCTGCTGGATCCTTTCAGTGACATACGGACGTCGATCAGACAAGATAAATGGGTGTTGTGACAAAGTGTTATGCGTGGAGTGAAATTATGTACCTAACTTAAATTATGTATGTATTCCTCAATAAAGTTTTGTATTGGGAAACTTTCTTGTTCATTAATGTATTGATTGTGTTTTGATTAGGTACTTGATTATTTAAAAAGTTATGTGTATAAATGAATAATAGTGGTCCTTAGCGCATCCCTCCTTATTAATATTCCATTAACAACTAAACGGTTTAAAGGAATCCTAACAATAAATTACTAAATACATACAATCTCACTGTGTGCTGCACCGGTCGACGTCATCATGTCAACGCCGGCTATCGCTGAAAACCAGCGCTGGGGCTCTGTCTCGCATAGGGTCGCAGCATTATGCTGAGCGAAGGCCGTTTTGCGTGGATGTGACGCATATTCTCCCCCAAATTGTTTCTTTTTTTGTATTTGTGTTCCTTCTTTGCGTCATGGTTACCGCAAATAAACGTATTTTCTTTCTTTCTTTCTTTTCTTTACATAATAACATAAAGGCTCCTATAAACTGAGGCGATATCGCGGGCGCGACAGGCAGCAATATGCCTGACGCGCCCGCGATTTCGCCTCAGTATGTAGGAGCCTTAACATATAACTGCAATGTTATTTATGTATGATGCTAGGAAAAAACTGAAGATAATACGCATTACTATGCTAATTACAAAATAAAACCAAAATGGCTTCTATGAAAATCTGCATCTATCGACAATTGCCTTGGTCTAAAAATAAAGAAGGTATCTCTAGTCAAAAAGGTTAATAGTCGTTAATAAATAATACTGAATATCACTCGGAGGTGCTGCTGGCTGAATGATAATAGCCGCACGGGTCGATCGAAGGTTAAGCTACGCGCCGCGTTCTGTTCGTGGATGGGTGGAGTTTCTTGCCGGCTCTTCTCTATAGGAAACGACCAATTGGAACCGTGCACCTAGCTTCTGACGTTTCATAAGTGCCCATGTAGGTTTATGTGAAATAAAAATATTTTGATTTTGATTTTTGATTTTGGTGACCATCCATTACATAATATCGAGACCCCTTCGTTCCTCGGAAAGCACGTTAAGCTGTTGGTCCCGGCTGTCATTTCTAGATCGTAGAAACCGAAAGTCTGACAACCAGTCTTACCAAGGGGTATCGTGTTACCCACTAACTGGATTGTGGAGGTCAGTTAGGCAGTCACTTCATGTGAAATACTGGATCCGCATAAAATATATAGGTATTATATGTATATTCAGCTTCCGGTTAGACTGGAAGCCGACTCCAACTTAGTTGGACAAAAGGCTAGGCAGATTGAATATCACTCAGTGGTACCGATTCCCTTGTTCACAAACTAAACTAAATTTAAGTTCAGTGCATCTTTTTCTTTCTATTTCATTAAGGCAAGGACAGAAGATACATTTTAGTTTAGTCCTGTCAAATTAATCAGCGCCTGTCACTACTCCATGCAAGTTTAGACGTGATTAAAAACATGCCTACTAAAATTACGTCAATTTACGTCAAGCGCTGATTGATTTGACATGACTAAAGTAAAATTTATCTTCTGTCCTTTTTTTAATGAAATAGAAAGAAAAAGATGCACTGAACTCAAATTTAGTTTAGTGAACAAGGGAATCGTCACCAGTGTGTATTTAAAGATTGTTCTAGACTACACTTGGTTTTAAGATTATACCTATCACTGCACGGTAATAAAATTTAACTATGTAGGTATCATAAAACTTTATCGTTGTAGATAACACAAAATCAAATTGAATTAACATTGCAAAAACTTTATTAAGAACTAATTCTTGCACACCAAAATAAAACCTTTGAAGGTGCTTGTAATTGGATGGTACACACGGCTACATATCAAGCTGTATATATTTTCCTGTTTATGCTGATCTCGTATTGTATAAGATTTCCGTACAATGAGAAGTCAGCTTATACTGGAAATGTATAGCTTGATACGTAGCCGTGTGTACAGAGTACATTAGGGTAAGACCGTACGAATTTGTTTCGTTCGGCCTTACCCCAACGTACTCTACTTACCTATCTACATGGCAAAAGTTATTTTCATGCTCTATTGAGATGATACTTTTAAGAAAAAAAAAATTGCCAAATTTGTATAATTTGTAGCAGCGAAAAAAATATATGTTAATTTTGAACATATTTCCCAGAACTTGGTTGTTGCCAAAACACGCTTTGAAAAAAAATCTTGATACAAACTAACGTTAAACTAACCTCTTACTTTGAGGTCTAATCCAAAATATCTGTATTAAATATCAACATACGTTACGTATTGAATTAATAACAAGAACGTCTTATTTGAATGCGGAATTTGGTTGTTTTTTATTTTCGATTACTCAACTCAATTTTGAGTAAATAGATAATTGCTTCATATTTTGAAATAAATTACAAGCGTTGTGTCATCGCGCTTCTCTTTCTTGTCTATGCAATCTGACAGTGACCGCGGTTTAGGTGTTGTCACCGTCTTAATCAATAATTTAATTAACCTTATAGATAACATGCTTTGCATAGCTCTATGTTTTCTGTTTGGGTTAGGAAAACCCATAAAATATAAACATATGAAAAAAGCAAACACAAAGACTTAATGTATGTATCAGCACAACAACGAATTAAGCTGATGACCTATTACCGTAAATGCCTATTCAGTGAACCTGTTATAATTTGTAGATTTTCCCGTGTTTATTTAAATAACATTTGGGTACTTTATTTTCCTCGTCCCATTAAAATAATAGGTTTCGCCGAATGATTTGGGTATGTATTTGAATGTTAAATAACAAACTTGAAAGCTGGTAAATGACTTATCGGACAAACACACTTGTAGGTGCATAATACCGAGGTACATACATCAAAATATTTGTTTGGAATTGATTATGAACACTTGCTTATTAATGAGACTTCTCTGCAAAGATTTAAATCGTTTCATTTGTCGTTACTTTTGATATCATCCCTGCGTGATGAAATCAAAAGTAACGACAGTAACGACAGGAAAAACACTACACTACAATAATAAAATGACTAAATCTAATAATAATGTTAAGACAAAAAAGTATTTTTACAATGTTAATAAATACATGTATATAATTCATAAAACAATAATCATAATTCTTAAATTCAATTCTGTATTAATAAAACCTACGAACTACTTAACTAATAATAAAATTTATCAGTTAACACATTAAATAGCCAGTCTTCCTCCTCTCTCCTACTTGATCTATACTGTGCCCGATAGGGTCCATAATTGTGACTAGAATAAGAATTGAGAATTGAAGAGATATGCAGGAAAACCAAGGTAACTGACATTGCCCGAAGAATTGCCAAATACATATATGTAAGTGGCAATTGGCAGGGCAAATTACTCGCAGAACGGGTTGCCGATGGGATTGAAAGTCGTCGGTTATTTATAACATATATTCGCTCTTCCATACGTTTTGACCGCGTACGTATTGCACTTTTGGAGGAAAAAGCTGATTTTTTTTTAATAAACGACAAAAAAATTCTACGTAGGGGGATCCAGAATCATGATATGAATCCATGGTAACAGGTTGCAATGTCCCTGCCACCCACGGCGCGTTGTGTTCCACGCGCGCCTTTAAGAGAAGTCAGCACAAGTGTAGGGGTCCACTAGGGCCGGTGCCTGCCAGGGTCGCGGGAAAGTACGAAAGGGTTACCGAGGCCCCTGGCAACACAGGCAACGTAAGGAACACGGGTGGGTTTTAGTCAGTAAGAGTCTGACACACCCTCGCGCTCCACCCAGAGCGGGAGTAGTTATTTGATAATTTCCCAACCACAAAAAAACCCACACTGAGGTGTATACTACGAGTAAGTAGGGACACTACCTATTTAAAGGCTCCTACATACTGGCGCGACTTGTCGCGCGACGCGACGCGACACAAAGACACCGCGTGTAGCGCTACAAGCGGTGCCTTTGTGTCGCGACGCGTCGCGCGACAAGTCGCGCCAGTATATAGGAGCCTTTAAGTATCCGGCACTGTGATCGGGAATAAGAAATAGCGACAAATGTAAATGCTAGAATCTAAAGAGCTATACATAAAGCCATTGCCAAGACCGTGTAACGAGCGTTAGAACAAGATAAATGCTTCAAATTGCCATTCGATTCGCGATAATGCAATGCAGTGACGCCATAGATAAAGTTGACAGATGTGTATATATAATTATCTAAATCAACGAGCTGGCATAACACGAAAACTTCTATTGAGAGTTCTACAAGTATCTGTTGGTGCCTGAATGCAATATGGGCTTCAACCTGATAAATGTTGCAGGTCAATATTTCAAGAACTTGGTTTCATACCGCTACCCTCTCTATTATCTATGAAGTATGCATGTTTGTTGGGCGGTCATTTCGAGCACGGTGTTGTTGCTGATCAGAAGCTCCTTGAACGAGACACAGTGGACCTCGTAGATTGTTTTGCGACGTACGACTGGAATTGTTTGAGGTTTATTATGAAGTAGAAGCATAATTACTTGGATGTATATCCTCGAAACCGGCGAGATCCTCGCAGGCTTGTACTAAATTACTTACCAAGACTGGCTAAATATTGTAAAAGCTGTTTAGCCATGTGTGTTCGGATGTATAATATAATTCAAAGTTAGCTACTTTATGAATGATATTTAACTAGCTTTAGCCCGCAGCTTCGCCCGTGTGGAGATCAGAAATTATGCAACAGAAATGTACTACCGGGATTAATTTACACAACATAACATCATGCCTTGTTTTTCCCCGAAGGGTTGGGCAGAGGTGTACCTGTAGTACACCCACATTTCGCCAGATATGTTTTTTAAGTCTCATGTAATAGGGGGCGAGCCTATTGCCATCAACCGGGCACAAACCCAGACTCCGGGCTGCTACTGAGAAATTCCAGATAGAAAAACCTTATAACACTTTGCCCGACCCGGTAATCGAACCCAGGACTTCATGCTCAGCAGTAGCGCTTGCGACCACTAGACCAACGAGGCAGGATTTATGTATCCTGTGTTAATCTAGGTTATTAAATATCTGTGTGCCAAATTTCACCCAAATCCGTTCAACCATTTTTTCTCTCGTAGTAATAGCAGAGGAAAAGGTCATTGACTCCCGCGCCACCGTCAACCATAATTATTTTATTACGCGTAATTTGGAATCTGTGATATCTTTTAAAGTAATAATTTAAGTGATATGATGTCAGGCATATTTTAATCTAAATTAAATGCCCAATTTAAATAACATTATGTTGTTGGGTGAGGATTAATATGATACCGGTCAAAATAGCTTCGGAAATAACAATACATTTTTTATCAAATTCTGAAAGATATAAATGGTCATCCTTAGAAGATAGACATATGCTATCGCGGACTTTTTTGTTGAACTTTTTAAGACGCACGCCAGTAAAACTGCCAGACGGCATGATTTTTTCCGACATCTTCAACAATTATCGTCATATTTCAGACAATTTACACAAAACCGAAATTAATTTTACACTTACCTATACCTTCCTCGTGATCACTCCATCCATTGGTGAACATTTTGAAAATCCGTTTGATTGTTTTTGAGTTTATCGCGTTTAAAGATCAATCAATTATTTAGCTTGCATCCAACTACTTGCAAGCTGATGCTTGCATGTAGTTGCAAAAGATTCTTCCAATCTGGAATTATCCACTTTTTGCACATTGACATTTTAATTAAAACTGGCTACTATTCATTGAAAATAATCAAAAATAAATTTATTACTGCAATTACCTAAGTGTTCGGTTTTTTTTCAGAACCTCGTAATTTGTCTGTATCATTTTATGCAAAAATACATCATTTTAATTTTGAAACAACTAAGTAGTTACATAAATTACGAGATCTTAAATCATAATTAAAAACTTGAATCAATGATTTTTCCAAACATTTTTCCCGCGGAAGCGAATAAGTAATAAAAAAACAAGTTGCTCTATTGTCTTTGGTTCGGTATGCAGGCAAATAATACTTGGTTGTTGTATTATATTCTCGTAGTCTTCGATCACCAAGGGCAAAATTTACAGCTCGCACTTATAAGCTTCTCATACGAATGTTAACTTTATTCGTAAAAGTTAATGTTGATATTCGTACGAAACGCTTGTTCTCATTCGCATATACATCTATGAATATTACACATGAGAATAGGGTTTATATCAGTACGAATCGAATGAAACGATTATTTTACTTAGCTAAGTCAATGTGCGATCTGTGATCTTGCCCCAAGTCTTAGGGTTTGTGCCCTTCGGTAAGACAATGTACAATGGTCTTTCGAATTCACTAACTTGCTTACCTTCGAGTTATTTTTCCGTATCATATTTTGATACGCACCCGTGAACACCCAAACAATAGCGAGTTTTAACTAATTACAATTATATTAAGTTTGCTAATTACGTACGTTTATTTCGTTTATCCACCCTAAAACAACCACCCTTTTATTTTTGTTTTTTTTTTTGGATGGGAAATCATCAAATAACTTCTCCCGCTCTGGGCGGAGCGGGAGGGTGTGTCAGACTCTTACTGACTAAAGCCCACCCGTATTCCTTCCTGTTGCCTGTGTTGCCGGGGGCCTCGTTTTTCGCGGGAAGGTACTAAAGGTTCACCCTTTAGTACCTTCCCGCGAAAAACAGCCACCCTAAAGTGGATACTCGGAAACGGTGTCCAGCAGTGGACGTCTTTCGGCTTAAACAATGACCCACGTTGTCTGTAGAAACGCACATAGAAATTAGGCACAACGTTAGTTGACCTGCCCAATCTGTTTCCTGCTTGCTCTATGCCCGCGGCGAAGTGCGTTAAATGGCACGGAATCTAGCCGGTCTAGTCAGGCGGCATCAAGGCAAACGCCAATGTACACTGGTTCCATTCCATCTACTTACCACCTTAAGGGGGTGTTACCGTTGTCATTGTATTTATTTACAGAACATCATGCCCGTATTCCTGGAAGGGTTAGCCAGAGTTGTACCTATAGAGTTCCAACCACATTTCGCCGGTTATGTTTGAATCCAATGTAATAGGGAGCGAGCATATTAACATCAACCGGCCTCGAATCCAGACTCCGGGCTGCTAGTGAGAGCGCTGACAAGACCCAATTGACCAAAATAGGTTCCTCTTAAGAAAAAAAAAATTGCCAAATCTGTATAGTTTGTAGTAGCGGAAAAAATATATGTTAATTTTGAACATATTTCCCAGAACTTGGTTGTTACCAAAACACGTTTTGAAAAAAAATCTTGATACAAACTAACGTTAAACTAACCTCTTACTTTGAGTTCTAATCCAAAATATCTGTATCTAATATCAACATACGTTGCGTATTTAATTAATAACAAGAATGTCTTATTTGAATGCAGAACTTGGTTGTTTTTTATTTTCGATTACTCAACTCAATTATGAGTAAATAGATAATTGCTTCATATTTTGCAATAAATTACAAGCGTTGTGTCATCGCGCTTCTCTTTCTTTTTTATGAAATCTGACAGTGACTGCGGTTTAGGTGTTGTCAGCGTCTTAATGGGAAAACCCAATAACACTATGCCCGACCTGGGAATCAAACCCGGGACAACATGCTCACCAGTAGCGCTTGCGACCACTAAACTAACGACGCAGTCTACGAAGCAGGCAATGCTTATTTACAGTTACCTCAAAATCTATCCACATTGTTGTAGCCCAAGTGTGATGTGTCCCGAAGTTACCTACGAGTGCTACACGGACCTTTTGGGGCCCGATTGACATTGACGGGGGGCGTTGTTACTTATACAATTTCTGACACAATTTCACAAAATGTTTACCGCATTTGTGAAATTGTCTCAGAAATTGTATTGAAAAAACAAGATGGCGTCGTTAGTTTAAATGTTTCGTCACTCTCCAAAAGATCCTTGTAGTTACCATTTATTTTGTCTTTTTTAACACACTGTTAATAGCTTTAATTCTAACTTTATTTTGACTGTGTGTAAACGTTCTAAAAAAAGTAATTCACTCAAATTTAAACGGCTGAAAGACGTTCTAATTTTCCGAACAGCCAGCAACAGAAAAACATTAGGTATGTTTTTTTTTATGTAGAACAAAAGAAAAAACCGGCCAAGTGCGTGTCGGACCACGCACAATGAAGGGTTCCGTAGGTGGTAAGTTGGGATGAGTTTATCCCAATAACAAACTTAACATTGTAGTTGAAAAACATGTTCTCCCATACATATTATGCCACGGTCAATTCTCCAACTGCAAATTTAAGTTGGTCGACTATTACTTGTTAACTTGTAAAGCCCACTTAGCTGTGATAGTTTTCCTTTCTATTTAATAATATGTACTACTGCCATGTTTTTCACATCTCCGTAAACAACCAGTTAGCTGGCAGGGGGGGGGGGGATACTTGACTCTAACAAAAATTAGCAGTTTAATGCTTAATATTACGCAAGCGGAACCTTAAGTCGAAAAGTGGTGTTCACAGACCCGCAATTTTTTTGAACGGGCTATCCAACGATTTAGATTTTATTTAAGCACTTTGTCGGCGTGATTAATTTGTATACCTACCAAATTTCTAGTACTAAGCGTCTCTGAGCTACAGCGGGGACAGACAGACAGACAGACATACGGACATGGCAAAACTTTATGGGTTGCTTGTTTACTACGGAACCCTAAAAAGGAAGAACAAGGTAAGGTAAGGTAAGATGGGTAAGGCATATCGCGTCACCTTAACAGTATACGCACGAACTATTAATTGGCCTTTTAACTTTTTGCTCTGTCTCACTGCAAACAAGCAAGCTGATATTTAGCAGTTTTCCTGCTCCAGTCGACATGGGTGTGGAAAAAAACGCAGTAATTTATAAAACAGAGCTATTTAAAAGCTGTGTAGTTAATTAAGTGATTATAGATGAGCTTGGAGAGAGAATCCGACATCCTCTCATTCCCATGGGGCCAACAGTAGAATCCGACCGAAAACGGTTATTTATTTTCGGCCTGATTTGCATTTTTGGTAAAATACCGAAACAGATTTTTTTTTATTTGTTTGCTAATTGGTTTTTGTTCGGTAAACGTAAAATCAATACAGGGTCAATCTTTAAATCGTTGAATTTAACTGCTTGATCTTCAATAAAACACATGAAAATCAACTTCTTTTTTTCCAAGGCATAATTATTAATTATGCTGAATTTTGTCAGTTAATATGCCGAAAATTTGCCGAAAACCGAAAACGTTATTCGGTCGGACTATAGCCATAGCCATACACATATACACATAATCAGCCTATAATGTTCCCACTGCTGGGACACAGGCCTCCTCTCTGTGAGAGGGAGTGAGCCGTAATCCACCACGCGGGCCCAGTGCGGGTTGGTAGATGGCACATGTCTTCGAGTTTTTGGTTCTAGGACATGCCGGTTTTCTCAAGATGTTTTCCTTCACCGCTTTGAGAGCAGTGGTGATGAAATAATTTACACAAAATAAAGCGCCTGTCTGGGTAACCTTACGACTTACAACTCGTAAGTCGCGGCCGTTACCACTGGGCCACCGCTGCTCTCAAGCCATAGCCAACAGAACAATAATTCAAGACTCGCTCGAGTCACGAAAACCTGCATACTACCTATTACCAAGGTCTACCACATCACCTGTTACGTGTGGTGGTGGTGTCAGATTAACAGACGCACCATTTGAACCAACCCCCGTAGCAGCCGTAGCCAGTCAACAGTTTTAATGATATAGTCTGGCATTTTGAGTACTTTATGCGGCCTACCCAAATGCCCTTTCCTTGGTATTGTTCATCGACTCGTTAAATTCCTTAAGTTGTGAGTTGAGCTACATGATTACTGACAAATACTTGCACTGGCAGGACAGGTCAACACAAATTTGTGTAGTTGTTTCCTCAAAAGACCATTTCAGACATGGATCTACATGGTCTTCACATCATCTGACCAAGATTATGTCTGGACTTTAAAAGAGACTTTGACCCATTTTTTTTTCCTTTGGGTGGTAAATTATCAAATAACTTTTCCCGCTCTAGGCGGACCGGGAGGGTGTGTCAGACTCTTACTGACTAAAACCCACCCGTGTTTCTTCCGTTGCCTGTGTTGCCAGGGGCCTCGGTATCCCTTTCGGACTTACCCGCGACAAACTTTGACCCTTGAGTTTGTTTCGCCATTTCATCTCAGAGGTAGTCAAATAGGAAATGTTGACTCCATCTAGCTTATTTTATAATATTTTTTTGTTAATATGACATGTAAAGTGATTCTGATATCCTATTTACATCATCTGTTTTTGGAAATGCTACAGGATAAAGCTACTAAAAACTGCCGTACCCTCTACAGTTTGAGCTTGGGAATTTCCCCTCGTTATTACATAATATATAGCCAGCATTTGAATCCAGTATTTTAGAGTAGGTACCTACCGGTTACAATGATCGATTGCCCCCAGAATCTGGTCCGCTATTAGTTACTTTAAGGAAAAATCACGATTTCCCTGCCTTAGACTGTTATCTGGAATTCCCACAAATTGATCGACGTCCTAATAAGTCTATAGGAAAGTACTTTAGGTTCAATCTTGATATGTTCTATAACGTTTCAAAGTCAAAGTCAAGTTATTTATTTCAAATAGGCACATTTGAACGCCAAAATATACAAAAAAAAACCCTATTAACCTTGTTCATACAAAACAAGGTTAATAGAAATAAATTTTATTTAGCATCGGTAATGAATGAATTACGAAGATTATAATACCTAATTGAAGTTTTTTTAGATTTGAGCTAATTGAAATATCATGGGTTGCTAAAGGATAGAGTCAGACTGAATTTCGTTTTCGATTTTCGGCAATTTTCAATCGAAATATCAATTTTCAGTCAAAAATAATTAATCAAATCAACCCATTTATTTAAAGAATATCCATAATTATAAAACTAAAAGCACAATTACTGAGAAAATGCTGTAATATCAGATTGTTTAATGATTAATAATTATGTCTTTTAGGAAATTACAGTTTCGTGTGCTTTAAGTTGAGATAACGTTTTATAACCATTAAAATATAGACACTGCATTTATTTTACTTTGCAGAAAAAGACCTATCAAAAGTCCAAAAACATTTTATTTTTTGTTTTCGTGTTTTTTCCGAAAATGCAAATCAGGCCGAATTTCATATTCGTTTTCGCCGAAAAGATAAATTCATTTTTGGTCGGACTCTACCAAAGGATCAATTTGGTTTCTACACAAGTTTAAGCAAAAAATATTGATTTTTAATTGCTTCTCCGAACGTAACATTTCGTACTATTTTACATCAACGTGTAATAAAATAACCTGTTTCAGTAAAAGACCTTATTTAGGTAGGTTACCCAACGAGTATAAAGCCGGGTTTCAATTAAAATGGATAAGAATGCACACTACATTGAAATACACATGCCCCCAGTGGATACCTATAAAAATGTTTACGTGTTACGTCTTGCGCACTCGGGCCAGTCACCAACTTTGCTGACTACTGGCAGTAGTCAGCAAAGTTGGTGATTGGCCCGAGTAAAAATATTAGCAGTAGTTCACTGCTAATATTTTTACCATAGCATGAGCTAAATTCTTAATACTCGGTTACTACCAATACGAGAGAAAAAGAAAGCGGACAGCAGAGAGTTTTTTTTGGGTGGGAAATTATAAAATAACTTCTCCCGCTCTGGGCGGAGCGGGAGGGTGTGTCAGACTCTTACTGACTAAAACCCACCCGTGTTCCTTCCGTTGCCTGTGTTGCCAGGGGCCTCGGTATCCCTTCCGGACTTTCCTACGACCCGTACACTTGTGCTGACGACATCTATTTGAAGCGCGTGGGACACAACGCACCGTCGACCCGGGCCTGGTCCTTACCGGACGGTGAGCTACCCATTGCTCACCATCCGGAAGCGCGCGCCTATGGTGGCCGGAAATCCACCTTGGATTCCCAACGCCCAGGGCTTCTCCTGCGGTGGCTAGGGGCGAGAGGTCGCGAAATTTGCCTATCGCTCAACTGTCCCACCTCCTCCTTCGCGAGCATTACTGAATCGCAGAAGGTAACGGCTGCCCATGCCCTCTTGCTCCGTACCAAGGCCTGAACTAGGGCCGGACGCGAGAGATCTCTGCCGCCGATCGCCTCCACGAGGACACGGTGGTACTTGCCCAAGCCGGGCAGACCTTCGCCGTGTCCTCCGGGCGATCCAAACAGTGGTGACACCCGGGCGTTTCCTCCCGCCTTATCCGCCACAGGAACCTCACGAAGCTGCCGTGTCCGGTGAGGACCTGCGTCAGGCGGAAGGTAAGGATGCCGTGGCGCCTCTCTGGGCACTCCTCAAAGAGGGGGACTTATCGTCGCAATTGTGGCGTGCCCAGCACAGGGTTGCGACAATCGCACTCTCCATGTCGCCATGAGAGTGCCACGATTTCTCGCGGCAGCGGAGTCGCGCCCCGGCGTTTCGCCTCCTCGCACCACTCTTTTGCCACTCTCTCTCACGACTTTTGCCTCCAAATCCCATGGCAGCAATTCGGCAAGGAGGCTCGCCGCCTCAACGGAGACCGTGCGTTATCCCCGGACCAGCCGGATGGCCATGACCCTTTGGGCCGCGCTCAACTGGCGGGCTGGCCGCAGCGCCAGGGAACGCGCCCACACAGGAACCTTTAAAGGGCCATGGACCGCACTTCCCCCGCGTAGAACCTCCGGCAGGAGGCGAGCAGAGCGAGAGGAACAGAGGGGATGACTACGTTGAAGACAAGGAAGTTTGGCAATAATTCCTTCTGCACATGTGGCTTCCCTGGTACATCAGAAACGGCATAACTATGGAAATGTCTATTAACTGCTCCCAAATTACGATGTATATTATTATTATTGTTTACACATACTTTTTTGACATTATATTTTCACTATTTGTCATTATATACCTACAATTTATATTTCAGACTTAATAATATTTTACATGGATTCTTGAGTACGTTGTGAATGTGAGAACGTTGTAGGCTTAATAGACTAGATCTTTTGTAGACCGTTATCTTTTCTCTTTTTTTTGTTAAGTACTTCTCGATAGGCCTACACTGTCCTCCCATACCTAATTTGTGTAATTTGAAAACATTGTAAAAGCCAATTATTTTTAAAATAGTAACCGTGGCGTTTCTTGCCGGCTCTTCTCCATATGAAACAACCATTTGGAACCGTGCACCTAGCTTCTGACGTTTCGTAAGTGCCCATTTAGGTTTATGTGAAATAAAAATATTTTGATTTTGATTTTTGATTTTGACTCGAACCACCAATGAAGGCAAAAATGAGAGTATATTTTAAAATACTTTAGTTCAAAAAGAAATGTGTGTATGTAACATATAAATATATAAAAAAAACAGTAATAATATAACTTATTAATTACACTAGTTTATAAGTACGAAGTACGTATTTTACTACATTGCAGCATTGATTGCATGGGATTGGATGATGGGAGACCAAAAAATTACCTCGAGTCACCGACATAGTCGCGTCACAGCTACAACAGTACCACTCCACATTACAATGACAATCTAGCGCCAGGAGCGGACAAGGGAAGACTAAAATGTTTTAAAGCATTATGTAATATAAGTAGTACGTACATTAACACATGTACTTTGCATTTGCTTTGCTCAAGAGTTCTGGATGAGTTCTGCACAATTTTCATATTACGACAATGCAATTTCAGCGACTCACTTCAAGCGTTGGTTACCTACAATGGTGTTTCACTCATTGGTCATACAGTTATATCAAAATGTGCGTCAAAATAGCCCTATTTAGGGCATTTTGTACGTCCTTTTACACCGGCAGTCTGTGGATGGATTACACGCAGAAACAGTACAGCGCTCTACGTGTCCAATACAATAACGCGTTCAGGGTACTTTTGGGGCTGCCTCGCTTCTGTAGCGCATCGGGGATGTTTGCCGAGGCGCGTGTGGATTGTTTCTACACAGTTATGCGCAAGCGGTGCACATCCCTGGTGCGCAGAGTGCGGGCCAGCCGCAACAGTATCCTGAAGGCTTTTGCTGAACGCTTCGACTGTCAGTACGTGAACCACTGTTGCATGTTTTGACTGTATTGTTGATTTTATTCTAATTGATTTAACTTTATAATAATTTCAATTTGATTTAATTTTATAACAATTTTAATTCTTGTGTTTTAATTTTTATTCTAATTTTTTTTCATTTTATTATAATTTTAATTTTTGATCTTAATTTTAATTGTGATGTTGAATTTAATTGTGTTGTTGATTTTAATTGTACACTATGATCCTAAGTTGGTTGAAATAAATAAATAATAATAATAATAACACCTACGTAACAAATGCAATGGTGTTTTACATATCCCACGTCAAGGACCATGTCCACACCTGTTCTTATGTCACTGTCATGGGTTTTTCTTTGAGTTTCTCGGCGAGCGTGGCGCTGGCATCGATCTGTTTCTGGACGTACGGCACTGTGCACCTTTGTCAGCTTCGCAAGCTGCTTGCATCTCTGTCTCCTAGATACATCACAGGAAGACTAGGATTAGTCTGGAAATAAAAATGGAGGTTGATAACACCTGTAGTCCCGAAAGAATTTGGCAAAGCTGTATTGCCCAGTGTCCACCCAGACGTAATCACATCCGCCAGTTATGTTTTGTCCAATATAAAATGAGTGGGAATAGCAACAAAAAGCGCAACGAATAAGTAACATCGAAGAAACATCAAAACTATCTGACAAGACATGCAACGTTAATAATAAAGGATACCGCATTGGCTTCAAAAAGATGTAGGATCACCTCTCAGAATGCATAAATATTGGACATGTCTTGTGTTATATAGGGGTTTTTTTTTTTCGAAAAACTAAGTGGGCACTCGGACCCAATGGTCCTAGTGTTTCAACCCTTTGTGGTTCCGGCTCGAACATTTATAAGTTCGAGTATGATTGGAGTATTTGCGCCGTTTGAGCTCTGAGTTCTTTGAGTTCTGCACTTGCAGCAACCGCCCCAGCACAGCCCGCCGTGCTAGAAAGATGATCCCATCTTTCATCATCGGCATCTCCACACCAAAGGCCTACCTACCTTCCAAGGCATTATGGTCATTCCACGTGGTCTCTTCCCATCATCGTCGCCAAGCCATTGGGTTCTAAAACAGCTGGCACCCTGTTGACAAGAGCACGACGCATGGTATCATTGATGTTGTCGTGCCGTGCTCTCCGGCCTGCACTCTTACTGCAGCCATGATGTCTGTAGCAGTCGACACCTTCACCGCATTGGCAGTAATGCGGATATACTAGTTTTTTTTTCTGTTTTTTGTGTACACTTCACAGACGTGATGGGTATCAATATCTAAACACGATAAAAAAAAAATACTGATTTTCTAAACTCATTCTTCTAAGTAAATGAACAACAAGCGGTCGATGACCCCAAAGCGATGACCTTTTTGAATTTGTCATGTTTAGACATCGGTACCTACCTACCTTTCACGTCTGTAGAGTTTTGCTAGCTAATTTAATATTGTGTAGGTAGGTACATTTTATCTCTGCAAAGATTATGGTTCTGCGAACTTAGCATGTAGTAAACAAAATACCTTATTTAGCGAGTTGAAAAATCATTTCAATATGACATTTCAACTCTTAATTTGTGGCTTTTGTAGAGGTCATAATCATAACATATTATTATTATCTTTATAGTTATTTTATATTTTTACAAATTTTCAGGGTTCCGTAGTCAACAAGGAACCCTTATAGTTCGCCATGGCCGTCTG
The DNA here is from genome assembly GCA_905333075.3 of Atethmia centrago. Taxonomy (NCBI): domain Eukaryota; kingdom Metazoa; phylum Arthropoda; class Insecta; order Lepidoptera; family Noctuidae; genus Atethmia; species Atethmia centrago. The sequence continues at coordinate 9,761,289 of HG995379.1, forward strand.
TCTGTTTCTCAGTCTGTCTGTCTGTCCCCAGCTTAGTTCAAAGACGCACTTGGGCGATTTTTTTTTGGTTCCTTTGGTTTGGTTACAATACAACACTTGACTGACAGATGAAAGCAAATCTTGTTACTAGAATTACATGTTATGACAAAATGTCGTATCGTGAATTTATGAATCTTTATCCAAAAAGTGCAGACACAAAATTGAATTATTCTACTGAGCCTGTGGGAACACTGGCCGAATGACATTTGACTGCATATTTTAAAATTTGCAAAAATATAAATCATAAATCATTTATTTGCATGAAATGTGGTTACACGAGATGTTAAATTAAATTATAGCACAGGACATATTTCACCCTCATTACGGGCATGCAAAATTATGGTTAATTTACAACAATTATTTTTTTTTAAATAATTAAACATTTCAAATTATATTAATAGTGGTGCGACAGACTGCGGTAACAATAGTTTACATGTGGCATTATTTGTGACTCTTTGTGATAAATGTGGAAGTATATATGACAATAGTCAATTAAAAGTTCAGCTTTTTAGTGTTCAACGCTATCTTAAACAATTAATCTGTACACACACCAACACAATAACATTTAATTTACAAACAGTGACGATATCAATAAGTTTTAGTGAGTATTATACTTCTACAATGGAAAACGTCTAAAATAAAAACAGTTAAGAAAAGTATTTCGAAATTTGGACTCTGATCTCTGCTACTATCTAACAACTAGCGCCATATTTTCCTCAAGCAGTGAACAGACGAACTAGTAAGTACTACTAATAATGCCATTACAGCCACAAGCGGCAAGTATAAGAACTAAAGTGTTACCATAATATAAAATGGAAGAGTACTACTAGCACCATTACGGCCTCAAGTGGCAAGTAGAAGAACTAGAAGTAAAAGCACATAAAATAAAATAAAAATACATTTGAATTTGGTAGAAAAAGGGCAAAAATGAATTTTTTAGAAAATATTACCTTTCGCCGAACTCGGACCAAGTCGGACTCAATACTCAACATCAGCGACACTACACAGACGCCTGTATAATAAAACTTCTCTAATGCCTGATGTATGTTTAAGCTCGCGCTTGGTCTCAAAACATATTCTGGATATTTCGGTAAACTGCTTTCGGCCACTAAGGTAAGAGGTAATAAGATCCAGGACATTTCCCCGTATGCCGTATGAGTGAAGCTTTCTTATTAAAAGGATGTCATGTCTTACGTAGTCGAACGCCTTAGATGACTAAGGCGTTCGACTACGTAAGACATGACATCCTTCCTCGCCAAGCGCGAGCTTAAACATACATCAGGCATTAGAGAAGTCAAATATGGTGTGCCACAAGGTAGCGTTCTGGGTCCACTATTGTTTCTCCTTTATATAAATGATTTACCAAGTCATACTTAACATCCTATGGTATTATTTGCGGATGATAGTACCGTGATAATAAAATGTAATGACATATTAGATTATGAAGATGACATAAATAAAGCATTAAATAGTAGGTAGGTACGTAGACTCAACAAATATTGCTAAATTCATTGGCATCTTTTATTGACAGCAATATTACTTGGAAACCTCATGCCGAAGAAGTTTGTAATAAACTAAGCAAGTCAGCGTATGTGCTGTATAACCTTTCCCGTAAAGTAAGCAACAATACACTCCTGATAGCTGACCATGGTCTAGTGGCGCCAATACTAAGGTTTGGAGTAATATTTTGGGGTAATTGTAGTGAGAGGGAAGAGATTTTTAAAGCCAAAAAATGCTGTATTCGGTCTATGTCAGGTCTGAAAACTACAGACAGTTGCGAGCCTGTGTTTAAGTCACTGAAAATACTGACCTTCCCGTCTTTGTACATTTTGGAAGTTGCAATTTTTGTTAAAACAAATTTATATCAGTTTCCATCACTAGCGGATATTAGAACTCGTTCAGGTCCTACGAGACAACAATATAAAAGTATATTACATACAGGCAAATACAAAACGGTACTGCTAAGAAAAAATATTATGTCAGTGGGGCCTACCATATACAATAAAATTCCGAGCCGTATTAAATAAAACCCCTTACGAATATTTAAATCAAGATTGACCTCATTATTATTAGAAAAATGTTATTATTGTATAAAAGACTTTTTAAATGACAAAAATATATAAATAACTTAATAACAGAATAATGCTAATTAATACCTAGGTTGAATTATTTACATTTTTTTCATTAATTTTTGTTGACATGTTAGTTATGATTTGTATTAATATTGTATCTGGTATAATAATATTGTAAGACTTTTGCATGCCGTAAGGTAGAATGTAGCGGAAACACTTTTTTGTACCATCTTATACTTGTACCTACATTGTTGGCAAATAAATAAATCCAATCTAATCTAATCTAATCTAACCTGTGCACACGATGCGTTGCGGCGCCGCACCGCAAAGATTTCGCCCTATCTTTTGCCGCATAAGGAACTAAGCGATGCCGTTCCGGCGGCGACGCGTACACCCTCCCCGCCTCGTCTCATGGGTTGCAAGTCCGGTGTACGTGCGGTGCGACGCCGGAACGCACCGTGTGGCAGACCATACCATGGATATTTGTATGTAGGAAACCGTTCCGACGCCGTGCCGCCGCCGCAACGCATCGTGTGCATCTGCCTTTTGGTGAAGAAACCCACGACGGGTGATCACCGCCGCCTATATCTGTGTACCCAATACCAGAGCCATCGCTGGTGCTTTGCCATCCCAGCCATGCATCTTATGAACATGCATCCCAGAGACAAGGCAGAAATGTAACACAAACAATATGTGACATCACTGCTGCAAGGTGACAGGCCCAGCCGATACCCTGCAGCAGTGGTTCACAAACGCACAATCTAGCCTGCTTACTACCATAGACAAGATGATGTTGGTGCTGCCCCACACTCTACTAACTAGGGATGCGCACCGCTTCCGCATCACAGTGTAGAAGCAGTCAATGCGAGCTTCAGCAAACATCCCTGACGCGCTGCAGTATCGGGGCACCCCATCAGCACCCTGAATTTTATTGTACTGAACGCGAAGGGCGCTATATGTTTTCTGAGTATAATGAGCCCACAGACACAAGAGTAAAAAGACGTGCAGTAAGCACTAAACATAGTGCGCTTAACCTCTTTAGAGGCACGCCTGAATCTGCGGGCAATCGTGTTAGCTCTCACACACAGCGCCTCTCTCACTTCCTGTCAATATCCTCATCATCTTTGAGGCCAGTGGTCAATAAGTGACCCAGATATTTAAATTGGTCTATCTTCACAAGGGGTACAAGATTTTAATAGATAGGTACTACGGAAAGCAAGTAGGCATCTGGGACCTTCGCTTCCAAAGAAAGGCGGGCTACATAATGTTATATTTTCTTACAAAGTAACTTTAACTTGACATGCGCACAATTATTTTCACACAGATACTTATTGAATACTAATAAATTCGTTACTTATATGAATAAACATCTTCGAGAACAACAACAATCTTAGGATTGTTGTGAGGTGTCGTGCGCAAAACCAATGTTATTAATCGGGCAAGATAATTTGCAGTTAATAAGTAGTTAAGGCGCTGACAAGTGGCCAATGACCAAAGTAGGCTTGTCTTAAGAAAAAATTGCCAAATCTGTATAGTTTGTGGTAGCGGAAAAAATATAAGTATGTTAATTTTGAACATATTTCTCAGAGGTTGTTACCAAAACACGTTTTGAAAAAAAAAAACTCGATATAATTTTACAAGGGGTGACACAATTATTCCTACTAAACGGCAGTTTCTGAGATTTATTATGTGTGTCTTTGACCCTCAAGGCTTACTTTATCCTTACACGAAAAAGTCTAAAATTTTGTTACAGAAAATATGGAAATCCGGTATTGGCTGGGACGATCAGCTGAAGGGAAACGCGGTCAAGGAATCTGAAAAGTGGCTGCAGGATATAAACAGTTAGGTAACATGCGAGTGCCGCGTTGGTACAGGCTTAATCATTCAACTGTCGAATTACAGAGCTTCTGATCCAGTAGCATATTTAGTTGGTAAGGATGAATTTAGCAAACCAACCGTCTCACTTGTTATAGGGGCAAAGCTCGTGTCGCCCCCGCCTTAAACTGCAGGCAGCTGTGCTGGCGTATAGGTTAAAGAGCAAGGCAATAACAAGCGAATACTTGTGGTCAGATTCAAAAACCGTAATGGTACACTAGACGCGGCGGCCAAAAGCACTTAAGTCAATTTTAGCTCAAAATTATAAAAAGTCACAGCATCCATGTTTTTGTATTATCCGTTGACTGGAAAAAGCACGTAAGTCACCGTCACTCCATTCAGTCGTAATAGTCGACTGTACCATAAAACTTAAGTCGTATCAACAAATCAAGCGGCGACACAAACCACTTAAGTTGACTTAAGTTTTTTTTTCCCGGCATTTCAATCTCTTATACATCTTCATCTCTTATACCGACTGACTTAAGTAACTTGGTAACAGTGATCCGTTTTTGTTGTCGATAAATTATTTTCAAGTATCTACCCTCACTTTACTCGTTTTTTTGAAGTGCTTGATAAAAGTTGAAGAAATCTCAGAAGTGATTTTATACTCTGATACTTTTGGAGGACAAAACAAGAACACACACGTAGCTGCAATGTTCACGTACTTGTTGACTGTAAAACCTTCAATGAAGTTAATACACCACAAGTTTATGATACCTGATGACCTGGGCATACACATATGGAACTTCCATATGTACTGAATTAAACCACGCAATCATTGAAAAAAAAAGAAAAAAACTAACATACAAATTTATCACCCCCACGACTGGATGCAGTTAGTAAACAAAAAAATCGATCGATCGATCGAGTAGCAAAAAATTTACCGTGAGAGAAATGCGACAAAATGATTTCTTTGATTTCGCTAGCTTATTGAAGGGTCCATTAGTAGCCCGAAAAAAAGATGATGATGGAAATATTTTCAAGTGGCATGATGTGAAGTGGCTGAGTTATGACTCTGAGTACGGCGTCATAAAATACAAAACCACTCTTTCTAGAGACGAATCATTTAAAAGTATTAATTTCAAACGGAACACGCGACGAGATAAGGAATTTAATTTGATGCCGATTACTGACAAGCCAGTACCAATAAGTGTCGACAAAAAACGTGATATAATATCACTTTTGTCTTTAATACCGGAATGTTTCCATAATTTTTACCAGAATTTAGTAACCACTGACGATACCAAGGATGTTGATCCAGATATACAAGATTCAGAAGAGAGTGACTGTTAGTTTTCGACTTTAATGCATGCATTATTTTATAAAATTTTAATTAATAATCTTAGTTATTCATAGTTTGTATTAAAATAATAAAATAAAATAAATAAACCAAGTAATTATAGTATGTTATTAAACACCTAAGTCTCAATTTCTTGATGTTCAAAGAAACTTAAGTCAGATATTTCAGTAAATAATAAATAAAGCCTAAATAGCCATATTCTGATATGTAACTAGTTCATAATTGTGTAAAAATAAATAATAAAAACCATAACCGTAGTACATTTTTTCATACCAATCGAATTAAACAGTCTCCTGTAAAAATTTTGCATGCAAAAAAAATTGACTTAAGTACTTACGGCTTCCGAGTCTAGCATTATCGGTTGGCAGAAATCGACCAGAAGTCTAACCCAAGTGAGTGGCGTTGGGTACCGTCTGCAGAAAACCCGGTTGATGAAGCCACGAAAGTGTACCTCCAAATTGTAAGTTGTGGTTTACAGGTTCCTCTTTCTTGTACCGGGTCATTCCATTTCATTGACATTCCATACACATTTATGGTTCACGTAATGGGTTCACATAATAGACAAAATGTATGAAACAGCTGTTTGTTTTTTCGTGATTTCAGGGTTGGTCCTCTTTTCGGCTTTAGGGTGAACATAAACCAAATTTGTATTAAATATTAAAAATAGATAAAAATATAAAGTTCCAAAAGAAGTAGAGTTATAAAAATGCGCACAAAACAAATTGTATTACCGTCAAACGGGGTGACTATGTGCCACATTTCAAGGTTATTCAGTGATAACAAAACCAAATTACATGAATTCTTTAGGAAAAAAATACACCTAAGATCTTTATTTATTTATTTTCATGTACTTTAAGTCAACACTATTCAAATGAATTATGAATAGCATACTTTAGAATTAAAAAAATAAAAACGTTGGCACATTATCACCTGCCATGGCGGGGCAAAAAGGTACCACTTCACAATCTCCTTCATAACTCAATCAAATACTGAAATGGTACAATAACACCAAATTTTTGGTCCACCAGGGAACGATAAAAAAAACAAAAACATGAGTGTTGCTATGAAAAAAAAAAACACAAAATATGGTAAAACATTTTAAATTATCTTATATTTCCACCAATTCTGAAATTCGAAATGAATATGGGTTCGTTTATAATATCAATAATTTGGGCATGGCATACCGGATTACGGCTGCAGTTTTAGGCCATTTCCAAGTATTATGTCCAGCTTTTTGCATGGCTGAAATAAGCACAGAACCAGCTAATGTCTGAAGTACTTTTCTTAGGTTAAACAAAAAATTCGTAATTCGTAGTTAGAGAAGAATTCTATTCTAATGTATGCCAACTCTGTTGTTTTGGAAGTGGCACATTTTCAACTGCATATTTCGATATTTTATCAAAATTTCCATGTTTCAGTCAAAATAAAACATTATCATATTGATTTATATTCATCCAATTGCCAATAAAAATACTGTATAAATAACATACTTCGATTTACACGACAGCTTTTATAGATTTCACTGAACAACTAAAAGTTTACACCTATTGACAAATTCGATACGATACTCTAAAAACTTTCGTCAAACTGAATGACACTAACAGTTGAGAATAACTGTTTGCACATTCTCATCTGCCTGGCAGCCACCACGTTTGACGGTATACTTAAAAACCGGCGACCTTGCAGATAAAAGTAACTATCGGCCCATTTCACTAGCCACAATCGTAGCTAAAGTTTTTGCAGTCTGCTTAATACACAGGTATCTAAAATGTCGCGTGATACACCATTGGAATTGCATAAGAACTTAGGTATCCGGAGTCTGGCGTTCAAAATAAGTTCGTAACGCTGCATGATAATCAGTTTGGATTTAGACCTTAGTCTACAGAGAGTGTGATACTGTGTCTTAAGCATACCGTCAGATACTACGTGGATCGTAAAACACCCGTGTATGCGTGTTTCCTCGACCTGATCGCGTACGATGTTCTGTGGAAAAATCTGGAGGACATTAATTTACCACATGAACTTGTAAAAATCTTTAAATATTGGTATACGCACCAGGTCAACAGCGTAAGATGGACGGGGGCTACGTCAGAGCCATATAAGTTGGAGTGCGGCGTGAGGCAAGGCGGATTGACCTCCGAAACCCTTTTCAACCTTTACATCTGTTTACGTTTTTATCTCTGCTTGAGAATAGTTTTCGGTCTTTTTCTTTTTTTTTTGTTGGTATAGTGGTGACATATGGCTAATAATTTAATATTTTGTGTTTCACGTGGTGTAAATTGTTTTGCATACTATTCTATAGAATCCATTTTTTTTCTCTAACTGAACAGACAGCTTTGCTGCTGGGGAGTTTGTAGGCCACTTCTTCCCAGCTAAAGCACTAGGAAGTGGCGAAAGGTGGGCGTTTTGGGGAACTGTCTTATGTAATTTTGACGTTCGAAAAGTGCTGATCCTCAGCCTAGTTTGAATAAATGACTTTGATTTTGATTTTGATTTCATGGACGCACTGATTGTTGCGCTCAGCAGTGCCCGTGTCGGCTGCCATGTTGATGATGTTTGCGTCAATAACCTTAGTTATGCTGACGATATGGTGCTGCTGAGCGCTGCGGTCTGCAAATCTGTGAGGAGTACGCGAGTGGGCACGGCTTTAAGTATAATATGACCAAAAGCTGGTGCATGGTCTTTGAGACGAGTGGTGCTAAATGCCTGCAAAGTATACCACCAGTTTTTCTCAATGGTGTTCCCGTAGAAGACTGGGTGAAACAATTTAAATACTTAGGGCATTTGGTCACGGCTGGCCTCAGGGACATCGAACGAGAGCGGAGGGCCTTGTCAAAAAGAGCGAATATGTTGGCACGCAGGTTTTCACGCTGTTCTGATCAAGTCAAGATCACACTGTTCATAGCACTTCTTTGTACACGTGTAGCCTAGCCATACACAGGCGAGTTACAGTGTCCTCCGCGTCCAGTACAATAACGCGTTAAGGGCGTTATTGGGGGCGCGCACCGCCTGTTTCCACACCACATTGCGCAAGCAGTGCGTGTCCTTGGTGCGCAGGGTGCGGGTCAGCTCCAATGCTGTCCTATTGATGATTGCTGGACGTTTGGACTGCCCTTATATTAGGAAGTGTTGCAGTAGGCATATAGCCAGGGGATCGACGGCGCATTGTATTCCACGCGTGCCTCAAAGAGATGTCAGCGCAAGTGTAGGGGTCCACTACGGCTGATGCCTGCCGGAGTCACGTGGAAGTTCGAAAGGGTTACCGAGGCCCCTGGCAACACAGGCAACGGATGGAATACGGGTGGGTTTTAGTCAGTAAGAGTCTGACACACCCTCCCGCTCCGTCCAGAGCGAGAGAAGTTATTTGATAATTTCCCACCCAACAAAAAAAGGCCATGTTAACGAGCGTCGTGATATTTGATGTGTTTTATAAATGTATGTTATTATTTTTATCCAAAATTTGCCCTAAACTTTTATTTTCATGTGTATCTATATGATATTGTATTTATTGTATTTATTTTTATATCGTGATTTGTATTTATCTCGTGTTTCGTAATTTGTGATTGTAATACGGGAGAACCCGAAATAAATGAATTTTATTTATTTATATAAAATACTTAAAACAAAAACAGCTGAGTCTCCAAGTCATGGGCTATAAAAACAAACTTAAAAAAAAAAGTATTACAGAGATATCCATAGAGTGAACTCTGAGAAATCGGTAATATTCTAGCTAGCACATGACCTCCATTTCACATTCTCACGTGCCTGGCACATAGCCGCCACGTTTGACGGTATACTTAAAATAAAAACAGCTGAGTCTTCAACTCTAAGTCATGGGCTAAAAAAACCTAAAAAAACAAATGTTTAAAGTATTAGTTATGATATTTCCATAGAGTGAACCCAGCCGAAATTCAAATTGTCTTACGTTTTTTCAAATTGCAGATCTGTTGATCAAAATGTCATACGCGCCGATACCGACAGTATGTTACTGATTCATAATATAATCATAATCATCAATATATTTCTCTAAGTTATATTTGTTGGAAAACGTATTTTTTTTCACGAAATGGTCGTATTTTCCGGAAATATAACATTAATTTTTGTTTACTTACCTTAAACCTGAAAAGGGGTCATTGTATTCATCATTTTAACCTACTTTTGCTATAGGACCATCCCTAAAATTGCAAAAGAAAATCAGTTGTTCTATACATTTTGTCAATTTATGTGAACACAAATTGTATGGAACAGCTGATTTTCTTTAGTGTTGGTCCCATAATAAAAGTTATTCAAATAATGAGTGCTGTGAGTGGCAAATATTGCCGGTTTGCGCATCTTGTCGGACATCGAAATCGAGTAGTGTTTATTTTGTTGTATCTTTGTGTCGCCAAATAAAATCCGTTAGAGGGACTAAGCTCATATGGGCCCTTTACCCCATACTTTACAAGTCTACAATTCTACAAAGCTTAAAAAGTTGAAAAAAATTGAGATCTTTCCATTACAGGGATCTGCGTAAGAGGTCCGCTTGAACGTACGTGTATAAATACGTGTGTGTCACTTACTAATATTGTGTGCACTGCAGTGCTATAGTGTTCCAAAATTGTTTGTTTTTGTGAGTGGGCTTTCTATTTTTAGACCTTTCGGGATTCAAGTGTTGTACTCAGGTAGCTGTAACCCAACCCAACATATCTTTTAGATTTTTTGCTTTTGGTTCGATTAAAAGGTCGAAGTTAATAAAATACAATGACGTCCCACGTGGACCCCCCACGTGGGACGTCATTGTATTTTATTAACTTCGACTACCGCAAGCCACGTTTAAGAGTTTTATAAAAAAAAAAACAGAAACTGATAGTAATGAGACGTCAGACAAAGACATTGGAAACAGCAACGTGTAACACAGCATAGCAGTGAAGAAAAGCGTCGAGTAATCAGTTAAACCCCGTCAAAAATTTCACCATTCAAGATTCGGTGAAGCTGGATCTTACATCTACAATGAGTTGAAAAACTACTCGCTAGCGTATTAACGTGGATCAAATACACTTCTCATCAGAAAAATCGAAACACTTCCGTTTTTATGGTTTCTGTCCTAATTTAACACAAAAGAGTTTTCATTCTATGAAAAAAATCACATGATTTGGCAGTTTGGCCATTACAGTGATAAGCGAAAATTCAAAATTCAAAATTAGATTTTCATTTGTTTATCCTATAAATGAAATGATTCACTGTTTTGAGACAAATGTGTGATTAGAGTTGGAGTACATTTCACCTTTGAAAACTAAAAATTTGCGCTTATCTTAAAACTTTTTCTCTGTGTTCTGTATACTGTGTGTGTACCTACCTACTGTGACTTTGGGACGTCTGGAAAAGTTTTTTTTCTAAAAAATATGGATACTTCGCCCGCAGAAGCCGCCCAAGTGGTGGCATTGCTGGATTCTGGACTTAGTCAACGTGTTGTGGCTGAAAGATAGCATCTAAGTTTGTCGTCTGTTCATAGAGTCTACAAACGCTATCGGGAGACTGCTTTGTTCATGCGCCGTTCAGGATCATGGAGATCAAGGAGATTGTAGCATGGCCTTAACAAGACATATAAACGTACCCTAAGGGCGGTGACGCAGAGCATACACCCCCACCCGTTCCCCGCGCTAACTGACAGTGGACGAAGGATCGCGAGTGCGTACGCCATATTCGTGCTCGTGATTCGCTTGTATATCTGTTCAAGGGACTTTTGGCGCGTGGCCAAAATCGGAACACGCCATGAAATTTTTATGTAGGTAATACATAGTTCAATAGTACACCAAGACACCATGACCATTTCACTAATGTTTATTTTGACCATTTCATTAATGTTTTTTTTTGTAATAACGACCACCTGTCAATGTCATTCAAGAGCCAAAAGGTCCTTGCAGCACTTGCAGCACTTGGCGAATAGATTGTGTCCATATTTTGCTAATTTCAAGTCGGGAAAAAAAAAAATATTTGGCCTCGTACTTTCGTACTTTTTGTTTTTATTTTCATTTTACATTGTTTTAGATTGTTTATGTTTCTATGAGTTTATTTTTTTGTATAATTTGTGATCCTGAACCTGTGAACCTGTGCGAGTCCCAATAAATACTTTTTATTTCTTGCTTTCTTTATACGGATCTACAAAAAAAGAACTGCACACTGTTATAAACTTTTCCTGTATAGTTTTATATTTCGATGAAATATTTGTGTAGGGTCGCGCAAGTATATTTATTTTTATATAATGTATAACTTTAAATCACATGAGCGCATTCATGTCATGGAAGGACACCACTGATTCCCATGACATAGTATACTGGTATACTTTTTAATAAATAAGAGTTCAAAAGTCATGTTGTTCTGTATGTGAAATCAACAGTTTCCAGATAAATATTTGCAGACACAGTCTGTCGTCTTCTCTTAACTCTATACTAAACACAACACAGTCTAAGCCAAGACAGTCTGTAGAGGCTTAACCCCGATCCTCTTGGCCAAGTCGGTCATGGCTTCGATTTGTCTTTGAGGGTAGTTGACGGTTCCTCTTGCCAACGTCACCTCGCTAATCTTATGCTCCTTATCTCCGGGAGCCAGGACTGGTAGTGATGGGTCCACCTAGAAAAGAAGAAGAACCGTTGTATGATGTACGTTATATGTTACAAGCCATGTGGCCGATAGGATTTCCCTTTGGCAACTTCACTGGAGTCTTAGGGCATAAGTCTCCAAAAAACGATGATACAACTAACTTCTATATCATAAGTTTTATCATAATATATTATAAATTGAAGTCACTCAAAAATTAAATCTCTAATTATCGCTCGATCTCGATTCCCCTTTATATCTAAATTATTGGAAAAGATAATAAATTAGACTTACAAACTATTTTGAAAAAAATGAGCTACTTGCTATAATCAGTTTGGTTTCATAGCTGGTGAATCTACGGACGAATCAGTTTCTACACTAACTAACTTACACAAATTATCAGCCTGTATTTTCCGAAGGGTAAGGCAGACGTGTACCTATAGTACACCCACATTTCGCCACTAACCAACTTTATACGAGTAACATCTAGATAATAGGCAAAAATGTTTGTCCATATTCCTAGATCTTAAAATAGCGTTCGATACAATTTATATCACCGTCATAATTTCTAAACTTAAGAAGCTTGGAGTCAGAGGAACTCAGCTACAACTTTTTCAGAACTATCTCACCGGACGGAGACGGAGGGTTCGTTTCTTTCGGCATTTCTTAGGGCAGCATTTTGGGACCAACCCTCTTTCTCATATATGTATATGAATGATCTCAAAATCGTCAAAGAGCCGAGTTGTTTATGATTTTATACATACGGGTTCTAAATTCCTCCAAGTGTTGAGACAATCAGAAGCTCTATCTTCAAAGCCCGGAGCGAAGAAGGCTGGGTTAATAGCTGCAAAGCACTGCCCCAAGTTTGGTGGACCCTGAGTGCTAGACAGCTCCCAGCCACGGATGTTGTGCGTCATATTAGACCCTGTAACATTCCAGAAGACTCTTTAAAAAAGTGTAGTAAGTAGGTAATTCATGCCAGATTAACCATTTGAAAAAGTCATGTCTAACTCTGATACTGAAATTTTTGGAATCATCAGACATTTACAACTTGTATTTAAAGTAAGTACGTGGCACAATAATAACAACAAAATGGGACATCAAATTTAAGATGACGAAGACGCTCTACCTACTGTCCAGCGTCGTTTCTGTCACTCGTACCGGTGTATTCTTGATCGAAGTATCGGTGTGCCAGTCTCTTCCTAAAACTCGATGTGCCATAACAACGCCCTAGTTATGTTCTTAGAATGACTCCCTTTTTTTTGGTGGGATATCATCCAATAACTTCTCCCGCTCTGGGCGGAGCGGGAGGGTGTGTCAGACTCTTACTGACTAAAACCCACCCATATTCCTACCGTTGCCTGTGTTGCCAAGGGCCTCGGTAACCCTTTGGTACCTTCCCGCGAAAGAATGGTTGCTGATTCAATAATGCCATTACGACATAGGACAGTTTAAATGTGTGAGTATTCTTACCCGATAATCCACTGCAGAACATTTCCACCATGGCAGCAAGGGCATATCCTTTATAACCACTCGTCTTCTCTTCTCCTCCTAAAGGCATCAGATTACCTGCCTTGAACGCCTGGTGAAATATAATGGTTTGTTGTTAGTTATCAGAACTATTGAGACTTTAATCATCATCACACCCTTGTTGGCCGAGGAGGTAAGCTGACAGCCCCAATGCGCCCGACGAATGCTTAGCAAGGTCACTCGTGTGGACTCTTTTATTGCAGTTAAAGTAAAAACTATTCAAGTGGAAAAGTGAAAAACGTTCTCCAAAATAAGGATGAAAACAAATATCAAAATCATCATAGCAAACCGTCTGAAACAGTGTTTGCTATTATTACTTGCGCAGGCGAAAATTACGTACTGCCTCGGCATCAGTGGTGGGCTTCCCGTCAGGACCCAGAGCCCAGCCGATGGGCAGCGGCTCTTCTTTGTGGATTTGTACTTCAATCTGAAAATAAACGTTTTTATTACTAATACATACATGTGGATTTCAAGGATAATTAGCTACCTACACTTAAACTATAATAAATGAATGGAGTAAGGATTTGATTGCCACATTTTCCACCATAATCTGGTTACGGCCCGAATATTTATTTCTATATTGCGTTTATTTAATTTACCTTCCCCATAGCGACAGAAGTAGTAGCCATGTCAACCACCAGCTTATCACCACCACTAGCAGGAGCTGCTAGACCGATAGGATTCGTTCCCAAGGCTCTCTGAAACAAATGGGATCAATTCAGATAATGCAAAATATATTAATATGGGTAGAGGAAACATTGCATGGTTCCTGGACATATACCCGCGCCGCGTCACACTTTTTTGTTTCTTTTAATTTGCTCTGTTTCTGACCCGCTCCCACGGGTCTTGATAAGGTAGATCATAATTCTAAATATTTCACAACGTTGAAAAAGCGAACAGTAGAGTAATCACTGTTAACGTCCTTAGAATGATTCGTAAATCTAGCCATACAATGCAACTATGTATAGTTTTTAAAGGCAATATAATAAAAAATTACTCCTGGTATACCTGCCATGAAAGGATAGACGTAAGCAGTCAGTAGATAGGAACACCACATTCCGTCAGTTAAGTTATTAAAAAGCCCTTGAAATATGGCGCTATTCAGTTGCCACTTGACTGTTGCTATGTTGTTAATGTAAATCTAAGACAATTTTGCCACTTTTTTAAATAAAGAAATGATTTATTACTTATTTACTTGCCTTGGTAACTGGGCATATATCCAAGCTTCGGACTGCTACTACGAATCAGCAATATTTTGGTGAATTTGGCGCGGTATCGGTATTGTAGGTGTGCAGCAGCCTTCAAATACATTGTTTGTACCGATACAAAAGAAGAAGAAGTGCCAATCGACTCACTTGTTTAGACCTGGTGGGCACCATGATAGGCGATGTGTTCGTGAAGGCCAGGCCTATGAGCCCCTCGCGCTCCGCCTGCAGCGCCCAGTAACCCGCCATGCCATAGTGATTGCTCCCTGTAAAACAAAAAAAAACCGTAACGTCACGCCTGTTCTTTTTATAGGTAAGTATTATCTAAATAAATCACTCCTTCTTCAGAAAGCGTACGTACAAAAAGTGGACCTGGCAAAGCTAAAAAAGATTGACTTCACTATGTCGACGAAGAAGTCAATATTTATTATGTCTCGGTGATCAACGCGGTGAAAACTGAAAGTGACAACATGGTAGTTATGGCTGAAACTATGGAGGACCTCAGAACAATGCTCGATGACCACAGTAGAGCTTCCGAAAGAGTGGGTCTTAAAATTAACATAGACAAAACGAAGGACATGTCAAATGCCCATGTAATTAATACCCACCCTCATGGAGATCGAAGATTTGCAACACTCGAAGTTATGGACGATTATGTTTACCAAGGACAAACTGTCCATTTAGGTAGGTCCAACTAAGAGAAAGCAGTCAATCGTCAAATCCAACTCAGATGTTCAGCGTTCGGAAAGCTATGTAACAGAGTCTCAATACGAAAGTCTTTGTCCGTTGCGTGTTGTCAGTGATGACCTATGTCATTGAAACGTGGTCGCTCACAATAGGCCTCATTAGAAGGCTGAAAGTCACTCAAAGGGCAATGGAGAGGGCTATGCTTGGAGAGCTATGTGATCGAATTAGAAATAAAGAGATCCGTAGAAGTACCAAGGTAGCCGGCATAGCTCGAATAATTGCCAAACTTAAGTGATAGTGGAAAGGGCACATTGCTTGCAGAATAGATGGCCGATGGGACCGAACGGTACTGGAGTGGCGATCGCGTACCGGAAGACGTAGCGTTGGAAGGCCTCCCCCAAGGTGGACCGATGAGCTTATGAAGGCCGTAGGAACCCGCAGGATGCGAGAAGCACAGAACCATTTGAAGTGGAGATACTTGGAGGAGGCCTATGTCCAGCAGTGGACGTCTTTAGGCTGAAATGATGATGATGATGATGATGATGATGAAGTATCGTCTACTATGACAAAAATCGAATATCACTGTGACTTTTACACATCAAATCTAAATTGACACAAAACTATTCGTTACATTGTATCTCAGCATTTCATAAACTAGCTAAGAGTTAATATTATTTTTTAATTTATATCTGTCCTATTTTTATTCCTGACATGAGTTTGCTTGTTTGGTACACTTTTACGCTAAAATGGCTGGACGGATTTGGATGAAATTTCGCACATGGGTAGGCTTGGGTTAGGACATAGGATACTTTTTATCCCGGTGGTACGTTCCCGTGGGATATCGCTGACTATACACCCTAATTTCACCAGTTTAGTGTCTAAAACAGAACAAATCCAGACTACGGACTGCTGCTGAGAAATCCCTAATAAAAAATCCCAATAATACTTTGCGCCCAACCTGGGGTTTAAACCCAAGACCCCATCGTGGCCAATAGCCATAAGTAAAAAAAAACAAACTCACGTTTAGCCGCCACCCATCCCACGCCAAACTCTTTGGCTTTCTGGATGGCTAGTTTCATGCAGAAGTTGCCTACAGTGGCGCCCAGGGCGTTGTGGCCATCCACCCAGGCGGTGGCGCCTAACTCCTTCAGGATCTCGGGCTTAGCTGTCGGCACGCAAGCTCCAGACTTGATGTCGTTTATGTAAAACTCTGTGAAGCAAAGGTAAGTATAAGTATTATTTATAAGGCATTTTATGTGCAGGGCAAAATAAGGTGACATGGTAATTGTTACACCGCACATGGTTCCTTTACAATCACTTGGATTTTTTATTACGTACAACTAAATTTTTTGTCGACCTGCATCCAAATTTTGTAAGACACTTTCAATCACAATACGAGGGTTTTTAATGATGTTCCTAATCCATTGCTTCATATGTTTCAATTGGTCTGTGAAACAACGTAAATAACGATGAACGACGACAATGGACGTGGACTGCACTTACCCCGCAGTGATATGACTGTACGCGGGTAACACCCCATAGTACACGGGCGATAATACCTAACTATGCAGTAAACGTATCACGAATAACGTACAAGGTAGAACTTATAAAGAATAACGTACAAGGTACAACGTATAAAGAATAACGTACAAGGTACAACGTAAAAAGAATAACGTACAAGGTACAACGTATAAAGAATAATGTATAGAGTTATTATGCCTCTGTACCTAATCGAAGTGTTTCTTGCACCCTTTAAATATCTCCAACACTCACCAAGTCGGTTCAGTCCATGGCTGTAATGTCCCACGGTGTCTGCATGTATCAGCAGGTCAGCATGGGCCTTCGCCTCAGATTCTGGAGCCCCGGAGGCCTTCAGGCTGTCCTCCATGAATCTCCGCACTTCCTCTAGATTTACCTCGGGCATTTCTGTTCATAAAATGAGAAATTATAACACAACTGTAAAACGAGAAGATTACTTTTACTACTTAATATCATAACCACAGCTGCTACTATGCAAGGCGGCCGTGGGCAGAGGAGGGTGGTTTTGGAGGTCAGCCCCAAATGAGTGGGTTTAACCCCCAAATGAGAGAATTAAAAATAATTCACAAGCGCTTTATTTTTGATGATCGTCCACGTGAGTTAAAGTCAGTTGCCTTTTAATTAAATGTGTATTTATAAAGTTATACTGTACTTAAGCTTATTTTTTAAATAAATAGTCCAGGGACATTAGTTGAATTAAAACTAAATCTAAGAAATAAATTCATCACCGGGTTCATAGTTAAAATTGATCACCGGGATTATTTTTAGTTAGGCTTTAGAAATACTGGTGCCGATTCCCTTGTTCATTATAAAGTTATACTGTTCTTAAGCTTATTTTTTAAATAAATAGTCCAGGGAAATTAGTTAAATTAAAACTAAATCTAAGAAATAAATTCATCACCGGGTTCATAGTGAAAATTGATCACCGGGATTATTTTTAGTTAGGCTTTAGAAAAACTGGTGGCGATTCCCTTGTCCACAAACTAAACTAAATTTAAGATCTGTGCATCTTTTTCTTTCTATTTCATTAAGAAGAGGACGGAAGATACATTTTAGTTTAGTCCTGTCAAATTAATCAGCGCGTGTCACCTCCATACAAGTTTAGACGTGATTAAATACTTGCCTACTAAAATTACGTCAATTTACGTCAAGCGCTGATTAATTTGACAGGACTAAACTAAAATTTATCTTCTGTCCTTTTCTTAATGAAATAGAAAGAAGAAGATGCACTGTACTTAAATTTAGTTTAGTTTGTGAACAAGAGAATCGGCACCAATGTGTGGAAAAGATCATTACGACAACTAGTGCGAATAAAACGTCTTTCAACGGTCTCGAAAGTCAGTTTTTTGCAAATATTTCGTAACATATTAGTTCCTCGATTTACTTACTAGAAGTTTTTTCCTTAATTATTTCTGCATAAAAAAGTCTGTAGTCAAGTTTCTCGTAGGATCAATGGTACTCGAAATAAATGGTTCGGAAAATGTCAATTTATGAGCTAGGCCTATAATATGAAATAAAGATAATTCGAATTTAGACACAATATTTCAGGTTAGGCAATAATCCATACAATAAGTAATACAAATTAGAATACGAACTAAGTTCAACGATGAAGGGCGACGATTCTTCTGAAGAGATGTGAACTCGTTAGAAACTAACACTGCACTGGTTTAAAGGTACACGTAAAGAAAGGCATGGTCAGATGTTTTAAAGAAATTGATCCAGTGGAAAGCATTGCCGAGCTGTGTTTGCGGCTGGTAGGAAGTGGAAGATACAGGGTCTTTGAATTGCCATTGTATTTATTATTTCAAGAAAAGAGAAAAGATTTTTAAATCCTCCTCAAGACCCAGAAAAGTGAAATTGACACATTCTATAACGGCTTTCTAGTACCTAAAGTCGAATTATTCATTCACTGGAGTATTTAATCTGACATGTGCTAGCTGTCACTTTGTGTAATAAAATGGTTATACATAATCAGCCTATAATGTTCCCACTACTGGGACACAGGCCTCCTCTCTGTGAGAGGGAGTGGGCCGTAATCCACCACGCGGGCCCAGTGCGGGTTGGTAGATGTCACATGTCTTCGAACTTTTGGTACTAGGACATGCCGGTTTCCTCACGATGTTTTCCTTCACCGTTTTGAGAGCAGTGGTGATGAAATAATTTACACAAAGTAAAGCGCCTGTCCGGGTTCGAACCTACGACCTACAACTCGTAAGTCGCGGCCGTTACCACTGGGCCACCACTGCTCCTGGTTATATTTATTGTAAATCTAGACTTTCACACTTATTATTGTATATTTATTTTACACTTATATAAATGGATTAAACTAAACGAACACCATTACAATAAATATGACGTTTTATTACACAAAATGACAGCTAGCAATTGTCTGATTACTCCAGTGAATTAATATTTCGACTTTACCTAGTATTTTCTAGACAAAAATTGGGGTTAAAAAGTTGTATTTCTAATCACAATAAGCACTTGGGGTGTCGTCGGTGTAGCTAACTTGCATGACGCTTGCAAGTCGAGGCATTCATAATAATATAATTAAAAAAGAAACACTTACTTAAACTCGTTCTTACAACACCTTGTATACACTTACACGATACTATGTGATTGGATACGATGGTCAGATTTCAGCTCTTTGGTTTATTTGAAATAAATGGTTAGTATGCTCAACACGGAACAGTAATACGATACAATGAGGTAGGTACTGAACTATCACCAGGAAAACTAACCGTTTTATATAATGTATCAAGAGAACACGGAAAAAATATGCGATTTCTGCACTCAACCGGCAAAATGGCAGACTGGAAAAAATTACATTGACCTTGTCGTGTTAAGTAATTTTGAGAAAAGTAAGGAAATTATTCAATCTCGGAAAAGCTGGACGTGACAGAGGCGTAGCAGAGAATCCAGAACGGAGGAGAAGAAAAGTGACAATATTACACGTACATGACCTACATACCTACAGAAAAGTTTTTCATAATTCAACGATACACGTCACACTTCTATAACATATAACAGCTAAATTGTTGCTAGATCACACACGAGTTTCTGCGCACTGGACTGCTGTCGTAGCGAAGCGTAGACATCGCGTACCAGCGGCGTAGGCTTTTCGCGGTGTGTACGCTGCGCATAATAAACAGAGAAGTTGAGAAAAAAAAAAGAAAATACCTTATTTTTAAATATTCAGGAACCGTATAATATCTGTATAATTAAAAACAGTACAGAATGAGACGAGCGCAACACAGATACACAAGCGATTAACTGCCACAGTTTATCAGTATATAGTTTACATTAGAGTATCATTCTGTTTGTAAACATTTAAATAGTTATTTACCTTTTATAAATCATGAGACGCTTTTCAGCAAATTGTTACACATTGAGCCAAAATAATGACCCAGTCTTATACACCTACGAGTTTTCTTACCTCGTCCGATAACAATATTATTGCGATACCAATCCATTTGCCAAGCTTGCAAAACACAAATTGCAGCAATATTCTCTAACGATAGCTCATCAAGAGCCCATGTTCATTTAAATCGGTCGGGGGTGCAGCTAGGTACGTCATGCAATGGTAATAATATTAGCCAGTCAGTGAGATGGTAGCGGGGTGCCTGAGCAACCTGGCAGTGTTACATTTAAGGATCGGCATAAAAGGGAATATTTATTTTAAATAACGAAAATAATATATTTTAATATTTGAAGAAAATCATAGATATTTATTTAAATAGAATTATAAAATAGTCTGTTATAATAACCACACAAAAAAAAATATCTTAAGTAGTTTGAAAGTAATATTGTTTTTTATACTTTGGGTAGACCCTCCTGAATTCATTTCATAAAGTATTTTACTACAATACTTAAATATTCACATATAGAATTGATGTATACGCATTCTAGTTTAACATACTTACATTTTTTGCATAACTTGCATTATTTGAAGGCATAATAATAGATTTAAAAGTCACTAAAATCATATATTTGTGCCTTAAGTATTGCCAATCGTGAAGGATATTTTAATTCACCCCTTTGATTGCAGTGTAAACTAAGTTGGTTGTTTTCTTTTTTATGAGCTGACACAGACCAGCACCCTAATTGCGTAACACAGTTTGAATCACAATCCGAGAGTTTTTAAGGTTATCGCTAATCCATTGCTTCATAGGTTCGAAAAATTCGTCTGCTCAGCAACTTAAGTAACGCAATGGACGTGGGTGAACTGTCAAACTGAAACCGATTGCGATCAATTGTCATTTTATGTGTGTTACGCAATTGCCCCGCAGACCAGTCGCAGTATTTAATTAAATTATTGTTTTTAATACTACCATTTCCCGCTCCGCCAGTGTAACTACTTAATAATATCTTTGTATTATTATGTTTCATCATAATCATATCATGCGACGGTTATCTCAATGTTATCACACTGTACAATATTATTGCAATGTTCATTAGATAGGAACAGCAGTATCTCAGATTTTAAGAAATCTTTATTATTAAATCAACCACACCTCAAAATTTTTCTTTCCAATCAACAACTTATGAAATCTAGAAAAGCAAGCAACAAGTATGTAGGTATCTAGATATATATCGAGTCTACTACTCTCTACTAGTCAGAAAGAATCTACAGTGTACAGTAAGTAGGCTTAGCATGACACTCTATTTCTTCGAAGAACAGACACGGCTCTTTCCACACAAAGTGACATTACGTTTCTCCTTTTTTGACATCCCACCGTAGAAATCCTTCTACATAAAAAAGGACCTACATACATAACAAAGATCGTTAGAAACGAAAGACAAGATGACAGATTGTATAAGGATTTCTACGGTTAGATGTCAAAAACTGAGAAACGAAATGTCACTTTGTATAGAAAGAGCCATGTCTATTCTTCGAAGAAATAGAGTGTCATGCTAAGCCTGCTGCTTGACGAATCTCAGAGAATCCCCAGGGAGGATCTCTAGTATAAATATGACGTGGGTACTTTTCTGGTACGTTTTCATACGGGGTTGCTAATAACTTTACACTCGGTCGGAGCCGCAGAACACACACACTCAGCAGTTTTCATTTTTTTGTGACATTAAGCTAGTCTTATTATTTATCTTAAATAAAAGAGTGGGACGGAAACATATTTTGTCCCGTTTTTAGGGTTTCGTAGTCAACAAGTTAAGTAATCCTTATTAAACCCGTGAGTGACGAGAAACCATAACTTTTTACCCTACCAAAAATCGCTCAATGCGCCTAAAGAAGGTTTCACCTCAAAAATAAGGCGTCGTCATCTTAAATTCGATGTGCCATATTATGTCTGTCCCCAGCTTACCTCAGAGACTCTTAGTACTATGTACAAAGCTGTAATTTGGCATGGATATACATATTAATCACACAAAGCGGTAAAATAAAATCTTGAAAACTTTTCTTTTGTAGTATTAATTTTGATAGAGTCAAGTGCCCCCCCCCCCCCCCTCTGGCCAGCTAAACGGTTGCCTTTGGATACGGGAAAATATTTATGGCAGTAGTATATACATAATTAAACGAAATTGAAAGGAAAACTGTCACAGCTAAGTAGGATTTACAAGTTAACGAGTAATAATCGACCAACTTACATTTGCAGTTGGAGAATTGACCGTGACGTAAATCGATGTATGTGAGAACCTTTTTTTTCAACTACTCTTCATTGTGCGTGGTCTGACACGCACTTAGCCGGTTTTTTTTAGGAATTCCGTTGACTTCGTCTGTCTGTGAAATTGAATAATAAACAAGATAGTCCAGTATTGTTCGATCAAGTTCAGTATCAATGGAACTGACTAGACCTTGAGAGTCTCAAGGTGAATGTCGACACTATTATAACGCATAACCTCGGATATCGGTTAATACGTTACAGTGAACTCTTCTGCCGATAACTATGTAGTGGGAGCGACCTACGGTGAAGGTCCCGACTTTACTAGTCATCGGTCCAGGGTTAGAACCCGGTCAGTTCCACACTTCACTCTGTCGAATTTGTTTTA
Organism: Atethmia centrago; assembly: GCA_905333075.3. Lineage (NCBI taxonomy): Eukaryota > Metazoa > Arthropoda > Insecta > Lepidoptera > Noctuidae > Atethmia > Atethmia centrago. The sequence goes on from HG995379.1 coordinate 9,784,118, forward strand.
TCACCACTTCTCTTAAAATGGTGAAGAACCTATTCGGAAAATGGCATGGTGACTTAAAGTTCGAGAACAGGTGACGTCTGCCAACCAGCATAGGACCCGCGTGTTGGATAACGTCCCACTCCATCTCGCAGACAGGAGACCTGAGGCCCAGCTGTGGGACCATTCTAGACTGATACTACTGAGTACTTAATAAGATAACCATTCCGCTTGCCAATCGTAGTGGTTACTTATACCAAATTAACCTGTTGGTACACGTCAGGACTTTCAGCAATGGCGATGATGAAAATGAGGTCATTGTTGTGATTTAATAAATCGCATTACGAGGTAATTATAGATTATCATGAGTGCATTGCACACGTTAATAACTTTGTTATGATTGTTTTCCCTTGTTAACTATTTCTACACTGTGACATTCAAATTCAAATTAAAAATGTTTATTTGCAACATTTTTTTAAAGTCGTTGTATTCTGCCTGCAAGCAAGCGTGCATATTTATTTATGTTAAGAGGTCGACCACACCTAAAGCACGGTCACTGTCGGACTGCATAGAAAAGAAAGAGAAGCGCGATGACACAACGCTGGTAATTTATTGCAAAATATGAAGCTTTTATCGATTTACAAAAAGGGAAAGGTTGTATAAAAAAAATAAAACACTATTATGCTAATATGTTGCTTTTAGAATATCTGACAAAAAGTCAGAATGATTGCATGTATATTAGTATGGTTTTTAATCGTTAAAAGAAATTTTTAGAGGTATATTCATGATTTTTTTCTATCGTATCAAATTATTTATATTATGTTTTTAACACACTATCTACCTGGCATATATTCTCAAGAATATCATATATTTTTCAGATTTTTTTTACTGCAGTGAACCATATACTTGAAGGCATTATAAAACTTATAAAATTTGCGTTTAGGTCCTTTAATCCCCTTAAAATGTCATAAATTCATAATTATTATGCAGATTATATTATTATTAGTACATTATTATCACACATTATTATTACATACAAATTTCATTAATTAATTTACAATAAATAAATTAATTAATACTCTAAACAAATATTTTTATTTTATAAAAAATCCTTAATACTGTAGAAACACTTTTTTTGTAACCACTCAGATAATTTTGTTTAAAAAAAAATATTACCCTGCAACAATTTAAATGTCTATGTCCAGGAGTGGACTGTTATGGGCTGAGTTAATTGATTGATTGAACAATTTAAATTTATAATACCATATATTATAAATTATTTACTTACACATATTATTTATTTATTTAATACTTTACGCACACAAATGTACAGAGACGGACTGACGAATGAACACACACATATGCACATATTGAACACATTTTTCTTACAAATATCTTCATTCATTCATTCATTCACGTAGGGATAGGCAAAGTGTACACCTAGTACACCCAGATGTCGTCATGTCGCTGCTTATGTATATGGCGACATCATCATCTGCCTAGCCTTTTCCCAACTATGTTGGGGTCAGCTTCTAGTCTAACCGGACGCAGCTAAATACCAGTACTTTACATGGAGCGACTGCCTACCTGACCTCCACAACCCAGTTACTGGGCAACACGATACCCCTTGGTAAGACTGGTTGTCAGACTTTCGGGCTTCTGACGACCTGTAACGACTGTCAAAGATCTACAAATGACAGCCGGGACCAACGGCTTAACGTGCTTTCCGTGGCACGAAGGGGTCTTGGTGGCGCGGCAAGCGTAGCTTAACCTGATCGATCGGCCCATGCGGCTGTTAATACTTACTTACAGGGCCTGATTTACCCACAGGTTAGTTAGGCTAGAGCCTAGGGCGCAAGGACCGAGGGGGCGCTGAGAATCAACGTTGATTTTCACTTTTTTTTCGCATTTTTATTTATTTAAAATACACTTTATATATTAAAACGACATTTTTAGGGTTCCGTAATAAACAAGGAACCCTTATAGTTTCGCCATGTCCGTCTGTCTGTCTGTGGGAGCTGTAGCTCAGTGACGATTAGTACTAGCAAGCTGTAATTTGGCATAGGTATACACATTAATCACGCCGACAAAGTGCTAAAATAAAATCATAAAAAAAGGGTTTCATAGAAATGTAGTGGAAAAGTATATTCGTGGGTTGGGAAGACGCAGGCAGGACAGGCCGGGGAGGGGGGGGGGGCATATTCATATTTAGCCTAGGGCTGTCAGAAATCTAAACCAGGCACTGCTTAGTTATAACTTATGTATATGGTGACACTGGCAGTCTTAAAAAGCACAAAAGCAATTGTGTAACAAACATAAAATGACAATTGATCGTAATCGGTTTCATTTTGACAGTTCACCCAGCTTCATTGTGTTATTTACTTTGTTGAGCAGACGAATTTTTCAAACCTATGAAGCAATGGTTTAGCAATATCCTTAAAAACTCTCGGATTGTGATTCAAACTGTGTTACGAAATTAGGTTGCAGTTTTATGAAATAGCAAACGAGTGTGACTGTTCCAAACTTACCCTAGGCTGATAACATTTTTGTTTTTCTTTTCCTAATATTATGTTTTGTTAATTGGTCAAGAACAGCTAATGAGACACAATCGATTTTCTATTATTTGAGGGCTCCCACACAAAACTGCGAATTCGCATCGCATCGCAAAAATCTGCGTCCTCGATGTCATTTTATTATGAAAAAATGACATCGAGCTCGCAGATTTTTGCGATGCGATGCGAATTCGCAGTTTTGTGTGGGAGCCCTGACACCGAATCGGAGTCGCGCGGGGCTTTATAGGTTAAAGATTGGCTTTCTGTTAGGGAAAATGAAACGTGCTCCACCGTCCGCACGTTCCGGTAGGGGTCGTCACCAGATACCTATGGTCAACCCTCCCACCATTATAAGAAATTAATTCCCATAAACTAAACTGCCTTGTCCCGCAAGCTATGGGACACGGGGACCCCGACACAAGGTGATGATAATATTTGGAATTCATAGTTAATATAGGTAAGTAAGTATAAGAAAATTGTGTATTTGTATTTGTAATTGACCCGAACCATGTGACGGTTTTAAAACAAATATTATATTTTGTTATTAAATAGGAGTACGTGACAGAGTACGTACAGACAGTCTCACTAGGTATTAGTTGCCGCCATTACCTACTAATTTCCCTAAATAGCGCTTGGTAAGGTAAATTAATAGCCTCTGGTATTTCCAGTATAAATATAATTGTTTGCAACGGTAGGTAAACACACACAATTAATGGAAGAAAGCAATATGGCGAGGGTTAAACGCGTGTTAAACAGGGTTTTGATATTGGTTAAATTTAAACAACGTCTAAACATTGTCTAACCCTAAACAACGTCTAAACATTGTCTAAACCTAAACAACGGCTAAACATGGTTTTGTGGTATCACATTTGCTAAACAACTGCTAAACACGTGTCTAAGGCGTGTCTAGGTTTTTTTGGTAAGACTGTTAATATTTATTTAATTACTTATGTAACACATTCTGTAAGACAAGCAGAGATAAATCATTCGATCAGAGTCATGGACTTATTAAACAAACATCAGAGTAAATCGTTGCTATGGCAACGTTATCAACAACAATGGCTTGTACCTACGAACGGCTATCTATACCATAGTTACCTAATAGTGATAACAGCGTTGTTTGTTTGCATTTGACTCACTTTTATGAATATTCAAACAACTTGTCCAAAGAATGTGTAAACAGTTTGGAATGACCAAATCAGTATTTGGTAATTATAAAATTTTATAATCAACACACTTGCTTGTAAAGTGACTCTTATGGCCATGCATTTAGGTCATAATTCAGCTTTTTTACCTATACATTACCATTACCTATACACTCGGTGTTTTGCAATGAAAATTTTTGTGAATAAATAAACTATTTAGTTACATATGAAATCAATCATCAAAATTAACATCATTTCATCAAATTATATATTTGTTCACTACATTTTAACCTTAATTTGCGTATTCAAAACATTATTTTGTGTTTATTATATTTTTATACTTACAGGCCAGTTAAGACGCTGACAACACCTAAACCGCGGTCACTGTCAGATTGCATAGAAAAGAAAGAGATGCGCGATGACACAACGCTTGTAATTTATTGCAAAATATGAAGTAATTATCTATTTACTCAAGACTGAGTTGAGTAATCGAAAATAAAAAACAACTAAGTTCTGCATTCAAATAAGACGTTCTTGTTATTAATTAAATACGTAATGTATGTTGATATTTGATACAGATATTTTGGATTAGAACTCAAAGTAAGAGGTTAGTTTAACGTTAGTTTGTATCGAGATCTTGTTTTAAAAACGTGTTTTGGTAAAAACCAAGTTCTGGGAAATATGTTCAAAATTAACATATATTTTTTCCGCTACCACAAACTATACAGATTTGGCAATTTTTTTTCTTAAGCGAAGCCTATTTTGGTCAATTGGGTCTTGTCAGCGCCTTAAAGTTCTTGTTGTGAGATTATTTATTATCAAAAATATCGATTTCACGTAGGGAAGAAGAGCAAAACGTAGATTTGACCCCGCCGGAAATAATAAACGAGGCACGAAACGCGAGTGATAGCCTATTGCCACCAAAATCTAGGAAAAAATACCTAGCGGCCTACGAAACTAATAAACTAACATGTTCTTTTTCCTCGCAGTGTGTTGAAGAAAAAAAAAACAGACTTGTATTGTTATTAGTTTCATAGGCCGCTACTGTGCTAGTGTTTTTTTTTCCTCGCAAGTGTGTTGAAGACCTGCCGGGGTCGCGGGAAGGTACTTATGGGTTACCGAGGCCCCCGCAACACAGGCAACAGGAAGGAATACGGGTGGGTTTTAGTCAGTAAGAGTCTGACACACCCTCCCGCTCCGCCCAGACCGGGAGAAGTTATTTGATGATTTCACACCCTCAAAAAAAAAAGTGTGTTGAAGAACGTCGTATGAAACGCGTGTGCATTGATAATTATCAGTAAGGCTCATGCAGACTGGGGCGATAGCGATATCGCGGTAGTCTGCACACTGGGCTCTCATAGTCCTAACGCGCTCGCCTACGCACTACGGCTCGCGCTAATAATACCGCCTCGAGTGGGATAACCAACATTAGCACTTGTGTACCAGAAATTCAACGGTCAATTTATCGGTCTAACTCTAAACATTCAAGTGCAGCACTTGTATGTATGTATAGACCGATGTATAGTTATAATTTCTACAAGTGCTACAAGAATATTTTAATAATATTAATAGATCGATTAAAGGCATAAGGATTCTGCAGACTGAGGCGATATCGCGGGCGCGACATGCTTATTGCTGCTTGTCGTGCCCGCGATATTGCCAAAGTCTGCAGAATCCTTAATAATATCAGGAGACGCTTGGCAGAAGTCGATCTCAGATATAGAAACATCTTCAAAAAACCGTTCCTTACTGAGACACTTTACAAAACACTAAAAAAATATATTATCATGAACATTTGGTTAAGAAGTGTGTAAATAAGATGTGTGTAAAATAATACACCTACCTGCTGAATTTAAGACTCGTGCGGACTGGCACGGTATCGCGAGTGAGACAGGCAGCGCGACACTTCCCACGAAGTTTTCATTGGAATTGTGGCGTCGCGCTGTCGCGTTGCGCCTGTCTGCGAGGGCCTTTAAAAGTTACATGGACGTCATTTAACCGCGACGTCCCCAAAAAGAAGCGGGAATATGCCTCAAAGATGGCAGCAGATTAGAGATAATGGAGGAGACCGGAATCCGCTTAAGCATTAAAGTATGAATCAGCATTCATGAACCACTATTATTATCATTTTCAAACGTTAATCGTTGATCGTTATCATTAAGGCTTGTTCATTACTTTATGTAATGTCGGAGACATTGGGTAACAATTGCACAAGGAAACGTATAATTTTGCCGTTTCTTGGCAATATCTTTTAAACACCGCCACGTTTAGTTTGAAACCACAGCGCAATGTCTCCAAAATCACTTTCAAACAAATCATTTTGAGTCTAAACTCTCATTCCAGAAGAGTGTAATAACAAATATACAATAATTTATTCAAACTAGGCTGATAATCAGCACTTTTCGAACTTCAGAAAAGTGCTGATTATCAGCCTCTTCTTTTGCATAAGACAGTCCCCCAAAAACGCCCGCCCTTCACCACTTCCTAGCTGCTTGTTGCTGTTGCTTGTTTTTTAGCTGGGAAAAAGAATTGGCGCAACAAACTCCCCAGCAGAACACAAAATATAAGTAAAACTTCATTTACTGAGTATCGAACGTGCCTATGGAAAAAATCACCAAAAATAGAGGGGTACTTTGGGGTGGCTATATCGCACTTAATTATATCCAAAAAGGTCTACTTTCTAAAGAAACGATACAATTTTGGCTTAGAAATAATGAGAAATATATTGAAACTCCCTTGGATCATCTAAAATATGTTTTTCATAGCAGTTTCTTGGTGCTTACTTCTCAAAGATTAGTTGTTAAAATAAAGTGCCAAATAAAATACATACCTTGTTGTGCACATACATAGTGAAAACCAACTCAAAATCGTTCAGTCACAAGATGGCAAATATTTGAAAACAACGAAATCTGAGCACATCGAACAATCGAAACACCGACACTGTTGGCGAACGGTAACTTCCAAATGAGTTTTTTGCTATTCTTTGGAGAGGTTATACTAGTTTTTGGAAGGAGAGGGTGTAGATGTAGAACTAATATAAAAAAAATCTATTGTGGCCAACTTTTAGGACCAAATACCAGTCTGTGCATTGCAGAGACCGCGCATCGGCAAGCGTCTCAACTCCAGGACTCGTCTGCTCCACCGGCTATCCGTCGGCCGGTGACTTAGCTGATAAAAGTAACTATAGGCCCATTTCTCTAGCTACAGTTACAGCGAAGGTGTATGACGGTTTGCTAAATACACAGTTAAGTAAATAAATATCTCTGCATGACAATCAGTTTGGATTTAGACAACGGAAAGTGCCATACTGTGTCTTAAACATACCGTCAGATACTATAATGACCGTAAAACCCCGGTATACGCGTGTTTTCTCGACTTGTCCTTGGACCTTTGATTTGGTGGCGTATGATTTCTTGCGGGAAAAACTTGAGAGTATCAACCTACCAACAGAACTTGTTACCCTCTTCAAGTATTGGTATACGCACTAGGTCAACAGCGTCCGGTGGTCGAGGGCAGTGTCGGAGCCATATCGATTACAATGCGGTGTAAGGCAGGGCGGACTGACCTCACTCTCGTTATCCAACCTTTACATGGACGCGCTGAGCAGTCAGCACGTCGGCTGTCATGTAGACGACGTGTATGTCAACAATTTAAGTTATGCATACGATATGGTTCTGCTGAGCGCATCGATTTGTGGCCTTTTTTTTTTTGGTGGGAGATCATCAAATAACTTCTCCCGCTCTGGGCGGAGCGGGAGGGTGTGTCAGACTCTTACTGACTAAAACCCACCCGTATTCCTTCTGTGCCTGTGTTGCGGGGGCCTCGGTGACCCATTAGTACCTTCCCGCGAAGTGGACCCCTACATTGTGCTGACGACATCTCTTTGAGGCGCGCGTGGAATACGACGCGCCGTCGACCCGGGCCTGGTCCTTACCGGACGGTGAGCTAGCTACCCATTGCTTACCGTCCGCAAGCCCACGCCTACGGTGGCCGGAAATCCGCCCAAAATTCCCGACGCCCAGGGCGTCTCCTGCGGCGGCTAGGGGCGAGAGGGCGCGAAACTTGCCTTTCCCTCAACCGTCCCGCCTCCTCCTTCGTGAGCATTACTGCTTCGCAGAAGGAGGTGACGGCTGCCCATGCCCTCTTACTCCGTACCATGGCTTGAACCAGGGCCGAACGCGAGAGATCTCTGCCGCCGATAGCCTCCACGAGGACACGGCGGTGCTCTGCCCAAGCCGGGCAGAACTCCACCGTATGCTCCACCGTGTCCTCCAGGCGATCCACACAGTGGTGACACCCGGGCGTTTCCTCCCGCCTTATCCGACACAGGAACCTCCCGAAGCTGCCGTGTCCGGTGAGGACCTGCGTCAGGCGGAAGGTGAGGACGCCGTGGCGCCTCTCTAGCCACTCCTCAAAGAGGGGACTTATCGCCGCAATCGTGGCGTGCCCATCGATTTGGGGCCTAAGGAGGTTGACAGCGACATGTGAGGATTACGCTGTTAAACATGGATTTGTTTATAATATTAAGAAAAGCCAGTACATGGTCTTTGAGGCAGGTGGTGCTATATGCCCCGACTATGTGCCACCTATACGTCTAAATTGCGTACCCTTAGACAGGGTGAATCAGTATAAATACCTAGGACATATAGTCACGGCTGACCTCAGGGATCATGCTGACTTGGAAGGGGAACGGAGGACTTTATCCATATGTTGGACCGCAGTTTCGCGCGTCGGATGGCGTGAAAATAAATCTTTTTCGAGCATATTGCACGTCCATGTACACCTGCAGCCTGTGGGCTAATTACACGCAGAAAAGCTACAACACCCTCCGTATTAAATTTAACAACGCTTTCAGAGCGACTTTGGGTCTGCCTCGGTACTGCAGCGCTTCGGGTATGTTCGCATGGGCGCGCACCAACTGTTATATGCGACCGTGCGGAAACGCTGCGCGTCTCTTGTGCGCAGAGTGCGAGCCAGCTCCAATACCGTTCTGAACATGATAGCAAATAGGTTGGACTGTCCTTATGTGCGACACTGCTGTGACAGGCAGGTTACATATAGTGTCACACGTAGGTAAGAGACTGCCATAATGAATATTAATTTGAATTTAAATTATCTAATTTGTGTGTTGATGTTGTATTTATATTGTGTTTATTCGTCTGTATTAATTTTAGTGTGATTTTGTATTTCGTATTTATTATTGAACAATTTAAAGATATTCTCTAATATGGGGATATAAATAAAATTCATTTACTATTAATTTACTAATGACGAGTTGTAGGTCGTAGTTTCGAACCCAGACAGGCGCTTTACTTTGTGTAAATTATTTCATCACAACTGCTCTCAAAACGGTGAATGAAAACATCGTTAGGAAACCGGCATATCCTAGGACCAAAAATTCGATGAGATATGACATCTACCAGCCCGCACTGGGCCCGCGTGGTGGATTACGGCCCACTCCCTCTCATCAAAAGGAGGCCTGTGTCCCAGCAGTGGGAACATTTATAGACTGATTGAACACATAATCAGTCTCTCTCGTTAAAACTATAGTTTAAATTAAAAGAGAACATTTTAGCTAAAGCTCTCTTTTCAGTCAAATTAACAATTCCACATTTCGCACCTCCGCTCAAATAGTATCGTAAGACAAAAAATCTAACTTTCGAGAAAAAGGTGTTTGAAATAATTACTTATATTCTAACTTTTTTTTTCACTTTTCGGGTCTCAAATCGCAAACTAACAAAATTAGCGCAATAAGGTAAGTTACAATGGTTTTTGAAGCTCTACACTTATTTACTACATACCTTATACACTATTGTATAAGGTATACTGAAAATATATTTAAAAAAAAAACAGAAAATTGAGTTGTAACACTACGTGCATAAAAAAACAAATAATTTACTAAATATTGTTTAATTAAAACGAATTGACAATAATCAACAGTACAAATCTTAGAGAACAACATATTAACTCACAAATTGTTAAAAAATTCAGCATAAAAACTTGGAATGTGATTGTTTTGTAGCAAAGTCATGAAATCAGTATTTTTATTCTCCTTGATTTTAATTTTAGTAAGTAGCATAAACTAGCTCCGTATTAGTAATTATTACTTTGTTATTTCGGGAGAGTAAATTACCTTCTGAAAATATTTGGTCTATCTTCGGCAATAGTCATAATTTTTACATTAGAGATATAAGATATCAAGAATGTTGACTAGTCTTAATCAAATATACTGCAATAACTCGACACAGATCAGTTTTATGGCGAAAATAAATAAGATTTTTGACTTACCTTAATAAGTACTGTAAATAACTCGACAAACAACACTATACGATATTTAGTTAAACGACTGCCTGACGCAAGCCAAGACGTGATACTACGTTTATGTTAGATCATTAGATGTATGACGTAACTTTCATTCAACATTGTAATGACACTAGTGCCAACTTGGGATAAATATTTAAGGCGCCGGCCGGCAAAACCCAATTAACCAAAATAGGCTTCTCTTAAGAAAAGAAAAATGCTAAATCTATATAGTTTGTGGCAGCGGGAAAAATATATGTTAATTTTGAACATATTTCCCAGAACTTGGTTGCTACCAAAACACGTTTTGAAAAAAAATCTCGACACAAACTAACGTTAAACTAACCTCTTACCTTGGGTTCTAATCCAAAATATTTGTATTAAAAATCAACATACGTTACGTATTTAATTATAATTAATAACAAGAACGTCTTATTTGAATGCAGTACTTGGTTGCTTTTTATTTTCGATTACTCCACTCAATTTTGAGTAAGTAAGTAATTGCTTCATATTTTTTTTTTTTTTTATCTCTTCTTTGGCAACTGAGCAGATGTCGACTATTCTGCCAGCGTCATGTGGTGACGACAGGTGAGTCGTCGAACTTTGCACTTTGTGGTAGTTGTCTAGGTATGTTATTTGTTAATAGCTGAAAGGACGAGACAATTTTTGTTAGTAAATCTATCTACAAAAATAATAATAATATATATATATTTTAAAACACTACATATCAACACATATTTTTACAAGGTTATTATAACTACCCACTAGACTACATCTTGATATCATTTACATTTAAAAATTTTGATAGAACTTGGATTAGTTTAGGAGAAAAGTTAGTCAGTAGGGAATGGAAGTTAGTAGGAAGAGGGATTTTTATTTTTGGGAGCTTATGGTACAAGTCGAAGGAATGGGAATTTAGAGGGCATGAGAAAAATATATGATCCAGAGTACCATCGTCAAGACCGCATTCGCACAAGGAACTGTCACGAACACGAATCTTGTTCAGGAATACTGGACTGCAGCAGTGACCAAGTCTCAGTCTGCACAAGGATGTAACAGTTCTTTTGGACAGTTTGGGGCATTTAAAAAACCAAGGTTTCCGCTGGATGTCAGGTTGAATACTGGCGTAATACGTCCCTTTGAGTTTCGAACTTACTTGCCATACCGCTGACCACAAATTATACAACTTGTATTTGGTGTCAGTTCGTAGGTCGTAACTTTGCACCATGTAGTGCTTCCGATCCACCGGGTTAGATGAAGCAAATTTAGCCAGTGAGTCAGCGCACTCGTTGCCACCAATACCCGAATGACTGGGCACCCAAGCTATTTCAATGCTTAAACCTTTGTTCGAGCAAGTGAATAATAAATTTAGTATGTCGGAAATGATTTTACTGTGAATTTTGGATTTTAGTTGACACTGAGCTAAGGCCTGAATGCTACTGCGAGAATCTGAGAAAATTACCGATTTTTTTATATTGTGGGTTAAAATGAAATTGATGGCTTCTAGTATACCGATACATTCACCCGTAAATACGGAAGCCTCTGGTGGGCATTGGAATAAAAGAGCAATTTTAGAGTTCTGGAAATATGTTGAAACACCTGTACAACCAGTTGACGATAATTTGGATGCGTCTGTGTAAAATAAATTCCAACCCTCCCAGTATCTCTGAATGGCCCGATCAAAGTCGCCCTTTACGTCCTGGGAATTTTTAGAAATACCAAGTCCCAAAACGACCTTTGGCCTGAAATGGACCACCTCATACGCGGAAGAAAATACAGGAAGAGAGGGGTATTGACAAACAGGTGAGGTGTTTAAGCTCTCTGTACCTATTCATCAACGGAATAGATTTATTATTCCAGTAAGAAGACGCGTTAAGAGAGAGATAGATTTGTTCCAAAATGGGGAGTAAAGGATGGGACGAAAGGGAGAAAACTTTTGACAAGAAACGATCCGCTAAGTATTGTCTTCGAAGGTTAAGAGGGGGTTCTGCACATTCAACCTGGAGAGCATTTATGGGGGAGGATTTCATGGCACCGATTATGATCCTCAGACATTTGGACTGGATAGAATCCAGTCTACGCAAAGGTTCCTTGTTACAGGGCTCAATTAGGAAGCTGCAATAATCCAACACGCTTCTGACCAGTGCATTGTAAACTAGCTTTAAGGTGTATGGGTGAGCTCCCCACCAAACACCTGCCAAAGCCTTGAGGACCGAAACCGAGCGCTCACATTTTTTTAATGTGGTGTTAATGTGATCCATTCCCGACAATCTGTAATCCAGGGTGACTCCCAGAAACCTGGCCTTCTCCTCAACTGGGATAGCTTGACCGTCAATATTAATATCAACCTGGGGGACAAAGTGTCTACGAGTAAAGATAACTGCGGTACTCTTTGGAGCACTTAAAGATAGCCCGTGATCCAAGAGCCATTGGTTTAATGAGGACAGAGAAATGTTAATGGAGTGAGCGGCATCTTTGATGGAACTGCCACAGACCAATAGTGCAATATCGTCAGCATACTGAAGTACTTTACAGTTAAAATTTAGGCAAGAAGGAAGATCAGAGGTATAAATATTGTATAAGGGGGGGCTAAGTACGGATCCCTGAGGTAGGCCTCTCCCAACCGACCTCGGTTCAGAGCCCTCCCCTGGAATCCTGAGTTGAACGCTACGATCAGAAAAAATGCTGCAAATGATTTGCCGAATCCTCGCCGGGATTCTCAGCTCTTGCATTTTCTGCCTGAGAACTGGGAGGAGGACAGAATCATAGGCAGCTGAAATGTCTAAGAAAACGGCTACCACAGACTCATTCCTACTGAGGGCCAGCCGGATCTCTGAAGTGAGGGTACCCACACTATCAGCAGTACCCAGGCCTTTCCTAAAGCCGAATTGAGTCGTTGGCAGCAGCTTCCTGTTTTCGACAAACCATTCCAGTCGGTTTTTAATCAAGTGCTCTAACAGCTTAATAAGTATGGACGATAGAGCAATTGGTCTGTAAGAAGAATGGTCACTAGGATCTTTACCAGGTTTTAGTATGGGGATTACGACTTGAACCTTCCAATCGGGAGGAATATAACCGGAGGTAAAACAATAATTGACTAAATCCAGATAATATTGGTGGGTCTTGTCACCAGCTTTAGTGATGAAGGAGTAAGGGAATCCATCTACTCCAGGAGCTGAATCCTTTACATGGGCGAGGACCGATTTAAGTTCCTCCAGAGTAAATGGTCTATCCAGAGGGTCATCCGATATCAACTGAGAGCCTGAAGCGACACATTCATCCATATGAGGAACATAGACTGCAGCGAGCTTACAGAAAAACTGGTTACCCAGTTCCGCAGCCAGCACGCTCCCGCAGGGCGGCTTCAGACTATTTCTGTAACATTTCAGTTTACGCCACACTGCTGACACTGGAGTGGATGGACTCAGTGAGCCACAATACTTCCGCCAACCTTCTCTCTTCTTATGTTTTAGTAATTTCTTGGATTTAGCCAATACATGTTGAAAAGCAATGATATTATCCAGGTTCATGTCGGAATTGAAATTAATTTCAGCCTCATTCCTGGCCCTGATCACAGCAGAGCATTCCCTATCCCACCATGGCGGGGATGGGATTTTGTCCGTTCGCGGTTTTTTTTGAAGGGAAGCAGTCATCTGCTGTAGAAGAAATGGTGTTGGAGAATGACGAAAAGCATTCCTGAGCAGTCTCAGCGTTAATGGATGGAAGAGAAGAGACACGTAAGTCCTAAATTTTTGAGTAAAGGTCCCAATCAACTGAGTTCAGCTGGTATTTTAATAAAGGAGGGGAGATTTTGTCAGGGATAGTCTTGGAAGGGATTTCAACCATGATGGGATAGTGATCACTCCCATAAGTCATATTCAAGCGACTCCAATTAAAAATGCTGGCTATACTAGATGAGCAGAACATCAAATCAACGCAGCTGTTGTTCTGCCCTGGAGCAGACCTACGTGTGGGACTGCCATCATTGATTACACATAGGTTTAGCTCATCTATTATGTCCACCAGGCCTATACCAAAGTTGTCGCAGGTTTCTGATCCCCATCTAAAATGATGTCCATTAAAATCACCCATAATAAGTAATGGGCCTTGTACATTACTCAGCAAGCTTTTAATTGTAAAAAGATCTTCAATTTGTGGGTGTGCAATATAAAAACAAAATATATTTATATCCTCAGCCATAACAGCAACAGCATTGATGTTGTCACCAACAAAGGGTAGAGGAATTGGGGAGAATGGTACTTTGTTATTGATGAACAAAGCACATCCTCCATATCCATCTGATCTGTCATGACGAACAGCACTGAAACATGGAATCCTGAAATTACTTTCAGAACGGAGCTATGTCTCAGCGATGCCGCAGATTAATGGTTTAAATTTATTAATTAGGAAGAGGAGGTCAGGCTTCCTAGGAGCAACACTCCTCACGTTCCATTGAAGGAATGCCAGGGGGTGGAACATTGTGGATGTAATTAACAATGGATGTCAGCTTGTCGGCAACGTGGTCAGGTAGGGATTGAATTGGGTTTGCTAATACAGTCATTAGCATACTGGATATAATATTCAGAATATTTTCTGAGTTGTCAGGACTGATTGCACTTTCCCTAGGGTAAGCGCAACCGTTTTGGGAAGGGGAGAAGGAGTAGTTCTGTGTGAGGGCTTGATGAGCCTGCTTATCATAGCTAGGTGAAAGAGGGGCATGGGATTTTGGTTTAAGGAATACCGTTTTGCGGTGAGATTTTGGAGTTTGGGGGAGAGGACTGGGAGAATGAGAGGGACTGGTTACTAGTTTGGTCTTTTGAGATATTCTTGACACTTCAGCATATGATCTTGAAACCGATGGAAAGACCTGACTTGCTTCCGCATATGAGACTGACTTCTCTGCCATGAGAGCTTTTATGCCTTTCTGTCGCCCCAATTCAGGGCAAGTCTTATCGTTAGCATAATGATTGCCAGAACAGGAAACACAAAAGGCACAATCAGAGGTAACTTGGCATCCATCACCTGGGTGGTCTTGACCGCATTTAAAACAGCGGGGTTTTGAGCGACATACTGTGCGTGTGTGGCCATATCGACAACAATTGAAGCATTGGATGGTTGGGTACATGTATGTCTCAACTGAGAGAGCAGAGTAGAAACAAAAGACTCGCTTAGGTAAAATTTGGCCGTCAAAGGTTAAAACAACCGTTTGAGTGGGTTTCCGTTCGGTAACACCCAGAGAAATCACCTTACGGCTCATTCTCCTAGCCTAAATTACGGGGCCGCATCCAGTGGGAACCTTGATGTTCTCTAGTCCATTCTATGGGAACGTCTCTGACAAGACCTAAACGAGTGATGTTAAATTGTGGGATTGAAGCAATTAAATTATTTTTAAGTAAAATGGGACTAATTAAAAAACTATTAGCATCCTGGTGTGACTTGAACTCGACTGAAACCCGGTTTCTTCCTACGCGTTTGACACTGCCTAGGAGTATGTTGCTGTAATTATTTTGTGTCAAGAACATACCAAATTTAACAGGGTGCAGAACAGTACCTGGGGTCTGACCATCTTTTAAAGATATGTGTACTATGTATGGGGGGTAATCTCTCATTGTGTATATCTGTCTTCCAACTATGTTTTTAGCTAGCTTAGGAGGGTTAGTTAAAGTAGCCGGGGGGGAACCAGCTGATCTTTTCCTATTTGCAGATTCTGAGTCCATAATATCTAATTGCACATTGTCGTCGGGGAGAGTAACTGTTAACATCGGAGAGAAATCAAAGGGATCAGGGGGGTCGGGTGGTTTTTTGGCATCCATAGTGGACGCCAGTTAAAATCTCTAAAAATAATCTAAATCAGTGTTAAAACAAACCTTACGCCAAAACACAAACACAAAGAATGATCTCGATTGAAGTTCAAACCAATAAAAACCACTAAAATCTAAAAAACTTGTAACACAAAAAAAAAGCACGTGTTAAGCCTTCACCACTACCAACAAAAGTAAGCTTCATATTTATTTTGCAATAAATTACAAGCGTTGTGTCATCGCGCTTCTCTTTCTTTTTTTTATGCAATCTGACAGTGACCGCGATTTAGGTGTTGTCAGCGTCTTAAACCTTATGTGTATCTATCTGTCTATCTGAGATAAGCTTTTGAAGTTTTCTGAAACGAATGGTGGAAACAATAAACGAGTTTTTCCAATTTTTGGAGTTATACACACAGGACACTATTATTTTTGAGCGGAGGTGCGATTTGACATACTTAATAAGTTCTGTTTATGATCTGGCGTCACCCAATATTGTAGAAAAAACCTGCCAAGTGCATGTCGGACCACGCACAATGAAGAGTTCCGTAGTTGGGATGAATTTATCCCAAAAACAAACTTAACATTGTTTATGTTCTCTCATACATCAATATACGTCACGATCAATTCTCCAACTGCAAATTTAAGTTGGTCGACTATTACTCGTTAACTTGTAAAGCCAACTTAGTCGTGATAGTTTTACTTTTAATTTCATTATGTGCACTATGCCATCATTTTTTTCACATTTCCATATACAGCCATTTAGCTGGCAGAGGGCGGGGGGGGGGGGGCACTTGACTCTAACAAAAATTAGATAGATTAGATGTTTTGTACTGTATTTAAATTATTGTCTAAATATGCAGGATCCACACACACCATACTACAAATACTCACCTAGGAGTATTTTTAGTATGGTGTGTATGGATCCTGCATGAGATTGTGTTTCGTTGCAAGTGTTTGGTGTACTCATGAACACAAAAGTTGTCCATATGGGAGCAACCCTGACATCACTTTTCTATACATTTAATCAGTTATGTAAACATAAATCTATGCAGCAGCAGATTTTTTCACCCAGTATCCAAGTGAAATATTACTATATTTTACCAAAATCATCTGGTTCAGGTACATCATAATCTAATGCAATATTGCAGAGCACAGAACAGGCTTGAATAATTTGTGCACATTTTTCAGGCTTGTAGTGTAGTATAGTAACCCTGTCTTTGCATAAGCAACGCCAACGATTTGTCAGTCGACAAAACGTGTTTTCAATTAAAACTCTTGCAACTGCGTTTCTGATTAAATATAGCTTCTGATGAGTCTGCAGTGGCTCCTAAGTACGGTGTCATTAACCATAGGCGCAAAGGATATTCAGAATCACCTGAAATAATGAAATGACTATTTAAAAAATGTTACATTAAAAAAAATCTTTAGTGACGTTGGTGTTAACAGACGTAATTTTACTGTAGCACAAACACTACTGCATGGAACAAATGTCACTCCTTTAGGAGTGACTCCTAATTGCGTGTCACAATTTCATGTTTACTACGTATATATTTTATACAGGGTGACATTGAAAACATGCGACAAATCGAAATGGAAGATTATACTCATCATTATGAACAACTTTTACTAAGGGACCAAAGCTACAATCCCAAAAAAAAAACTGCTGTCCCCTACATTTATGTTCGCAATACCTCATCAAAATGTAGGAAAAGCAGATTTTTTTTTTTTGGGATTACAGCTTTGGTCCCTTAGTAAAAGGTGTTAATAATGATGTATACAATGTCCCATTTCAGTTTGTCGCAAGTTTTCAATTTCAACCTGTATTAAGGAAATTACTTCTCATTTTGAAAAGACCTAAGTTTTTGCGAGAAGGCAGAGTTAGTATATTAAGTTCTTTAAATTTGTTTCTAATTTACACAGTATTGTGTCTTATGGCGTTCTGCTGTGGGGATCGGCAGCTGATGTAGATTCAATCTTCATTTTACAAAAGAGGGCAATCCGCTCAATCTATAGAATGGGTATGGGTATGGGTGAATCCCTCACGAGTAAATTAAAATAAAAGTTTCTTTTAATTCAAAAGGCTTTACTCTCGTCATTATTTAAAGCAGTAGAAGCTGTCGAAAAATAATAAAATATCGGGCTATGAGTCTATGATATTGACGCCTGAAAGGCAAAATTGACTTAGCGACATAAGGCTAACTTTAACTTTTCAGAAAAAAAAATCATATAAATTCTTGTAATCATCCTACAGGCGTAAATCTTACTGTTTTGGAAATTTTATTTATCTAATCATCTGAATCAGAATTTATATGATTTTTTTTTCGAAAAAATTAAACTTTAATAATGTAAACTAAAATTAGCCCTATATCGCTTGCCTTTTAAGCGTCGAATGATGAATATGATATGTATATGAAAATATTTATTTTTTATTCTTTTAACTAAGGCTATTTTGATAGATTAAGAAAACAACACATTATAAATATTTTGTTTGACAGTATGAGTGCCATAAGTGATTTGAATTACGAAAACTATATGACTGCAACCCGACTGATTCATTTAAGTAAGTGATAAGAAAGAACTATAAAACCAAATAAAATTCTTAATTACTTTATATACCTAAGTTTTTCATTGCTGGTTGTTATACTTAATGAATATATAAGGTAAAATTGACACTTGAATTTAGTGCACTGTCATTTATTGTCAACGTAAGAAGCTTGATAGAGGTCAGTCATAAAAGGTGCCACTGACCAGTAAAACTATACTAACGCCTGTCCTCATTTATTTTAACCACTCGTTATTTGACTTAATATTGATGGTAATACAATTTGAATGTATTGTCTTATCTATCAATCGATAAGTGCCATAAAAATGCATTTAAATTTTACATTTTCAAATTTCGCGCGTAGTTTGACGAAAACGCTGGACGCAGTGGACGCCATGTTGCTCTGTGGTCACGACGTCACTTGGCTATGTAAACAAATGCGCTGATCTATTATCTAACTATCAGTTGACAGTTGACACGTTTTAGTTTACACAGCAGTATGACGTAATAACATGGCGGTTACTATTTCATGGTGTTTTTTAACAGATTATAAAAACTGGAAACATTGAATTGAATTTTAAAATTTATTTCTTTATTGTATGAACTAAAAGTAACATTTTCCGACTCCTTCTTGCCTAAACTATGTCAATAATATATTTATAGATTTTTTCTCGTATATAGTAAAATACCCTATTCAGTTTCGTCTTGCCATAAGGTCAGTCCACCTGTTCTCCGGACTATCGTCATTCAAATCTAGGTACAAAACATCGCAACTAAATCATCCAGATCTAATTAATTCGACGGAAGTGCACATCTGATGTTATCATCATCATGATCAGTAGATGAGTAAAAACTAATTAATACTGTTTCGTTTCTGAGACTGAAGACGCGATTAAGGCATTTTGCAATTTGGCAACATTTGAAGTGGACCTTTACTACGTTATTGTTAAGTAATAATAAACAAGGCCCAATATGGAAGTTACATTCTGATACATATAAATAAATGACGTCAGTCGGTCCCTGTACAATGCATTCCCTTTCCCTGATTCCTCCAATGTTTTATATCATTTACCTGTTATTTGGAAAAACCGAACTTATACTAGGTACCTAGACTAAATTATTAGCCACACAAACAACACATAAAGGAAAAAAACTTCGAATAATATCCGCGTCCATTGTTCCTATTGAAAGCGTTCACTATCGCAAGTCGAGCTAATTAATTGCCTTCCTATAAGTATGTACGTCACAAAAATAATATGGCCGAATTATATAGATAATAATTAATTAAATTATAGCGAAGGTTATATCAATATACGGGGTGTTCTATGTTCAAAAAAATAGGACACTAACAACTACTCGTACTGAATGTTTAAAAAGTCGAAAATTGAAATCTGGTTTCTATTATTCAAATATTACATTTTCAAAAGTGAAACTACCGAACGTGTAACAGATATTATCTAAAGTTGTGGTAAAAATGTTGGTAAAAACTTTGAATAAATTAAAATTACTCTATTATCAACATTGTATCTAAACTTAAAATTACGCGCTTTAAGAACATACGCCGTGCTTGCCCCATTTCGTGGGGAAGTGCATCTACAGGTTATAGTTTACTTAAAGAGTGGATATATTCAACAAAAGCTATCCAATCCTCAAAATGTACAGCTATATGAATATATGTTGTCAGTGAAATATACCGTCATAAAACATATAATTTGATTGCCGAAAGTTACTAAAAATATTTTGACAACTCAACTTTGTGAAAAGTACGACACGCTTGCCCCGACTGTCCTTATGGTACCTACCTACTCAATTCGTATAGTACTACTTGCTATGTAAACAACAGACACAGGAAGTAGTATAAGTTTAAAACATCATCAAGATACACAAAGTGGTTTATATACGTATTATCAAAGTTAACTCAAAAACTACCCATGCAAAGCTAATGTTTATATGGAACCACCGCGCAAGCTTCATCTACCAAATGAAAGAAGAATTTTCAAAATCGGTCTGCAATTGACGAAAATATTGAGGAGCATACCGACATGATGGGTGATGACATGTGTTGCGCAATGTCATCATAGCATGTCGGTGACGCGAACCTATAATTTTTGCCCCTACCAAAAATCGCTCAATGTGACTACTTACACTAGGTACTAAATTAAATGACTAACTAAATACAAATAAATACAAAAAACCGGCCAAGTGCGTGTTGGACCACGCACAATGAAGGGTTCCGTACTTGGGAAGTTGGGATGAATTTATTCCAAAAACAAACTTAACATTGTAGTTGAAAAACATGTTCTACCATACTTACGAGTACATCGATGTATGCCACAATCAATAATTCTCCAACTGCAAATTTAAGTTGACCGACTATTACTCGTTAACTTGTAAAGCCCACTTAGCTGTGATAGTTTTCCTTTTAATTTCATTAATGTACTACTGCTATGATTATTTTCACATCTCCATAAACAACCATTTAGCTAGCAGGGGGAGGGACACTTGACTCTAACCAAAATTATTTCTGATCTTAACCTTCAAAGAAACTCCGAGCATAGCCCGCTCCATGGCGCGCTGAGCGACCTTTAATTTGTGGACCAGCCCGACTGTCAGTGTCCACGTTTCGGCACCGTATGTAATAACGGGTAGGACGCACTGGTTGAAGACCTTAGTCTTCAAACACTGCGGGATTGGCAACGAGAGGACTTGACGAAGTTTTCCAAACGCTGCCCAACCCAATAGGATCCTCCTGTCGGCTTCTTTCTCAAAGTTGTGTCTACCGAGCTGGATAACTTGTCCTAGGTAGACGTACTCCTTCACAACTTCGAGAAGCAACCCTTCGATGTGGATTGGACTCGGCAAGACGTGCGAATTGTACATGACTTTCGTCTTGTCCAAATTCATGCCGAGGCCAACCCGCCGAGAGGCTCCATTTAAGCTGTGCAGCATCTGGTCTAACTGTTCCAGCGTCTCTGCCATTATGACAATTTCATCGGCAAAACGAAGGTGTGAGATGTACTCGCCGTTTACGTTGATACCCTGTCCAGTCCAGTCCAGCGTCTTAAACGCGTCCTCCAGCGCATTGGTGAAAAGTTTCGGGGATATCACATCCTCTTGTCTCACCCCCCTGAGCAGTTGTATAGGGCTGGTTTTTTCATCCTGGATTTGGACAGTCATCGTTACAGCGTCATACAAACACCTCAACACTTCGATATAACGCCAGTCAATTCGACATCGTTGCAGAGAGGCCAGAACTGCCCATATTTCGACGGAGTCGAAGGCTTTCTCGTAGTCCACAAATGCCATACACAGCGGCTGGTTGTACTCTTCGGTGTTCTGTACAAACTGCCGAACAGTATGGATGTTGTCCACGGTACTGAAGCCTTTTCGAAAACCGGCTTGTTCTGGTGGCTGGAACTCGTCAACGACCCTCGAGAACAGCTTATAAACGTGGCTCAGAAGTGAGATGGGTCTATAGTTCTTCAGCAAGGTTTTGTCGCCTTTTTTGAAGAACAGAACCACCGCACCTCTGCTCCACGGCTCCGGCGTTGTGCCTTCTTGGATGACGGAGTTGAAGACACTCGCTAGCTCTCTCTGGACTGGAGCCCCGCCCGCTTTAAGGAGCTCTGTCGTTAATCCGTCATCACCAGGTACCTTGTTGTTCTTTAGCTGCTCGAGAGCCGCCCTAATCTCGCACTGGTCGACATCCGGGATGTCTTCCGTGTAGTGGCGCTTTAATTCGGCTCGATGGTCATCTTCACTATCCACCATCTGCGGTTTGCTGGTTTCGCCATCCGCGTTAAGTACAAGTGCCTGTTGAAATCCTCGACTTCCTCGAGTATCTCGGACTTCGAAGTCACGATCCTACCATCCGCCGTTTTCAGTTTCGTCAGATGGGACCTCCCTAATTGCTGAGCGAACACTTTAGACCCTCGGTTCTGCTCAATCGTGACCATAATGTCACGAGTGTTAGAGCACCAAAGGTCGCGACGCGTCATCTTTCTAATTTTTAGTTTTAAGGCCCTCTTATCGAACGAAGACGGCGGCGTGGATGGCAACTCTCGTCTTTCCCTCATAAGTCCGAGAGTCTCCGAGGAAAGTTTGGACACCTTACTTTTTCGTTGCGACGGGAAAAGTCTGCGGGACACGACGCGTATTGCTTTGACCACCTCGTCGGCCTTCTCATCAATAGTGCCTGTAGTTTCCAGTAGGGCGTATCGATTTTGAAGTTCCAGTTGGAACTTCTCGGATCCTAGAGCGGCTTGAAGCTGCGTAGGTCGGAGAGTAGGCCTCATCATGCGGATTCTCTCGGCTCGAAAATTGATATTTAGAGTGCCTTGGACAAGCCTGTGATCGCTTCCGGCATTAAACCTGCTGATCACGGAGACATCTCAATAAGTATACCTATGCCAAATTACAGCTTTCTAGTACTAAGCGTCTCTGAGCTACAGTGAGGTCAGACAGACAGGCAGACAGACAGACGGACATGGCGAAACTATAAGGGTTCCGTGTTTACTACGGAACCCTAAAAAGGAAACAGGCACTCTTCTCCAAATAGCCCGCTATTTACGGAATAACTTAATATTTATGTAAATGGAACATTGGTGAATGCAGGACTGTGTGAAAGAGCTGAATGTCAAGGTGTAAGTGAGAAAAATTATATATGTGTGTATGCCAAAGACGTATGCTTAGGATTACGTGGAAAACTATAGTCCATACTAAGTGCCTTTTCAGACGTCCATAGTGACTACGTAATACGTAATTTAATTTTCACTCTTCTCTAAAAATAGAACGTGAATTCTTCATTCATTGCAATAGGTATCGATTTTGTACCGAGATGATACCAACGCCAGAATGGGACTGAAGAAGTTATAGGGTTCATCCGATTAACATGAAAGAGAACAGTGTCGAGCATTCTCTTATTTCCAGACCTACTAAAAGATGAAGACAGGTTTTTAGATGTACTTTATGTTGTTTTTGGCAACCATAACGTATTAGACTCTAAATAGTTAGTTGTTAGTTCACAATAAATTCTTAATGTAAGCCCCGCCTCTTATTTGGACACTAACTGTGCCCGCGACTGCGTTGCGGGGACTTAGATCTTTTTTACGGGGTGTAAATAGTCAAAGATGTCCTCCGCCCTGGGAAGGGCAGAGTGGTCTCTCAGACTCTTACTGACTTAAGCCCGGTGTTCCCTCGTACACTTGCGTCGGGGCTGCGGGCACATGAATAAAAAACTCTGTTTATTATTCATGTGCTGCGGGTGCGAATGCGACTTCCGCCGCCCCGGACTGGTGACGGCCCACGCTAGGCGGTCCCGTCCTGGGGAGTGAGGTGTTGAACTCCCCCGTTACGTCTTAGAGAGGCGTGCGTGGAACACTACGCGCCGCCTTCTCGGGCCCGGTGGATTCGGGGGCGATGGATGGATCTATCTCAGCCTGTTATTATAAAACGCAACAAGACTGTTTGTTCGATAATATGATAATTTACGCCATTGTTTTGGTGTTCGTTGATTGGGCAGGTTATAGACTGGATTCGATAATGACCTTCATAGCCGTAAGTAAAGCCGCAAGCAATGCTAATGTACCTCTGTAATCTACAATAACGCTTCTCTGTATACTATATTAGAAGTCGAATTTCCAGGAATGTGCGCATATAAATTATTTGAGTTACTAATACGGGAAAGAGTGGATAAGTAAAAGAGTGAGTAGAAAAAAAAAAAAAAAAAAATTCTAATCTGACATGTGCTAGCTGTCACTTTGTGTAATGAAATGGTCATATTTATTGTAATGGTGATCGTTTAGTTTAATCGATTTATTTAAGTGTAAAATAAATTTATAATTAAGTGTAAAAGTCTAAGTACAATAAATATGACTATTTTCTTACACAAAGTGACAGCTAGCACTTGCCAGATTACCTACTCCAGTGAATTAATAATTCGACTTTATAATTACTGACCGTGCGAAAAGCAATCTACGCCCGCTACAAAAGAGTCTGTCCTTGTGCTTTGTTTATGGTAATTGCGTAACATAAGCTCACCGGAAACTATGCGTTTAAAATTAAATTCGAGGAATTCGAGGTATGAAAACGCCATCTCTAGTGCCGCAACCTGTCAAAACGTCAATGCCTCAAAAACGTTTGGCTGCAAACTCTTGACTTTCAATTTGGTGCCGTTACATAATTTAAGAGGACTCGTCGATGTACATCGCGCATTATCATGAGAGGATTTCAATATCTTAAAAGGATAATAATGGGTAGGTACTCCTACTTTTAACTTGATATTGTGTGATGGCTAACCCCGCGCCACAACCGTTACGGTAGTAGTCAGTACAAGGGTAGGGGTCCACTAGTGTCAATGCCCGCCGGGGTCGCGTGAAAGTCCAAAAGGGCTACCGAGGCCTTTGGCAACACAGGCAACGGAAGGAATACGGGTGGGTTTTAGTCAGTAAGAGTCTGACACACCCTCCCGCTCCACCCAGAGCGGGAGAAGTTATTTGACAATATCCCACCCAAAACAAAAAAAAAGCTACGAAAGTATGTGACTGTTTCCACTAATGCTAAGCTGTGTGGTGGAGCGAATAAGATGTGCTATGAAGATGCACCGCCGTGAGGTAGTTGTGCGAGGAAGATGCGCAGCAGCTCGAGCTATGCGATGCATCGACAGTAGGGAAGGCACGGGGAGCGGTTGCGGCCATAGCATAAATCCATAGCACGCGTCCTTCCGTATAAAAAAAACACAGCTTAGTTGAACTCGATGCCACCAGTGCTGTGCTATGTGGACCAGTTCTATCCTATGTGGATCAATAAACATGATTGATGGATATCAAACGTATCCATAGCACATCTCTGGTGTAAAAGCAACCTAATAGTGTTCTCTGCACGGGGCACGTGTGATTGACGCGGCACGTCGAGGTTTGTAACAAAATTTAAATAATTATTATCTTTTGATTCTGTAGGTCGATTTTGATGAAATACACGCTAAATGTTACTCACAATAAATGTTCTTGCTTGGCTTTTACGTGATGCGCGCGCAAACAAAAAACCGACAAAAAGACAAAAATTTCATAGTGTTTTTCACGTTCTACATATTACTTATTTCTCGCGTCTTCCAGTACATTTCTTGCAAAAATGTTACTACATATAGATTGGGCAACGAAAAAGTTTGTTTGACGTATATTGAACACATAGAAATGTATTTCTTAGCCAGTGGAGTTACGCTTATTTCGCTAATGGAGGAAGAAACATGAACTATTATCTAGTTTAGCAAGTCAATCAGTCTTCTTGGAAATAGAATGTTGTGAAAGTTGTTACATTGCTGCAAGAGCATTTACAACCCAGACCTGCAGAAATGGCGGAACGGTTCAGATTTCATCAACGGAGACAGTTGGCCGGTGAGTCTTTTGCCAATTACTTAGCCGAGCTTAAAGAGCTTAGATTCTGCAACTATAATAGTTTTAGAAGACAATTTAAGAGATCATTGTGTTGACGGCTTAAAAAGGGAATTTACTAGGAAGCGGTTATTTGCGGAAGAGCGTCTTAGTTACTCAAAAGCGGCGACTTTGGTCACAATGGGTAATAGCGTTTATCCACCCTAAACAGCCACCCTAGGGTGGATACTCTCCGGGTGTCACCACTGTGTGGATCGCCCGGAGGACACGGTGGAGCATACGGTGGAGGTCTGCCCGGCTTGGGCAGAGCAACGCCGTGTCCTCGTGGAGGCGATCGGCGGCAGAGACCTCGCGCGTCCGGCCCTGGTTCAGGCCATGGTATGGAGCGAGAGGGCATGGGCAGCCGTCACCTCCTTCTGCGAAGCAGTAATGCTCGCGAAGGAGGAGGCGGGACGGTTGAGGGAAAGGCAAGTTTCGCACCCTCTCGCCCCTAGCCGCCGCAGGAGACGCCCAGGGCGTCGGGAATCCCGGGCGGATTTCCGGCCACCGTAGGCGCGGGCTTGCGGACGGTGAGCAATGGGTAGCTCACCGTCCGGTAAGGACCAGGCCAGGATTGACGGCGCTTTGTGTCCCACGCGCGCCTCAGAAATGTCGTCAGCACAAGTGTAGGGGTCCACTAGGGCCGATGCCTGCCGGGAAAGTTCGGAAGAGATACCGAGGCCCCTGGCAACACGGGCTAGAGAAGGAACACGGGTGGGTTTTAGTCAGTAAGAGTGACACACCCTCCCGCTCCATAGCGCTCCAGAGCGGGAGGAGTCATTTGATCATTTCCCACCCTAGGTTGGCTGTTTTAGGGTCGATAAACAGAAAAACCGGCCACAACTCTTATGTTAGCGGAAGAAAATTCCTACGCAGTAGTACATATTGGAAGCGAGGTGCAGAACCCAGCAGAATTAAGCGGAGACATAAACAAATTGCTAGTGAACTCATGTACACCTTGCGGAGGAAATACTAATCATGGGAAATGCGACTATGTAGTTTGTGCCACAAAATTGAGCACCTGAAGCATATGTGTTCAATACGGTCACATACTAACGCTGAACGACCGAAACCGTCTACAGACGCCTCTAAAACAGAAGACGATCATCGGAATGAGAAGTGCCGTCGTGGTCGAGGTGCCCGTGGTGGTGCAGCGTGTAACTGCTCAATATTATCTTCTAGTGACGATGATTTCTGTGACGAAGACTTGAATGAACCTATTTATCAAATGTCTTTGTCTAAGTATAAGCCGGTGCATATTACACTATTAGTTAATAATTGTGTAACAGACATGGAAGCAGATACTGGCGCGACTTTATCTTGTATTAGTAAAAATACATATAGTAACTATTTCAAAGACCTTGTTATATAACCATGTCGAATAAATTTAAGTTTTTATGATGGTCTAGAATTAAGCCATTGGCTACGTAGAAACGGAATGTCATTACTAAGATAATTTTAGGTGTGTACATTTTTTAAAATCATTATTCTCCTACCCTTATCCCAATTTATTTGTGGTCGGCGCAACATGGTTTTTCTTCCAGATTTCTCTATTAGTTGTCATCTCGGTAGTCCCTTTCTAGCCATATCATCTTTCACACAGTTTATCCATCGTTTCTTTGGTTCTCCCCTACTCGTATAGCCATCCATATTCACACCCAACACTTCAAACTTCTGGCAACAATTCCTTCATTCCTACGCATCACACGCCCATACCATGACAACCAATTTTTTTCACGTCACTTGTGTCACTTACAGACTTCCTCTTATATACTCATTTCTTATTCTATCCATTCGCGTAACACCACACATCCCTCTTAGCATTATCATGTCAAATGCATGCAATTTCCTTTCACTCATTCCTTTTGTGGCCCAACATTCCGATCCGATCCACCATTGTTTTATAAATCTTCCGGAGAATGCGGGAGTCGTAGATTGTTCTAATGACCTGCCGCCATTTTATCCATACAGTTTAAATTCTGTGCTTAACAGTCTGACCTACTTCAATATCGCTTTGCGTGAGTGAACCTAGATACCGAAAGTTGGAGCACCGGGAGAAGCGCGCCATTAGGCGCTATGTCCCCAGAACTCAAGTGACCGCCAAATCGCAGAGCGTATAATTATAATATATTCATTCATGGTATGTAATTTTCCAGAAATATTTTAAAATCTGCGTTAGTGGGTGAGTTCTGTTTAAATTATCTGGAAGACAACTTAATACAAATTATATTCTGAATAACTACATCTGATAGATAGTAAGTACCAAATACAGTAAAAGAAACAAACTCTTTGGTATAATGTACATATTACCTCAATAAAGCAAGATAAAATATGCTTATATCTACAAAAAACGTAGACACGATTTCGAAGAATACTTTGGTCTGCGCGTGCACACTTAAACGTAGGCCAATTTTGTTATTAGTGCTATATAAATTCTCTTGCAAACATTAGGGTATCTGAGCTGACCGGCAGCGGCGGCAGCTAACCAAACCAGACTTAGTTTAGTTTACCGGCCCGCGTTGTCGCGAGCACACGTACCTATATTCCGTGACGATAATACAGTTCAAATATATATTCCGTGACGATAACAGTTCAAATACATTGTTGTATACTAATTATTAACAAAACATTATCACCGAGCCCGTTGGTTTTTGTAAGTATGCAATTATAACGTTTTCAAAAGACAAATAGGTTACAAGGGCGTTTTGTTAGTAAATATTGGCTTTAGGTACTATTCATGTATTATCACTGGTGTTACATGCTTCTTGCTTGATACCTACTGTTCGCGTCACCATTTAATTAGGTACGTAAAAACGATAAAATCGGTTAATATCATCTTTTTTTACCTGCATTATACAATGTTGTACCTATTGATTTTTCTGCCGACTGCACTGATGCCCGTGACCTTGTTTGTTTTGATGTCTCCTCACATATTCAGTGTTATTATGGCTGTGTTTAATATTCTGTATTTAACGTCGGAGAAGTGAAATTATTTATTGAAATAATTAATATTCATTTGTACATACAAAAAACAAATATATCTAATGAATTAATAAAAATAACTAAAACTAAACACAAACTAAAATAAGGCGTCGAAAAATTCAGCCACATCGCTGTCGACTGGTAATGTACCCAAGAGACTGGCGGCATTGCCACGTTGTATGGTAATGCTTAACCTCTGGCCAAGGTAAAGGCCATCACTTGGGTCACGGGAAGTGTTAACCAGCCGTCTGGAGATGGAGGACGGATATATTTATACTGGTCTTGTAATCCTGTTCATTTTATAGTAGATTCATAGGACCAAACAAAAAATGTTTAGAGATATAATTAAGTATACTGAGATATTATGTCACTGTCACCGTGCTACGCTAACATTGAGCTCCGTAAATATAAAAGGCAGTGAAACCATTCAGACTAGTGATAACTACAAAGCGTGCATCGTGTAATACCGGTAACAGTATTATCCAAGCCTAAAAAACGATATTTGACGAAGTTCTAAAGTGAATAAAATCTGGACTCACAACAACAACTCAGATATATTTCACCATTGCGAGGCGGAGCCTCCTTCAAAGTTCGTTATTAAAAATTAAATACAAAAGTTGGATTGAGTTCATATATTTATACATTGGAGTCGACACTCAGAAAGTGACGATTGACGCTCTGTTGCTCGTTTTCACTTACATGAACGTCTCATACATGAATGCCAAAATAAAAGTGTGCTAAAGATTCGTTCTTTACTTCAAAAACCATCAATATTTTACATAAACCTACGTAAGCCCTTAACTGACACGACGCTGTCTCACGGCAACGGTTGCCAAGGCTCAGCTGCGCCAAAATGTCATACGGTGGCGCGGCGCCCCAGGCCGCCAGCGCGACTGCGCCGCTGTCACCGTGCTTTTAAGATTTTAGTGTCAATTTTTTTGTCATTTTTGTTATGTTTATTTAATTAAAGTTCTTAACTTGTTTTACGTGTAATTTATAAGGAAAAAATCGTGTAAGTACCCATTTATGTTGGACAATGACGACAGTAGTAACGCCATACGCCATGCGCCAGTCAACCTGCCAAATCGCTGGATGGCCTAGTGAGATGGGCATCTCACTAGGCCATCCAGCGATTTGGCAGGCACCCATAAAAAAGCGTGCTTGGGAACAAAGAGGGCTCTTTGTTCCCAAGCACGCTTTTTTATGGGTGAACGAGGATTGAAGGTACATTTGGACAAGAAACACATACCCCACAACGTGCCTTCGTCATGCCAGACAATACCCACTTCCCTAACACCTTATTCATCTGCTCAACCCTTTTGGAAAACCCTTGCAAAATTAAAAAGTTCAACTCCAGTTTTGAAGAGAGTTTCTCGTGGCGCGAGGCCATCCATGGCTTCATGTTTAGCGCGTTGTATCCGCCTCGTCACCTGAGAAGACTCTCAGATTGCTTGGGAGCAATTATTCACCTTCCCGTTCAGAATTGTACATGAACAAAAATATTTGGCAAATAAAAAAACGTTTACAGCACAAATCAAGGATAACTGTAACATTTCGGCCCAAACTTTGGACCCTAAATTAACAGCGCACCTCCCCCAAAGAGGTTTACTGCACCATGTGAAGTCTAAACTAGCCGAGGGTGATATCAGAGGTGTAGCTAGGATCATCTTTAGCAGCGATGTGGTTGCGGCGTACTCTCCAGAGACACTTACAGCTCTGGAGAGTAAATACCCCGCCCCGGCAGATGACCTCTCCTTCCCTGACCCACCCGATCCGGAATCCAACTCACTTGAAATTACAACTCAACAAGTATGTGCGACCTTGTGCTCCTTTTGAAGTGGCTCCGCCGGCGGCCTCGACGGCTTGGCACCTCAACATTTGAAGGACCTAATGTGTTCAGGCGCCGGGGAGGCTGGTGAGTATCTTTTGAAGAAGTTGACGGCCCTCATTAATCTCATGATCTCCGGCAATGTGAACGAAGCCGTCATTGATATCTTGTATGGGGCAAATACGTGCCCTACGCAAGAAGGATGACCGTATTCGTCCCATTGCCGTAGGTTCCACTTACCGTCGTATCGCAGCCAAAATTTGCTGTGCTTTTTACAGCGAAACATTATCCAAATTCCAGCCCCTACAGCTGGGCTTCGGGTCTAAAGGGGGCGGGCTGTGAGGCTGCGGTACAATCTTTATCCACTTACCTAAATAGCGGTAAAGGTGAGGTCATCCTTAAGGTTGACATTAAGAATTCCTTTAACTCCGTAAACAGGGACACCTTGATGACAGAAGTTCAAAAAGAAATACCAAAAAATTACAGTTTTCTCTATCAATCCAGGCACCCCTCTAAATTACTTTTTAGAGACAACCTTTTGAGATCAGCCGCTGGATATCAACAGGGTGGTCACCCTGTTGATATCTGTGCTCTTGGGCCAATCATTTTTAGTTCTGCAATAAATCCAATTATTCGACAACTAAATTCTGAATTCAAGGTATGGTATTTGGATAACGGAACCCTAGGAGGTGATGTAGACACAGTCTTAAAAGGTTTCAACTTTTTTTGAAAGAAAATAGTTCCATTGGTCTAGACCTTAACCTTTCAAATGTGAAATTTATCTTCCCCAAACCACTAACAGACAGACTACCTTAACAAAATTTAACACAATAGCGCCAAATCCCAAAATTAGGGAAAGAAATTCTCTTCACCTCCTAGGGTCCCCAATTTTTGACGAATCCTTTCCAACGTTCATTGATGAAAAAATACAAAAAGGAAAGACTTTTCAAAATTAACATTCATTCGGCTTTCACACTTATTCGATACTGTTGCTTTGGACCAAAATTTACATATAGCCTTCGCTCCTCCCATCTATGGAAGCATCCACAACTTTTAGAAAAAGTAGACCAAATTATTAGGAACACACTAACTTCGATCCTTAATGTGGCTCTGGACGACCGAGCGGTCGTCCAGATCCGGTCTCGGCGTCCGCAAAATTTCAAGTATATGTTTACCGGCTTTCATCTCCTCGATCCACAGTACTGATAAATGAACCAGGAACATTTTATCTTCCTCACTGGTTGATTTTGAGGTACCGTGTTTTACCGACGCGTTGAATGCTTGGAAAATGGCTTGTCCCAATATGGATTTACCAGACAACCCAACCTCCCAGAGACGGTGGGACATACCGCTCTGCAGTGTTATACGAAATACCCTGTTAAACACATCACTTAATACTGCTGAGCGTGCTTGTCTGCTGGCTGTGGCTGTGTGCAGGCTTGTGGCTTCAGGCGCTCCCGTCATCTACCATAGGCACTATGATGGGCCCTCAAGCGGCGTTAATACTGTAACCTTATAGGAAACTACAGTTTTGAGCCGTTTGGGGTCGAAACGCTCGGGTCATGGGGCCCAAGTGCGCTTCTCCTTTTAAAGGAAATTTCTCGCCGATTTATCGACACTCACTCACTCACTCACTCACTCATTAGCATTGCCATTCAACGTGGCAATGCTGCCTGTCTTCTGGGCACGAAATCAAAAATAAAAAAAATAAAATCAAAGTCATTTATTCAAACTAGGCTGAGAATCAGCACTTTTCGAACGTCAAAATTACATAAGACAGTCCCCCAAAACGCCCACCCTTCACCCCTTCCTAGTGCTTTAGCTGGGAAGAAGAAGTGGTCAACAAACTCCCCCAGCAGAAACGTTTCCAGATGATAGCGATGCGGACGAATACTTTGACGCCTAAGTGTCCTTTTGTTGTTAGTAATTTAATTTAGTATCTACCTTGTGTATATATGTAGTTAGTAGCATTAATATTGTAAATCCTACTAATATTATAAATGCGAAAGTTTGTAAGGATGGATGGATGGATGAATGTTTGTTACTCTTTCACGCAAAAAGTACTGAACGGATTTGGATGAAATTTGGCACACAGATAGTTTATAACCAGGAATAACACATAGGACTTTTTATCCCGATATACCCACGGGGTCAAAATTTATGCGGGTGAAACCGCGGGGCACATCTAGTTATTTAATAAAATATTTTCTCAGTATACTTAGTATCTATATATTTTAACTTAAATACTGAACTTTTAGCAGATTAATCTATGAAAAAATATATTTTATTGACGATCTTGTTTTAACGTTTTACGCTAAGTAAAAAACCATTACCTTCCTCTTGTGCAGTCGGGTAAAAACTAATGTTTATACCCGACTGCACAGGAAAAGCGATTTTTCATTTTGTCATATCAATCAACATAATGTTGTCTCTATAGTCCCATCAATGAAAAACGCAAATGGATTTTATCCTACGGTATTAAAATTAATTTGACCTCATACTTCCAAAAGTGTTGATGGCAATGACCCCAGTGACCGCTCATAACAATTATCATTGCGAGCACGTGAGTGCTATTTAGATGGATAGACTGCAAAAATACTAAACACACAACGCATTGTGGCTGTATTATAAAAAACAAAAACCGGCCAAGTGCGTGTCGGACTACGCACAATGAAGAGTTCCGTAGTTGGGAAGTTGGGATGAATGTATCCCAAAAACAAACTTAACATTGTAGTTGAAAAACCTGTTCCCATACATCGATATATGCCACGGTCAATTCTCGAACTGCAAATTTAAGTTGGTCGACTATTACTCGTTAACTTGTAAAGCCTACTTAGCTGTGATAGTTTTTCTTTTAATTTCATTAATGTACTACTGCCATACTTCCCAGCAGTGGGAACATTATAGGCTGATTATGTAACTACTGCCATGAATTTTTTCACATCTCTATAAACAACCGTTTAGCTGGCAGGGGGGACACTTTACTCTAACAAAAATTAGCACGAATGCTTATTATTACGCTAGAGGATCCTTGAATCAAAAAGTGGTGTTCACAAACCCAATATTTTTGCACGGCCTATAACGATCCAACGATACTCGACACCATGGGGTAGACGAGAAAAACAAATATCATGCCCACATTACGTGCAAGGGAGGTACCCTAAAAAAAAACTTACAAGATTTTATTTTAGCGAAACTATAAGGGTTCCTTGTTTACTACGGAACCCTAAAAAACACAAATGTACGAAAGAAAAGACGCGCATTCAATACTAATTTATTTATAAATTTAAACTTTTTACACACAAAAAATCTACAAAGGGAGACTTAATGCCTTAGGCATTCTCTACCGCAACCAGTAAGATTTGGCTCAATCAGCTTGCATTTTTTTTTTCTCTACCGCAACCAGTAAGATTTGGCTCAAGCAGCTTGCAATTTTTTTTTCAAAGTTGTGTTATCCCCATTTGTGAGCAAAATGTGACTGAAGTATCATTTTGGCTATGAAGTTTCCTTTTGCGGTTTGCCTGTCATTATTTTCCGCCTATGGGTTTCAGTTTTAAAAACAATATCCTCATTTAACACCGTTAGTACCTTCACTACCTACCTATATTCTGGGATTTTCCAGAATTCCCAGATTATGAGAATATGCTTGCTCGAGCACTCACAAGGATTTATAAAAAAAAAAGTAGTTTCACATTGGAAGTATCTGCTTCTAGACCCAACTTTGAATGAAATTGAAACGCTCTTAAATCGTACTTATGGGCTTATTTTCATCGCTAGCAAGTATCTATCGCGTTACCTATTTCTCCTAATTATGTTATTTATTTATTTCAAACAACTTAGGATGATAGTGGACAATTAAAATCAACAACACAATTCTCGTAAAATCAACATCCCAATTAAAATTAAGATCAAAAGTTATGACCACCTCACCACCGCATGCTAAGATGTCATATTTACTTTAAAGAGGTATACGAGTATCTACGCTAAATACGCATCTTGTAAATGTATAATAGCATAGTCAAATATACCTAGAAAAATAGGCTAGAGTGAGTTTCAGCACTCTTTAGTCTGAATACTCGATGGTGGAATTTGTGTTACAGTACAGTATTGTTTTCTTTTTATTAGTAGACAAACCGATAAAATATACCTAGTACCTAATTACGATTTTGGTATGCTTGGTTGTGGATTATAGGCTCATGCAGACTGGTGCGATATCGCGGGCGCGACAGGCAGCGCTACGAGTATGATTGTCGCTCCCGCGATATCGCGCCAGTCTGCGGGAACCTTTACTGATCTTGCAATCAAAAATATATTTTTTAACCTCTTACTTAATTTTAATAATAAAATAATTTTTACCAACCAACTAGATCTCTGTTATCTGAAAAATGTATAAATTAAAATGATTAAACATTAAATCTGAGGATAATCAGTTGCAGAAATACGTAATCGCCGACAGCAACTGAGCCACTCAGACATTTACATATAGTTGGTTCATCGCGTGGAAACATCTGTAGCCATTTTCAAAACATTTAGGTAGCTCTTATTACGAGAGTATGGCTGGCTGCACGGGTTGAGCTACGCTTGCCGTGCTCGGTTCATGAATGGGCGATCCTGATCATCCATTACATATCGAGAGACCCTTCCGTGCCTCGGATAGCACGTTATACCATTGGTCCCAGCTGTCATTCGTAGATCTTTGACCGTCTATACTAAGCCTAAAAGTCTGACAACTAGTCTTACCAAGAGGTATCCTGTTACCCAGTAACTGAGTTGTGGAGGTCGTATAGGCAGGGCATATATGTAGGTAGGTCGCTCCATGTAAAATACTGGTATTCTGGCTGCATCCGATTTGACTAGAACCCGACCCCAACTTAGCTGGGAAAAGGCTAAGCAGATTGATTTTGACGACTGTATCGGTCTTAAAGTGAAGAACTATCATAGTTCCACTAGAAGAGAACAATGATGGCTTGATGATAATGGCTCCTACATGCGTAAATCTCCCTTTCAATCGCAGGTGAACTAGTGATGGGCAGGGTAGTGACAGCAGAAGCTCAGCGGTTCATGGTGGACTGTCTAAAGGCGGTCGGCACTTCAAGCAAGGCCGCTGAGCAGCAGGCCGAGCTACTGATCCAGGCCGACAGGTTCGGCCACCCCAGTCATGGACTTAATAGGTTAGGTGAGTAGACGAACGTATACCTATAATAGCAGGAATAGACTTGGTATAATATTATACCAATGTCTATTCCTGCTCATATTAGGCTCCATTTATCTCGGGAGTGACCTTTTTGTCTCCATCCTCAAGGTAAATTCAATAATTTCCAGAAATGTATGTGAATGATGTCATAAACGGCGCATGCAAACCTAACAATAAGCCGAAGGTGCTAAAAGAGAACGACGCTACAGCGTGGGTCGATGCTAACAACGTGCTGGGAGCTACTGCCAGTCACTTCGGTATGGACTTAGCCATCCAAAAGGCACTGAAATCCGGCGTTGGATGGGTCGCAGTTAAAGGTAACAAACTCTGTGGATACTTTTCAGGATTCCGTACCTCAAAAGGAAAATCGGAATCCTTATAGGATCACTTGTGTGTCTGTCTGTCTGTCTGTCTCTCTGTCTGTCTGTCCGTCCGTCTGTTACAGCGGTCTGTTGTTCCGAATCTAATGGACCGATTAAGTTGAAATTTGGTACACATATGTGTTTCTGTCAAGGACGGGTAACGTAAATAAATTAATCTTGAATACATGACATCACTTATGGGGGGCAAATTAGAAAATTTAAAAAAAGTTTTGTATACTGTACTGTGTGACATATCAAATGAAAGGGCTTGTTTAGAGGGTTCCAAAAAAATATTTTAAAGTAGAAAATAGATGCAAATTTACCATTCCGAGAATACTGAGCCTAAAATGTTGAAAAACATACAGTAAATAGTTCTTTGCTTATAGATTACAGAAAAATCTATAAGAAGTCTTGAAGTCTAAAAATCTTAAAATAACGTGTCTCAATATTGTGCATACAAACTTACTTTTGCAGTTGGAATGTATGAGGGAACATGTTTTACAACTACAATGTTAAGTTTGTTCTTGGGATAACTTCATCCCAACTACGGAACCCTTCATTGTGCGTGGTCCGATACGCACTTGGACATTTTTTAAAGTCACATTTAATGAATGAATGAATGAATGAATGAAATGCACCGACCCCAGCGTGGTTAAACCAGACTCGATTGCTCGAATGAACCCAAGGATTCGCACTAGTCCCTGGAGCCTCATGTTTCATGGGACTACAGAGACCATTGCATATCTAAGAGTAGACCGGGGGGCGCGGTAATGGTCAGGAAGACGTGCCCTTAGGATAGGAAGGATTATTAGAGCCTACCGGATATAATAATGATTTATTTTCTCAATATATAATATAATTATAATAATGATTTGTTTTGGGGAGGTTATAAATTGGGAGTTTCCTATTTATTTTATTATAAAGAAAGCAACCAAGGTAGCAAAAGAATCGATGGGAGGAAGTAGTCGAGCGCCGGATGTGATAGCGGACTATGGGATCGAATCGTCTACTTCTGTGGGAGAGTGAGTGGTCGAAGGTAGTGAGGCCATGCTGTTTTATAACCGTTTGCAGTATGAACAGTTGACGAACGGTTAACACCTTTGCTTCCTTATATAACACAGCCGTTGGATATCGGAAAGGTCGGAATAATGATACTTTCAGAATGGCTCTCTGTGCTCGTTCAAGCTCTAACATAGTATTTTTTGTAGCACCACCCCAGGACGTTATGCAGTAAGTTAGTAGGGACTGGGCGTCCATATATGCATCCTTGAGCAAGCAATGGAATAGTGGAGAGACGGGTAATTTATCTATGGGAGGGCATCTTTTAACAACGTCGCTGCCAGGTTGGCTCAGGTCCAGTTGCTTTCTTGAGTATTTTCTGTGTCACTGCTATGCTGTGTTTCACGTTGCTGTTTCCAGTGTCTCTCTGAGCTCTCGCTACTATCCGTTTCTGATTTCTTGTAAATCACGCTAGCAGCCTTCCTGTTCTTAACTCGATCTTCGGCCGTGTCCATCCAAAAGTTGATTTCCATGTCGAAGTACTTCATGTCCTGCTTTTGGTTGTCATTCCAGGTGTAAATAGGTCGGCCGACTTTCTTGGGTTTGACCTTATACTGCATTGCTACATGTAACAGATGTGGTTCGCGGCGCCTGTGCACATGTGCAAGATAGCACATCCTGTGGTTCTTGATGCGTTTGGTTACAGTTTTTCCGTCCAAGATTTCATGCATTTTCTTTTCCTTTGGTTTATTACTAGCGTGGTTAATCAAGTCTCTCATGATAACTCTCTCGTACCTTCTCAATCTTGACCTATTAGCTTTAGTGAGTGCCGATACTTTCAAACCGTGTATCATACAGGGCACGATCACCATTCGATACATGAGTCTGGCTAATTTCCAATCCATCTTTGAGTTTGTTATGAATGGTAATAGTGATTTTGCGTTTCTAGTGGCCTGTTCGCAGCGTTTTTTAATTGTGCTTTTCCTGCTTAATGCTGATGTTATGTGTGTGCAAACTTTGATTATCCTGCTGGTTAGTGATTTGTTAGTTCGTTGTATTAAAATATCTCGCAGTGCGTTGAGGTCGACATGGTCAAAAGCTTTTTCTATGTCGAGAGCGAGTACATAAATCCTTTTTCCACCCCGCCATTCTTCATCCAAGACCCTTTTAAGCGTAAAGATGTGGACATCTGTTGACCTATTGTTTAAAAAGGCAGCCTGGTAACTGCCTAATTCTTTTATTGTTTCGTCTAATTTTTTTTTATTATGTAGGATGCGTAAATTCTGTAGCCCGTATTACAGTCCGATATGCGGCGATAGTCATTCGTAGCTTTAGGGTTAAAGCTTTGATCATATGTTTGGTGACGGCTATCTGTAGTATTTGGGGCATCGCTTTGAATAACTCGATTACAACTTGGCCTGTTCCTGGAGCTTTCCCGTTTCACATGTTGTTAATAATTCCCGTTACGTCGTCCAAAGTGGGTCCCGTATTTTGTACGTCTGTTATCTGCTTTGTTATATTAACCGTGAGTATGGGTGGGCCCTCGGATTTTTTTCAGTATTTTCTCCCATTTGGTCATCGGTATATAAGCGGTTTTTTCCGGCGTTTTGTTTGTAGTTTGTTGCTCCTGTAAAATAAGTAAAGTACTAGAATGCATTTTGAAGGGTGTTTCTTTCCCAGCTCATTAAAGAAGGCCCTGCATGCTGTTTGTTCTTCTTGGTATTTGACCTTTTGAAGTATTGCCTGACATTCTTTTACTCGATTATGTCTATTTGGGTTATCCGGTTGCCTACTTTGTAAGAATTTAGCCTTTTGAAGGTTGGTAAGGGCTATCCGATGATCCCTGGAGTGAATCGGTTGAAAAATCAGGGTTTCCTGGGCAGCCGTTTTTAATACTTCAGTTATGGTACTCCATGGTATTTCGATGTTTTCATCCGTTGAGTTGATTCCTATATTTCCTAGTTTTTTGGTTATGCTATCTTGGTATTTTGTTTTGGTGTATTTATATTTGCTATTGAGAGCAGCATAATGGCATTGTTTATGGTTGAATTCCTTAGCCTCGATGGTTCCGGGTGTCACCACTGTGTGGATCGCCCGGAGGACACGGTGGAGCATACGGTGGAGGTCTGCCCGGCTTGGGCAGAGCACCGCCGTGTCCTCGTGGAGGCGATCGGCGGCAGAGATCTCTCGCGTCCGGCCCTGGTTGGAAAGGCAAATTTCGCGCCCTCTCGCCCCTAGCCGCCGCAGGAGACGCCCTGGGCGTCAGGAATCCCGGGCGAATTTCCGGCCACCGTAGGCGCGGGCTTGCGGGCGGTGAGCAATGGGTAGCTCACCGTCCGGTAAGGACCAGGCCCGGGTCGACGGCGCATTGTATTCCACGCGCGCTTCAAAGAGCTGTCGTCAGCACATAGGTAGGGGTCCACTAGGGTCACCGAGGCCCCCGCAACACAGGCAACAGAAAGGAATACGGGTGGGTTGGAGTCTGACACACCCTCCCGCTCCGCCCAGAGCGGCAGAGGTTATTTGATGATTTACCACCCTCAAAAAAAAAAAAGCCTCGATGGTTGTTGCTTTTGTGGCTTGCGGTTTCTTTTGTTTTGTACCTTCGGTTTTGTTTACGATTCGACTTGTTCTTAGCTGTCCCCAGATTATTTTATGGTCGGAGGTGCAACTATTGGCCCATTCACCTTTAATGAAGTGGAAGAGTTTTTCTGTTGTATGTGGCGTAATAATGTGGTCCAATTGGGATTTCTGAGTGCCCTTCAACCATGTTGTCCTGCACGATGATCTCGCTTTTGTCGTTTCTATTTGCAATTTTTCCCTGTTGGCTATATCCATTAACATTTCCCCGTTGTAGTTGGAATAGTCATGAAGGAGATTTAGGTCAATTAGCCCTTTGCGTTGGAAACTTTTTGTATTTTGTCGTCCAATATGGGCGTTAAAGTCGCCTAGGATTACTAGCGTGCATGTCCTAGGTTTTTGTCTGATCAAGTTTAATACACCTGTGAAAGATCTGGTTGCTTTAGAAGTACAGCTGTTGATGTGAGAGTTTATAAAGAGAAGCATGCTCGTCACTTCCCATACAAGCTTTAAGAGTAATCGACATCGCGTCTGAATCTTTTTTCCTGTTTTTCGTTTCTATTTGGGCGTCCTTTCTAATTAGAATTGCAAGTCCCCGATGTGCTTTGCCTGTGGTTCCAGATAAATGCCATTCGTAGTGTGTGGAGTTGAATGTTCCTAAGTTCATCCCTGTTTCTTGTAGGCATGCTACATGAATCCCCCTTTGATAAAGTTCAGCATCTATTTTATCTTTTTTTGGCCGGTTTCGAAGCCCCTCTGACGTTCCATGTTGCAATACGCAAGTCTGGGCAAGTGTACTTAATTGCGGCGGTAGGTGGATTTCTGAGTATTGTGTATCCTGTCTCATCCACGAATTCATCTGACATCGGTGAGCGTAATGTTGATGCTATTTGTTCGGGTGGTATTATTTGGGGGTTGTGTTTTTGAGCCAGGATTCCTGCTTTGGAGTTTGCGTGTTATTGTTGTATTGTTCAACTTCGTGTGTGACCCAGCTATCATAGTGCTGGTCTTCATAGAACACGTGTATGCTGCCGGGTACTGATTCGCCGGCAGGTGAATACACCAGGGTATTTTCGCTACAAAAGTGCACGTTTACATTTACAAGATAAAATTCGGCCGCGGCGATCAAAATATCCTCTCCTCCCCAAACCATTTCGTTGAACTGTACCGTTATGTATTTTGCTATCATTTGTTCCTGGGAAAGATTGCTGTTAGGAAGAAAGTCTTGAATATTATTAAGAAGTGCTAAGTGAATTCTGTCGCCACCTCGGTTAACC
The DNA here is from genome assembly GCA_905333075.3 of Atethmia centrago. Classification (NCBI taxonomy): domain Eukaryota; kingdom Metazoa; phylum Arthropoda; class Insecta; order Lepidoptera; family Noctuidae; genus Atethmia; species Atethmia centrago. The sequence goes on from HG995379.1 coordinate 9,825,083, forward strand.
GAAACATATTCAGCAAGGTCTCGTCGTATAGACAAGTGGTCGAAGGTAAGCCCCATTATGTAATTAATTTGGTGACTTATTGTTCTGAATAAGCAGTTACCGTCCCGTTCTATGGGAACAATTGTTGACATTTTAAAAGCTTTTTTGGGTAATAAATTTGGCGTAAATTTGCTGTGCACGTGCGGATTTGGGACACACAGTGAAACAACTGGGCGCCACGGGTGCACTGGCTAGCATTTGTAAGAGCTTTGTTTTTGTGAAGAGATATATTTTGTTATGAAGGGAGTTTTTGACTGTTACTGGAATTCAACAGGGCCTTTGACGGGCACACATGGGTCTAATAAATCTTGATTTGCGACCTTTCGCAAGAATCGGTAGTTTGCTTAAGACGCTGATAACACCCAAACCGCCACCGTCAGACCGCACAGAAAAGAAAGAGAAGTGCGACGATACAATGCCCGTAACCTAATGCAAAATGTGAAGCAATTATCCATTCACTCAAAATCGAGCTGAGCAATCGAAAATAAAAACCAACCAAGTAGCGCACTCAAATAAGACGCTCCAGTCATTAATTAAATACGCAACGCATGTTGATATTTAATGCAGATTCCCTGGATTAGAACTCATGGCAAAAGGTCAGTTAAACGTTAGGCTGTACCGAGAGTTCTTCAAAACGTGTTTTGGCAACAACCAAGCTCTGGGAAATATGCTCAAAACCAACAAATGGCCGCCACCCCAAACTATACAGATTCGGCAACTTTCCCTCTTAAGAGAAGCCCATTCCGGTCAATTGGTTCCTGTCAGCGCCTTAACTGGTGACTTTTGCAGGAGGAGAAAGTCAATTTGTTTAAAGTATTTTCTGGGACTTTATCTTAATGTTATGATTATAAAATACAAGAAATCAGTTAGTTAGAGCCTTCGATCAATAATTGTTCGAAGGTTAGAGCAGTTGAATTATCATCCAACAGCACCCCAGAGTAAATGTTGAGGATTCACGGATTAAAAAGATGATTACACGTATTACAGTAAAAGCGGGACTGTTCAGCAGATCCCTAACAGATATGGAAAGATCTCACCAGATTAGCTTGGACAGGTGTCTCGCCTGGGATCCGGAGCGTACATAGGCCTAGATCGCCCCAGCTTTGTACAGTTCTAGCGATTTTATTTAACGACACCAAGACACCACAAAATAAACACTGTTCCGAATGGTCAAACTCGACCCATCTGTCACGCACGGTCCGGTGCACAATAAAAATATATTTGGGGATTTGACGGAGAAAAAACTGCGACACGTCCGTTCACTGCGACGTCTGACGAACTCTCTTGGACATTTTTTAAAGTCACATTTAAGGATATTTATCTCAAAGATCATATAGGTACATGCGTAGTCCAAAACAAATCTCCAAAACCTCACGAAGCCCTTCACAACGTCAAAAACTAACAAAGGTGGCAGAAGACCGTCAGGCCGTCAGGGAGAAAATTGTATACGAGGAACTCGACGCGATGAGAAAGACGATCCCTTAACATTCTGACTGTTTAAAATATTTTAAATGGCTATTTATAATAGAACTAAGAGCAACTTCATTTACACGCACCAAAACTGTTCTAGGTTCCAATCACTTTGGCATGGCTGGGTTTTGGGCTCAAAAAGCAGCAGACCAATGCCTCATAGGCATGGCTTATACAAACACCTCTCCTCTCCTTGCACCTACCAGGAGTAAAAAGGTCAGTCCTCATAGATATAAGGACTACTCGTGACTACCAAAAGGTTTTTATTCAGGGCCTTAATGTGTAGTTCCGAATATGGACACAATCGGCGTAAGCTAGTACGTTAATATGGGCATAACAAACACAAATTCGACCAACCCTCCCTGGGCCTTAGAAGGGGGACTCCCTTCTAAGGCCCAGGGTGGGTTGGTAACCCCCCTTTTACAGAGAGAAGGCTTTAATCTCTGCGGCGGAAACATTATAAGCTTGATTATTCTTTACAGCAGTGTGAAGTCGACGTGAATGCAGCTGATTTGCCAATTTGTTGTTATCTTTTTTACAGAAACGATCTTTAAGGCCCATGATTGAAAGAGTTCAACTGTACTTACTTACCTAGTTTTGTGTCTCGGAAGGTTGACATTGCACTGTTATTATATTTAACCAGCTGTGCCCCAAAGAAACAAACAAACTCACTTTTGCATTTATAATATTAGTTAGGATACATAATATACTTAGGATGACTATAAGAATGGGGGAAGACCAAAGATAAGATGGACGATCTGTGTGACAGATGATATGGCTAGAAACTATTGAGATGACGACCAATATACGAGTAGAAGTAAGGAAGAAAAAGACGTGTTGCGCCGACCTCAAATAAATCGGGATGAGGGCAGGAGTTTGATGACACATACTAATATGCGTCTTTTCCTCTGTTTCCAGGCGGCATTGGGCACTAATCCCGTGGCATGCGTTGCTCCAGCTTCGCAGAATGAAACCTTCTACCTCGACATGGCTACCACTGCTGTGGCTATTGGAAAGGTAATCGGACGATAAACTAGATGGTTCTGCCACAGTGTAACTACCTACATTGGTTCGGTTCAGAGCCCATACACTTGACAAGACTACTTACATTGAACCACTGTAGACACTTATACTGTGGCAATGTGGTTCCACATGTCCATTGAAAATAGCCTCTGCCAACACTGCTACAATGGCACGTGCCATTGCGGTCTGTTTAATCGATTTTAAACAAAACAGTGATCTTTTCTCCTTACCTAACTTTAGAGAATATACCTAAATGCGCATATTTGCGTCCAGCAGAGATATAAGCGCACTTATGCGCCAATGATCAATCCACTGGTACAGTTTGTTAGTGTCGCTTGTCGCTTACTTCTCATTTTAGTATTTCGAGTTGCTTGATTGCCTAATTGTCCTTGGAAGACGTGCTTACTCTTTATACGGAAACTTTTTGTAATCCCTATTACTATCATTTTCCAGATTGAAATGCAGCGTCGAAAAGGAGCGCCATTGCCAGCCGGCTGGGCGCAAGGACCCGATGGAAAGGAAACAAAAGACGCTGAACTAGTGTGTTTATCATAAATATCGTATACCAGCTTATATTCGCCCACTACTATGTGGCCTCCCTAGCGCTTCGCACAGGGACCCTTTTTTTTTGGTAACAGGGTGGAAATCTTTATGGATGTCCTCCACCCTGGGGCGGACGGAGTCTATCAGACTTCTACTGACTAAAACCACCTCGAGTGGGACTCACACACTTGCACGAGTGGACTACGGGGGCACTTAAGCACTCTGCAACGCAGCCCGCGACTGGTGCTGGCCTGCCTCTGCAGGCCCTGTCTGGCCAAGCGGGGAGAGTGAGGAATCCGCACTGGAACCTAAGGCAACTAATTTTGAAACGTTACAACTTGTGATGGTTTCTCCGTATCTCCGTTGTGTTTTTTTGCAGATTTTATATGACAAAATCTAAAGACAAAATTTTCGTTTCATTTCATGTCATTTCAAATCTGTGAAAACATGCAAAAGAGTCAACAACGTCAAGTAAATTATAAACTGACCTCCCTTTTCCATGCGAGTAAAGCGAAACTCCTTAAATACTCCCTTTGCTTCGCCCACATACTACGCTACGAGATGAAACCTCAACAGCGACATTTTAATCCATAATAGATAAATAGAAACCAGTCATCATCAGTAGGGTATTTGGCTACATAATCAGCCTATAATGTTCCCACTGCTGGGACACAGGCCTCCTCTGTGTGAGAGCGAGTGGGCCGTAATCCACCACACGGGTCTAGTGCGGGTTGGTAGATGTCATTTCTACGAATTATTGGTTCATGGACAAGCCGGTTTCCACACAATGTTTTCCTTCACCTTTTTGAGAGCAGTGGTGATGAAATAATTTACACAAAGTAAAGCGCCTGTCTGGGTTCAAACCTACGACCAAAAACCAACAAGTCGCGGCCTTTACCACTGGGTCACCACTGCTCAGGGCATTTGACAGTTATTTTAAAATTTGATTTTTCGAATCCTAGAAAGAAGTTAGCCAGAGTAAAAAATAAATTGTTCAAATATCAAAAAAATGGCGAAATTGATTGCGTTTTAAAGTCTATGCTAGACGGAAACAGCACTACCTGACGTCACAACACAAGAGAGCCATAGCAACTTCGCACCATTCAGTACAATGATCGTTTTGTGTGACAAGGATAGAAGAATAATTTCAAAAGCGTATAACTTATCCATTTTTCCACTGATTTTGTTATTTTACAAACGCGTCTCTTTTAGTAACATATTTAAAATAAGTATTAATTAAATCATGTATTTCTTTAATAATAATAATAGGCAATTACCCTATTCTTGTATTCATTGTCAGGCGTTCAAAACCGCTTGTCTGATGCCCCTCGGTGGCAGTGAGCTGACATCGGGATACAAAGGGTTTGGACTATCTGCTATGGTGGAGCTGTTCTGTGGAGTGTTATCAGGTTAGCTCTGATCAAGCTATTACTAAAATTCTTGAACTCAGTAATTCACTGACAAACAACGCACTTCTTAAATAATTGGGTCTAGAACACATGCCTAGAGAAACATGAAATTTTGCAAAAGAGTTTCTTACATAACGAAAGTGAGCAATAAGGATTTTTTAAAGGGGTTAAATTGGGGAGCTTTATATGAAAAATCGTAATTTTTGCTGACTAGAAATCTCATCGTGCACACGACTTGTCATATTATAAGTCTTGCCCATAGACTCAGTATGTACTAGAACTATGTCTTGCCCAATCTGAACTGCGGTCAAAGACATAGGTACCGATAAATGTCAAGGACACTCAGCCAGCGATGCCAAATTTTTTTAACAGGCACCGGTACTTTACAAGACCAAGAATGTACAGTGCTTCTATTATCTTAATGTCTCTCAGCAGTCATCACATTTCCGAATACAAACGAATGCTAATTTCCATGTCCATCAATTATTAGATGTATCGTGTATAATAATTAGAATTCAGAACTAAGAACTTCTGAATTTTCTATTAGTTGTAAATGGAGACATAGAAATCCGACGACTGACGAAACACCTCTGAGTTCGGCCTTTCTTCTCAGAGAAGTAAGATAGGAAACGACGACCTCATCTAGCTTTATTTACAAAATATGATTGACGTGTAAAAGTGTTTGTACAAACCTACTTACAGATATAAAAATCATTTATCATTATTTATACGAAGTTTGCCGAGAGACATTAACAAAAAAGAAGCACTGTACGTAGTTTAAGGCACTGACAAGACCCAATTGACCAAAATAGGCTTCTCGTAAGAAAAAAAAAATGCCAAGTCTGTATAGTTTGTGATAGGGGAAAAAATATATGTTAATTTTGAACATATTTCCCGGAACTTGGTTGTTACCAAAACACGTTTTGAAAAAAAAATCTCGATACAAACTAACGTTAAACTAACCTCTTACCTTGAGTTCTAATCCAAAATATCTGCCTTAAATATCAACATACGTTACGTATTTAATGAATAACAAGAACGTCTTATTTTAATGCAGAACTTGTTTTTTTTTTATTTTCTAAATTACAAGCGTTGTCATCGCGCTTCTCTTACTTTTCTATGCAATCTGTCAGTGACCGCGGTTTAGGTGTTGTCAGCGTCTTAACACAGATCTGCGGTGGACAGGATATTTCAGCTTGAAAATATATTAATTTATTGGAGAAAAAGTTTAGTAGTCAAATTAATTGAAAGCAGCGACGTAATTTGCCACCAACAATCTGCAATCGACCTCAATCTTTTTTGACTATTCTGTCTCGAATTCCGCACAGGCTCCAACTACGGCCACCACGTGCGATCATGGGCACTCACTGGAGAGGGTGGTTCAGCCAACTTAGGCCACTGCTTCATCGCCCTCAACCCCGAGTGCTTCGCTCCTGGCTTCGGAGATCGTCTCGCTGACTGTATAAAATATTGGCGGCAGCTGGAACCAGTGAGTAACATTATTCTGTAAATAAATAACACAATGGTGCCGATTCCCTTGTTCACAAACTAAACTAAATTTAAGTTCAGTGCATCTTTTTTTCTATTTCATTAAGAAAAGGACAGAAGATAAATTTTAGTTTAGTCCTGTCAAATTAATCAGCGCTTGACGTAAATTGACGTAATTTTAGTAGGCAAGTTTTTAATCACGTCTAAACTTGTATTAGAGTAGTGACAGGCGCTGATTAATTTGACAAGACTAAACTAAAATTTATCTTCTGTCCTTTTCTTAATGAAATAGAAAGAAAAAGATGCACTGAACTTAAATTTAGTTTAGTTTGTGAACAAGGGAATCGGCACCATTATCAACATTAATTAAGTTTTCGGACGAAAAATCTAACAATATCGTACCATTGATACGAAGAAGACTGATTACGAGTATAATTAGCTCTACTGACTATAATCAGTCTTCTTTGGCTTCTGCGACGCCGCTTTTGATAAGAAATCGCAATAAATCGAATGATGTAGACAAGGGTGGATCCAGGAGACAGGGGCAAGTGCCCCCCCCCCCCCCCCCCCCCCAACGGTCGAAGTAAACTAAAATCGAATCGCCTGAATGGACTGGCCTGAATGCATATCCTTCAAGACATTGCTTCAATGATGAACGCTGAAGAAGAAGAAGAAGTACCTACTATATCTTCAGCAGCAGTGGCGTAACTACTAAGCTTCAAAGTGGTGCAGTCAGATCGTATCCGTGCACAGAGGACTGCTAAGTCAACAATTAACCAACCGGCCTTGAGCCTCAGTCGGCGAGAGAATTTCCAGATAACATATCGGTCGGAACAGGTCACGCGTCCAAAGTTCTTATTTCTGTATCTCTATGGTCATCATGTATCCTGAGGCGGGCTGCTAATATTGTATTATTTTTTTGTAGTTATTCTTATACGTCATTGAAAAAAACAAGGATCCAAAAACAGCATAGTGCAATACTATAGATATGGGAGACACTACTTATCTGTCTGGCTCATGTGCCCCTCCCAGAAATAAATCCTGGATCCGCCCTTGGTTGCAAAATCAAAAGTGCAAACCATCAATCACTTTGTACTGTAAAGTGATTGATGGTCAACCGCACATCAACGGTAAGTTGACACAAGAACTACAAAAACCGCCCTTAATACTACGACATAAAGGCTCTGTCCGTGACAAATTGTGCGGTTGACTGTTCGATTCCGTGTCTCGAAGATCAATCCTCGTCAATAACAGATACCGTATGGCAATCTATCTTTTCAGACGGATCCCAGGCTAACTGTGTTGGCTCCAGGTGATAAAGAGAAGAAGTCGGCCGCGGAAACAGACGCTAGAGGATATGTTATGTACCTCCAACAGCAGATCGTAGGCGCCGCCGCGCTCGCCAAGAGACTGAACGTAGCACCAATGTCAGTAAAAATAGAAGGCGAATGCCAGTAATCGTAAAAAAAATATATTTAAGGGTATTTGATAAATTATCTCATTGTTTTTTGAAGTGTAAATGTCTTTAGCTGCGTTGAGCGATTTTTAGTAAATCAAATCAAATCAAACCAAACGTTTATTTGCTAGAAATACATATTTAACTTTTAATTTTATTTATTTATGCATACTGTTTTTATAGTTATTGTTATTGTTCAATATTATATGGAACATAAATATGTTATTTTTTATGTTCCTTAAATTCCTTATTACTAATAATGTTTTTTTTTTTTAAATTAAGGAACACTTTACAAGCCATTCTGTCAAATTTGTCTTAAACATATTATTATCCTGTAATAATTTTAATTCGTTTGATAAGTTATTGGTGCCGATTCCCTTGTTTACAAATTAAACTAAATTTAAGTTCAGTGCATCTTTTTCTTTCTATTTCATTAAGAAAAGGACAGAAGATAAATTTTAGTTTAGTTATGTCATATTAATCGGCGCTTGACGTAAACTGACGTAATTTTAGTAGGCAAGTTTTTAATCACGTCTAAACTTGTATGGAGTAGTGACAGGCGCTGATTAATTTGACAGGACTAAACTAAAATTTATCTTCTGTCCTCTTCTTAATGAAATAGAAAGAAAAAGATGTACTGAACTTAAATTTAGTTTAGTTTGTGAATAAGGGAATCGGCACCAGTATAAACTAAAACATATTAAACACGTTTTTCTTATTTAAAGACATCGTTATGACAGGGTGGTTGATACAGTAGTTTGCGAAACTTAGCCCTTTTTTGTCTAGTTAGGGCCTCACTACGTTGTTGAGAGTAGGGGTAGCGGCAAAAATTGTGGGTTCGCGTCACCCACATGTTCATGCGACGAGCGGCGCCAAACTGGTGTCGCGCAGCGGCCTGTGTACATGGAAAAGTAGTTGGTACTTGGGCACATACAGCTTTAGAAAGAGACACAAGTATGAGTAACGGAGAAGGTGCTCTACACAGCGGACCTTTTTCTAAAACTCTGTGTGCTACTAGTATGTGTTAAATTTACAGCAGGGTATTGTAAATCATTTTGAGTGTGATACGTTTTCTTAGCTTTTGGCGCGTGGCAAAAATTGGAACTAACTAATTTATCACAATTATTGTAAAATATGATTAGTTACGTTACAATTTTTGCCACGCGTCACGGCGTCACTGTTATTCAAGCGCCGAAAGTTGCTTGAAGCAATGCGAACCTAGCCTAGGTATAGTTTAGGAACACAGCTGTGATAAGCTAAAAAGGGCCTTCGAAATTATTTTTGATCAAATTGAATGATGTTATTGGTAATACAAATATATACTTTCTAGTACTTAATTCTTTTATTTTTGTTTTATACCGTAACCATAAACTATCTTTGTTAGCACTGACAAGTATCATAACTTCTTATTTTTTTCCTTTTTGGCAACTGAGCCGATGTCGACTATTCTGCCAGCGTCATGTAGTGACGGCAGCACAGCAAGATGAGCTGTCGAACTTTGTACTTTGTGGTAGTTGTTAGAACGTTGTTAATGTTAGTAGCTGAAACGACAAGACAGGTTTTGTTAGTTAACACGGATTTTTATAAATATATATTTATTACTCTACTATTAAACGACAGAAACATTTACAAAGTTATAATTACTATGACACAGCAGACTACATTTTGATATACGGAATACAAATCTAAAGATTGGGAATTTGAAGGACATGAAAAATAGATGTGGTCCAGAGTACCATCATCAAGATCGCATTCGCACAAGGAACTGTCATGAACACGGCTCTTATTCAGAAATACTGGACTGCAGCGGTTATCGAGTCTCAATTTACAAAACCAAGGTTTTCGCTGGATGTTGGGTAGGATACTGGCGTAGTGTGGCAAAAAAGTTCAAAGCTCAAGGGGGAGTCCCTTGAGCTTTGAACTTTTTTGCCACACTTTAACCACGAGTTGTGCAATTTAAGTTTTAGCAAATTTAGCCAGCGAGTCGGCGCACTCGTACACACCTACGAGTACACCCGAGTGGCTGGGAACCCAAGCTATTTCAATGTTTAAACCGTTGTTGGAACAAGTGAAGACTACATTTTGAATGTTTCAAATGATATTACTGTAAATTTTTGATTTTAATTGATTTTGCCTTAGTGTTGAATGAATGAATGCTACTGCGAGAATCTGGAAAACATACCGAATGTTGAATATTAAGATTTTTAATTAAATTAATTGCTTCTAAAATGCCTATACATTCCCCTGTGAATACCAAAACCTCTGGAGGGCACTGAAGAGAAGGGCAATTTTGGAATTCTGGAAGTATGATGCGACTCCTGTTGGAGTTAATTTAGACGCATCTGTGCATAAAATATTCAAACCCCTCCAGTACCTCTCAATGGCTCGATCAAAGTCACCCTTTATGTCCTCGGAGCTCTTTGAAATACCAAGCTCCAATACGACTTTTGGCCTAAAATGGTCCACCTCGTATGCGGAAGAAAATACGGGTGAGGAGAGGTTTTTAAGCTTCCTGTGCCTATTCATCAACATGGGAAACGATTTATGTTTCCAATAAGGGGATACTTCTAAAGTAAGGTGGATTTGTTCTAAAAATGTAGAAGAAGTAAGGGATGGGACGAAAGGGCGAAAACTTTTGACAAAAAAGGATCTGCTAAGTATTGTTTTCGATGGTTAAGGGGAGGCTCTGCACGTTCTACCTGAAGGGCATTTAAGGGGAGGATTTCATTGCTCCTACGACAATCCTAAAGCTAAAATGGCTTGAATGGCGTCTAGTTTACGAAGCGCTTCTTTATTACATGGCTCAAGTAAGAAGCAGCTATAGTCCATTACAATTCTGACCAGAGCATTGTACAGAGTGTATGGGTGAACTCCCCACCAGACTCTAGATAAAGCATTTAGGACTGATACTGAGCGCTCACATTTTTTGACAACATTGCTGATGTTATCCATGCCCGACATTTTGGAGTTTAGGGTAGGTCCCAGAAACTTGCAACATAGACGGTCAAGTTATTCCAATCAAGGAAAATCCTTGATCGGGATAACTTGACCGTTTATGTTAATAAAATCAACCAAGAGGATACGACATCTGCGAGTAAAAATAATTGCTGTACTCTTAGGAGCGCTCAAAGACTACCCGGATAGAGTAGCCATTGGTTTAATGAGGATAAAGAGACATTCAATGATAGAGCGGCATACTCTATGGAACTGTCAGAGGCCAATATTGCAATATCGTTACAATTATAATTTAAGCATGAAGGGAGATATATAGTATGGGACTAATTACGGACCCCTGAGGTAAGCCTTGCCAAATCACCCTCTGCTCAGAGTTTTCCCCTGGAATCCTCAGCTGAAGGGTGCGGCTTGAAAGAATGGTGCAGATGATCTGAGTAATCCTAGCTGGTTTTCTCAGCTCGAGCAGCTAAGTGGGAGGAGGACAGAATCATAAGAAGCTGTTATATCTAGAAAAACGGCAACCACAAACTCATCTCTACTAAGGGCCAGTCGGATCTCTGATGTGAGGATGCCCACACCATCAGTTGTATCCAGACTTTTCCTAAAGCCGAATTGAGTCATTGGGAGCAGCTTTTCAACTTACCATTCTAGACGGTTTTTAATTAAATGTTCAAGAAGTTTAATAAGATTAGACAATTGGTCGATAAGAGCAATGGTAACTAGGATCTTTGCCGGGTTTAAACAGAGGGATAACCATTGTAACCTTCCAAGCTGGAGGACTCAGAGATGAAACAAAAATTGACCAAATGCAGGTAATATTGGTGGCATTTTACACCCGCTTTTGCAATGAAAGAAGAGTAAGGGAATCCATCCATGCCAGGTGCAGAAAGAACCGTTTTAAGTTCGTAAAGGGAAAATGGCTTATCAAGAAGATCATTTGAAGTTACAGAGCCTACAAAGTTTATTTCGTCTACACCAGGAACTTATACTGGGGCGACTTTAGTGAAAAACTAGTACCCCAAATCCTCAGATAAGATGTTCGTGGGAAATGATTTTAAACTGTTTCTAAAAATTTTCACTCTCTGCCACACCACCGACGCTGGGATGGCAACCTGCTCTTTTCTTTTTCTATTTAATTTCCTGGAGTTAGCCAATATTTTATTGAAGTCGAGAAGATTATCGAGGCTCATTACAAGTCTCTTCCGCCTTTTTCCTGGCCCTGGTCATGGTAGTGTATTCCCTATCCCACCAAGGTGGAGAAGGGATTTTGCCCGAAGGTGATTTTTTTTGTAGGAAAGCAATAAGCAGCTGTAGCGGATATGGTGTTGAAAAAGAAACAAAACATTCTTGAGCATTCTCAGCATTGATGGATGGCAGGGAGGAGATACGAAGGTCTAAAATTTTTGAATAAAGATCCCAATCCATAGAGTTATAGTAGGGGAGGCGAAGCGGGGATTTTGGGATTTACTTAAGCGCGGCAGAATAACATAAGGGGGGAAACCTCGCACCGTGTTAAGTACCCCCACCATACATTAACCCTTTATATAGGGTCGTGCGTTTAGGGCAGCCGATCAGATTAGTAAAAAAAATGGATCGTTGGATAAACTCGAGCGCGTCAAATTAAGGCAAGGTGAGTTAATTACGTGCAGAAAAAGTGTGCATTTCAATAATCGAACGAATCAATAATCCTATTTTCAACCCCTGTGTACGGCCACCCCCACCATGCAAACCGGCAGATTAATATTCCTCCGTCATCAGAAACACGTGGGGCGCATAATACACTATTAATATCTGAAGCGCCTAAGTATTTCTTTGCGACTATTTTTTTACACTCCCTGGGCTCGTTGGCCCCTACCCCTTACCGTTCGTTAAGGGTAGAGGGATCTGGGAGAATGGTACTTTGTTATTGATGAACAAAGTACATCCTCCATATCCATCTGATCTGTCATGGCGAACACCACAGAAACAAGGGATCCTGAAATTGCTTTCAAAACGAAGCCACGTCTCAGCGATGCTGAAGGCGATGGTTTCCTGTAACGAAAGTAAACTTTCTTCCATGAATGAAACACTTTAGGCAATAGCCTAAAGTGTTTGATAGAGTTAACAACCGCAAGGGTTTCGAGCTCGTACGAATGATATTTACTCTCTGCAGGAGCCGTTCTCTTGCTAAAGTACGCAACCACACAACGCTTACCATCAGCCTTGACTTGATACAAAATTGCTCTATAACCTAAACTACTTGCGTCTGTGTGTAGCTCTATCAGAAGCTCTGGGTCATAAATCGTCAATACCGGATCACTCGTCAAGGTAGAGATTACTTTTTGGCGAATGTCTTTGTGTTCTGATTTCCATGTCAATTCGCCTTTCGGTGAAGTTAGTCGGTACAATGGGGCCATTATTCTAGACAAATCTTGCACAAATTGGCGAAAGTATGAGGCTAGTCCGATAAACTGCCGTAGTTGGGTCACCGTTTCTGGAGGTGGTAGAGCTGTTAAGGCCTAAGGGTTAATTGATCCGAATCGCGCGGTACAGCGGAGACCGTATAGGATGTCGGTAGACAAACGTAGCGTTGTATGCGAAGTGTGAAAACATTGTTAGAAGCGAATATTATCAGACCATCTCTCCCAGTTCTCCATTTGCAAGCCCAGCTCTGTTAGTAAAGAAGCACTATGGTTCAGACCGCATGTGTATAGACTACCGTGAGCTTAATAGTAACACCGTCTCCGATCGTTACCCGCTTCCCCTAATCTCTGATCAAATCGCGCGTCTCCATGGTGCCAATTATTTTTCCAAATTAGACTGCGCTAGCGGTTTTCATTTAATACCAGTAAATGTAGATTCAATTGAGAGTACAGCATTCATAACACCTGAAGAGTCTGGCCAGGTCAGACCCAATCGCAGAAAAATAGAGGCCTTAACAGCTCTACCACCTCCAGAAACGGTGACCCAACTACGGCAGTTTATCGGACTAGCCTCATACTTTCGCCAATTTGTGCAAGATTTGTCTAGAATAATGGCCCCATTGTACCGACTAACTTCACCGAAAGGCGAATTGACATGGAAATCAGAACACAAAGACATTCGCCAAAAAGTAATCTCTACCTTGACGAGTGATCCGGTATTGACGATTTATGACCCAGAGCTTCTGATAGAGCTACACACAGACGCAAGTAGTTTAGGTTATAGAGCAATTTTGTATCAAGTCAAGGCTGATGGTAAGCGTTGTGTGGTTGCGTACTTTAGCAAGAGAACGGCTCCTGCAGAGAGTAAATATCATTCGTACGAGCTCGAAACCCTTGCGGTTGTTAACTCTATCAAACACTTTAGGCTATTGCCTAAAGTGTTTCATTCATGGAAGAAAGTTTACTTTCGTTACAGGAAACCATCGCATTCAGCATCGCTGAGACGTGGCTTCGTTTTGAAAGCAATTTCAGGATCCCTTGTTTCTGTGGTGTTCGCCATGACAGATCAGATGGATATGGAGGATGTACTTTGTTCATCAATAACAAAGTACCATTCTCCCAGATCCCTCTACCCTTAACGAACGGTAAGGGGTAGGAGCCAACGAGCCCAGGGAGTGTAAAAAAATAGTCACAAAGAAATACTTAGGCGCTTCAGATATTAATAGTGTATTATGCGCCCCACGTGATGACGGAGGAATATTAATCTGCCGGTTTGCATGGTGGGGGTGGCCGTACACAGGGGTTGAAAATAGGATTATTGATTCGTTCGATTATTGAAATGCACACTTTTTCTGCACGTAATTAACTCACCTTGCCTTAATTTGACGCGCTCGAGTTTATCCAACGATCGATTTTTTTTACTAATCTGATCGGCTGCCCTAAACGCACGACCCTATATAAAGGGTTAATGTATGGTGGGGGTACTTAACACGGTGCGAGATTTCCCCCCTTATGTTATTCTGCCGCGCTTAAGTAAATCCCAAAATCCCCGCTTCGCCTCCCATACTATAACTCTATGGATTGGGATCTTTATTCAAAAATTTTAGACCTTCGTATCTCCTCCCTGCCATCCATCAATGCTGAGAATGCTCAAGAATGTTTTGTTTCTTTTTCAACACCATATCCGCTACAGCTGCTTATTGCTTTCCTACAAAAAAAATCACCTTCGGGCAAAATCCCTTCTCCACCTTGGTGGGATAGGGAATACACTACCATGACCAGGGCCAGGAAAAAGGCGGAAGAGACTTGTAATGAGCCTCGATAATCTTCTCGACTTCAATAAAATATTGGCTAACTCCAGGAAATTAAATAGAAAAAGAAAAGAGCAGGTTGCCATCCCAGCGTCGGTGGTGTGGCAGAGAGTGAAAATTTTTAGAAACAGTTTAAAATCATTTCCCACGAACATCTTATCTGAGGATTTGGGGTACTAGTTTTTCACTAAAGTCGCCCCAGTATAAGTTCCTGGTGTAGACGAAATAAACTTTGTAGGCTCTGTAACTTCAAATGATCTTCTTGATAAGCCATTTTCCCTTTACGAACTTAAAACGGTTCTTTCTGCACCTGGCATGGATGGATTCCCTTACTCTTCTTTCATTGCAAAAGCGGGTGTAAAATGCCACCAATATTACCTGCATTTGGTCAATTTTTGTTTCATCTCTGAGTCCTCCAGCTTGGAAGGTTACAATGGTTATCCCTCTGTTTAAACCCGGCAAAGATCCTAGTTACCATTGCTCTTATCGACCAATTGTCTAATCTTATTAAATTCTTGAACATTTAATTAAAAACCGTCTAGAATGGTAAGTTGAAAAGCTGCTCCCAATGACTCAATTCGGCTTTAGGAAAAGTCTGGATACAACTGATGGTGTGGGCATCCTCACATCAGAAATCCGACTGGCCCTTAGTAGAGATGAGTTTGTGGTTGCCGTTTTTCTAGATATAACAGCTTCTTATGATTCTGTCCTCCTCCCACTTAGCTGCTCGAGCTGAGAAAACCAGCTAGGATTACTCAGATCATCTGCACCATTCTTTCAAGCCGCACCCTTCAGCTGAGGATTCCAGGGGAAAACTCTGAGCAGAGGGTGATTTGACAAGGCTTACCTCAGGGGTCCGTAATTAGTCCCATACTATATATCTCCCTTCATGCTTAAATTATAATTGTAACGATATTGCAATATTGGCCTCTGACAGTTCCATAGAGTATGCCGCTCTATCATTGAATGTCTCTTTATCCTCATTAAACCAATGGCTACTCTATCCGGGTAGTCTTTGAGCGCTCCTAAGAGTACAGCAGTTATTTTTACTCGCAGATGTCGTATCCTCTTGGTAGATTTTATTAACATAAACGGTCAAGTTATCCCGATCAAGGATTTTCCGGAACCGGCAAGAGATGTCGTGCGGTGTCCTGGGGCCGCATCTATGGGACATTGGATACGACTGGGTGCTGCGTGCCGTCCTCCCTAGCGGCGTCAGCGTAGTGTACTACGCTGACGACACGTTGTTCCTGGCGCAGGGGAGGTCGCACCAGGCGGCAGCCGAAGTAGCGGCACGTGGGGTTGCGACAATCGTCGAAAGGATCTGGCAATTGGGACTTGAGGTGGCCCTACACAAGTCCGAGGCCATATGTTTTCATGGTCATCGGAACGCGCCACCGTCGGGGTCCCAAATAACGTTAGGAGGAGTTTACATCGGAGTCAAGTCAACGATGAAGTAACTTGGACTTGTCCTCGACAGCCGGTGGAACTTCGTGGAGTATTTCCGACGTTTGGCTCCCAAACGGAACGGTCCGGGGCTGCCTTGAAGCGGCTCCTACCCAATCTAGGGGGTCCAAACGCCTCCTGCCGGAGGCTCTACGCAGGGGTCGTGTGGTCCATGGCCCTTTACGGGGCTCCTGTGTGGGCGCCTTCCCTGGCACTGCGGCCAGCCTGCCGGTTGAGCGCGGCCCAAAGGGTCGTGGCCATTGGCTGGTCCGGGGATACTGCACGGTCTCCGGTGAGGCGGCGAGCCTCCTTGCCAGATTGCCGCCATGGGATCTGGAGGCAAAAGTCCTCGCGCACGTATGGGAGTGGCGCGAGGATGCGAAACGCCGGGGCGTAACTCCGCTGCTACGAGAAATCGCGGCACAGCGGACAGAGCTCCGTCGGGATCTTATGGCGACATGGAGGGTGCGATTGTCGCAACCCAGTGCTGGGCACGCCACAATTGCGGCGATAAGTCCCCTCTTTGAGGAGTGGGCTAGAGAGGCACCACGGCGTCCTCGCCTTCCGCCTGACGCAAGTGCTCATCGGACACGACAGCTTCGGGAGGTTCCTGTGTCAGATAAGGCGGGAGGAATGCCCGGGTGTCACCACTGTGTGGATTGCCCAGAGGATACGGTGAATCATAGGTAATAGGTAAAACGGGCTGGTGTCCGCAACTCCAAGTCAATGCGCGTATTTTGCATACGGCACGGTGGAGCATACGGTGGAAGTCTGCTCGGCTTGGGCAGAGTACCGCCGTGTCCACGTGGAGGTGATTAGCGGCAGAGATCTCTTGCGTCCGGCCTTGGTTCAGGCCATGGTACGGAGCGAGAGGGCATGGGCAGCCATCACCTCCTTCTGCGAAGCAGTAATGCTCGCGAAGGAGGAGGCGAAATGGCTGAGGGAAAGGCAAATTTCATGCCCTCTCGCCCCTTTCCGCCGCAGGAGGCACTCTGAACGTCGGGAATCCCGGGCGGATTTCCGGCCACCGTAGGCGCGGGCTTGCGGACGGTGACCAATGGGTAGCTCGTCGTCCTATAAGGACCAGGCCCGGGTCGACGGTGGTTTGTGTTCCACGCGCGCCCAATAAAAGTGGACCTGGCAGAGCCCGGATAACGTGACAAGGAACGAGATATGACGGATAGAGGCACATATTTAGAGATAACTCCGAAATCAGCAAGTTTAATACCGGAAGCGATCACAGGCTTGTCCGAAGCACTCTAAATATCAATGTTCGAGTCGAGAGAATCCGCACGATGAGGCCTACACTCCGACCTACGCAGCTTCAAGCCGCTCTAGGATCCGAAAAGTTCCAACTGAAACTTCAAATCGATTCGCCCTATTGGAAACCACATGCACTATCGGTGAGAAGGCCGACGAGGTGGTCAAAGCACTACGCGTCGTGTCCCGCAGACTTTTTCCGTCGCAACGAAAAAGTAAAGTGTCCAAACTTTCCTCGGAGACTCTCGGACTTATTAGGGAAATACGTCGTCTTCGTCTTCGTCAGATAAGAGGACCTTAAACCTAAAAATTTTAAAGTTGACGCGACGCTACCTTCGCTGCTCTAACATTCGTGTCATTATGGTCAAGACTGAGCACAACCGAGGGTCGAAAGTGTTCGCTCAGCAATTAGGAAGGTCCCATCTGATGAAACTGAAAACTGCAAGTGGCAGGATCGTGACTTCGAAGTCCGAGATACATGAGGAAGTCGAGGATTTCTACGGGCACTTGTACTCAACGTGGACGGCGAAACTAGGGGGGCATAGTGAAGATGACCATCGAGCCGAATTAACGAGCCACTACACGGAAGACATCCTGGATGTCGACCATTGCGAGGTTAGGTCGGCTCTCGAGCAGCTAAAGAACAACAAGGCACCTGGTGATGACGGAACAACGACAGAGCTCCTTAAAGCGGGCGGGAAACCAGTCCTGAAAGAGCTAGCGAGTCTTTTCAACTCCGTCATCCAAGAGGGTACAACGCCGGAGGCGCGGAGCAGAGGTGCAGTGGTTCTATTCTTCAAAAAAGGCGACAAAACATTGCTTAAGAACTATAGATCTATCTCACTTCTGAGCCACGTTTATATGCAGTTCTCGTGGGTCGTCACGAACTGTCTCGCCAGGAGACTTGACGAGTTCCAGCCACCAGAACAAGCCGGTTTTCGAAAAGGCTTCGGTACCGTGGACCACATCCATACTGTTTGGCAGATTGTACAGAAGTTCGGTGAGTACAACCAGCCGCTGTGTTGCTTGCTGCATTTGTGGACTACGAGAAAGCCTTCGACTCCATCGAAATATGGGCGGTTCTTGCCTCTCTGCAACGATGTCGAATTGACTGGCGTTAAAAATCCAGCCCTATCCCTTTGTCGACTGGGTGAGACAAGGGGATGCGATATCCCCGAAACTTTTCACCAATGCGTTGGAGGACGTGTTTAAGACGCTGGGCTGGACTGGACAGAGTATCAACGTAAACGGCGAGTACATTTCACACATTTTGCCGATGACATCGTCATAATGGCAGAGACGCTGGAACAGTTAGGCCAGATGCTGCACGGAATGAATTTGCGCATATAAATTATTTGAGTTACTAATACGGGAAATAACCTCGTAAAGTCGAATTATTAATTCACTGGAGTAAACTGACATGTGCTAGATGTCACTTATGTGTAATAAAATGGTAATATTTTATTTTAATAGTGATCGTTTAGTTTAATCGATTTATATAAGTGTAAAAAAGGGGGCTTGTGGCTAAGTAATAACAGCCGCACGGATCGATCGATCAGGTTAAGCTACGCTTGCCGCGGTTGGTCTGTGGATGGGTGACCATCTTTACATACCAAGACCCCTCTGTGCCTCGTAAAGCACGTTAAGCCGTTGGTCCCGGCTGTCATTTGTAGATCTTTGACAGTCGTTACGGGTCGTCAGAAGCTCGAAAGTCTGACAACCAGTCTTACCAAGGGGTATCGTGTTACCCAGTAACTGGGTTGTGGAGGTCAGATAGGCAGTCGCTCCATGTAAAATACTGGTATTCAGCTGTATCCGGTAAGACTGGAAGCCGACCCCAACATAGTTGGGAAAAGGCTAGGCAGATGATGATGATGATATAAGTGTAAAAAAAATGTATAATAAGTGTAAAACTCTAGAATACAATAAATATGCCTATTTTCTTACACAAAATGACAGCTAGCACATGTCAGATTACTCCAGTGAATTAATAATTCGACTTTATAATTACTGACCGTGCGAAAAGCAACTCACACTTAAATCTACGACCGCTAACGAAAGAGTTTCTCCTTGTGCTTTGTTTATGGTAATTGCGTAACAAAAGCTCACCGGAAACTATGCGTTTCAAAATAAAATTCGAGGAATTCGGGGTATGAAAAGGCTATATTTTGTGCCGCAACCTGTCAAAACGTCAATGCTTCAAAAACGTTTGGCTGTAAACTCTTGAATTTCAATTTGGTGCCGGTACATAATTTAGGAGCACTCGTAGATGTACATCGCGCATTATCATCGGAGGACTTAAATTTCTTAAAAGGATAATAATGGGTACTCCTACTTTTAACTTGATATTGTGTGATGGCTAACCCCGCGCCACAACCGTTACCCGACCTCTGCTAGGAGTAAGGTTGCTTTTCCACCAGAGATGTGCTATGCTGCGAGGATGTGAAAGCCAAGGCGGTGTTCCACGCGCGCCTCAAAAAGATGTCAGCGCAAGTGTAGGGGTCCACTAGGGCCGATGCCTGCCGGGATCGCGTGAAAGTCCAAAAGGGTTACCGAGGCCCCTGCTTCCATTGCCCAACACAGGCAACGGAAGGAATACGGGTGGGTTTTAGTCAGTAGTAGTCTGACACACCCTCTCGCTCCGCCCAGAGCGGGAGGAGTTATTTGAGAATTTCCCACCCAAAAAAAAAAAACTACGAAACTATGTGACCGTTTCCACTAATACTTAGCTGTGTAGCGGAGCAAGTAAGATGTGCTATGAAGATGCGCCGCTGCGAGGTAGCTGTGCGAGGAAAATGCACAGCTCGAGCTATTCGATGCAGCGACAGTAGGGAAGTTACGGGGAACGGCTGCGGCCATAGCATACATCCATAGCACGCAACCTTCCATATAAAAAACATAGCTTAGTTGAACTCGTTTCCACCACTGCTATGCTATGTGGACCAATGAATGTAATTGATAGATATCAAACGTAGCCATAGCAACGTAGCGTAGCATACGAGGGTCATTCAATAAATACTTAGCCTACAAAAAGTAAACGAAAATTTTGGAAAGTGACAATTTATTTTTCAACAAAGTCTCCTTTTAGTTCGATACACTTAGCCCAGCGATGCTCCAACTTTTTTAACCCGTCCGAAAAATAGTTTTTGTCAAACTCTGCAAAATAGGCCTCCGTGGCGGCGATGACCTCCTCATTCGATCCATATCGATTGCCGGTGAGTGATTTTTTCAGATTAGGAAACAGAAAGAAGTCACAAGGGGCCAAATCTGGAGAATACGGTGGATGGGGCAACAATTCGTAGCGTAATTCTACCAATTTGGCCATGGCAACGGCAGACGTGTGAACCGGTGCGTTGTCGTGGTGAAACAGCACTTTTTTCTTCGCCAGATGGGGTCGTTTTTTCTTTAATTCGGCGTCGAATCGGCCCAATAAATCGGCATAGTAAAGCCCTGTAATTGTTTTACCCTTCTCGAGGTAATCGATGTAGATCACACCTTGTGAATCCCAGAAAACGGTGGCCAAAACTTTTCCGGCCGATTTTACAGTTTTCGCCTTCTTTGGAGCACGTTCCCCGGTCTGGATCCATTGTTTTGATTGCTCCTTGGTCTCTGGTGTGTACCAGTGGATCCAGGTTTCATCGATGGTCACAAAACGACGCAAAAACTCCGCTGGATTCCGCTTAAACAGCGCCAAACACGTCTCCGATGTGGTCTCACGGTTGCGATTGTTTCCTGGTGTGAGTAAACGCGGCACCCATCGCGCCGACAGCTTTCTCATGCCGAGTTCCTCGTGAAGAATATGATGCACTGTTCCTTCTGAAATGCCTACAGTCTCAGCTAGCTCCCGAACCTTCAATCGGCGATCTGCCAATACGAAATCATGGGTTTTTTTAATGTTTTCCTCCGTAGCAGCTGTTTTCGGTGCACCTGGACGTGGTTCATCAAAAACCGACGTACGGCCACGTGCAAACTCGTTGAACCAATTCTTGACGGTGGCCATCGATGGAGAAGAGTCACCGTACACAGCATCCAAGCGCTCTTTGATTTCGATGCGCGTTTTCCCTTCCAAAAATAGGAATCGAATCACCGAACGATATTGCTCTTTTTCCATTTTTGTAAAACCGATCGACACGTTCGCTTCCATAAGTTGTCAAATTAAAACAAATGAAGGGATTGGAATGAAAATTTGAAAAAAGAATTAAAAAATAATGTGCTACACTGTGGTAAAACTCTTTTGAAACTACAGCGCCCTCTGGCGATGAGGCTAGGTACTTATTGAATGCACCTCGTATGTCTGGTGTAAAAGCAACATAGAAGTGTTCTGGGGTTTACATTGGCGTCGAGTCGAGATGAAGTACTTGGGACTTGTCCTCGACAGCCGGTGGAACGTCGTGGAACATTTCCGACGTTTGGCTCCCAGGTTTGATTGTGGATTAACGGCTCATGCAGACTGCTGCGATATCGCGGGTGCGACAGCCAGCGCTACGTGTATGCCCGTCGCGCCCGCGATATCGCGCCAGTTTGCAGGAGCCTTTACTGATCTTGCAATCAACTATATATTTTTTTAACCTCTTACTTAATTTTAATAATAAAATGATTGCTACCAACCAACTGGATCGCAGTTATCTGAAAAAATATTAAATTAACATTATTAAAATTATATCTGAGGATAATCAGATGCTAAAATACGTAGGTAATCTCCGACAGCGACTCAGCATAGATGGTTGGTGGTCTACCGATGCATTCCTTGCGAAAAATTCTGCCGTGACTGTGAAGGATAGGCTAAAAAATGATGTGATACGGCAAAGGTGCAGTTAAAAAAAAGAAGTTGTAGTTACAAAAATTTAAAAGAATATGCTTAGATGGTGTCGTCGTGTTGAGAGGATGAATGAAAAGCGACTAACAAAAGGTATTTACAAAGCAGAGGTGAGTGGAAACGCCGGGAGGGGAAGCCATAAGAGGACATGTAGTGACGTTCTTCAGAAAGGTCAGGTGCGTAGTACCTGCAACTGGCGGCGTGCGTGTATGACCAGATGTACGAACGTAGGCGAAGCAAAAGGAGTATGTCAGGAGCGGAGCAGGTGGCGTTCTATAGTTTCTGCCTTCCCACCATGGAAAAAAGGCGTGAGTTTTTGTGGATACGAACATCGCGTGGAAACATGTGGAGCCATTTTCGAAACATTTAGCTGTTTTACGGAAGTATCTCGGGCTCCTGGCTAAATAATAACAGGTGCACGGGTCGAGCTACGTTTTTCGTGTTAGGTTCGTGAATGGGTAACCATCCATTACATATCGAGACCCCTCCGTGCCTCGGAAAACACGTTATACCATTAGTCCCAGCTGTCATTCGTAGATCTTTGACCATCGTTACGGGTAAGCCCAAAAGTCAACAACCAATCATACCAAGGGGTATCGTGTTACCCAGTAACTAAGTTATGGAGGCATAAGCAGTCGCTCCATGTAAAATACTGGTATTCAGCATCTGGTTAGACTGGAAGCCGAACCCAACATAGTTAGGAAAAGGCTAAGCAGATAGAATTTCACTACAGTAACGGTCTTAAAGTGAATATAGTTCCAGTGAAAGAGAACAATGATGGCTTGATGGTAATGGCCCCTACAAACATAATGCTATCTCCCTTTCAATCGCAGGTAAACTAGTGATGGGCAGGGTAGTGACAGCAGACGCTCAGCGGTTCATGGTGGACTGTCTGAAGGCGGTCGGTACTTCAAGCAAGGCCGCTGAGCAGCAGGCCGAGCTACTGATCCAGGCCGACAGGTTCGGCCACCCCAGTCATGGACTTAATAGGTTAGGTGAGTAGATGAACTATAGTAGGGGGTTTTGCAGGATAACCCAGGTAACCAGAATAGGCAAACTGAAACTTACACTATACCAATGTGGTCACCTATTCATGCCCATATTAGTTTCGATATCCTCAAGGTAAATTCAATCATTTCCAGAAATGTATGTGAATGACGTCAAAAAGGGCGCATGCAAACCTAACAATAAGCCGAAGGTGCTAAAAGAGAACGACGCTACAGCGTGGGTCGATGCTAACAACGTGCTGGGAGCTACTGCCAGTCACTTCGGTATGGACTTAGCCATCCAAAAGGCATTGAAATCCGGTGTTGGATGGGTCGCAGTTAAAGGTAACAAACTCTGTGGATACTTTTTAGGATTCCGTACCTCAAAAGAAAAAACATAGTATCACTCGTGTATCTATCTGTCTGTCTGTCTGTCCGTCCGTCTGTCACAGCGGTCTGTTGTTCCGAATCTAATGGACCGATTAAGTTGAAATTTGGTACCCATAATATGTATTTCTGTGATCCAAATACGGACGGGTAACGTAAAAAAATTAATCTTGAATACGGTGTGTCACTTTTGAGGGGCAAATTAGAAAATTTAAAAAAAGTTTTGTACCTATACTGTACTGTGTGACATATCAAATGAAAGGGCTTCTTGTGAAGGTTTCTAAAACATATTTTAAAGTAGAAAATAAATGCAAATTTACCATTCCAAAAATACTGAGCCTAAAATGTTGAAAAAAATACAGTCAATAGTTCTCTGCTTATAAATTACAGGAAAATTTATAAGACGTCTAATGACCTTAAAATAACGTCTCTCAATATTGTGCATACAAACTTACATTAACAGTAGGAATGTATGAGGGATCATGTTTTACAATTACAATGTTAAGAACAAATCTTGGGATAACTTCATCCCAACCACGGAACCCTTCATTGCGCGTGGTCTGATACGCACTTGGACATTTTTTAAAGTCACATTTAAGGATATTTATTTCAAAGATCATATAGGTACATGCGTAGTCCAAAACCAATCTCCAAAACCACACGAAGCCCTTCACTACGTCAAAAACTTAACAAAGGTGGCACAAGACCGTCAGGCCGCCAGGAAGAAAATTGTATATGAGGAACTCGACGCGCGCGACGATCCCTTAGCATTCTGACTGTTTAAACTATTTTAAATGGCTATTTATAATAGAACTAAGAACAACTTCATTTACACGCACCAAAACTGTTCCAGGTTCCAATCACTTCGGCATGGCTGGGTTTTGGGCTCAAAAAGCAGCAGACCAATGCCTCATAGGCATGGCTTATTCAAACACCTCTCCTCTCCTTGCACCTACCAGGAGTAAAAAGGTCAGTCCTCGTAGATATAAGGACGACTCGTGACTACCAAAAGGTTTTTATTCAGGGCCTACGAGTATTAACTCGTATATGTAGTTCCGAATATGGGCACAATCGGCGTAAGCTAGTACGTTAATATGGGCAAAACACACACAAATTCGACCAACCCACCCTAGGCCTTAGAAGGAGGAACAAAAAGGAGGAATATAGAAGTATGGAACAAAAAGACATGTTGCGCCGACACCAAATAAATCGGGATAAGGGCAGGAGTTTTATGACACATACTAATATGCGTCATTTCCTCTGTTTCCAGGCGGCATTGGGCACTAATCCCGTGGCATGCGTTGCTCCAGCTTCGCAGAATGAAACCTTCTACCTCGACATGGCTACCACTGCTGTGGCTCTTGGAAAGGTAATTGGACGAAAAACTAGATGGTTCTGCCACAGTGTAACTACCTACATTGGTTCGGTTCAGAGCCCATACATTTGACAAGACTACTTACGGAAGAATACTCTGTAAAAACGCAGACGTTGAACTACTGTAGGCACTTATACTGTGGTAACTTGGTTCTACATGTCCATTGAAAATAGCCTCGGCCAACACTGCTACAATGGCACGTTTTACGGTCTGTTTAATCTAAACAAAACAATGATCTTTTCTCATTACTTAACTTTTGATAATATACCTAAATGCGCATATTTGCGACCAGCAGAGTTATAAATCTGTACTTGTAAGATTTGTAATAACATTGTATATACACAGAATCTGGACTCGAAATACTACTCGGTGGGCGCACTTATACGCCAACGACCAATCCACTGGGACAGTTTGTTAGTGTCGCTTGTCGCTTACTTCTCAATTTAGTATTTAGAGTTATTTGACTGCCTAGTGTCCCTGTAAGACGTGCTTACTCTACTCTCTCTACACTCTACACTCTTTCTTTTTATGGAAACTTTTTGTAATGAAATGAAATTATTTTTTTCTGTAAGTAGGTCTGTACAAACACATTTACACGTCAAACATATAAAAAAAAACTAGATGAAGTCGACGTTTCCTATCTGACTACTCTGAGAAGAAAGGCCGCAACAAACTAATCCCTTCATTTTCCAGATTGAAATGCAGCGTCGAAAAGGAGCGCCATTGCCATCCGGCTGGGCGCAAGGACCCGATGGAAAGGAAACAAAAGACGCTGAACTAGTGTGTTGATCATAAATATTGTATACCAGCTTATATTCGCCCATTATTATGTGGCCTCACTAGCTCTTCGCACAGGGACCTTTTTTTTGGTAACAGGAAATCTTCATGGATATCCTCCCCTGCCCAGTCCAGCCCTGGGGCGGACGGAGGAGTCTATCAGACTTCTACTGACTAAAACCACCCTGTGTGGGACTCACACACGTGCACTGGGGGCTACGGGGGCACTTAAGCACTCTGCAACGCAGCCCCCGATTGGTGCTGGCCTGCCTCTGCAGGTTCCGTCTGGTCAAGCGGGAGGAATGTGGAAACCGCACAGAGACCTAAGGCAACTAATTTAAAACTTGCGATAGTTTCTCCGTATCTCCATTGTGAAATTTGCAGATTTTATATGACAAAATCAAACGACAACATTTTCGTGTCATTTCATGTCATTTCAAATCTGTCAAAATCTGCAAAAGAGAGAGAGTTGCATCGTCAAGCAAATTCCATGCGAGTAAAACGAAACTCCTTTCATACTCCCTTTGCTTCGTCCACATATTTTTTTCCTACTAATAATACGGCTACGCTACGAGATGAAACCTTAATAACGGCATTTTAATCCATAATAGATAAATAGAAACAGCCATCGTCAGTAGGGTATTTGACTACATAATCAGCCTATAATGTTCCCACTGCGGGGACAAAGGCCCGCTCTCTGTGAGAGCGAGTGGACCGTAATCCACCACGCGGGCCCAGTGCGGGTTGGTAGATGTCACATGTCTTCGAATTACTGGTTCTAGGACATGCCGGTTTCCTCACGATGTTTTCCTTCACCGTTTTGAGAGCAGTGGTGAATATGGAAAAAAAATGGTGAAAATGGACCCCTACACTTGTGTTGACGACATCTCTATGAGACGCGCGTGGAATCGGCCGTCGACCCGGGCCTGGTCCTTACCGGATGGTGAGCTACCCATTGCTCACCATCCGCAAGAAGGATAGAAGAATAATTTCAAAAGCGTATAACTTCTCCATTTTTCCACTGATTTTGTTATTTCACAAACCGGCTCTTTTAGTAACATATTTAAAATAAGTATTAATTAACTTGTGTATTTCTTTTATGGTAGTCAAATACCCTAATCTTGTATTCATTGTCAGGCGTTCAAAACCGCTTGTCTGATGCCCCTCGGTGGCAGTGAGCTGACATCAGGATACAAAGGGTTTGGACTATCGGCTATGGTGGAGCTGTTCTGTGGAGTGTTATCAGGTTAGCTCTGATCAAGCTATCTACTTAATAAAATTCTTGAATTCTAGAACAAGCCTAGAGAAGCATGAAATTTTGCACAAAAGTTTCTTACATAACGAAAGTGAGCAATAAGGATTTTTTTTTTCATTCGCTTCCCATTTTAACCCCTACAGGAGGGGCTAAATTTGGGAGGTTTATATGGAAAATCGTAATTTATGCCGATCAGAAATCTCATCGTGCACATGGCTTGTCATGTTGTAAGTCATGCTCATGGAGTCAGTATGTACTCGTACTATGTCTTGCCCAACCTGAACTGCGGTCAAAGACATAGGTACCGATAAATGTGATGGCCCATCAAGGACACTCAGCCAGGGATTCCCGATTTTTTTTTTACAAGAACCGCCACTTTAGAAGTGCAAGAATGTGCAGTGTTTCTAATTTCTTAATATCTCTCGGCAATCATCACATTACCGAATACAAACGCATGCTAATTTCCATGTCCAGAATTATTAGATTTATCGTGTACAATAAATTTGAATTCAGAACTAAGTACTTCTGAATTTTCTATCAGTTGCAAAGGGTAACTGACGAAACAAGTTTGCCTAGAGACATTAAGAAAAAAGAAACACTGTTCGTAGTTTAACACAGATCTGCGGTGGATAGGATATTTCAGCTTGAAAAAAATATTAATTTATTGGAGAAAAAGTTCAGTCAGTTAGTCAAATAAATTGAAAGCAGCGACGTAATTTGCCACCAACAATCTGCAATCGACCTTAATCTTTTTTGACTCATCTGTCTCGAATTCGCATAGGCGCCAACTACGGCCACCACGTGCGAAAATGGGCACTCACTGCAAAGGGTAGTTCAGCCAACTTAGGCCACTGCTTCATCGCCCTCAACCCCGAGTGCTTCGCTCCTGGCTTCGGAGATCGCCTCGCTGACTGTATGACATATTGGCGGCAGCTGGAACCAGTGAGTAACATTATTCTGTAAAAAATAACACATTACTATCAACATAAAGTAAGTTTTCGGAGGAAAAATTTAACAATATCATACCATCGATACGAAGAAGACTGATTATACTCGTAATCAGTCTTCTTTGGCTTCTGCGACGCCGCTTTTGATTAAAGGCATCGCAATAAATCGAATGATGTAGACAATGGTGGATCCAGGGGATCACAGGGACACGTGCCAACTCCCAACGATTGAAGTAAACTAAAATCTAATCTTCTGAATGGACTGGCCTGAATGCATATCCTTTAAGACATTGCTTCAATGATGAACGCTGAAGAAGTACTTACTATATCTTCAGCAGCAGTGGCGTAACTACTAAGGTTCAACGTGGTGCAGTCAGATCGTATCCACAAAGGACTGCTAAGTCAACAATTAACCAACCGGCCTTGAGCCTCAGTCGGCGAGAGAATTTCCAGAAACAGAACATATCGGTCGGAACAGGTCACGCGTCCAATGTTCTTATTTCTGTATCTCTATGATCATCATGTATCCTGAGGCGGGATGCTGAAATTGTATTATTTTTTGTAGTTATTCTAATAAGTCATTGAAAAAAAAGAATGCATCCCAAAAACAGCATAGTGCAATAGTATAGATGTGGGAGATACTTCTTATCTGTCTGGCTCATGTGCCCCTCCCAGAAATAAATCCTGGATCCGCCCTTGGTGCAAAATCAAAAATGATTACAAGTGCAAACCATCACTTTACAGTACGTCAACCGCACATCGATCAGAAGATCAGTTCTCGTCAATAACAGATACCGTATGGCAATCTATCTTTTCAGACGGATCCCAGGCTACCTGTGTTGGCTCCCGGTGATAAAGAGAAGAAGTCGGCCGCGGAAACTGACGCCAGAGGATATGTGATGTACCTCAAACAGCAGATCGTAGGCGCCGCCGCGCTCGCCAAGAGACTGAACGTAGCACCAATGTCAGTAAAAATAGAAGGCGAATGCCAGTAATCGTGAAAATGTTATATTTAAGGGCATTTGATAAATTATCTCATTATTTTTTTGAAGTGAAAACTGAAAAGTAAAAACTGCGTTGAGCGATTTTTGGTAAATCAAATCAAACGAAACGTTTATTTGCTAGAAATACTTTTTTTTGGGTAAAGGTGGGATCTTATAACACCTGTGTCATTTAATTCTGTCTGCAAGTATGTGTGCAAATTTTTATTTAAATTTTTCATGAATTCTTTTTATATTATTTTTATTCATATATATACAATTACTATGCATTTATTCACTATTTATTTTTTTAATTTTTAATTTCATTTATTTATGCATACTGTTTTTGAGGGGCTAAGTAATAACAGCCGCACGGGTCGATCGATCGGTTAAGCTACGCTTGCCGCCGTTGGTCCGTGGATGGGTGACCATCTTTACATACCAAGACCGTGCCTCGGAAAGCACGTTATGCCGTTGGTCCCGGCTGTCATTTGTAGATCTTTGACAGTCGTTACGGGTCGTCAGAAGCTCGAAAGTCTGACAACCAGTCTTACCAAAGGGGTATCGTGTTACCCAGTAACTGGGTTGTGGAGGTCAGTCAGGCAGTCGCTCCATGTAAAATACTGGTATTCAGCTGTATCCGGTAAGGCTGGAAGCCGACCCCAACATAGTTGGGAAAAGGCTAGGCAGATGATGATACATACTGTTTTTATATTGTTATTATTCAATAGTATATGGAACATAATTATTTTTTTTATGTTCCATAAATTCCTTAATACTATGTTTTTTTATCGTTTGTAATGTTTTTTATATAAAGGAATACTCATCTTTTTCAATTTTGTCTTGAACATATTAATTACCCTGTAATAATTTTAATTCGTTTGGTATGTTATTATAAACTAAAACACACATATTAAACACATTTTTCTTATTTTCTTAGTTACAGATATCTTTATGATAGGGTGATTGATACAGTTGATACAGGTTGCGAAACTTAGACATATTTGTTCAATTTGGACCTCACTACGTTGTTAAAAGTAGGGGTTGGGGCAAAACTTATGGGTTCGCGGCACCCACATGCTCATGCGACGAGTTGCGCCAGACTGGTGACGTGCAGCGGCCTGTGTAAGTGTACACGCATATTATTATATATTTCCCCATGACTACCTATGCCATTTTGCCTTATGCCAGATGTGCGCCGGCCCTAACCATTCAGGGTTAGGGCTTCCAGGACTCCGGGCCATCCGAGCTCAGTGACTCGTGGGGGCAGGAAAGTACAGTTGGTAACTGAGCACATCCAGCTTTAGAAGGAGACACAGGTATGAGTAATACAGAAAACGCTCTACAAAGCGGAGCTTTTTCTAAAACTCTGTGTGCTATTAGTATGTACATACTACATATACTTACAGCAGGGTATTGTAAATACTGATTGTTTTCTTAGCTATTGGCGCGTGGCAAAAATTGGAACTAAAAAAAATCTATAAATATATTATTAAGATAGTTTATATTACTGTAGATTCTGACCTAGTGCCTGAATGCTACTGCGATAATCTGAAAAAAATACTGAATTTGAATATTACGATTTTTAATGAAATTAATTGCTTCTAAAATGCCTATACATTCCCCTGTGAATACCGAAACCTCTGGAGGGCACTGAAAGAGAAGGCAATTTTGAAATTCTGAAAGTATGTTGCGACTCCTGTTGTTGGAGTTAATCAGGACGCATCTGTGTAAAAAATATTCAAACCCCTCCAGTACCTCTCAATGGCTCCAATACGACTTTTGGCCTAAAATGGACCACCTCGTATGCGGAATAAAATACGGTTAAGGTGGGTTATTGACAAATAGGTGAGGAAAGGTTTTAAGCTCCCTGTGCCTATTCATCAACGGGGGAAACGATTCATGTTTCCAATAAGGGGATACTTCTAAATTAGGTGGATTTGTTCTAAAATGGGAACAGGGATAGGACGAAAGGGCGAAAACCTGGCGTAAATGGCGTGCCCGCTTACATATACATATGTATAGCTATAGCTGTAACTCAGTCACAAATGATAAACTAGGACCATCGAAATAAAATAAACAGTTACTACTAATAATAATAATAAAACCATGGTCAGCAAGACGACCAGTCACCACAAGCAGCACCCGTTCACGAGCATAACGCAAATGGCAGCCATTACCCCCCTCGCCATATTTGAGGGAAGGAGGCAACCCTTCGGGTTGCCTCCTTCCCCTTCTCTTTCCCCTTCTGGTTAGTCCCTTAGATGTCATGCCCCTTAGATGACATCCAAGGGACCATGACCAACTTGCTGCCGGTTGCTCCAGTAAGAATAACATAATCAATTGTTGAGGTCGATAGCTAACCACATATTGCAATACAACTCATAAAAAAAGCCATTGTAATGAGTAGATTATGTCAATAATAAATGAAAATACAATTAAAAATAAATTGACTTACACAGTCAAACAAAATAAACAATTATATGAACTCATATAACCTATCAGTAGGTAAGCTAATTCTGGAGAAAGAACATAGGTATATTGTCTTGGTCTAATCACAGTGACCAACAAATCTTATCGTTTAAGTAGTCGTTGATTGTTCGGCGCGAGACGTGGGGCCGTGCGCACGCGTTTTTGTGTCTCACGTATTGAGCGACACTTTTTTTGACGAATACCTTACACATTTTGATAAAATGGACGAGGATTTAAGTGGTGAAGATTTGACTGAGTCGGAGATTTTAAAGAAATGTGAACAACAATTAAATGAGATGGGAAACATGGAAGAGATAAATCGGGAGTTTGGAACAAGGACAAAAGAGGGTGAATTAAGAATAGCAGAGAAAAGAAAAGAACGAGAAGATGACTATAGTAATGATGGTTTTACTGTCATAAGAAGAAAACCCAAACGTTTAATAAGAAGTGACTCAGTGGACGTAAATAAGGACAAAGAGAAAGATAAGGGAGGCGCTAGTACATCTGTAACAATAGCGATTCATGAAGTAGGTGTTACCTCAGTGGAGAATTTGCCTAAACCAATAGCTATGGCCAAGTTATTACGTTTGGAAAATATTAAGGATATCTTAAGGATAAAGTATAAAAGCGCGTACAAAGTTCTCATTCAATTCTAAAGAAAAGAGGATGCTATACAATTGGTCGAATGTAAAAAGTTCAAAGATATGGGCTTACGATGTCAATTAGTGCAAGATATGACAATATCGTACGGAATAGTGAAAGGCATTGACCTTGAATTGAGTGAGGAAGAGCTTATTGATATTTTAGAAGCGAATGTCGAAGTGTTAGCTGTAAAAAGATTAAAACGTTTACAATTGGAAGGGAAATGGATCGATTGTGAATCAGTAAGAGTGAGCTTTAAGGGTAATATGCTACCACAATATATTTATGCCAATGACTGCCGGTTCAAAGTTGAACCGTACGTGTTTCCAGTGACGCAGTGTTCAGGTTGTTGCAATTTGGCCATATAATTAAATATTGCCCAATTAAAAAGGTTTTGTGCCCGAAATGTGGAGGCAAACACGAAAACTGTACCATAAAGGATTTTAAATGTTTAAACTGTAAGGGGAATCACTTTGTCCTAAACAAAACTTGTCCCGTGTTCCTTAAAGAAAAAACTATTCGGATTATCATGAGCGAAAAACAAGTAACATACCGAAGAGCCCTACAACTGTTTATGGAGGAGAAGGTAGATATAAACACAGATGATATCTCACAGCCAGTTGATAATAATCAACTTTCGGCCACAGTCAACACTGGTAAAGAAGCTTATAGTGAGGTATTGACCAGAGCTGAAGTGCATCAACAACCGATGTCGGATATGGAAGAGGATGAGGAAGAAACAGAAGAAGAAAATCATACAAATGTGGGTACAAAATAATATATTAAGAATCCAAAACAAAAGACAAAAAAGAAAACAACACAAAAGGGTCAAAAGAAAAGTAATGTTTTAGAGGAGCAGAAAACGAGCGAAAATAGAAGAAGTGCACAGAAAGAAAAAGAAGAATTTAAGCAAAATGCGCAATTGTTGAATAAATTTGAATGGACAAAGATATGGATAAAAATAAAAAGTATATATAAGTCTGAGATTAATTTAGAAGAGAAAATACTATCCACTTTAAAAGTTATTTGGGAAGAGATTAAGAAAGTTCTGATTAGTATTATATTTGGAGAAAATGTCCTGGGATATTTAAGCTGCCTCAGTAATGGATAGTACAGAAGAAGTAATAAAGGTTAACATATTTCAGTGGAATTCACAGAGTCTGCGTCCTAAATTGGTATTCTTTTCGGAGTTGCTAATACAAGAAAATATACATATAGCAATAATTAGCGAAACGTGGTTCGATTGTGAGGTTAACGTAAATATTAGTGGGTTTAATATATAGGAATGATAGATATGATTGTAATGGCGATGTTGCTATCTTGGTGCACAAGTCAATTCAGTCTCACCAAGTTTCATTTAGTAGTAGTAATGTGGGTATTGAATTAATGTGTGTTAAATTATTATATTGCAAAGATTTAGAATATATTGTATCACTGTATTGTCCGTCGTCTGTTCAAACTCATCCTTCCGATTGGAATGATATTTTTGGTCACTTTTCTAGTAAAACTATAATAGCTGGGGACTTCAACGGTCATCATACTAATTGGTCGGTTAAATCGGACGTGAGAGGTACTCGAATAATGGATTCATCTCTGGAAAATGATTTTATATCGCTTAACAATGGTATCGCAACTCGAGTTAAGTTGGTAAATGGTTATTTGCAACAGACATCCCCAGATATATCGTTTGTTTCCTCTGACGTTGCAATAAAATATGATTGGCAGGTGTTCAATGAGAATTTGGGAAGTGATCACATGATTATTAAAATTACAGCTAATTTAACTTGTAATGTACATATTGTTAAGAAACGTAATTTAAAAAATGCAAATTGGAGTGAATATCGTCAAACGATTTCTGATAATATTAAAATATTTAATGAAGCATCTTTTAATGGCAACGTGTAACAAATGTATGACTCCTTTATAAATTATATTGAATACGCGGCTAGTAAACATATACCTTATTATAAATTCAGTCCTAAGCCAATAGAAAGATTTAAACGGAAAAGTTACTGGTCCCCTAAATTGTCTGAAATAGTTGCACAGTGAAGGTCGGCCTTGTCAAATTTCCGTAAAAATCCTACCCCTGATAATTTAAATAAATTAGAATCCATGACCTTAGAATCTCAAACATTAATTAAGAAAGCTAGGTGCCATGATTGGCAAACATTTTGTGACTCTATAGATGAAACTACGTCGGCAAAGGAAATGTGGCGCCGTATGAAATGGATGAAAGGTTTTAAACAACAAAGATGGTGTCCTCTTATTGACAAACAAGTTGATCTTCTACGTTCGCTGACTCCAGACTATGTTCCTAATTTGATTCCAAGCTTTAATTCTCGAAACGAAATTTTAGAATCCGAATTCACTCGTCAAGAACTTGAAAGTTGTCTTAAAAAAAAGGATTCGGCTCCGGGGCAGGATGCTCTATCTTATGTTCAATTTTATCTAATTTGCCGGAATCAGGAAAGTTTCTACTATTGAAAATATACAAATATATATTTAAATATGGTATTGTTCCACACCAATGGCGTAATATTCAAATTATTCCCATACCAAAAACTGCAAATACGAGTATGCCGTGTCCGGTGAGGACCTGCGTCAGGGGGAAGGTGAGGACGCCGTGGCGCCTCTTCATTAAAAGTGTATGGTCAGCCGTTAACAGTGGTTGAATGTGTCAAATATTTAGAAGTTTGGTTGGATAGAAGTTTACTCTGGCGGAAACATATTGGTGAGATTGTTGATAAATGTGGAAAATACCTCAATATATTAAAAGTACTGGCAGGCTCTTCTTGGGGAGTGCATACTATACATATGCGTAGAATATATATATCGCTAATAAGAAGTCGACTTGATTATGCCTGTTACTTGTATGATTCTAGTGCAAAAACACATATAAGCAAACTAGACAAATTACAAAACCAAGCACTTAGAATAGTAGGAGGTTTCATAAGAAGCTCACCTATCCATGTAATGGAGAGTGAACTGCACATACCACCATTATTTTTGAGAAGAGAATATCTCGCATACAAGATAATTCTAAAATCATTGTCATGGTCTAATAATACAATGGTCAACACTATTTCAGAATTAGATTCCCTAACTACTAGTAGCTATTAGGCAAATAATAGAAAACCTCTACTGGCTACTTAAAACCTTTAAAGAATTAGGACAACTGCAAATTAATACTTCAGACAGTCTCACACACACGGACAGACGGTTGTCGCAACCCAGTGCTGGGCACGCCACGATTGCGGCGATAAGTCCCCTCTTTGAGGAGTGGCTGGAGAGGCGCCACGGCGTCCTCACCTTCCGCCTGACGCAGGTCCTCACCGGACACGGCAGCTTCGGGAGGTTCCTGTGTCGGATAAGGCGGGAGGAAACGTCCGGGTGTCACCACTGTGTGGATCGCCCGGAGGACACGGTGGAACATACGGTGGAGGTCTGCCCGGCTTGGGCAGAGCACCGCCGTGTCCTCGTGGAGGCGATCGGCGGCAGAGACCTCTCGCGTCCGGCCCTGGTTCAGGCCATGGTACGGAGCGAGAGGGCATGGGCAGCCGTCACCTCCTTCTGCGAAGCAGTAATGCTCGCGAAGGAGGAGGCGGGACGGTTGAGGGAAAGGCAAGTTTCGCGCCCTCTCGCCCCTAGCCGCCGCAGGAGACGCCCAGGGCGTCGGGAATCCCGGGCGGATTTCCGGCCACCGTAGGCGCGGGCTTGCGGACGGTGAGCAATGGGTAGCTCACCGTCCGGTAAGGACCAGGCCCGGGTCGACGGCGCGTTGTATTTCACGCGCGCCTCAAAGAGATGTCGTCAGCACATACAGTTGGGGTCCACTAGGGCCGATGCCTGCCGGGGTCGCGGGAAGGTACTTATGGGTCACCGAGGCCCCCGCAACACAGGCAACAGGAAGGAATACGGGTGGGTTTTAGTCAGTAAGAGTCTGACACACCCTCCCGCTCCGCCCAGAGCGGGAGAAGCATCCGGATGATTTCCCAAAGACAGTCTTAAAATGTTCTCTTTAGACATTTGGATATCTGCTTACAAATTAAAGATACTATTAAAACTGACTTAGAATGTGTAAAGCATTCAAAAAAATGTTATAATTACAATGCTTTGGTGCATGAAGTAGTTTCTGAATTAACTTCCAAATATAGTGATTGGCGTAAAATCTTCACAGATGGATCAAAAAGTAAAGATGGGTGTGGTGGTGCTTTTTACGCTCAAAGTACGGGTTATAAGGCTATGTATAAAATTAATGAAAATATATGTATTATGTCTCTGGAGCTCGTTGCAATATATCAAGCGGTTTCATATTCACTTAGTGAAAATCTAAATAAAGTAGTTATATTTACAGATAGCAAGAGCGCTTTACAGCATGTGGCTCGATGTACCTCTAGTTGCAGAGGCGCATCGATAGCCTATGATATTCTTAAGCTTATTCATTGCTACAACAAAGATGACATTAGGATTATGTTGCAATGGGTTCCAGCGCACATAGGGTTACACGGTAACGAGGAGGCTGATAGACTGTCGAAACTAGCAGTTGAGACGGGCAATGTTACCCCATATATGTCCGATTACTGGGAATATTCGTCAAGGTTTAACAAAGTTTGTTTCGACATTTGGAAAGAATATTTCAGTGAAATGTCCAAAGAAAAAGGAATTTGGTACAAGGTCATCAAAAACGAGCCTCCTCGTGGGCCCTGGTTTCATGATAAATGTTTTAATAGGAGTTATGTTAAGTTAGCGTTAAGGCTTCGTTCTGGCCACTTTCCATCGGCAAAATTTGCGTTCTTGATGCGAAAGGCTGCATCGCCTAATTGTGAAACATGCAACAAAGGGAATCTCTGGCTAGGGAGTTTAATTTAAATATGTGAGATGTTGGTCTTATTCAAAATATTTTAGCATACCCTAAATCAGAAAGGACTAAACGTACAATTTGTGGATTAATTCAGAGGTCTAGGCGGTGATTCATTTTTCATAGTATATATGTACAGTTATAATATGTATAGTTGTGTGTAAATAGAGCATAAGATACAATGGGGTTGACGTATCCGTGTGGATAAAAACCCCTTATTAATAAAGAATAAAAAAAAAGTAGTCGTTGATAGAATAGTATGCCTTTAATTTGTTAAAGGCATACTATATATGGATTTTACTTTAGTTTTAAAGGCAAATCTAGCAAAGAAGAGGGTTGTTTGTTATAAAAAGTAATACCAAGCCCAACATACAATTTATGATCTTCGTGAAGCCGGTGAAATGGATCACGTAATTTATCCTTACTTCTGGTGTTAATATTGTGAATATCACTGTTTTTAGTGTATAAGTATATATTTTGCCTAATATATAAGATGTTGGTGATGATGAACTGTGATGCTACCGTGAGAATACAATAATATCTTTAAAAAAATCTCTCAGAGAAACTGGCATCAAGTGGCATCAAGCTTGTTGGTTTTTGAAGAACAAATATATTTTGAATGTCAGCGGCTTTGTCCCACATCAGAATACCGTAGGACATAACGCTATGGAAATAACTAAAATAGGCTAACCGAGCTGTATCAACGTCAGTGTATTGTCTTACTTTCCTGACGGCGTAAGCGGCCGAACTGAGCCTTCCCGCTAGGCTTGATATATGTGGGCCCCACTGAAGTTTGGCATCTACTGTTATGCCCAGAAAACCGATAGTCTCAGAAGTCTCAGCCCAACGACTATCGGATCAGGTGCGAGTCATCCAACGCAATCACAGGTTGGACGATGCCGCACTTGTCCTGATAGCCGCGGAATACCTCTCCACTCCTACTACATTGTGCTGACGACAGCTCTTTGAGGCGCGCGTGGACCTCTCGCTCCGTACCATGGCCTGAACCAGGGCCGGACGCGAGAGATTTCTGCCACCTATCGCCTCCACGAGGACACGGCGGTGCTCTGCCCAAGCAGGGCAGACCTCCACCGTATGTGCGGGCGATCCACACAGTGGTGACACCCAGGCGTTTCCTCCCACCTTATCCAACACAGGAACCTCCAGAAGCTGCCGTGTCCGGTGAAGACCTGCGTCAGACGGAAGGTGAGGACGCCGTGGCGCCTCTCTAGCCACTCGTCAAAGAGGGGACTTATCACCACAATTGTGGCATGCCCAGCACTGGGTTTCAACAACCGTACTCTCCATGATGCCATGAGATCCCGCCGGAGCTCCGTCCACTGTGCCGTGATTTCTCGCGGCAGCGGACTTACGCCCCGGCGTTTCGCTTCCTTGCGCCACTCACATACGTGCGCGAGGACTTTTGCCTCCAGATCCCATGGCGGCAATCCGGCAACGAGGCTCGCTGCCTCACAAGAGACCGTGCGGTATCCCCGGACCATTCGGATGGCCATGACCATTTGGACAGCGCTCAATCGACGGGCTGGCCGCAGCGCCAGAGAGCGCGTTCATACAGGAGCCCCGTAGAGGGCCATGGACCGCACGACTCCCGCGTAGAGCCTCCGGCAAGAGGCGTTTGGACCCCCTAGATTGGGCAGGAGCCGCTTCAATGCAGCGCCTGCCCGCTTCAGTTTGGGAGCCAAACGTCGTAAATGCTCCACGAAGTTCCACTGGCTGTCGAGGACGAGTCCCAGGTACTTCATCGTCGACTCAACGCCGATGGAAACCTCTCCTACCGTTATTTGGGACCCCAACGGTGGCGCGTTCCGAGGACCATGAAAACACATGGCCTCGGACTTGTGCAGGGCCACCTCGAGTCCCAATTGCCGGATCCTTTCGACGATTGTCGCAACCCTGCGTGCCGCTAATTCGGCCGCCGCCTGGTGCGACCTCCCCTGCGCCAGGACAAACGTGTCGTCAGCGTAGCACACTACGCTGACGCCGCCAGGGAGGTCGGCGCGCAGCACCCAGTCGTATCCGATGTCCCACAGATGCGGCCCCATGACCGATCCCTGTGGGACACCGCACGACATCTCTTGCCGGTTCTACACTCCCTGGTGACCGGGGTAGATGACGGCCCTGTCCGTCAGATAGGCCTCGACCACACGACAGAGGTAGGTCGGGCCGATCCGGTGTTACCGGAGTGCCTCCCTGATGCAACTCCGGGACACCGCCAAGACGACCCCACCCTAGGCAATAGCATTCCCCGTAGTGAGGGCTCGCATGCGCATGATGGCGTCCACCGTAGAGCGCCCCCTGCGGAAACCAAACTGGCTCTCCGCCAAATCCGGCCCCACCCGCACCAGCTGGCCGACGAGGCGGTCTGCAATGACTCTTTCAAAGAGCTTTCCCACCTCGTCAAGCAACAAGATGGGCCGATAAGCGGACGGAGAGTCCGCAGGGTGCCCAGGCGCGGAGGACCAGTTTCCCCGTCTTCCAACGAAGCGGGAACTGGCCCCTCTCCATGCATGCGCTTGGGAGCCCCCTAAGTTGAGGCCCGAGAGACCTCAAGAGGCTTGAGAATTGATTTAGCAGCACCACCCCAACTTGTAATACAGGAAGAGATTACAGACTGGCACATTGCAAAATATACGTAGCGTATAACATGTACGTTCGCAATGTGTCTAAGAGTTTAAAAAAAATAAATCAGTTTGCGGACACGGCCAGTCAAAAGAGTAATATGTGGTTTAAAGTTGAGATGCTTGTCTAGATTAATACCAAGGTATTTAATTGCATCAGTAGATGCAATCAGTGGGCAGTTACAGTTTAGAGTGTTTAATTGACAGGTTTGAGCTTGCAAAGTTAAGGGAGTCGAAGGTTGAGTTGTGATTTTGAGAGAGAAAGTAATCAAAAAAAAAAAAAAAAAAGAAAAAGAAAAATTAGACAGTTGACTGATATAGCCACAGCTAGGTTAGTATACTTTGCTTATTTCCACAGTATTATGTCTTATGGCGTTCTGCTGTGGGGATCGGCAGCTGATGTAGATTCAATTTTTATCTTACAAAAGAGGGCAATCCGCGCAGTATATAGAATGGGTCCTCGTGAGTCCCTTAGCAACAAATTCAAAGAAATTAATGTACTTACTCTGCCTTCTCTTTATATCTTAGAAAGTATTTTGTATGTTCGCAAGAACTTATGTCTTTTCAAAACAAGAAGTGATTTCCATAATATAAATACACGTAGTAAACATGAAATTGTGATACCCAAATTTAGATTAACAAAAACAAGCAAATCATTTGTTATTAACAGTATCCGCTTTTATAACAAGTTGCCAAAGTCAGTTACAGAACTTAGCGATGGTAAGTTCAAAACCCACATCAAACGTGTCCTTATCAAAAACGCATATTACAAGATTAAAGACTACGTTGAAGACAAGGAAGTTTGGCAATAATTCCTTCTGCACATGTGGCTTCCCTGGTACACCAGAAACGGCATAACTATGGAAATATCTATTAACTGCTCCCAAATTACGATGTTTATTATTATTATTTTTTAGACATACATTTTTGACATTATATTTTCACTATTTGACATTATATACCTACAATTTATATTTCAGACTTAATATTATTAATATTATTTTACATGGATTCTTGTGTACGTTGTGAATGTGAGAACGTTGTAGGCTTAATAGACTAGATCTTTTTTTCTTTAGACCGTTTCCTTTTCTCTTTTTTTTTTGTTAAGTACTTTTCGACAGGCCTACACTGTTCTCCCATACTTAATTTGTGTAATTTGAAAACATTGTAAAAGCCAATTATTTTTAAAAGAGTAACCGTGGAGTTTCTTGCCGGCTCTTCTCCATAGGAAACAACCAATTGGAACCGTGCACCTAGCTTCTGACGTTTCATAAGTGCCCATGTAGGTTTATGTGAAATAAAAATATTTTGATTTGATTTGATTTGATTTGATTTGATAATCAATTTTGTTTTGGAGGTATTTAATGTGAGTGAGTGAGACATAAGCCCGCTACGCAGACATCAAACCCTTTCTGAGCGGTAGTTTGGAGACTGGACCACGAGTTGTCAGAGAAGGTGATGGCAGTGTCATCAGCAAACGAAATAATGTTTCCGGAATTTAATTTTATATTACAGAGGTCATTGATGAAGACCAAAAAAAGAGTGGGACCTAAGACACTGCCTTGCGGTACTCCGTAGGCAATAGGCAGTTCTTCACTTAAACGTTTGTCGATTTTGACCCTCTGTGAGCGGCCTGAGAGATAAGATTGAAAGAGTTGAAGTTGTAAATCTCTGACACCCAAACGTTCGAGTTTGGATAATAAGCAAGGGAGAGGAACGGTATCAAAAGCCTTAGCGAGATCAATAAATACAGTGAGAATTTTTTTGCGGTGATTGAGTTTGTCAACAATACCGGTTATCAATTTTAAGGCCGCATCAGAAGTCGATTTACTCTTTCTAAAAACAACTGTTTAGTTGAGAGCAGGTATTAGTCTCAAGGTAACTGATGAGTCTTTTATTTATAAGTCTTTCTATTTACTGTACCACGGTCCCCCCTCTTGAATATAGGATAAATGATAGCCAATTTGAAGGAGGAAGGAAAAGTATCGGAATCGAAACAGAGGTTAAAAATGTGGCATAAGATAGGTGACAGAAGGATGCAATACCTATTCAAAAATGCCGTGGAGATGCCATCGTGTCCTATTGCAGCATTAGGTTTGAGAGACTTTATAACGGAAATTATCTCATCAGAGCTTGTTCCTAACAAAGCAAAAGAGTTAGGGCGAGTTGTGTGCGGAGAGGACATATGTGGACCCAGAAGGCGGGATGATGGTTGGATTTTTGTAATACAATCAGCAAGATTCTTACCAATATTAGCAAAGTAAGCATTAACATCATTAACAGATTGGTTTTATGTAAACTTGCATGTAATTGTGTTGGAGATCCAATAAATAAATAAATCACCACTGCTCTCAAAACGGTGAAGGAAAAAATCGTGAGGAAACCGGCATGTCCTAGAACCAAAAATTCGAACATGTGACATCTACCAACCCGCACTGGGCCCGCGTGCTAGATTGCAGCCCAATTCCTCTCATAGAGAGGATGCCTATGTCCCAGCAGTGGGAACAATATAGGCTGATTATGTATAGTTATTATGGTTATCAAACAGTTAAAAGTTAATTAACCATTTTTAAGATTTCAGGATGAGTGAACCCCGAAATGTATTTGAAAAGTTTCAGATAAAAGCCCCGTGCTTAGGGACCTTTCACATTCTAACTAATATTATAAATACGAAAGTGAGTTTGTATATTTGTTTGTTACGCTTACACGCTAAAACGGCTGACCAGATTTGGATGATATATGGCACATGGATAGACCATGACCTAGATTAGGACAAAAAATACTTTTTATTCCGATATTCCCACGAGATCGGTACTTATGCGGGTGAAACCGCGGGGCACTGCTAGAAATATTATACCTAGCTGCGCGCTGCGGTTTTATCCGCATAAGTCTCGATCCCGTGGAAATATTGGGATAAAAGTTTCCCTTGTGTTAATCCAGACAGATAATAAACACTGTGTGCCAAATATTTCATCCAAATCCGTTCCGCCGTTTTTGCGTAATTGAGTAACAAACATCTAAACTTTCATATTTACACTCGGCGTCACAAAAATCGCACTTCTCCGAAAATAAGTTTCAAGCATGTCCCGCCATCAACGAATACATTAAACCTAATTAATATTGGTATCAATTAAAAGTATAACGACCTTTAAATTAACAACAGTTAGAATTCCTAAACACAACAAATTTCATTCACGGCACCCATGTCACTGGTCGTCTTGGTCTCTTGTGGTCTCTCTTCCGGTCGGTTGGAATGGCCGCGGGCACATTCCAACCGGTCTCTTGTATGCTGCGCAGTCTCTTTTAACTTTTGGCAATTGGTTGATAACAATAGGTTTTAAGTTGTTTTTGAGGACTTTGTTGTAATTTTTGCTGTTAAAATAAAACGACACGTTTTAATAATTTTCATTAGCTTTCTTTTTTTTATTACCTAGTTAACAAAAACCAAATTTATTGCTTTATTCTAAACATTAAATAAATTGTCTTTCCAATGATTTCTTATAGTCATATGTCTACCATTGATTAATAAGGTTAAAATGACTTTAAAGGGAATTCTTAATGACGTGTGATGTTTGTGACGCCGCGCCGAGTGTAGTATTAACGTGAAAGTTTGTACGTTTAAATGATGTTGCAATCCATACTGCAACTGCAGTATGGAACTCAGACTTGAAATCTTGACACATTTCGGATTACAGGTTTACAGGTTTTAGTTGTTTCCAATAGATTTTAGTTGTTTCCAATAGGTGTTAGTTGTTTGCAACATGTTTTAGTTGTTTCCAACAGGTTTTAGTTGTTTCCTATAGGTTTTAGTTGTTTCCAATAGGTTTTAGTTGTTTCCAATAGGTTTTTTGATGTGAAAAATCTTTCCGCTCGCTTTCTCTGGGAGTGATTTTCTGAAAAGGGACG
Source organism: Atethmia centrago (assembly GCA_905333075.3). Classification (NCBI taxonomy): domain Eukaryota; kingdom Metazoa; phylum Arthropoda; class Insecta; order Lepidoptera; family Noctuidae; genus Atethmia; species Atethmia centrago. The sequence continues at coordinate 9,868,425 of HG995379.1, forward strand.
GAAGTGTGTAAAAAGCGTGTGTGTGTGAAGGGACAGCTTGAGCATGTAATAAATAAGTACTTTTTAATAGCATGGAATGAGTGTACTTATTCTTGGAACACGTAAGTACTTTATAGGTTGTAAGTAGAGGGAGTCGAATTTAAACCAGTGGGCGACCTCTAGTAGAAGTAATGAATAATTATTCGAAAAAATATTTTTCAGTCTTTAGCTTTTTAAATTTGGAGATTAATTTCTGTCGCTGCTCAGTTGAGATGGTGAGATGTCAGATATTACACATCGTATACGACTACTGTCAGGCTCGCTTGTTTTTTATTGGGGGTTTTCATGCTCAAGAAAACTAGCTCAGCAGAAAAAAATAAGTAAACTAGCTTTTGCCCACGGCGGCGCCCGCGTGGATATTGGAAAGTATCCCACGGAACTTACTACGGTCACACAATAACGGCTGCCCATAAACAGAACGTTTTTGACAGATTTTCATGCGGCCGTTTCATTTCGACCGTTCTTTAGAAAGAACCGCTTTCTAAAGAAACCAAAGCTTAGGATACTCAGTGCTTGTTAACAACAACTATGAGTGGTACAGCAAGAGCCCTACTTATCAATGAACACACCAGCGTGCTTTGCTAAAGACAACAAGTTAGGGGTGCTACCAGGGTTGCTGGATGTCCTTATTTTGGCAGGACGTCCCCGTTTTTAGCCACAAATTAAATGACCCGCGCGGGACTGCGTCGGCCCGCTTTTTGGGGGATAAAAAAGAGTAATTTGTAAGTTACGTATTATTTATTTATATTATATCCCTTTGAACTGTCTGACAACCAGTCTTACCAAGGGGTATCGTATTACCCAGTAACTGGGTTGTGGAGGTCATATAGGCAGTCGCTTCATGTAAAATACTGGTATTCAACTATATCCGGTAAGACTGGAAGCCGACCCCAACATAGTTGGGAAAAGGCTAGGCAGATGATGCTTATATCCCTTTGAAGACTTAACTGCCTTACAGAGCAAACCAGACAATTATTGTTATTACTACAGGAAAGTAACAAATTTTTATAAAAATATAGTTTTATGGCTATCTAGCTACCTTATTTTTTTTTATAATTTTAAATTTAAACTCAGTTATATGGATAATAATGAAATAATAATAAAAACATATTCAAAAATATAAGGTACAACGTTAAATAACAGCTTGTCTTAAATCTATGTCAAGTTCACCCATGATTTGTGCCTGAACTAGGTAATCCTGTGTTTCAAGCGATTGGAGGTAACATTAATTGATTAAATAATCACATATCATATTAATCTTATTGGTACATAAATGTAAAATGTCTAAAATTATAGTATCTTAACTTAACTAATTAAAAAATTACAATAATACAAACAATATTTTACTTTAGCACTAGTAATAACTTATCTGTATCTTCATAGGACGTAGTTTGAAGAGTTTCCTTAAGGATTTTCTTGCAGTTAGTAGATGCTTCCGTTTTCATTTAGCCTGTTATATAGTAACGGATCGAGGTACATATAAAATTTGGCTGTGAAAGCATGTTTTGTACTTTTTGAGCGCAAACTATATCTTTCCGTCTCCTTTTAGTAAATTCAGTGCTGTATGGAAGTGCTGCATGTTGTTTTAGTACCGTGCTCATTATAAATAACTGCCGAACTGTTAATAGGTACTTCACAAGATTTATACAGGAGGTTAGTGGGGAATAGGAAAGGTCGGCAAGTAGCCACCTTGAGAATAGCTCTTTGAGCTCTTTCAATTGGCAATAACAAAGTTTTACTTGCCCCACCCCATGAAGTAATACAATAAGTCAAAATTGACTGACAAAGAGCAAAGTACACTTGCCTAATTATTTTTGGATTTGCAATAAATCGTAACTTTTTGAATACGTATATCAGCATGTCGATTCTGTAAAAATCTCACCGTAAAAACTCGCGTGGAGTGAGCTGTCAGTGTCATCCCACTGATACTAGAGAGTGACCAAGCTTTACATTTATAATCATAATCGAGATTTTAATAATATTTGTATGCTAATCCTATTGATCTTTTTATATTATTTCAAAACTAGTATTTAAGTGTTGAAACGTTACTATTTAGGGTTTTTTTTTTAAATAAAATAGCTAGACAGAAATTCAGTCAGAAACTAAATTTTGTTTTTTTTTTATTCCAAAAGGTTTGGTAATTTTCGCAGCCGCCATCTTGCTTTTTAGATTTGACCTCACTATCGTCTTTAACACCCCCGAAAACCGTGAAAACGACACACATGATGAAAAATGTTTGTAGCCGCCATTTTGGATTTTGATATAAAGGTGGGAAAAAAAAAAAAAGCCACCCGCCGGCCGGTGCGCGCGCTGCGCGAGGGTCAGTTGAAATGTTGAATTTTGTTACAGTATTGATGACGGTGATTTAATGAATTTTATTTTATTATTGGCAACGCCTAGGTCGGTATAAATTTACCTACCTAAAATGAAATATTAGAAAGGTACTTATTAAATATACCCAGACACACACATCGATTAGTTAGGTTTCCACATAGTTTGTGAGGGGATGAATTCTATGGTCCGTCAGCCAGGCACACTTTTAGCACCCGATCACTTGACACACTCGGTTATCTCTTCTTATTGAACAGATTTGGGTTAATAACAACGCTGAATAACGTCGCACAGTCTTTTGTCGACTCAATCCACTATCGCTTCTTCAAAACACATCGCGGTTGGGTCACGGGATTGCGTTTATTTAATCAATTAAAACACATCGCGATTGGGTCATGGGATTGCGTTTATTTAATCAGGTAACTGATTATAATCAATAGAATTAGCATAAAAATATTATTAAAATCTCGATTATGATTGTAAATGTAATCCTTGGTCCATCCCTAGTATCAGGTGGGATGACACTGACAGTTCACTCCACGTTCACTTCACTTAAGTTTTCACGGTGAGAAGGTTACAGAATAGCACTGCAGCTTACGAATTCTATTCTATTTTGAATGAATAGCAATAAATGAAATACTGCTGATTATTTAGGTTTTTTTTACTATGTCCCGGTTTCGACGAAATAATCCCCTATTTTTACTCAAAAGGTTCCAAAACCCCGCTTTACCCGAAAAAAAATCTGGCAACGCTGGGCAGCTGAACAATAAAACCGACTCAAAGCAACAACTGCACATACATATTTGGCTTTCATTTGGCTCGTCGATCAGCAAACTTCGTTCCGCACCTACCTTCGCTGTACTGGGTCGGCTCGTCACAATTCGAGCTAACCCGAGAGGCTGTTCCCGAACATATATGTATCTATAAATTTTCTGTACGTATTTATATTCGTAATACCAGTAGGTATGATAATTGCAGTACACCACGGACTACCCCCCTAGTTAACTTATTGTCTCCCTGCCCATCCCAAGGTTATCCGATAGATATCGTTATAAGCTATAAGACTGCTGTTGTACCTTGAATATGAATGATTATAAATGTAAAGGAGCTGTTAAATTTGTATGTACAATAAAGCATATTCTATTTATATATCTACAATTCTTCACAAATGTAGTGGATTTTAAGGCCTAGCTTTGCCGAGCCACCAGCCGAGCCGAAGTGTGTTGTACCCCTTTTTTTTTTTGGATGGGATATTATCAAATAACTTCTCCTGCCCTAGGTGGACCGGGAGGGTGTGTCAGACTCTTACTGACTATAACCCACCGTGTTCCTTCCGTTGCCTGTGTTGCCATGGGCTTCGGTAAACCTTTCGTACTTTCCCGCGACCCCGGCAGGCATTGGCCCTAGAGGACCCCTACACTTGTGCAGACATCTCTTTGAGACAACGCGCGTAGAACACAAAGCGCTATCGACCCGGGCCTGGTCCTTATCGGACGGCGAACCACCCATTGCTCACCGTCCGCAAGCCCGCGCCTACGGTGGCCGGAAATCCGCCCGGAATTCCCGACGCCCAGGGCGTCTTCTGCGGCGGCTAGGGGCGACAGGTCATGAAATTTGCGTTTCCCTCAACCATCCCGCCTCCTCCTTTGGGAGCATTACTGCTTCGCAGAAGGAGGTGACGGCTGCCCATGCCCTCTCGCTCCGTACCATGGAACCTGAACCAAGGCCGGACGCGAGAGATCTCTGCCACCGATCGCCTCCACGAGGACACGGTGGTGCTCTGCCCAAGCCGGGCAGACCTCCACCGTATGCTCCACCGTGTCCGGGCGATCCACACAGTGGTGACACCCGGGCGTATCCTCCCGCCTTATGCGACACAGGAACCTCCCGAAGCTACCGTGTCCGGTGAGAACCTACGTCAGGTGGAAGATGAAGACGACGTGCCGCCTCTCTAGCCACTCCTCAAAGAGGGACTTATCGCCGCAACAGTAGCGTGCCCAGCACTGGGTTGCGACAACCGTACTCTCCATGTCGCCATGAGATCCCGACGGAGCTCCGTCCACTGTGCCGCGATTTCTCGCGGCAGCGGAGTTACGCCCCGGCGATTCGCTTGTGTTGCACCCCTAAGGCGTCGTTCACACAGATATGCGCACCGGCGGCGGCGGAGCGTGGGACTGCGAGTTTACTCTAGGTAATTAAACACAACCGGCCAAGTGCATGTTGGACCACGCACAATGAAGGGTTCCATAGTCGGGCAATTTATTCCAAAAACAAACTTAACATTGTAACTACAATGTTAAGTTTGTTTTTGGAATAAATTGTCGATGAATGAGAGAACATGTTTTTCAACTGATAAACATGGTCTCTCATTCATCAATATATGCCACGGTCAACTCTCCAACTACAAATGTAAGTTGGTCGACTATTACTCGTTAACTTGTAAAGCCTATTCAGCTGTGATAGTTTTCCTTTTAACTTCGTTATAATAATATACTACTGCCATGATCTTTTAAACATATCCAAAATAAACAATTTCTGGCAGGGAGGGGGGGGGGGGGGGGCAGACAGACTGACATCAGAGATGACTATAGAACCGACCCATTCAATGTCTGTGAATTGACGTTAGATCAGTCTAGTTGACGGTAATAAGGTAATATCTTTTCAAATTCTCGTTGGTCTCATAATGTTATCAACCGCGTAGGTTGAATATGGCACAACCAGCCAAAGCTTCTACAGTTATGTACGTGGCCGTTAATATTGCACATATTGTTTAAAAAAAAACTGTCACACATGAAGGATTGACATAGTTCAACAGCACTGAACACCGAGGTTGACAGAGACACCTGGACTAAGAAAACCTCTGAACTTCCTCTGCGTCTGAAGAGTGGTCTAAAGCCTCATTCTTCTTATTCGTTCCGGCTGGCTGTTATTATTTATGGGCCGTTTTGAGTGTCTTCGCACTAAGCGTGAGCCGTAATACATGCGAGCCCATTGCAGGTCGGTGAACCTTTCGAATGTCTTCGAATTTTTGGTTCTTGGACATCTCGATTTCTTTGCGATTGTCCCCAAACCGCAATTCTAATTAAATTACCCAACAATTTATATATCTGACATTACCATTTTAAAAAGAGAAACAGCAGTCGCGTCTGGCATTCGTTTGACTGTTCGAGATATCTCCGTACGTACGCGTTTTCGCCCAATTTCTGTACTTATTGTGTACATTTGGTTGGTGGTCATGTCCGCTAAACTCGTCGAATAGCAGTCGTATCGAGAGATCCGATTCTTTTTAGCAGGACTGTTTTAGGCTGAGCTCATTGATGTTTATATCCTTTTCAGCAAGACTGCGCTAAGCGGAGTTTATTGATGTTTTAAGTAAGTTTATCTTATGTCAGTCGCTGAATTTATCAATTTATTCTTATGCGACTACATAATTTACAGTAGTCTAGACTAAGTAGTTTGTTGAACGAGCTCCAAGAAGAGAAATCTAGAATCTATCTAAAAATCTAGAAAGTAGGTGCTTTGAACTGTTAGTAACTTCGAATATTGTAGGTGCGGTACCTACTATTTCTGGTTTCAGTTACATAAGTCGTCATGGCCAAGGTGAAGATGACGGAAGTTTCACGCTTTGTGGCAGACTGTGTTGTGGCAGCCGGCAGTCCTCGCAAGCCTGCGGAGGAACTAGCAGACCTGCTACTTGCGGCCGACAAATGCGGCCATCGCAGTCATGGACTGAACAGATTAGGTAAGCATACAATCATTATCAAACTAGAACATAGATACAAGATTTTTTTATAAATAAAACAAAATGAAACAATATGTAATAGAGTAGACATACTCAAAAATAATCATGAAGTCATTATAAAAGTAGCTACTATACAAATAGGTACAGTGGTACAGGTAAACCAGAAAACTTATGCGCTTCGGTAATCTTCGTGGTGTTTCCGAATTAGCACGAACGCCGCGCCACAGGGTGACGTGAGGGTTAACGCAGCAGTGTAAAACTTAGAATCTGCGGTAGGCGAGCAGCCTCGTGTTGCCGCGGGCGGCCTGGCGTCGCCGCTGGCAGTACCGCTGACAAAACACCACGGCCGCGCGACCTTTACGAGCTTTGCAAGCGATACTGTTATTTTAATTATGACGCCTAGTCTCCTCTTGACTAGTTTCGTTTCTACATTCGGCAAGGAAACTCGTGTGTTTGGAGTGAAAATGATGGAATTGGTTATTATAGCACTTATTTCTGAAGAAAAAGATGAAAGAAACAAACAAAGGAAAAAAGAAAAAGGGATATGTGGGTCCATGACTTATAGAAGAAACGGGCGACCTTTTCGAGCTTTTCAAGCGATACTGGTCTTTTACGAGTAATTCAAACTTATTTCACACTGAAATTGCTCGCCGCGCCGCTGCCGGCCGCTGCTTTCCCGGTGTGAATCGCCCCTAATTTTTTGTACTGCCGCGCTTTGTAAGCAGTAGGTAATAATTAATACATTGTCTACCTATCACTGCGCGTTTGCATGAAGTTCCTACTCGTTGTTCCTTACTCCGGACGCAGATCATCTGGGTCCATTTCAACATGTCATGATTTTTTCTCGTTTCGGTGTTTTTATTTTTTGTTTGAAGGTTTTATTGATTTTAACTTTAAATTATCCTTCAGTCTATTTTAATGAATGTATGTTCGATGGGATCCAAATATGTTAAGAAACCTACGAGATATTTGAGATCAATTTTAAATGTCACCGAAATTGTATACATCTTGCCACCGAAATTAAATTTAGGTCACTGAAATGAAAATCTATACAAAAACAAAGAGAAACAACTTCGTGACACAATGTCACAAGCCGCAAGTGTCATTTTTAATGACGCTTAATAAAGTTTCTTTCGCTAAATGTCCTTTTCGCAAGACGAAAGAAAACGACGAAGCAAAATGGCGAATTAGTAGACAGTCGATCCCATCCTCGTTTCTGAGTCAATCTCGCAGAGAAACCCCAAGCAATAGCCCTTTCCCATATGTGTGCCCTTGAAAAGGGTCTGATCTTTCATCGACTAATAATCGATGAAAGATTTTACATTTACACCGTCCTTACATATTATAAAACAAAGTCCGGGCCCCGTCTGTACTCTCATCGCGATAAACTTAAAAACTAATCGATTGTTTTTAAACGGTTTTCACCAATGCACGGAGTGATTCATGAGGAAGGAGATTAAGGTTTTGTGTGAGTTGGCTGAAATATGTTCTACAGAATTGTACATCTTAAAAAAAATAACAAAAAGTCTTATAGCATACGAGGGTCATTCAATAAATACTTAGCCTACAAAAAGTAAACCAAAATTTTGGAAAAGTGGCAATTTATTTTTCAACAAAGTCTCCTTTTAGTTCGATACACTTAGCCCAGCGATGCTCCAACTTTTTTAACCCGTCCGAAAAATAGTTTTTGTCAAACTCTGCAAAATAGGCCTCCGTGGCGGCGATGACCACCTCATTCGATCCATATCTATTCCCGGCGAGTGATTTTTCAGATTAGGAAACAGAAAGAAGTCACAAGGGGTCAAATCTGGAGAATACGGTGGATGGGGCAACAATTCGTAGCGTAATTCGACCAATTTGGCCATGGCAACGGCAGACGTGTGAACCGGTGCGTTGTCGTGGTGAAACAGCACTTTTTTCTTCGCCAGATGGGGTCGTTTTTTCTTTAATTCGGCGTCGAATCGGCCCAATAAATCGGCATAGTAAAGCCCTGTAATTGTTTTACCCTTCTCGAGGTAATCGATGTAGATCACACCTTGTGAATCCCAGAAAACGGTGGCCATAACTTTTCCGGCCGATTTTACAGTTTTCGCCTTCTTTGGAGCACGTTCCCCGGTCTGGATCCATTGTTTTGATTGCTCCTTGGTCTCTGGAGTGTACCAGTGGATCCAGGTTTCATCGACGGTCACAAAACGATGCAAAAACTCCGCTGGATTCCGCTTAAACAGCGCTAAACACGTCTCCGATGTGGTCTCACGGTTGCGCTTGTTTTCTGGTGTGAGTAAACGCGGCACCCATCGCGCCGACAGCTTTCTCATGCCGAGTTCCTCGTGAAGAATATGATGCACTGTTCCTTCTGAAATGCCTACAGTCTCAGCTAGCTCCCGAACCTTCAATCGGCGATCTGCCAATACGAAATCATGGATTTTTTTAATGTTTTCTTCCGTAGCAGCTGTTTTCGGTGCACCTGGACGTGGTTCATCAAAAACCGACGTACGGCCACGTGCAAACTCGTTGAACCAATTCTTGACGGTGGCCATCGATGGAGAAGAGTCACCGTACACAGCATCCAAGCGCTCTTTGATTTCGATGCGCGTTTTCCCTTCCAAAAATAGCAATCGAATCACCGCACGATATTGCTCTTTTTCCATTTTTGTAAAACCGATCGACACGTTCGCTTCCATAAGTTGTCAAACTAAAACAAATGAAGGGATTGGAATGAAAATTTGAAAAAAGAATTAAAAAAGAATGTGCTACACTGTGGTAAAACTCTTTTGAAACTACAGCGCCCTCTGGCGATGAGGCTAGGTACTTATTGAATGCACCTCGTATGTCGTATCTTCTAAGGATGACCCACAGTAACCATTTTTATCGTTTAGAATTTGATAAATATGTCTTTGTTATTTCCGAACCTATTTTAACCGGTATTATATTAATCCTTATCCTATAAAATAATTATTTATTTCATTTGGGCATTTAATTTAGATTAAAATATGCCTTTACATCATACCATTTAAATGAATACTTTAAAAGATATCACAGATTCAAAATTACGCGTGACAAAATAATTATGGTGGTTGACGGCGGTGTGGGGACAGTGCTAGGAGTCAATGACCTTTTCCTCGGCTATGTGGTATGTGATCATTTCCTTTCCTATTAGTACCGGTAGTACGTTTTCGCGGAAGGATCCACTTATATATTTTTTTGGTAATAGCTTTGTAATAGTTTCGTAAGGAAAACAGAGATCGTAAAAACATTAAAATAGATCTAAAAACAGCCATAAGCCTCATTAGAGTCCGAAGTATTGTAAATGTCTGATGGCTGTGACGATGCCCTCAGCCCTCTCCCTCTCTCCTAAATGTTGCTGTGCCCGACAGGGTCCATATTGGTCTTTTACTTTTATATCATCTGTGTAATACAAATGTAATGCAATAAAGAATTGAGAATTGATGAATGAGAGACTTTTATACAGTTTTTAAATTTATCCAAACATTCTTGGCAATAGTTACTTAGTCTAATACGCCATGACTAGCTAAGGGTAGGTTTAGTTAGTATCTATAGACGCAGCGACTTGTCTTTGCTGACTTCGGTAAATATTTGGAAATCTCACGACTACACAAGGATTTTGAAATCCGATTTATTGCTAGCGATTTTAAAATCTGTGTGTGTACGTGAGATATTTCCAAATCGCTAAACAAAACTAATGTCGCTTTTACCAAGCACTATACAGAATAAGCAACTACTTCTATGGTTGTAACAGCTCTTTAGATATCATCATCGCGCGTTCGTATTTCCGAAGATATACAATTATTCACGAAGCGCATGTACTCTTCTTGGGATATCTGTACTTAGATACAAGATGCCTGTGCAAAGGCTAATAAGAGCTGCTGTTTGGTGAGCTAAAGTCTTGCCTAACATTCACTGCAACTTTCGTTTTTAATTAATTATAATTATTTGTACGTTATCAGTTATAATTAATGAATTTTAATGTCAAGAACGCTACATCCACGACATTTTGGCTGGGTTGTGCAATCCATTCAATACGCCGAAGATTTTAAACGAGACCGCATCGACAGCATGGGTTAATGCTAATAACGTGCTGGGTGCCACAGCTGGCAACTTCGGCGCGGACCTAGCAGTCCGGAAGGCCAAAGACACAGGAATAGGATGCATCTCAGTGAAAGGTAACATCAGCAGCTCAACTCTTTACGTACTTGTGATCTTTTCAATCTACATACAAATCCAAGTTGATGGAAATTTATGGAGAGTAATTTTTTAAGGGTTCTGTACCAATAAAAAATCCCAACATTGTTGGTTTAAGGTTATTCAGACTGGACTAGCCTTAAACCAACAATGTTGGGGTCAGGTTCCAGTCTAACACACGAAATTTTGATGAAACAATATTTTCTCCACTTCCTTGTTTGATATTGATCTACATAGTCCTTTACATTAAAATCTTTATTTTCCAGGGTCCAATCACTTCGGCATAGGTGGCTACTGGGCCACCAAACTAGCAAGCTGTGGGATGATAGGCTTGGTATTCACCAACGGTTCACCTCTAGTAGCACCCACCAGAGGTACCAAGGTCAGCTCCACTAGCAATAAACAGGTTACTTACAGGAAATCCTGTAGGATACCAGCAAAACTCTCCATACTAGGGCATGCAATAACGGTTTCCCTGTTTTAATTTTTACCGGAAAACTGCCCATTTTGACGATTAGTAGGTAAATTACCAGTAAAAGCTAATCAAGCCGCAAATTTGTCGATGTATAAAATGTTTATTTTTGACATTTTTTCGTTACATACATACCTACATACATAACATCACGCCTTGTTTCCCCGAAGGGTTGAGCAAAGGTCTTCGCACCCATATGAGATCGGCACCGGATCGGCAACACTCGCCTCATCATCGGCTCCGCCATCAACAAGGCGTGAACTCAACGTAAGGACTGAACCAGATCGGCTCAGCACCTTTTTCTCAATTGTGTCGTGGTGGAAAATCCTCATGGATGTCCTACGACCTGGGGCGGGCGGAGGGGTCTGTCAGACTCTTACTGACTAAAAACTACCCCGGTCTTCCCCTCCCACACTTGCACCGGGGATCATGGGATCTAGTGGGATCATGGGCCACCTCAGGCCCGCGGGGAGGAAAGAGGTGTAACACTCCTTCCGTGACGTCCAATAGGGGCACGCGTGGAACACTACGCGCCGCCACCTCGGGTCCTGCTGTGTGGGGGGCGACGGATGTCCCGAATCCGTCGCCCCTGGACCCATTTAGGGGGGCTGGAAGAAGGCGTTGTCCGCCCTCCACCGACGCCCGGTGTGCCTGCTGCGGGCAGGGTGAGTGGAAGAGATCTCCCACTCACTTTCTGCAGCCTCCATCTGCGACATGACTATTTCGCAGAAGGCTACCATCGAGTCCCAGGAATCCTCCACTTGTGCGTTTACCGTATGAAATTCTGTGTTTTATTTTCGCCAACGAAATAATCGATTATATTATCGATTGTCTGACGTGGATTTCTTAGTGGGAAAACATGTACGTAACATGGTTTCCTACTGTGAAATCCACGTTACGTTCGTTCACGTTTTTGTGAAATCTAATAAATTCAATATTGGCATATTGAATTTATTCGATGTCACAAAAACGTTTTAATAAGTTTCACTCTAAAAATCTCAAAGTTTCGGTTTTATACGCGGGGCCCCCTTTTGCGCGGGGCCCGTAGCAATTGCTACTCTTGCTACGTAATTAGTTAGGGAACGTAGTTAGTTAGTTAATCGGGCGGTGCTTTAAAAATAAATTTAAATTTTTGGATTTGTGACTCCGCGGTTAGATGACTCCTTCCGAGCATATCGAATGATTGTGAATAGCTGTGCCGGGTTCTGTGCCGAGCTGATATGCGTGCGATGCATTACAGATTCTGGTTCAGAAAATGTCATTAAAAAAAAAACAATTTCTAATTATCTGGTGGATAGTGCCAATCCAGACTTAAACAAACAAGCCCTTAGAGCCTTTTTTTATCTTGTTGCAGGCAGCGTTGGGTACTAACCCGTTGGCAGCAGCGGGTCCGGGTTTAAAAACAACTGGACCATTTCACCTCGACCTTTCTACTTCTAACGTGGCTCTAGGAAAGGTACAGTAACCAGCCTAGTTTTAGAAAAAAGCTTGGCCGTTTCTATCATGCCTTCCTATGTCGTCGATCTAAGCTCATTGAGCCATATTAAGGGTCGGGTAATCGCCTGACCTTGGTCATACAAATGTGCGTCGCGCTCATGCCGCGCCGCTGTTTGGTTTCATAGAGAAAAATTTATTTCTTGTAACGAAAATAAGAATATTTGAATTAAAATACAGATAGAATTATAGATAATAAAATAGTCCGTTCATACAAAAGAAAGTGAAGAAAATAACTTATGTAGTTTGAAAGTAATTTCGTTTTCTATGCTTTGGGTAGACATTACTTCCTGAATTTATTTCATAAAGTATTTTACTACAATACTTAAATATTCACATATAGAATTGATGTGTATGCGTTTTAGTTTAACATACAATTTTTGCATAACTTACTTGCATCATATGAAGGCGTAAAAACAGATTTAAAAGGCACTAAAATCATATATCTGCGCCTTAACGCCCGCACCTACCTAAATAAATAAATCTTGTCTCAATTGTGTAACGCACTCACAATCCCAATGCCATTAATTTTGACAAGTCAACAACATTCATTGCGGTATTTATGTTGTCGACCAAACGAATTTTTTAAACATCATTCATCCATCGAATGTGTATTATGCAATTGGGTTGTAGATGTGAATCAGACATTATTCTTATGGTCACTTCATGAATTTTCAGATAGAAATGTGTCGGCGAAGAGGTACCAAGTTGCTACCAGGCTGGGCACTAGGACCCGATGGAAAAGAAACGCTGGACCCAGGTTTGGTGAGTAACAAGAAAAAACATGTCATTAGATAATTATCATCGTCGGCTTTGTCTAAGTGCCTGGACAGTCGTATTCTAGTGGACGCAATCAAATGCTGATTTCAGCAGCGCATTCGATAAAGTGGATCACTGCCTTCTTATTAAAAAAAATGGCTCAACTGTGTGTGAGTGGAACGTTGATATCGTCGATATGGTTTAAATCTTACCTAGAAAGGAGAAAATCAAATTTTCTCTGAAAGCTATCTAGCAACCTCTGGAATCCCGCAAGGATCGCATTTGGGGCCGATTCTCTCTGTTTTCATTAATGACATAACTGAGTGCTTCAAACGCTCCCGTAGTTATTTGTTTGCGGACGATTTAAAGATAATGAAGCCAATTCAGAGTAACTTAGACTCCAAAATGCTAGACTGGTGCAAAGTAAACAAAATGCTTTTAAATATTAGTAAATGACACTACATCACAGTTCACTCGTAATAAAAATGTTGTTGAGAACAAATACTACAGAGTTGAAGTAAAGAAACTGAGCAAAATTCGCGTCCTGGGAGTTCAACTCGATCAAGCCCTAAAGTTCGATGTCCACATCCTGAATATTGTCTCAAGATCTTTTAAGGTACTGGGATTGGTTTTGCGAAATAGTAAGGAATTTAAAAGGCCCGCTACAAAAATAAAGCTTTTCAATACTTTAGTCCGTTCCATCCTAGAATATAGTTCCGTGGTATGGAATCCGCATTACGAGGTTTACTGCAAGCGATTAGAGAGTGTCCAAAAACGGTTCTTTTACCATCTGAGCTACGGAGATCACTTGGCTAAACAACTCACTAGCTACACTGACCGGTTGAACATTACCACATGGATACACTAACCAGTCGTAGGAAGAAACTGGACTGTGTCATCCTTCACATAATATTGAGTGGAATGATAAATTGCAGTGAACTTCTGAGTTCATTAAAGATTAGTATTCCGTCACGAATTCCCAGGCATAACACTTCGGGGTGTCACCACTGTGTGGATCGCTCGGAGGACACGGTGGAGCATACTGTGGAGGTCTGCCCGGCTTGGGCAGAGCACCGCCGTGTCCTCGTGGAGGCGATCGGTGGCAGAGATCTCTAACGTCCGGCCCTGGTTCAGACCATGGTACGGAACGAGAGGGCATGGGCAGTATTGGGCAGCCGTCACCTCCTTCTGCGAAGCAGTGATGCTCGCGAAGGAGGAGGCGGGACGGTTGAGGAAAAGGTAAATTTCGCGCACTCTCGCCCCTAGCCGCCGCAGGAGACGCCCTGGGCGTCGGGAATCCCGGGCGGATTTCCGGCCACCGTAGGCGCGGGCTTGCGAACGGTGAGCAATGGGTAGCTCACTGTCCGGTAAGGACCAGGCCCGGTTCGACGGCGCGTTGTATTCCACGCGCGCCTCAAAGAGATGTCGTCAACAGGAAGGAATACGGAGGGCTTTAGTCAGTAAGAGCCTGACATACCCTCCCGCTCCGCCCAGAGCGGGAGAAGTTATTTGATGATTTCCCATCCAAAAATAAAAAGGCATAACACTTACAATTTATTTTATATCCCTGGCTCAAGCACTAACCTCGGTCATTACGCCTTTGCGTGCTATGCCAAGAATTTGTAGGCAATATAATACGAGTATGTTAGCCAAGCTACAAATTTAGACATCTGCGAGTCTCTGTCTAATATAGGATTTTTTTTTTAATATTTAATTCAATTTAAGTATCTCTAAATGTTGTATTTTCTTTTTATGTCCTTTAAATATTTAAAGGTCAGAAAAAAATATTAATGAAATAATGAATAAAAATAAAATATTAATGAAAGGTGAAATTAGGAAGCAGTTAATAATAATACATATGTATTAACTGTATCCTAATTTTAAAGGTAAAATTAGGAAGCAGTTAATAATACATATGTATTAACTGTATCCTAATTTTAAAGGTAAAATTAGGAAACAGTTAATACATATATATTAACTGTTTCCTAATTTTACCTTTCATTAATATTTTAACTCTGTTAGCTTAGTTGTTAACTTTATTGTGCTTGCTGTGGTCTCCTATAAGTGGAGGAGTACACCTACTTAATATGATGTGTCATGTATTGTGTACATCTTTTGTTGGAGATCCTAAATAAATAAATAAATAAATAAATAAATTCAATGCCGGTCGGCGTCGGACGACGATAAAGCCTACTTTTTCGTTAGTGACAGCCCCAGTATTTTACGTACGTACGTTACGTAGTATGTTACGGGAGACGTACGACGGGGGGGTGTTATAATTGTGCGGGCGTGTTATAATTGTGCGGGCGGTGGGTGGAACAGCCGGGCAGGAGCATCATCGAGGCGAGGTCTCCTCATTGGGTAAACGTAGGAATGCCTACGGGGGCTAGACCTATGTTGCCTAGTTCTCCTCTATTATGTGAGACCTTCGGTCACAACGGTCACTTCGAGCTTCAATAATGACTTTTTCAAGGATACACATAGTAAAACTAAAAAGGAACAAAAAGACATTTTTCTTTAAATTATTAATCAACAAATTAGCCGATTTATTATTTCGGCATATTTATACAATGTTAATATTATTAAAATTGAGTAAATATAATTATAAAATATAATTCGTGCAGAATATAATGGATATACGCTCATACGAGCGTATATCCATTATATTCTGCACCTACCTACAATCTACGCTACCTGGTTGTTACAACCTACGCTATACAGCGTTGGTTGTAACTATAAATAAACAAAAGAGTTACCAATCAAGCCAATAAATAAATAAATAATTTAATTTAATTTACTGCAACGCATCGGGCTGAGGCTACTTATTTATTTTCTAAAACTAATTTCACAAAATTTGGTGGGTAAGGTTTTGTTAAATATACCTGGCAGCCCCACGGGCCCGCGGGAAGGTACTTATGGGTCACCGAGGCAACACAGGCAACAAGAAGGAATACGGGTGGGTTTTAGTCAGTAAGAGTCTGACACACCCTCCCGCTCCGCCCAGAGCGGGAGAAGGTATTTGATGATTTCCCACCCTCAAAAAAAAAAAAAAAAGCCCCACGGGCCCCACTTCACACAGAAAAATGTCTGCCGGCGTGAGCGCATGATAATCAAGGAACGTAATTATTTACTCTAGATGTTATTTCTTGTGAATTCCCTTGTCATCATCTTCTCTTTTTGCAACGTTGTGTTATCCACGCCATTAACGAAATTGAGTAGAGCCTTTGACTTTTACAAATAAACCACAAACTTGTGATTTTTGTTAAAATTCAAAGTTTTCTACAAACAAGAATAAATTGTCTCCTAATTTACCTTTTAAGTTAATTTCAACAATAAGGCTGCTCGACCACGCGGAGCTGAAAATATGTATCCAGTGAAACTGCACAATAATTTAACATCGGTACAGTTTCCCAGATCTGCTTTCGTAGACAGACTTTTAAAAAAATATCTCAAAGAAATGCGATTTTGAATAAACCCGCTTTCGCGGGTTTTCGGGGGCGCCCACCAGAAGGCGCCGAAACCGTACCATTTTATTTGTACGTACTTGTCAATCTTGTCCCTAGAGTAAATAGGTATGTTCCTTGGTTGCACGCCATCGTCGCAGGCGGTAGGTTACATGTGCAATCAGATACGATTGCGCATCTCAAAACGCACATGATATTACTATCCAAACCTTATAAAAAAAAATTAGGTCAAAACAAAGAAATTACAAAGCAGGTATATAAAAATTTGAAAAAACCTATGCTTATCTGAACATAACTTTGTCATTTTGTTAAACACTAGCTGTTGCCCGCGTTTTAGCCCGCGTGGCTTTTTCTAAAAATACGATGCCTACGTTACTCCTTATAACATCAGCTATCTGCCAGTGAAAGTCACCTCAAAATCGGTCCAGTTGTTTCGGAGATTAGCCGGAACAAACAGACAGACAGACAAAAATTGTAAAAAAAAATTTTTTGGTATATGTACCGTGTATACATCCATAATATGCATTTAGTAAAAAGCGGTTATTTTAATATTACAAACAGAAACTCCAATTTTATTTATCTGTATAGATTTTATCCCACCAGCAAAGTCGTGGGGCACAGAACGTTTACATTTTAGATATGCTAATTCTTATATTTAAAATCATGTTATGCCTGAAATTTCATTCAGCTGAAGTAAATCACGAAATATTTCATAGAGAAATCTGCAGACTGGTCTTTGACATCGCAATGCCTTGCGCGGTCGGGTGCGTGTCTTTTGTTTTTACCCTCGCCCCTTCACCCGTTACGGCCATGGGTCTATAACAATGAAAAAGTCTGCCTACAGTGAGACCGTAAAACTTCTTTTGGCGACGGTTGAACCCCTTTTCTGCATAAGTCGATATCGTTACACCTAGTTCTGTATGAACGGTTAAAATAAAAACCTAATCCATCCGAGGCGGGATGCAAAAAAAATTCGAGGTCGCTCCGCTCACTCTTTTTTTTTTTTTTG
The DNA here is from genome assembly GCA_905333075.3 of Atethmia centrago. Lineage (NCBI taxonomy): Eukaryota > Metazoa > Arthropoda > Insecta > Lepidoptera > Noctuidae > Atethmia > Atethmia centrago. The sequence goes on from HG995379.1 coordinate 9,885,938, forward strand.
GGGTGGATAATCATCTGGACGGAGCGGGAGGGTGTGTCAGACTCTTACTGACTAAAACCCACCCGTATTCCTTCCTGTTGCCTATGTTGCGGGGGCCTCGGTGACCCATAAGTACCTTCCCGTGACCCCGGCAGGCATCGGCTCTAGTGGACCCTACCTTTGTGCTGACGACATCTCTTTGAGGCACATGTGGAATACAACGCACCGTCGACCCGGGCCTGGTCCTTACCGGACGGTGAGCTACCCATTGCTCACCGTCCGTAAGCCCGCGCCTACGGTGGCCGGAAATCCACCCGGGATTCCCGACGCCCAGGGCGTCTCCTGCGGCGGCTAGGGGCGAGAGGGCGCGAAATATGCTTTTCCCTCAACCGTCCCACCTCCTACTTCGCGAGCATTACTGCTTCGCAGAAGGAGGTGACGGCTGCCCATGCATGCCCTCTCGCTTCGTATCATGGCCTGAACCAGGGCCGGACGCGAGAGATCTCTGCCGCCGATCGCCTCCACGAGGACATGGCGGTGCTCTGCCCACGCCAGGCAGACCTCCACCGTATGCTCCACCGTGTCCTCCGGGCGATCCACACAGTGGTGACACCCGGGCGTTTCCTCCCGCCTTATCCGACACAGGAACCTCCCGAAGCTGCCGTGTCCGATGAGGACCTGCGTCAGGCGGAAGGTGAGGACGCCCTTGCGCCTCTCTAGCCACTCCTCAAAGAGGGGACTGTTGGCCGCAATTGTGGCGTGCCCAGCACTGGGTTGCGACAACCGTACTCTCCATGACGCCATGAGATCCCGCCGGAGCTCCGTCCGGTGTGCTGCGATTTCTCGCGGCAGCGAGCTTACGCCCCGGCGTTTCGCCTCCTCGCGCCACTCCCATACGTGCGCGAGGACTTTTGCCTCCAGATCCCATGGCGGCAATCCAGCAAGGTGGCTCGACTCCGCTCACTCTTGTATCCTACATTCTCCAAGTGCTCAGGCCCCCTAATAGGTTTAAAGACGTCCTTGCAGATATTAGTACCTACGTGCTTCTTCTGTCCGTTTTCCAGGTGATAAAATCCGGAACCCTGTTGCCGTTGGGTGGCACCGAAGTGACGGGTGGGTACAAGGGCTTTGGACTGGCAGCGCTAGTCGATATGCTTTCTGGAATACTGTCAGGTTAGCACAGTCAAATTATATGTCTACACGTCTGTGAAGGTTTCAACCAATGCACCTTCTCTGTTATTTTGGGTCAGACCCGAAAATTGTGGTAACACATTAGATGAAAGATCCCAGATGGAAGAGCAGCAGTACCATTCGACGGTCCAATATTAAAAATTAAAAAAAAAACCAGAGAGTAGAATTCTGCCAGGTTATAAAATCCAGATGCGAAATTCTTTATTAGCCACAATCATGAAATATGCTTTAGCCCAAGATGCTTTGCACGTATTTTATTACGTCATCACCATCAGATCAGTTAAATATCTATACAAATCTAACTATTCGTTCTTTAATTGCGCACAGGTTCTCACTACGGTCATCACGTTCCCAAATGGACACCGACTATTAAAACTGAGGCGAACATAGGCCACACCTTTATAGCCATCAACCACAAATGCTTTGCCCCAGGTTTTGAAGAGCGCGTCTCCGATGTTATACAGTATTGGCATAAAATGGAACCAGTGTGTATCTCATTTATTGACATTGTTTTACTCTATAGTTTTACCCCACAATTTTATCTTAAATACAACATTTCTCAAAAATATATTTATAAACTTTCTAGGCAGATCCAAAACTTCCAGTGATTGCTCCAGGAGACGTAGAGAAGAAGGCAATAGCCGAAGCGGAAAAAGCTGGCACGCTTGCGTACATCGAACAAATTTACGAGTCCTGCGACAAGTTAGCCGAGAAGTTAAAAGTCGAACCAATGAAAAGGATAGAAGTGTGTGACGTATGTTTTACATATCTACCTACCTACTAATACTGAGTATTCATTCAATAATAACATGGCTCAATATACCTTATCTTAAACAAAATAATAAGTAATCAAAATGTCAGTAGAATTGGCGAAAAGGCTTTTCAAATTGGCGTATTATGATGCCTTATTCACATACAGTACGGCAGGTAAAAGAAGACATATAGGACTCATGGAAACGCACAAGTTTTACGAGTACTATGGGGCAAACTCAGAAACAGTAAAAAAGAAACTGCTTTTGTAGGTCACGGGTTCGAAGCAGTAATGCTCGTGAAGGAGGAAGTGGGACGGTTGAGGCAATGGCAAATTTCGCGCCCTCACGTCCCTAGCCGCCGCAGGACACGCCCTGGGCGTCGGAAATCCCAGGCGGATTTCCGACCACCGAAGGCGCGGGCTTGCGGACGGTGAGCAATGGGTAGCTTGCCGTCGGATAAGGACCAGGCCCGGATCGACGGCGCGGTTGTGTCCCACGCGTGCCTCAAATAGACGTCGTCAGCACAAGTTTAGGGGTCCACTAGGGCCGATGCCTGCCGGGGTCACTGGAAAGTCCGAAAGGGATACCGAGGTCCCTGGCAATACAGGCAATGGAAGAAACACGGGTGGGTTTTAGTCAGTAAGTGTCTGCTCCCGCTCCGGCCAGAGCGGGAGAAGTTATTTAATAATTTCCCAACCAAGAAAAAAGTCACGGGTTCGAACCTGGCAGTATCCTCTACAATGAGGCCACCTTGCGGTCCTCTAGGCAACGGATTAAATAGGTCAGTTGCGATGGTTTCAACCTCTGAGAGTTGGGACTGAAGTCTTTAGCAGTCCAGCTGGCTTAATGTGTTAAGATATTTAGTTACAAACCTCTCATACCAGGGAAGTAGAACCTTTGCGAGATACGATGCAATGTATATATATACATATACCTGAGTGGCAGTGGGCGAGTCATATCACTCGAACATGACTTTGCTTCGCAGGCTTTCTGGTACGACCAGATGAGGCTCCTCGGAATCAGTATCAGGCACATACCTATACAGAACAGTTTGATTCAAGAGATAGTCTCTCTATCCAGACAGCGAGTTTATCCTTACCTTCCAATCCTGTATGATCTTGGCAACTTCCTGATCAGCCAACTGAGCCTCCCGGGTTGAAATTGCATCCCAGTTTGGTACGACCACGACAACCGGGCAGATGTCACATCCTGGTGGCACACCATCCTCTGTCACGGGTCGACTAAGAGTATTATAAGCCTCTGGAACATAGCTGGTGCAAAACGGCATTCGCTTGAAGCAATAAGTACCGAACCGTGTGACAAATGCTGATTTATGGTCCCTGATGCTACACTACCAGTAACCACTTACGGTCACAGAAGCTCATTACGCAACCCTTTATAGTTGACCGCAGCAACTCGTCAATGCTTGGCACCTATGCCACGCATTTCTATGAAAACTTCATGGAAAGTGTCATGCTGTGCATCGCGCTGCCTGACGCACCCGCGATATCGCGCCAGTCTGCACGAGCCTTAACGTTGTATCCACGTATAGCTACAAAACTTAATATACCTACAATCTGCCAAAAACAAAAAGCGCTACCTATCTTTTCTTCGTCGTTTCGTCGTATTTTCAAACCCTCACAAAAGCTTCGCCCTAGATGTGAAGATGTGGTTAGCAGACTTATAAAACACACTATGTTTCATTTGTCTAGCTTGTATACTTTGGATTTTATTTATACGTTGACGTCGTCACTGATTCACTGACTCTCTGACTCACTCACTCATCAAAATCTAGGGCACTTGGGTACGCAGGCTAGAATTTGCACAAAAACAAAAAAAAACACCCTCCCTCTTCAACCCCCGTAATGAAGGGTGCAGGCACAGATCTTATATGATCTGTGGGTGCAGGTTTGTATCTATCTATCTATCTATCTATATAAATAAAATTGGGACTTGGGATGAATTTATCCCAAAACAAACTGAACATTATAGTTGAAAAACATGTTCTCCCATACATCGATATACTTCACGGTCAATTCTCCAACTGCAAATTGTAAGTTGGTCGACTATTACTCGTTAACTTGTAATGCCTACTTAGTTGTGATATTTTTCCTTTTAATTTCATTATATGCCATGAATTTTTTCACATATCCAAAACCTACCCTTTTTTTTGGGTGGGAAATCATCAAATAACTTCTCCCGCTCCGCCCAGAGCGGAGCAGGAGGGTGTGTCGAGACTATTACTGACTAAAACCCACCTGTACTCCTTCCGTTGCCTGTGTTGCCCCATGGGCCTCAGTAACCCTTTTAGACTGCCACGCGACCCCGGCAGGCATCGGCCCTAGTGGACCCCTACACTTGTGCTGACGACATCTCTTTGGGGCGCGCGTGGAACACAACGCGCTGTCGACCCGGGCCTGGTCCTTACCGGACGGTGAGCTACCCATTGTTCACCGTCCGCAAGCCCGCGCCTGCGGTGGCTGGAAATCCGCCCGGGATTCGCAGAAGGTGGTTGAGGCTGACCATGCCATCTTGCTCCGTACCTTGGCCTGAACCAGGGCCGAACGAGAGAGATCTCTGCCTCCGATCGCCTCCACGAGGACACGGCGGTGCTGTGCCCAAGCCGGGCAGACCTCCACAGTATGCTTCACCGTGTCCTCCGAGCGATCCACTCAGTGGTGACACCCGGGCGTTTCCTCCCGCCTTATCCGATACAGGAACCTCCCGAAGCTTTCGTGTCCGGTGAGGACCTGCGTCAGGCGGAAGGTGAGGATGCCGTGGCGCCTCTCTAGCCACTCCTCAAAGAGGGGACTTATCACCGCAATTGTAACGTGCCCAGCACTGGGTTGCGACAACCGTACTCTCCATGTCGCCATGAGATCCCGCCGGAGCTCCGTCCGCTGTGCCGCGATTTCTCGCGGCAGCGGAGTTACGCCCCGGCGTTTCGCCTCCTCGCATCACTCCCATACGTGCGCGAGGACTTTTCCCTCCAGATCCCATGGCGGCAATCTGGCAAGGAGGCTCGCTGCCTCACAGGAGTACGTGCGGTATCCCCGGACCAGCCGGATGGCCATGACCTTTTAGGCCGCGCTCAACCGGTGGGCTGGCCGCAGCGCCAGGGAAAGCGCCCACACAGGAGCCCCGTAAAGGGCCATGGACCGCGCGACCCCCACGTAAAGCCTCCGGCAGGAGGCGTTTGGACCCCCTAAATCAGGCAGGAGCCGCTGCAAGACAGCCCCTGCCCGCTCCAGTTTGAGAGCCAAACGTCGGAAATGCTCCACGAAGTTCCACCGGCTGTCGAGGACGAGTCCCAAGTACTTCATCATCGACTCTACGTCGATGTAAACCTCTCCTACCGTTATTTGGGACCCAGACGGTGGCGCGTTCCGAGGACCATGAAAACACATGGCCTCTTCCTTGTGCAGGGCCACCTCGAGTGCCAATTGCCGGATCCTTTCTACTATTTTCGCAATCCCTGCGTGCCGCTACTTCCGCCGCCTGGTGCGACCTCCCTTGCGCCAGGACCAACGTCAATCCTCAGCGTAGAACACCACGCTGACGCCGCTAGGGAGGTCGGCGCAAAACCTAGCCTAAAATGTATTTTTTTTTTTATATTATTTTAGTGGCTGACCTATTTTACTGACTTGGCTCTACATTAGATCTCTTAACTTTTTAACAGTGAAAGCGTTGTGAGTCTTGGCAACTTAATTTATTTAAATGAAATGTTTTTGGTGGCATTTATTTTACTAACACAAAGTAAACATTTTGTCCTCAGTGATGTACACAGTGATCGTTCCAGAACGCTTCCAGAACGCTCCCAGAACAAGGTAAACAAGACTGACAATGTCATTCAACTTTTATCGGATGAAATGTCTTACTTCGTTAATAATAAAAAAATGTCGCATGATACACCATTGGTGCATAAGAACTTAGGTGTCCGGAGTCTGGCTAGAAGACCAAGGATTTGTACTCAGTGATCGTTCCAATACACTTCCAGAACAAGGTAAACAAGACTAACAACGTCATACGACTTTTATCGAATGAAATATTTTTAGTTTTAAGTATTTAAATATTATAAATTTAAATATTAAATATAAATATTAAAAAAAAATATTAAATATAAATATTTAAGTATTAAAAAATGTAATATAAAATATTTTTAGTTGCGTCGTTTTAAGAACGAGAATTTTATTTGTGGTTTTCATTTCATGCATTATGTATTCAAGTCAGCAACGTGTCATTTGTTTCTAATTATTTATTTGAAAAAAACGTACGAGTATATTCTTAGTCTTGCAATTGCGTTTAGACGCCCCTCACCGGAAGCTTTCATCTATAATGTATTCGTTCAGATTCAAGCATTACCTGAGTGAGGAGAACCGAGGTAATGGTAACATAGTAATGCTCAAAATCGAATCTTATATTGTTACAGAGCGCATTTACAATACCGCGTTAGCTGGACGCACTGATTACGAGCATTCGCTTCTGTAACCGCTCGAACCGGTCTACCCCAAAAATTCCATCCCCAAGTGGATACGCGGAAACGTATGTCCGAGAATCCACCCTAAGCCTAGTTAGATAAACGGAATTGATAGGCTTCAGTGAATTCTCGAACTTGCGTTTCCGTGAATCCAGCTTTAGGCGCCATCTCGACGTGCTTTCTCTCCCGTGCAGATGGCGCCTTAGATTTTTAGGGATGGATTCTTTTTCCCCACTCACTGCTGCAATGTAACAAATTGTATCATTACAGGTATGCGCACTGTAATGTTCGCCTGGATTCATTCACCGATGTAATGCTCGAATCTAAACTGCTAAAATTAGATAAAACACGTGAATGCTCCCGGTGAGTGACCACCTTAAGATGTGATCATTATAGCCAGAGAGAGTCTTAATTTTGTAATATAGCCGCACTGTTTACTCTCTTTACAAGTGGCTGTTATTAAAGCGATGATAGATTATACTTTTGTCAATGTATTATTTCTCGAGTTGAAAGTGTTCACAGGGGGTTGCTATCGATGAAATAAAGACATAATTAATAATTAATGTATTTTATTTTATTGTCTACAAACTTTGCATTACATAGTAGTATGTATAATGTATAATAGTGTATGGACCATGTGTTTGACTAAATATTTGTCACACTGATAATGTGAATTAACTTCAACAATAGTTTTTTTTTTTATATATTCTGTTTATTTCTCTTGAAAAGGTAACATGTAAACGCCATACATGTACGCGGTGGCGCGGCCAGAAAGTACTACACAAAAATTTTGGTCATGGGCTCTCATAGCGGTAGAGGAAATCGGGGGTACTTGATTATGGGATGCTTAGCATCAGGTGGAATGACGGCTCACTTCGCGTACGAGAATAAAAGAACGATTGTTAGCACTTCTATGCCATTTGCAGTTCAGGGGGGTAACCATCACCTCTTATGGCAGTATTATTATAATATTACTTCACAGTGGGAGAGTGATGGAGCTATACAGGACTTATAGCTCCATCTCTTTCTCACGCTGAAGTAATATTGAAATAATACTGCTATAAGAGGTGATAGTTCCCCCCAAGGTCGCAGATGTGAAAGGGCTTTTAACCGTATAACCATACAAATGACCATGCAAAAAGGGCTCAGCACAACAACAACCCTCAATCCCACACACTCACAATAAACTCACATACACATTCACCTCCGCACCACAACCCAGCGCGTTTAATATCTCATAAAAATACTGTTTTTCCATTTCATTCATTATTTTTATTTGTATAAGTTTACATATTATCTTGAACAAGCTCAATAACTTAATAACAATTACAGATGTTCTATGTCACGAAGTCCGTTTGGCTATGAATGTTGTCAAGCGTACACATGCACATTGTTTTTGTGTGCGTAACCTCGAGAGCGCTCAGTGTCGATCGGGACACGGTCCGGATCAGTAGTGGTTTTTAGTTCGCGCCAAATTGTTTCACGGAGTAAGGTCAGCATGGTAACAAAACGAAGAAGAGTTGTCCATAGTGAGGTAATATTTATTTATACGTTTTCAATTAAAATGTTATACAAAGATACTTAATATAGCAATAGAAGTATTTATTAAATGAATGTTTTTTTGCGTTATAAAATGTTTATTTTACTTAATTATTTTGATTACATTTTGTTTTAGGGTCGAAACATGATAGCTAGTGTTTATCATTTTCTGCGAGGAGAATATGAATTTACAAAATCATTAATTGAACTCAACTGTGATTTGTCTCATTTACGAGACATTACACGCCGTACAGCTGAAGCTACGGGTGTGAGCCAAAAAACAGTTCAAAGAATATTAAAAGAAGAGAAGGAATTGTCATCCACTTCATCAAAATTCACTTCACCTATGAAGAAAAGGAGAAAGCGAGATAATAAAGTGGATATAGATAATTTTACAGCCGATGTGGTTCTAGATAAAGAAAATCCAACATTAGCTAAGTTAAGAACAGCATTGAATGAAAAAATTGGATTCGAAGGTTGTTTAGAAACTGTTCGCAAGTTACTGTTGAAATTAGGTTACAAGTGGCGCAAAACAGAGAACAACCGTAAAGTCTTGACGGAGCGTCATGATATACAAATGTGGCGTTTAAAACATTTTAAAAAAATAACAGAGTACCGCTCTCAAAGTCGGCCCATTGTCTACACCGATGAGAGCTACGTCCTTTCGACACACGTGCGAAACAACACCTGGGCAAAAAAAAAGGAAAGAACTCTGTTTTTAAAAAAAATTAGCACAGGCACTCGCTTTATTTTAGTGCACGCGGGAACCAAGGATGGTTTTATTGAAAATGCTTCCTTGGTTTATAAGGCCAACTCAACAGCTGGTGATTATCATTCAAATATGAGCTATGATAACTATGTAAAATGGCTAAATGAAAAGTTGCTACCCAATTTACTTCTGCGCTCTGTCATTGTCTTAGACAATGCATCTTATCACAACACACGGGCTGAACGACTACCGACGCAATCTACAAAGAAAGCCGATATGCAGCAATGGCTCAGGGATAAGGGTATAGCATTTGATGAATCTCTTCTTAAATTGGAATTGTACGATACAATAAAGAAGTACAAAGCCCAACACGTAATCTACAAGATTGACGATTTTATAAAAAGCAAGGGTTTTGATGTCTTACGCCTTCCTCCTTATCACCCAGAATTAAATGCGATTGAAAATATTTGGGGGATCGTTAAAAATTATGTCGCATCTAAAAATATCGAGCAAAACATGACGAATACGGAAAGACTGATCAATGAAAGTTTGGGCCAACCAAAAAAACTTGTGCTCATGTTGAAAAAATTGAAAAAGACTACTTGAAATATTTTGATCTCGATTTTAAATTTATAATCAATGTACAAGATGATTCTGACGACAGCAAAACGGAATCGGAAATCAAAAATTTATCTGATAGTGATTGAAAATACTGAATAGTCCTACTTGTTTCGTTTCCATTCTGTAACACCAATGCTTAATTAAATCCCTACATATTCTTAATATTTTTGTATTTATTGCAACCTAATCTAATTTATTTACAAAATGTATATACTTTTAAAACCAAAATTTTATTCAGATTATTAAATCTCGACTTGAATATATATCAGATTTTTTTGCTAACGTTACCTACTTTTACACACACATGCGCGCTTGTCGGGATACGTCACTACTACAATCAAAGCCGAACGGACTTCGTGAAATAGAATATCTGTACATAACTTGAGGAAGGGCGGAGCATCCTAATACAAGCAAACTATGTATATGCTTAAAAGAATTCTCCCTATTCGATAATGTTTCGGAGATTTCCTCCATACTATTCTCAAAACTCAAACTCAAAGCATTTATTTCAATTAAACCATTTACAGGCACTTTTGAATTGTCAAGGAGTCGGTCAGTTAGAAATATGAAGCTAGTTGCCCATTCCAAAGCGTAGTAGGTACCTATGGAGAAGAACGGGCAAGAAACTCCATGGACACTCTTTTAAATTAAATTGATACATAAAGATTAGTACAAAAATAATGTTGAAATTATAACCAAATGTGAGGACGATGTAAAATAAAAAAAAAAAAAACGCGTCCATAGTAGAAAGAACAATTAGATAGAATAGAACAAAAACAATTTCTAAATAAAATAATTACAAATAAGCCGAGGACGCTAAGAGGTGACCAGTCCCAACTAACGACGCCCGTTCACGAGCATGACGCATGGATTAGCACCATTCAGCTCAACCATTTTGAAGGGAGCTAAATGATCCAACACACGCGCCACCATCAGCGAGACATCTGAGTGAGCATGACATACTCTCAGCCGCCAGGGCCCATTCAAGTCAATTACATAACCGGTAAATGGTAGCTCTATTATACATAGTACTCACACCTGTGCAATGCAATTATACAATACAACGTAGGTTGAATTTATACAATGCAAAGATAGTCTTACAATGTTCAGCTGCTCCAACAGTATTTTCAAATGTTAATTATTCAATTGGTTGTGGTTGTGGAGCAGGACCAGCATTGAGCCAAGCATTTTTATCAGCGATATAATCACCCAACTTATAATATGCCTGCCTGCATAGTGTGCGTTTGATACAAGATTTGAATTTCATTTCATTCAGTTGAAGTATGTGGGGTGGAATTTTATTGTAACATTTTAAACAGTACCTCATGAAAGATGAGTCTACTTTAGCCAGTCTGAAACCTGGCTGAGATAATAGGTCCCTATTTCTAGTACTATAATTATGTCTTTCACCTCTTTTACTAAAATGATGTACATTTTTTCTTACGTACATGATGTTTTCGTAGATATATTGACGAGGTACCGTCATGATGTTAATGTTCTTAAACCGGTCCCTTAGAGAATCGCGCCTGCGGAGATTATAAATGGCTCTGATAGCTCTTTTCTGCAGAATAAAAATTGACTCGATGTCTGCAGCCCGTCCCCAAAGTAAAATACCGTAAGACACGATACTATGAAAGTAACTAAAATAGACTAGCCTCGCGGTATCTACATCAGTAAATTGACGGATTTTTCTGACAGCATATGCCGCTGAACTTAGCCGTCCTGCAAGAGATGTTAAATGAGGACCCCATTGTAGCCTTGAGTCGAGCGTGATCCCCAGGAAAACAGTTTTATCGACGAATTCTAGTTTCTCTTGATTCAATACTATCTCATAATCACCATTTTTGACATTTGGTAAAGAAAATCGAATGCACTTAGTTTTTTTCCCATTTAATACTAAATTATTGGCAGTGAACCAGTTCTGAACCTGCAATAGGGCGTTATTTACGTCGTCAACATTAATAGCACGTCTATCTACCTTAAAAATTAAAGAAGTATCATCAGCAAATAACACCATTTGTGGTTGATTATTTAATAAATGGAGTAGATCGTTAATATACACTAAAAAGAGGAAAGGACCCAATATCGAGCCTTGTGGAACACCCATTTTTACTTTTAAACCGAGTGAATTGATACCATTAATTTGTACTTGCTGTTTTCTATCATTTAAATAAGATTTTACTAAGCTGAGCGCATGTTTTCCAAGTCCGTAATGCTCAAGTTTCAAGAGCAAGGTTTCGTGGTCGACGCAATCAAATGCCTTGGAGAGGTCACAAAAGATTCCTATGGCGTGTTGCGCTTCTTCCCACGCGTTAAAAATGTGTCTTAGTAAGGTTACACCGGCGTCGGTCATACTGTTGATCGTGAAGGATTTTATTCGAGTTAAAATGATTGAGCATTTGATTAAGCATTACCTTTTCAAACACCTTGCTGAAAACCGGCAACACGGATACGGGTCTATAATTATTGGTGTCTTTACTGTCCCCGGATTTGAAAAGTGGTATTACCTTACTGTATTTCATTAAATCCGGGAAGACTCCTTGATCCACACACAAATTAAATATTAAGGCTAAGTAGGGCGCTATAGTCTCAATTATAGAGGTACAGACTTTAATGGACATTCCCCAAAGATCTTCAGACAATTTGATCTTGATTAGCTTAAAAGCTTTTATTACTATTATGGGATTAATATGCTTAAAGTTAAATTCAATCGTGCAAGCTGAAACGTTTTCCTTTACTAAATCAAAAGCGAGCGAGGGCGAGGAATTTAAGGTTTCAGTAGTTTTAAGCGGGACACTGGTAAAAAAATTTACAAATTCTTGAGCAACTTCTTTGCTATCGCAAATGAGACCACATGACGTCTCCAGTGTGTAATCAGAATCATGCTTTTTGTGCCTATTCGTTTCATTATTGATAATTTTCCAAACTGTCTTTATTTTATTGTCTGCTGATTTAACTTTATTGCTAATGTACAAGGCTTTAGCAGCCTTACAAGTGTTCTTAAAAATTCTAGAGTAAGTAGCAACATACCTATTAAAAGTTTCAGTGTTTATGTAAGGCTTAAAGCCATACAGCTCGAAAAGTCTTTCCCTACTTTTCCTGAGTCCTCTAGTGGCCCAGTCACTAAATAAAAACCTAGGGCTGATAGTTTTAGTGTTCTTCTTAAAATAATTATTGAACTCGGTTTGGACTACCGAAAAAAAATCTTTGTACAAGATATTTACATTGTTCATTGTAAGATCCTGGTGGCTTAACTTACAAATTAAAGTGCTATTAAATTTATTTAAATTAACAGATGTTATTGGTCTGTATTGTATTTGCACTTTTTCTATTGTTAGGTTGGACTCGAAAGTTACGGTTTGACCACTGTGGTCAGACGGGAGATAATTAACGATGGCTTTATCTAAATAGTCGCAGCAACAAAAAACGTTATCAATACACGTAGCAGAAGTCGTAGTTATTCGTGTTGGTTCCACAAACACATTTGACAAATTAAATGATTTAAACAAATTTAATAATCTACTGGTGTTTGAATTATTTTCTAAAATATTAATGTTAAAGTCACCACAGATAATTACTGATTTATTTCCATTTGCTAGTTTAGCCAAAACATCTTCCATAACTGACTCAAATATCGAGTAGTTTTGATAATTAGGGGGTCTGTAAACGCACACTATAACATGCTTATCTAGCTCAACACAAGACAGTTCAATGCTATGTTCAACCGAAAGTTCCACTATGTCTTTACGAGTTTTTGATTTGATACAACTTTTAATTAGGATTAGTGAACCACCACGCAGCATCGATTTTCGGTTAAAACAACTGGCCACACTATAATTCTCATAGTTAATTAACATTTCATAATCTTTTAACCAATGTTCAGTTATACAGACAATGTCAAACATTGTTTTTTCTAAAAATAATTAGATTTCAAATTGTTTGGAAGAGAAACCTTGAATATTTTGATGAAATAACTTCAAGGATTTCTGCTTAGCCCCTTTTCTACAGGTAACTATGTTAGTGCCAGAAAATACCTTTTTGTTATTAAGTGTAACTATACTGTTAGTGGTACCTTCTGTTGTCTTACAAACTAGTTTAAACTATTTGAGCTAACCACCTTAACATTAGTACTATTACTAATTGTGGTGCTAATTAAATATGACTTCGACATACTGTTTATGTCTGGGTTAATATTAAAAGCTAATAGCCTAGCTATTTGACGTCTAAAACTAATGGGCAGATACACAGTATCCCTAGTCGACCTTAGCTTATCAACAAAAATGTTGGTGTCAAAAAATATAAACTTGTCACTATGGTGACTAACTAAGAAATGCATGTAATTATTTAACATGTGAATGTAGTTGTTTTGCCTGTTTGACATGTGCTCAAAGTATGGGAAAGCACACAAAATTATTTTCTTACAATTTAACTTCATTAGATTGGTGACACTATCAGTGATATCATCTTTTTTAACATTAAAACTATTACCTATAAACACAGTAATAATGGCATTAGAATCATATTCATTCCTAGTTATTGAATACATTATTTAAATAAATTCGCTGGTATGTGAAGTCTTGTTCGTTTTTATTTAATATATCGGTACCTCTTTTCGATGTCCGCCATAAATGCCATTTTGTGTTTGCGCCAACGTAACAGTATAACTGCTAAATCTTCCTGTAGCCTTGGTCCCGTAAACATGTTATCGTTTAAACTTATATTAGTACTTGCTCGACGCATCAAATACTACTCCGGCTCGAAGGACCAAGTGTACGCACCCGGTCTTACAGCTTAGTATGGCCGTTATTCCAAATGCGTACAGTGTGACTATGTTCGAGACAAATGAGCCTGGCACCTATCAGCTACCTTAGAGGCTAAGACCCTACTGTCTGTAAACCCAGCCCTTTTTTTTTGGTGGGAAATCATCAAATAACTTCTGGCGGAGCGGGAGGGTGTGTCAGAATCTTACTGACTAAAACCCACCCAAATTCCTTCCGTTGCCTGTGTTGCCTGGGGCCTCGGTAACCCTTTTGTACCTTCCTACGACCCTGGCAGGCATCGGCCCTAGTGGACCCCTAGAGCCCTACAGTATTGACCTAGCACCTTAGTTAATCTACCGCCCTAACCTAACATACAAACTATACCAAACGTAAGTTACGTTGGTTTACGTGCGGGAAGTCTGTTACAAGGAGACCTACGGTAACAGACAGAATTTGGGTTTGTGTAGGTACGTCGTGCAATGTACACAGGAAATGATTTTCTCACTGCCGATACCCACAGAGTCGTAGGACTGATGATGGCTAAAGGTGTCTTGGCCACAATGATAGGAGTTATAGGACATGAATCACACTCGACTCCAGCTTGATGTCTAATTTATTACAATAATTAACTTAATTATATACAGATCTTGTGGTAAATACACATTGATGCCTGTTTACATGTGTGCTATGTGTGTATCGAGCGGATGAAGCGAAGTTCTCAGTAGGTCACTCTTAGCGCTGACGGTGCGCCGGTGTTGGCGGCGCGTAGAACGAATGTGTGTCGCTCTTAACGATGACGCTGTGGTGTTACTGCTTGTTCATGGTTGAACAGTAACTGTTGATGTTGATGTTGATTGATTGATGATGATTAAAAGTTGATGCAATAAACATTTTTTTTTATATGTGAAGACGCACCTACAATAAAATTACTGTACCACAATAGGTAAAAAGAATTAAAAATGAAGCAATGACAAATTAATTATGTGATAGATACATGGTGCTCACATATTTACAAACATTGTAAAAGTAAAATACGTTTTCATAAACAAAAAATTGTCGTAGGTCAGTTTGTGAGTTAAGGTAATGACTAATGACATAATGTAAAATCAATGTCACAAAAATAATAAATTATACAATTAAAATACCTAGCAACCAGTTTGATTTTGTCTAGACTCTAGACAAAAACTCTCTTACTCACGTGCCCATAATTATTGCAGTTGTAACAATTACTGGCTTATCATTATGATTATTAAAATTTCTTTGAAATATCTCGGGACCCTGTGGTACCGGACCTTTGGAAGGCGTACGAGGGGCCAAAGCCAACACGCAGAGGCCCATTAGACGTTTTTAACTAAATGAGGCACCAACCAACGATTATCCCTGTTCGCACTATACAAGTGCACCCCAGGACAACCCTGTTGGTGTGGGACTAACGCAGGATATGGAAACAAAGATATTGGGCTATGGGTTTGGGTGGCTAAAGTGAACTGGTTACTTAGGACTATGGAAAGACTATGGCCCCTGCCTGACCAATGTTATATTATATACACGGAAAAAATGGTAGAGGGTGACTTAGACACTCAATAATGGGCCCCGACAACGGTCGCTAGCACATAGTGACGTAGCGACAAGGGGGCCACACTTCCTAAGGTGCTTGAGGAGCGGAGAGGTATTCCACGGCTATCAGAACAATCCCAGAGCCCGGAAGATGGTCAAAATCCTAAAAGACTTCTCCCGGGAGAGAGTCCGCGGGTTCGCTACTGCCCAACTGCTCGCCACATGTTGCCCTGCGGGTTTCAGTATATCTCTTGGTCTGGCTCCTTACCCTAGACCTGTTCCTGCAAAGTTAACTCTGCCGGCACAGACCTAGAGTTCGGAGCGCGCAAGTCCCACCACGACGTCACAGTGGCGTACAGTGGTTCTCTACGGTGGGTAGGCCACGCATACAGACACAAAAAAAAAAAAACTAATTCGCGCAACATCACAGCGTCGCTCTACATATCATGACCCTCAAAGTAGTCATTATTGATAAATAATATTTGAAAACGAAAAAAAACATTGAAAATAATCCTGTAAAAACAAAGCTTATAAATACAAAACTCACTACATTATTCAAGGTTCGTGTTTTTTTGCCGAGGAATGAAAATTATGCAAATCAATATATCCCTCACTCCACTTACTGGTAGTATTAAACAAAATGCACGGAAAACAAAATAATTTATTTGTGTGTATACATCCACTCAGCCAGTTGTATGTTGCATAATTTTGAGGTTTGAAATGACGAGTACGAGATGAATTATCACATTCTTGGATTAATTCTCGTAATTCGGGCACACATTTACCTTTAGACACAACTTGAATCTTCTCATTAAACGACAATTGCGAAACCTTACTGCTTTTGACTTCTAACAAACACATATTATCGGCGCAAACTTCACAACAGAACACCATTCTTAGGTAAATAAACAAATAACACAACAAATAATATTTACAGTACTTTACGTTTCAAAACGAATTACTTATAACTTAATAAGATTTAGAAAAGCAAAACATTCAAGTTCGGATAAAATTTGCGTGTCACATGAAACAAGATGGCTTGTCGATAAAAAAACACTACCAATTAAAATTGTATCACTGTCATAGGCGGTATTCTTTCTCCTCTTCTGTTTTCTATTTTTATCAATCTTATAACTTCCGAGCTTCAGTGTTCGTATCATCTGTATGCAGATGACTTGCAGTTGTACTTTCAAGGGAGGGTTGATGAAATACCTGACATTATCAACAAGTTAAATAGGGACTTGACAGCCATTAAAACCTGGTCTGATAGATTTGGTGTTGCAGTAAACCCTAATAAGTGTCAGGCGATCATCATTGGGAGTCATCGTAGTATTGGTAGTGTGGATGGTTCAACCTTGCCACCTGTTCTCTTCAATGGAACGATTGTTCCGTTTAGTACTGACCTGAAAGACCTAGGCTTGCACATCGACTGTACCCTGAACTGGCGTACTCAAGTCGCTAGGGTGAGCCAGAAGGTTACTGGAACTCTGCGGGCTTTATATCGACTGAAAAATTTATTACCATCAAGTACCAAGACAATGCTTATGCAGTCCTTAATTTTCCCTATCATCGATTATGGTGATGTGTGCTACTATGACCTGAATGCAGACCTCCTCGACAAGCTAGACCGTCTTCTCAATAACTGCATTCGATTCGTTTTCAATCTGCGTAAATATGATCATGTCTCTGCGCAACGATCGCTTCTAAAGTGGTTGCCCATACGTCAGCGGAGAGAGCAAAGGGCGCTGACCACCTTGTTTTCATTTCTTGACTCTCCCTCTTCCCCTAGTTATCTCGCCCCCCACTTTCAGTACATTTGCGCGAACCATAGTAAAAATCTACGTTCATCACATAACCGTCTTCTTCAATGTCCCACTCACCGCACTGACTTTATTCACTCTTCCTTCTTCGTTCAGTCTA
Organism: Atethmia centrago; assembly: GCA_905333075.3. Taxonomy (NCBI): domain Eukaryota; kingdom Metazoa; phylum Arthropoda; class Insecta; order Lepidoptera; family Noctuidae; genus Atethmia; species Atethmia centrago. The sequence continues at coordinate 9,903,443 of HG995379.1, forward strand.
TCTCCCTGTGGAATGCGCTCCCCCAGGAAATCAGGATGGCAACCAACCGATTATCCTTTAAAGTTAAAGTTCGCGAGCACATTCGTAAGAAGCTGGCAGTATCATCACAACGATAATGTTTTCCCATTGTTTGTCTTACTGTTTAGTATATTCGTGTATTTATTTAGTCTTATATTTATGTATATTTAGGTATATCTATTATATTTAATGTTTTAGTAGGTATATGTATGTATATACTTATATTTTAATAAATATTTATTTCACAGTTTTCGTTATTGCACCTACCGCTGTCTGTCTCTGCATCACCCAAAGGTTGACTGGTAGAAAATGCCTATGGCATTAAGTCCGCCTCTGTACATTTGTGTGCGTAAAGTATTAAATAAATAAATACCGTGTTCTTCCACAAAAGGTATTACTATATTTTGCCGGATAACACACTGGACTGTATTGCCGAAACTTATTTTCCTAACTCCCCAAAAACCAAGCGAAATTTCCCAAATATGAGAAGAAAAATAAAAAATTATGAAGTTTTTAATTATTTTTATAGGGTTTTGCTATTCCTTACAATTATATTATAATTTTTTGAAAGGTATAAATTCAACAATGCCACCCTGTTTTTTTAATTGTCTCTAGTAGTCATGAAGAAAACTTCCCCGCAATTCGGGGAATTGTCCAAAAATTGGGAACCCTGGTCTTCAATATTTTTCATTCATTAAATCTTGACTTTACACACAGCCAATGGGGACCAAGCTCCTGCCGCAGGAGCTACGCCCCTAATTTAAACCATGTCACTATTGTGTGAAATGAAATGAAATGAAATGAAATGAAATTGTTTATTCTGTAAATAGGATATGAGAATCACTTTTACACGTCATATTAAAAAATAAGCTAGATGGAGTCGACATTTCCTATCTGACTACCCCTGAGAAGAAATGGCGAAACAAACTCAAGGGTCAAAGTCTCTTTTAAAGTCCAGACATAATCTTGGTCAGATCATGTGAGGACCATGTAGATCTATGTCTGAAATGGTCTTTTGAGGAAAGAACCACACAAATTTGAGTGGACCTGTCCAGTCAGTGCAAGCATTTGTCAGTAATCGTGTAGCTCAACTCAAAACTTAAGGAGCTCAACGACTCGACGAACAATACCAAGGAAAGGACAATTGGGTTGGCCGCATAAAGAACTCAAAATGCCAGACCATCATTAAAACTAAGATAAAAAAAAACAACAAGAAATAAATAAAAATGACCCACATAGTGCTCACATTCACAATAATTAAAGTAATATAATACTTTTCAAGGTACATAAATATTCACTTAATTTTGCTTATAATATTCATCAATGTGAATATGTACATATAGTTGTATATAATGATGTGTGCCGTTTATACACACGAAAATATACACGAGTGTGCGTAAATTTATGAACGGTATGTAGGCCAGCCGAATGCTTGCCTGATAAATCGCGCATACCTACCTACGTAAGCTCCATCGAACTGTGGGTCACGTGGCGTCTGCGACAAGTTGCTATAAGAGTTTTAACAAGAGTTTAACTTTTTTTTAAATATTGTATTACAAAATTAAAATAAATGCATTTGGGGTTGTTGGTAGGGTAGGCTAGGCCTAATTGCCTCTATGGACGGCACGTCCCTGCGACGTCAACGTAGAGATACGGCAGCGGGGTTATTATGATTATTATTAGAATTCTGTCGGAGGGTAGGTTCGTGGTTTATATAAAGAACAGGGACAATGACACGTTGCAAACTTCGCTCTTAGTCGGGTAAAAAGACATTACGGGGATGAATGGACCTCACTTATACAGCAGTGCTATTCTATAACCTTCTCACCGTGAAAACTTAAGTGAAGTGAGCGTGGAGTGAACTGTCAGTATCATCCCAACTGATGCTAGAGATGGACCAAGGATTACATTTACAATCATAATCGACATTTTAATAATATTATTCTAATTCTGTAAACTATTCAGGTGCGGGGTAGATTGTCGCCAAAATCAAAGGAGCCAGGGGTTTGTTTTAAAAACACGGTATATTCGCACACACAATAATTAAATACCAACAATCATCTATTATTACACTAAAAACTATCACATAAACACAGAGATCACAATTTAAAAACGTAAGCTATTCTAACAAATATTTAAAACTTCCCTAACTAAATATAGGTCCTAAAGTCTGAAGACTATGGGAACAGATGCCAGCTGAGGGCTGATGGACATCTGATGCATAACGCACCGGTGTTTGCTGAGTTCTAATGACTACTGATTGATACACACCGGTAACAGTGGGATGTCGCTGCGTCCCCGTAAGGGGGCGCGGCTAGCGGAACCAGGGCGTCGCCCCTCTGCCGCGGAGTCGATACGTTGGCCCGTAAATACGGGCCCCTCGTTGTGTATGTCATTATAAAATATGACGCCTAGATGATGACCCATGTGAGTGGTTGCTATTGTGTTACTGTAGGCGCATCACGACGCTAATACTGTTAGCGCCGCTTTCTTCACGACACCACGGCGGTCAACCCCCGCCAGGTGAGACCCCCGGTTACCCGGGGGAGGCCCAGTGAAGGCGACCAGCGACGTAGGTGCCGACTCGACGCTCCTACAGTATTGGTGTATAGTTCCCGCCCGTCCCGCTTTCAGATCGAGCCGATTACGGTCCGGACTAAGGAACTGTCGTGTGTGTGTGAGCGGCATTGTTGTTGCGTAACACCGCCCAGTGTCTACACATATCGCTTAGCCCGCGCTACGCGTATGTGTGTGAGTTAGATGTCTGTTTAGTGATGAATGTCTGTGTTAATTGCGTGACGCGCCTATATTAACTTAGCACACGCCACGCAATAGATGTATGTTATCTGTAGAGTACTATTGAAACGAGTAAGCCGCGTGTAACCTGGATGCAGCTTACTCGTGGCGTCCAGTCCGGTGCGATCGGGTCAGTCGTCCGCTACCAGGTCGCGGGGCAGGGGTCTCGCGTCAGGGGGGCGCGTATGCCATGGCGCTATCTGCTTGATATGAGGCCAAGCAGATGCGTCGGCACGCGCGAACATCCCTTTCGCGAGACGCCGCACATACTCATCCAGGCTCTCAATCCCGAGGTCCCTCTGGATGATGTCGTTCCTCACGAAGTGAGGGGCGGCAACTATGGTCCGCAGCGCCAGACTCTGTTGCGCGCGGAGCAGCCTGCGGTTCGTCTCACTCGTGAGGGCGAACCATGCCGGGGCGGCGTACGTCAGAATGGGGCGTACGTACAACTTGTACACGCCCAACTTGACGCGCGCCGGTATGCGGGATGAGAGCACCGGCCTGAGTAGGTTGCGGGCTACCCTACCTTATGCGGCGACCTTACGGACGTGTGTCCCCATCGAGAGCCGACGGTCGATAGTGACACCCAGGTACTTTACCCGGGGCGACCATTCGACGTCGGCTCCTTGAAGCTTCAAGGGTGGTGGGAGGGGCGCGGATCTAGTGACCAGCGCCTGCGTCTTACCCACGTTAACCGACAGCCGCCACTTTGACAGCCACTCGGGAAGTAGGTCGAGGGCGCGCTGCATCTTGACGGCCGCGTACTTTGCGTTCAGCGAGGTGGCAATGTACGCGGCGTCGTCAGCGTACAGCGCGAGCGTCGAGTCTGTCGTGGTGGGGATGTCGTCGGTGTAACGTGAGTAGCACGCCGGCGATATGCAGCTGCCCTGCGGCACGCCGGCCAGCATCGGGCGGGCGCTAGATAGCGCCCCATCGACCACCACCCTAAATGTCCTATTGGAAAGAAAAGTAGAGACCACTTGTACAACGCGACGGGGCGCATCGGACGTGGCCAGTTTGTAAATTAGGCCCTCGTGCCATACACGGTCGAAGGCCTTCTCCATGTCGAGGAATACTGCCACCGAGTACTCCTTCTTGTTCAACGCGGCTGTGAGGTGGTGCAGTACCCTCGACAGCTGGAGCGTCGTGCTGTGCTCCGCCCGGAACCCAAACTGCTCAGGACGCGGCGCTATGTGGGGCTGGAGATGTCGCAGCAGGAGTGCTTCGAACACCTTGGAGACTGTCGGCAGCAGCGTGATCGGCCGATAGCTCTCCGGCTTCAGGATGTTCTTCGGTGTTCGGCGAAGACCTCCGCCCGATCCTCCGCTACAAACTTTAGCGCCCCGTCGCTGTTGAGTATAGGGCGCACCGGGGCTGGTATTCGTGAGTTGGCGGCACAGCTTGTGAATCGACGGCCAACTGTCCGTAGTGGCGTCGATTCGGTCCTCCCAGCCCGCGGCGGTGTGCGCCCGTAGTTCGGCCTTCACCTTCTCCGCGAGACGGTTGAGCTGCGTCTTTAATGTAGGGCATCTCAGCTGTTGCCACTGCATGCGTAGGCGCCTCTTCGCGGCGATCATTGCAATGATGCGGGCCGGCAGGGGCGGCAATAGCCCTCTCCCCTGCGGCTGCATGATGCTAGTCGCCGCTTCCAGGGCGCTTTGGATGCAAGCAGTGACGTCATTCGCCGTCTGGTCAACGTCTGCGGCGGTGGCAATAGGCCGAGTCGGCGTGGTGGTCTCTACTTTTTCCCGGAAGGAGTCCCAGTCCGTGGATCGACGTGGCGCTAGGGGCTTCAGTCGGGTCGGCATACCCGATAGGACGACGAGTACAGGTTGGTGGTCCGACTGTAACTCGTCGTCTATAACTTGCTGTGTAGTCTGGCAGTGTAGCCCTCGGTGGACTACGATGTCCAGCACATCCGGCATGTACCGGGTGGCCTCGGGGTAGTGGGTGGGCGTCTCCGGGCCGGACACCGTATAGCCGAAGGCTTCCGCGTCCGCAAAGAGTCGTCTCCCCTCGGTATTCATACAGTATGAGTTCCACGCTGGGTGTTTACAATTAAAATCACCGGCGAGGAGTGTAGCTTGCGTCGAGTTGTTTAACAAGGCCCGCAGCTCTGTCAGGTCCAGGTGGGCCGCGGGCGGCTTGTAACAGGCGTAGATGTTCATGTCCTCGCCGGCTACATGTAGCTGGACACCCAGCGCGTAAAATGAGCTGAGTGACGGCAAGGGGACTTCCTGATGGACGACCCTTCGCTTCACTAGTACCGCCAGACCACGGTATCTAATATTAAGAGCCGACCGTTCATCCTTCCTATAAACGAGATATCCCGGGAACCTAATCCTGTCCTCGGGACCCAGGAGAGTCTCGCTTATGAGCGCCACGTCGATATTTTGTTCCCGAAGGAGATGGCGGAGGGGGGCGACCTTATCCCTAAGGCCGCGGGCGTTCCAATGGATCACCCTTAACGACCTAGCCATGGTAAAGCGTTAATAGTGTGGCCAGGCCGTCAAGGATGACCGTCTCTATATCCTGGCCCTGCCTGATGGCCTTTATAAGGTCCATCAGTAGTTGGATGGCGCAGGCTGTAAATTCACTTTTATTTTGTTTATGTAATGATTGTTTCGACGATTGGGCGCCGGTAGCGCCGCCACTCGTCTTGTCGGGGAACTTTTTCAGTTCCGCCTGTTGTCGCCGCGCTGTGTCGGCGCTAGCGTCGACAGGCGGTATTTTGTTTTCCCGCGGCGCTATGCCGGCGCCAGCGGTAGCTCCCCCGCTACTCTTTTTAGCCTGCGCCTTGTCGGTGGCAGGGCCAGCCTTAGGGGTATCTTCTTCTAGGTTCGCCTGGGGGGGGGGGGGGTTTCTTCCGTTTTCCCTTCCCCCCGCGCTTCGTCTTCCTCCACCCCGAGGAGGTGGCTTGCCTGTCTGTAGGCCCATTGGCTGCCGCCATCAGCGTCATGCCATCGGCCTCGGCTTCAATATTTGTCCCCTGCGGCCTCTCAGCGGCCATTTGGGGCCGGCGTGTTGCGGCCGTGATGGCGACAGTCCCCGCTCGCCTGTTCCCGATCTCCGTATGGAACACGGCGCACTTAACGTTGCACGCGGGGTGCGGGCCACCGCAATTTGCGCATGTGGCCGGCTCCTCCCGCGGGCGTGGGCAGTCTCGTGCCGCGTGCTCCCCGCCGCATCGGATACAGGCGAGCGGTCGGTGGCACTGGTGCGAGCTGTGCCTAAAATGCTGGCACTGGTGACACTGGGCGGGCCCACGTTTTCCTCGCCAAGCCTCGATCTTGACACCACGCATGTACATGAACACGGTGGTGTCAAAGATGGCCCGGACGTCTGGGGTCTTCTTCAATATGGCGTGGAATACACAGCCGGGTCGTCCTTGTGCGCCCTTAATGTGGCGCACATACTCCGGCTGGTATCCCAGCGTCCGGAGCTCCTCCTCGATCTCCTTGGGGTCTGTGTCTGCTGGCAGCCCCCTGATGCCGATCTTTAAATTCTTGTCCGCCGGCAGTGAATAGGCGAACCAAGAGACGCCGCTGTCCTTTTCCAGGCCAGTCAGGTACCTCTGGACCAGCCTGTACTCCTCTTCGCTGTCGGGAGTGAAGCGGACCCCACTCCCGTATGGTCGAGCGTTCGGAGGCCGGCCCAGTTTGGCACTGATGGCCCTAAAGTGGGCGGCCCAATTGGGCAGCCTTTCCACCACCAGCGGTGGGAAGCGTAGTTTCTTCTTCTTATTCCCCGGCTTCTGCTTACTTGGAGACGACGTTGTCGCTGCTGGAGCGGTGCCGGGGGTGGCCACAGGGGGCGCGGTAGTAGCAGGGTGGGCAGGGGGTAGGTAGATACTTACCCCTGTAGGTGTGGTTGATGTGGCTATCGGTGTTGCCGGCGGTGAGCGGCGCACCGCGTCGGAGAAGGTGGGCGATGTCGGCGCCCCCCGACCCCGCGACACGCTTTCGCGCTGTGGTCGCGGCGGGTCGAGGCAGTACCTCTTCGGATCCTCCGACACGGCGTCGCCGGAGCTTCTTCTCCGCCGCTGGGGTGTGGCCTCGAGAGTAAACTCATAATCGAAACCCAGCGGCGGTGTTGGTTACGCCGGCGGTATGGCCGCGGCGTAGAAATCTCCTCCCTCGTGGGGCCGCTGTCCGGATCGCGGGGTCGTGTCCGGGGACACATCATCGCGACCGGAAGCGGCCGAGCCCACCGACGCCAGCGACATGCTCGACCCCACACGTGAGGAGCATGTTGACAGCATGGCGGGCGAGTCGTAGGCTGAGGTACGGGGGGGGGCTGGTGAGGCGGGCACCCCCGTCATTGTATGTGGTGGCCGGGAAGATGGGCCGGGATCTGCTGGGCGCTCCCGCTCGGCCGCGACCGGTCCCGTCAGCCAGCGGCGGGGGCCAGGGGCGGCGGCGCTCGGTGCTGCCACAGCTTTGCCCATCTTTTTCATTTGTGCGGTCTCAGTTCCCTGAGACGCAGGCGGCGACGCGAACCGTGGCGGCGGCGCGGCGGTTCGGGCAGGAGGCGCGCGGGGGCGCGCGGATGGCGCCGGCGTGCGTGCTGGCAGTGGTGGGTGCGCGTGCGGAGTGACAGTGCGCGCGGCAGGCACAGCCGCACGCACCGGTGTGGGTGCGCGCGCAGGTAGGCCCGGGACACGCGCGTGTGATGCGCGGCCCGAGTGGGTAGCGGCCGGTTCCGGTGCCTGAAAAGGCACCGGGCGAAACGCGGCTGGGCGGATGGGTACCGCGTGCTGCCGGCTCGACGACGGCGGCGGCGCAACGCGCGCAGGCGCCGATGTCGTCGGTGGGCCGGCGGCAGCCGCGGCACTCGTTCCCCCCCTCTTCTTACCTCCTCTTGGCGAAGGTGGTCCTTCCTTCCTCTCTGGGAAGGTGGTCCGGCTGGCGGCGCACCGGACGACGCGTCGCCGATGTTCGGCAGCGACGTCGCCCGGTCCAGCGCCGGACGGGCTTCCGGCGACCCGGCATCGCGACCCAGCGAGCCGCGCGTGCCGGGTTTCGGCATGTTTTTAAAATTTGGGCGTGGCCTCCGCGACCGCTGCGGTGATTACTCACCGAGCAGCAACGGGGCGGCTCTCCCTGTGTCTACACAGGTACCGG